>CM076674.1:16473620-17673620 GCA_038501925.1 Xenopus petersii
GATATTGTCATATTTCTACATGTGTGAGTTTGTGCCCAACGCAGCTCAGAACAGCAGCACCCCTAGTGGTAGAAATCTTCTTTTTGTACTGATATTGTTTTCTGACAACGCCAGCACTGGAGCAATCACTATGGCAGCTTTTAGGGCAGTAACTAGAATTCAGTGCCGACTCCTCTGTGCTAAATACCTATATCCCAGTGTGTTTTTGTTTTGTATTCCTCACCTGCTCCCTGCAAAGTGAATGATCTAAATTTGTTTGTGCCAATAAGGCCACCGTAGGTCCCAGAGTCATGTGCCGCCAAGCCTTGTGGCTATGCCTATGACAGCTCCCGCTCATGTATAAAGGTACTTAGCCATGACCTCACATACCCTCATACCTCTTTTACTAAAACATACAAACTCCACTTTCACCTTTAAAGGAGTGGTTCACATTTAAAGGACCGGTAACATTAAATACATTTTTTAAAAACGTTATTAGTATACATAGAGGGATAAAAAACCACCAAGACAAATGAAACTTTAAAATCACAAAGCCTTTATTAACTCCGCTTGCGCTCCTCTTCAGAAAAGGCAACAGGGCGACAATCCATGGTGCGGCGCTCGATTTCTCCTCCATCTCCTATAAGGAAAGCAGGGAGGAGAAATCGAGTGCCGCACAATGGATCGTCGGATCACCTTTTCAGGAGAGGAGCGCAAGCGGAGTTTAATGTTTCATTTGTCTTGGTGGTTTTCTTTCTCAATGTTTTCCTTTTTTATATTTTTTTCAATTATTTGCCTTCTTCTCTTGAGTCTTTCCAGCTTTCAAATGGGGGTCACTGACCCCATCTAAAAACAAATGCTCTGTAAAGCAACAAATGTATTTTTATTGCTACTTTCTTTTACTCATCTTTCTATTCAGGCCTCTCCTATTCATAGCAATGCATGGTTGCTAGGGGATTTTGGACCCTAGCAACCAGATTGCTGAAATTTTAAACTGGAGATCTGCTGAATAAAAAGCTAAATAACTCAAAAACCGCAAAGAATAAAAAGTTAAAACCAATTGCAAATTGTCTCAGAATAGTTCTGTTCAGATCATGCTAAAAGCTTATATAAAGGTTAACAACCCCTTTAAAGAAAAAAATAACGGACAACGTGTTACCTGTCTGCAATGGAGTTTATCAACCTAAATATGCAAATATCCTTAGAAAGCCACACCCCCTGGCAAAGGAAAGTGTGGTTTACCTGACAATAATTTAATGTGCATTTGGTTGATCATTTCTAAGGGATTTTTAGTAGGGATGCAACAAATCCATTATTTTGGATTCGACCGAACCCCTGGAATTCTTCAAGAAATATTCGGACGCATACCGAACCAAATCCTAATTTGCATATGCAAATTAGGGTGGGAAGGGGAAAACATTTTTTACTTCCTTTTTTTAGGACAAAAAGTCACGCAATTTCCCTCCCTGCCTCTAATTTGCAGATGCAAATTCAGATTCGGTTCGGCCAGGCAGAAGGATTTGACCGAATCCGAATCCTGCTGTAAAAGAGGCAGATTCCCTAATTTTTAGTAGACTTAAAAGTGTGGTTCACTTTTAAGTGGACTTTTAGTATGTTATACTATATGAATGGCCTATTCTAAACAACTTTTCAATTGGTCTTTATTATTTATTATTTATTTTTTTGTTATAGTTTTATTAATTATTTGCCTTCTTCTGATTCTTTCCAGCTTTCAAATGGGGGTCATTGACCCCATCTCAAAAAACAAATGCTCTGTAATGCTACAAATTTATTGTTATTGCATTTTTGTACATTTATTGTATTAAAACAGCCCTGGACCAAATTTTCTGTTAAAGGGGTGGTTCATCTTTAAGTTAACTATTAGTATGTTATATAGTGGCTAATTCTGAACAACTTTTCAGTTGGCCCTTATTTTTTCTTTGTTATATTTTTGTTTTCTTCTTCTGATTTTTTTCCAGCTTTCAAATGGGCGTCACTGATCCCATCTAAAGAAAACATGTTCTGTAAGGCTACAAATGTATTGTTATTTCTTTTTATTACTCATCTTTCTATTCAGGCCTCTCCTATTCATATCCCAGTCTCTTATTCAAATCAATGCATGGTTGCTAGGGTAATTTGGACTCTAGCAACCAGATGAAACTGTAAACTGGAGGGCTGCTGAATAAAAACTAGATAACCTAAAAACCACAAATAAAAATATGTACAACCAATTGCAACTTGTCTCACTCTCTAATTCAGGGGTCCCCAACCTTTTTAACCCATGAGCCACATTCAATTGTAAAAAGATTTGGGGAGCAACACAAGCATGAACAAAGTCCCTGGGGTGCCAAATAAGGGCTGTGATTGGCTATTGGTAGCCCCTATGTGGACTGGCAGCCTACAAGAGACTCTGTTTGGCAGTACATCTGGTTTTTATACAACCAAAACTTGTCTCCAAGCCTGGAATTCACCTGCTTTGAGGCCACTGGAAGCAACATCCAAGGAGTTGGTGAGCAACATGTTACTCATGAGCCTGGAGCAGTGCTCTACATTATATTACAAGTTAATTTAAAGGTGAAAGCCCCTTTAAAAGACAAGGAAAGTAAAACTAAAGAAGTAGGTAAAAATGTTGTACATTATGTTTTGTGCTTCTGTACCAGCCCAAGGCAACCACAGCCCTTTAGCAGTAAAGATCTGTGTCTCCAAAGATGCCCCAGTAGCTCCCCATCTTCTTTTCTGCTGATTCACTGCACATGCTCTGTGCTGCTGTCACTTACTGAGCTTAGGGACCCACTCACAATATACAGTACACATAGAATAGAAATGTCACAATATAAGGCTGATTAGTAATTAATACACATAATTACTACATGGCAGCACAGCAACCAGTGCAATTAGCATCAGAATTTAATAATCAGCAAACCTGTAGCATCAGCTTATATTACAGGGGAAGCTCATTTTCTGCTGGATAATTAGTGACGACCCCTAATCTTAGCTTCTCAACAGCCAATCAGAGCCCACTGAGCATGTGAGTGTCACAGACACTTTCCAAGATGGTGACCCCCTGTGACAAGTTTGAAGTCCTGGATCATTGCTGCTATTGACAAGCTGAAACTTTAGCCTTGTGCAAGAAGTTCACTATATAAAATATGGCATTTTAAGCGACATTCATTTTTAGGGTTTAGTAAAGGGTGATCAGTGACCCCGCCCCCCCTCCCCATCTGAAAGCTGGAAATAAGAAGAGGAGGAAGGCAAATCATTTCAAAAACTATGACAAAAAATGAAGACCAAATAAAAACTTGCTAAGAATAGACCTCCTATAATGCAGTCATGAGAACTACACGAGAGATATACTAAATGGAGCCACAACTCTTTATAGCACTCAGCGTTGCACCTCTCCTTTGTCCTGTAAAGTGTCTCTGGGGTAGTGTCATTCTTTGTTGCAGTTTTATTCCGCTCTCTACTCTTCTTCATTGGAAGTGTCAGTAATGGCTGTATTCCTGGGCCTAAATAGAGCGCTACACTTGGTTACACAGCTAAGCAGGACTGAGCAGCCTCTTTATTATGTCCAAATCTTCCATTTGAAATGGTTGGCTGCACATCTGCCATTGGGATTGACTTGTGCGCACGCTCTCTCTATATATAAATATGTACCTAGTGTAAACCCAGAAGGCTCATCTCGCTATCAAGCTCATCCGTTGCTCATTTGTACCTGCAGTAGTTTGCTTGTACCTGATCAATGTTTAATATTTTGCCATTAGATTCAATTAAAATGCATGCTGGGAGTTTAGGGGTTGCCAAGGGTTCCTCTAGGGAACTCCACCTGAATAGCAAGCATTTGTGTTTGCTCTTGTGTATAGCTCTCTCCTAGTTACTGCAGGTAGGTAGCAGCCTCCTGTATAAGAGAAAGAGGGTAGATACAGTACATAGTGATACTCTCTCACAGACAGGGCAGTTGTAGTAGGCAGATAGCTGCACTCTCTCACAGATGGCAGTTGCAGTTGGTAGATAGCTGTACTCTCACAGATGACAGTTGTAGTAGGTGGATAACTGCACTCTCTCACAGACATGGCAATTACAGTTGGTAGATATCGACACTCTCTAACAGACAGGGCAGTTACAGTAGGTAGATAGCTGCACTCTCTCACAGACATGGTAGTTACAGTAGGTAAATAGCAGCACTCTCACACAGACATGGCAGTTACAGTGGGTAAATAGCAGCACTCTCTCACAGACATGGCAGTTACAGTAGATAGATAGCTGCACTCTCTCACAAACATGGCAGCTACAGTAGGTAGATAGCTGCACTCTCTCACAGACATGGCACTTAAAGTAGGTAGCTGCACTCTCTCACAGACATGGCAGTTACAGTAGGTAGATATCTGCACTCTCTCATAGACATGGCAGTTACAGTAGGTAGATATCTGCACTCTCTCACAGACATGGCAGTTACAGTAGGTAGATAGCTGCACTCTCTCACAGACATGGCACTTAAAGTAGGTAGCTGCACTCTCTCACAGACATGGCAGTTACAGTAGGTAGATATCTACACTCTCTCACAGACATGGCAGTTACAGTAGGTAGATATCTGCACTCTCTCACAGACATGGCCGTTACAGTAGGTAGATAGTGCACTCTCTCCTTTGTTAGCTCATTGGGCCATGCATGGGGCCAAAAGGATGAGGAAACCCCTATAAGTGAAGGGCCACGTAGGTAGGTATATATCGACACTCTCTAACAGATGCCAGTTACAGTAGATAGATAGCGGCACTCTCTCACAGACATGGCAGTTACAGTAGGTAGATAGTGCACTCTCTCGTTTGTTAGCTCATTGGGCTGTGCATGGGGCCAAAAGGTTAAGGAAACCCCTATAAGTGAAGGGCCACGTAAGCTCATGAATTCAGTCTTGTGCTTATGGGCCTCTATGGTAGATCATCCTGATTTGGCTCACTAGTTGGGCTGTCACAACAAGCAATGTTCCTTTCATGGGCAGGTTAGTGCTGGTGTGCATGGGTTGTTTTACACCAGTCCTATGCAGTGGTAGAAAGCGTACAAGAAAATAAACCTCTTCCCCTTGGTCCACTAAGGACTCTCTAAACCCTCCCTAAACCAGTCCCACTGATTTTCATACAACAAACAGAGGAGGTATTATACATGTGTTGGCACTGCATTTATCATGCCATGTGTTCTGGGGTTATTTCACATTAAACTGACACTATATTTATGCTGTTATGTGTCTGGGGGCATTATATACGGTAATAACTTTGTTTGTTACGGAATATATGACATTGGCACTCTATTTTTCTTGTCTGTGATATTTTACATGTAACCAACACAGTATTTATACCACCATGTGTTCTGGGAATATTATGCAAGACACTGTCTTTTTATTTACGTTATTATGAGGTTTGGGGTAGAGTCCTGCATCGGGTCAGGTACTCGCGGGTTACCCCAAAAAAAGAGGGCACCCTGCGGAATGATGGGAGGATTTTCAGGTGCGGGTATACCCGCGGGTCTGTGGAGTTGCGGGTCGGTTTGCGGGTCTCATCTAAATTTCTTATCTTATGTAATATTGTCTATATTTTACTCCTTTTAAAGTTTTACAAAACTTGTTTCTGTCCCTGCCCACTTTTGATGTCCGGTTTGCAGCACCATCACTTCCTGTTTGATGGTGGTCGGCAGGTTGTGGGTCGGGTTGCTGATCAAAGTGGGTAAATATGCGGGTTCGGGTTGCGGGCTGCGGATTCAGGTCGGGTACGGGTCTTAGAAATTGGTTCCGTGCAGGACTCTAGTTTGGGGCATTATGTATGGAAATATGTGGGATTGGCACTTTTTTTATTGTGTCATGTTCCGGAGTATTATACATGATACTGACACTGTATTTATACCACCATGTGTTCCGGGGTATTATACATAATACTGACACTGTATTTATACCACAATGTGTTCTGGGGTATTATACATGAAGCTGACACTGTATTTATACCACCATGAGTTCTGGGGTATTATACATGAAACTGACACTGTATTTATACCACCATGTGTTCTGGGGTATTATACATGAAACTGACACTGTATTTATACCACAATGTGTTCTGGGGTATTATACATAAAACTGACACTGTATTTATACCGCAATATGTTCTGGGGTATTATACATGAAACTGACACTGTATTTATACCACCATGAGTTCTGGGGTATTATACCTGAAATTAACACTGTATTTATACCACCATGTGTTCCGGGGTATTATACAGTACATTAAACTGACACTGTATTTATACCACGTGTTCCGGGGTATTATGAATTAAACTGACACTGTATTTATACCACCATGTGTTCCGGGGTATTATGAATTAAACTGACACTGTATTTATACCACCATGTGTTCCGGGGTATTATACATGAAACTGACACTCAGTGGCGGAACTGGGGGGGGAGCAGGGGGTGAGAGCGGGCCAGGGCCCACACCCCCTCAGGGCCCCCCGGTAGACCGCGCGCCGCTGACAAATGCGCCCAAATGCGGCCATTCGGAGGGGCGATGCCCAGCTGTGCGTCACTCACCAGGGCCCGCCCCCCTCTAGTGACGCTTCTGATGATACTGTATTTATACCACCATGTGTTCAGGGGTATTATACATGAAACTGACACTGTATTTATACCACCATGTGTTCCGGGGTATTATACATGAAACTGACACTGTATTTATACCACCATGTGTTCTGGGAGTATTATACCTGAAATTGTCTTTTTTTTTTTATAATGCCATGAGTTTTGGGGTCACTGTATTTATACCACCATGTGTTCTGGGGGTATTGTGCATGGACCTGTCTTTTTAGTTATAATGCCATGAGTTTTGGGGTCATTATATATGAATATGGCTCTTTATGTATGCTTCCATGTATTTTGGAATGTATGGAATTGGCACTGTTATTTATCTTGTCATGTTCTGGGGGTATTATACATGAAACTGACACTGTATTTATACCAGTATGGGACCTGGTATCCAGAATGATCAGAACCTGGAGTTTTCCAGATAAGGTGTCTTTCCGTAATCGGGATCTTCATGCTTTAAGTCTACTAAAAAAAAATTTAAACGTTAAATAAACCCAGTATGATTGTTTTGCTTCCAATAAGGATTAATTATATCTTAGTTGGGATCAAGTACAAGCTACTGTTTTATTATTACACAGAAAAAGGAAATCATTAAAAAATAATGTCATTACTTGATTAAAATGGAGTCTATGGCAGATGCCTTTCCCATAATTCGGAGCTTCTGGATAACAGGTTTCCTGATAACAGATCCCATATAGCACCAGGGTTCATGGAGCACTATGTAAGGGATTGGCACTGTATTTATCTGTAGTGTTGGATTGACTTACCAGTATATCTGGAAAACCTCTGGTGGACCCTCCTTCTTACCCAACTATGTATGGTCCTTGTATACTAATATCTGGCGCCTCCCATCTATACATAGAACCTAAAGGGAGGAATAGAGGGAAGGATAATGATTTAAAGAAAAGTTAAAGGGGTGGTTAACCTTTTAGTTAACTTTTAGTATGTTATAGAATACTAATTCTAAGCAACTTTGCCTTTGGCCTTCATTTTTTTCAGTTTTTAATCATTTGCCTTCTTCTGATTCTTTCCAGCTTTCAAATGGGGGTCACTGACCCCATCTAAAAAACAAATGCTCTGTAAGGCTACAAATGTATTGTTATTGCTACTTTTTATTACTCATCTTTCTATTCGGGCCTCTCCTATTCATATCCCAGTCTCTTATTCAAATCAATGCATGGTTGCTAGGGTAATTTGGACCCTAGTAACCAGATGGCTGAAACTGAAAACTTGAGAGCTGCTGAATAAAAAGCTAAATAACTCAAAAACCACAAATAATAATAATAAAAACATAATGAAGACCAATTGCAAATTGTCTCAGGATATCACTCTCTACATCATACTAAAAGTTTAATGAAACGGGTTGTTCACTTTTAAGTTAAGAGAGAAGGAAAAATAAATGGGAAATTGGCTTTGCAGTCTAATGCTTTCTGGTGGACCCTTTGCACCCTTCTCTGACCTTGATTATTTTGCCATCTGTTCTGGGGTATTATAGAGGTGTGGGACCTGTTATCCAGAATGGTTGGGACCTAGGGTTTTTAGATAATGGATGGATCTTTCCGTAATTTTTATCTTCATGCCTTAAAGGGGTGGTTTACCTTTAAGGTCACTTTTATTATGTTATAGAATGACCAATTCTAAGCAACTTTTCAATTGGTTTTCATTATTTATTTTGTATAGTTTTATGGCTATTTGTCTTTTTCTTCTGATTCTTTGCAACTTTCAAATGGGCGTCGCTGTCCCCTTCTAAAAAACAAATGCTCTGTAAGGCTACAAATGTATTGTTATTGTTACTTTTTATTACTGATCCTTCTTATCAGACTCTCTCCTATTCATATTCCAGTCTCTTATTCAAATCAGTGCATGGTTGCTAGGGTAATTTGGAAGCTAGCAACCAGATTGCTTCAAATGCAAATTGAAGAGCTGCTGAATAAAAACCAAAAAAAAACCCTTCAATAATAAAAAATGCAAACCAATTACAAATTGTCTCAGAATATCAATCTCTACATCATACATCAAAAGTTATCTCAAAGGCAAACAACCTCTTTAAGTGTAGTAAAATAAGATTTAACATGAATTAAACCCAGTAGTATTGGTGTGTCCTGAATAAGGATTGTTCACCTTTGAGATAACTTTTAGTATGATGTAGAGAGTGATATTCTGAGACAATTTGTAATTGGTTATCATTTTTTATTATTTAAGGTTTTTGATTTATTTAGCTTTTTATTCAGCTGTTCTTTGATTTGCATTTTAAGAAATCTGCTAGTTAGGGTCCAAATTCCCCTAGCAACCATGCATTGATTTGAATAAAAGACTGGAATATGAATAGGAGAGAGTCTGATAAGAAGGATCAGTAATAAAAAGTAGCAATAACAATACATTTGTAGCCTTACGGAGCATTTGTTTTTTAGATGGGGTCAGTGACCCAATTTGAAAGCTGCAAAGAGTCAGAAGAAGAAGAAGGCAAATAACTAAAATTATAAAAAATAAATAATGAAGACCAATGGAAAAGTTGCTGAGAATTGGTCGTTCTATAATATACTAAAAGTTACTTTAAATGTGAACCACCCCTTTATTTATATCTCAGTTTGGATCAAGAACAAGCTACTGTTTATAATTATAGAAAAAAAGGGAATTATTTTTTAAAATTTGGATTATTTGGATAAAATGGAGTCTATTCTCCGTAATTAGGAGCTTTCTGGATAATTGGTTTCCAGATAACAGATCCCATACGTGTGTATGGAACTGGCCCTGGGATACCATGAAGGAATCGGTATCTTCCCCAAACACTTAAAATCACCCTCCTCCTATGACTTTACACGTGCATGATGGACATACAATATCATCATCATCATTTATTTATATAGCGCTGTCAATATACATGCTATAACCCAAATAAATATTCAGCTTCACAATGTTTTGCTGAAAAATAAAGAAAAGATGTAACCCGGACTGTATCTTAATAGATTATATTTAGGGCCTATTTCTCATAGAAGCTTCAAACACAAAAAAATTCCTCCCTTTCAAGTCAAGGAATGAAACAGAGAAGCATCTGATAGAATGTCTGGTATTGTCATTTTATTTACTCTGACTTTACAATGTAGAACTCAGAGGGAGTGAGACCGAACATCACTGACGAGGGCTCCATGCCAAAATGTGATGTGTTCTTGTCAAAGGAAAAAAAAAAAAAAACTGCCTGAAAGCTGCGAGGGAACTGGAGGTAGAATATTCAAAATAAAAAGATTTCTTTGGCTCGTTCCGGCTGTTCCCATTGTCTGGATCACTCCCGGTAATGCGGGAATGCTGGAGACGTGCTTTGAATTTTAATTGTGTCGAAACTTTGAAAAACACTTTTCTTTTAAAGACAAGTAAATGTGCCATCACAAAACGGGAAGTTATTATCTTTGGGAATTTTAATGGCTGCGGCGTACGCCGAGATAGCAGCTGGCAATTAGAAATTTGCTTATCGTCAGCAATACAAACCCAGCGACACTAAACACAAATTGCCCGCCGCCCCCCGACACCTTCGCTGGATCTGCATGTTGACAAATACCTGAATAGCCCAGCAAATGACTGTATTTTTTTTTTGTTACATAGTGGGAAATGTTGGGTTATTGTTGGGTTTCTGTTTTTTTTGACTGAGAATTTCTATAAAGAACATTGTGTTCAATGTGCGTTTTTTCTGTGCAATGCCAACATTTTCACTTAACAAAAGATACTTACTTTTTTTTCTATGTAGCAGAGGAAAATTTAAATTTTAATTTAAATTTTAATCCTGCGGAAGTTAATTGTGTTCATTGCTTTTTAATCCTTTAGTTGTCATGGAGAACAAAAAACATCAGTGTCAGCTGTTCCTATTGTGGGAACAATAAATACTTCTTGCACAATAAACTAAAACAGCTAGATTTGATATAGTAGCAGTGGGGATAATAGCCTCTTGGAAGGGAGTGTGGCTGTGGGATAGCAGGTATAGTAGGGAGAGATGGTGCCTATAGTAACAGTGGGATAATAGTCTTTGGGAAGGGAGTGTGACTGTGGGATAGCAGGTATAGTAGGGAGAGATGGTGTCTAGAGTAACTGGATAATAATCTCTGGGAAGGGAGTGTGACTGTGGGATAGCAGGTATAGTAGGGAGAGATGGTGTCTATAGTAACAGTGGATAATAGTCTGTGGGAAGGGAGTGTGACTGTGGGATAGCAGGTATAGTAGGGAGAGATGGTGCCTATAGTAACAGTGGATAATAGTCTCTGGGAAGGGAGTGTGACTGTAGGATAGCAGGTATAGTAGGGAGAGATGGTGCCTATAGTAACAGTGGGATAATAGTCTCTGGGAAGGGAGTGTGACTGTGGGATAGCAGGTATAGTAGGGAGAGATGGTGTCTATAGTAACAGTGGGATAATAGTCTCTGGGAAGGGACTGTGGCTGTGGGATAGCAGGTATAGTAGGGAGAGATGGTGCCTATAGTAATATAGTGTAAGTCAAGATATGTATATATGTATCTATTTATATTGTGGCATGGTGTCTGGGAAAACACTGGAGGGAAGGTACATATTTCCCAGAATGCTACATGAGACCAAGCATATGAGAAGAATTAGGAAATAGGAAGTATTGTGAGGACTTATGAAGCAAAGATTGTGGTAAAACTACTGAGGAGAACCAAAGCAGTGAGATAACATAGATATGAACTAACTGGAGGGTGAGGACTTTGCTGCAGGAAGTGAGGCCTATGTAGCCTGTCTGCCAGTGAACTCGGCTGTTCTTGTTAATGAACAAATATGTGTAATGGTAAGAAGCAGGACAAATCCATGGCAGTAACTATGACTCCAAAGTTCTTTTTATTGGGGAAAATTGCACCACAACATGTTTCAGGCTAGGAGGAGGATCCACTTGCAATCGATAAATGTGAGCTACAGTATACTCTTATTTGCTCGTTTGTTAATGAAAAAAAACTGAGTTGCTGTTGATTTGTTATCCACTGATGTTATATCTCTCTGTGAATAAAACAGAGTTTCTGTTTGAATCTAGTATGTCATTCTAAAACATTGAACTTGTGTAATCATTGAAGTCGTTTCACTACTCATCCGAGCAGCTTCAGATCAGTTGAACTGAATTAGTTGCTGGGATGAGTAGTAGACTTCAATGATTACTCAGCAAGTCCAGTTGTTTTACAATGACTTATACTAGATCTACAATGACCTGGATGAATGAAAACCTTCGTAGTCATACGTTTCTGTTTAAAGTTATCCTGGATGGCTCTAGCTTTTTACTTTGCACAGTTATTACTCAATATATATATATATATATATATTTGTGTAGGTTATAAACTGATATTTCCAATGTGTCGATGTCTAGCCTGAGCCTGCCAGAAGCAATTTTTGTGTGTACATTTGGGAATCAGAGTGGAACATGCCTGCGGGAGAGCACAAAGTTATGTCGGGAAGGGACAAAAAATGTCTCCTGTCCAGGGGCTGAAAAACAGGATTAGGGAGGTATGTGTTAATCCAGCAGTCGGGAGAGCATACTTTCAGTTTAGTTGTAGCTAAAGAAACCAAGTGGAACTTTTTTTCTATATCATTTGGTTTCCTCTGTATTTGTCTTTCCTTTTGTGAAAGTCCTACTGTGGATTGTGCCAGGGTTTGTATTTATTGTGACACGGTATAATCCTCGCATAAAACTGACTCTAATTTATTATACACCTGCACTGTGAATCCAGTAATGTTGAGTATATACCATGCAATAGATGTATATTTCATGTGAGGATAGAACTACAGTATTTGAGGCTGTATTCTCTCCCCCATACCTGTGCTTTTCCCTCCATTCTGGAAACCATCTATCATCCAAAACATATGCTATATATTTGATATAATCTGTTGCACAGACTTTGCTTCTGTCTAATCCCTAGAGAGACCAACATTATATCTTCTACCCCATCTGCTGTAATAAATTGTTCAGCTTTTCCATTCTTAATGGATCAGTACTGTGTCTCTCTCTTTATCATATTCTGTAAATAGTCAACACTGCTTCTTTTCTCAAGTATATACAGGTATTGGACCTGTTATCCAAAATCCTTTGGACCTGTTTTTTATCTGGATAAATTAAAACTCCGGCTCACGTAACACAGAAATTATAATAATAAAATACTAATATACCCATCACCATTATCGGTTTCTTCAAAAAGTATTAATAAATGCCATTTTCTATGTTGAAATCCAGCTGTTTAAATGAGAATTCAACCCTTAACTAAAAAAAAAACCCTACCCTCCTACTCTACATAGACCCCCCTCCCTCCTCCCCCCCAGCCTAGTTGCCCCTTGGGAAAATGCCCCTAACTTTTTACTTACCCCTCGGTGCAGCTTTAGGGATCACCATTTACGGCAGCCATCTTCCCTGGCTTTGTTAAAGGAACAGTAACACCAAAAAATTTAAGTGTTTTAAAGTAATGAAAATATCATTTACTGTTGCCCTGCACTGGTAAAACTGATCTGTTTGCTTCAGAAACACTACTATAGTTCATATAAACAAGCTGCTGTGGAGCAATGGCGGAAATTGAAAAACAGCTATATGGCACAGGTTAACAAATGGATAACAGATAACACAATTAGACAGACAGAGCTTATCTGCTATCTGCTGTGTAACCTAAGCCTTTTCTCCTTTGAATGGCTGCCCCCATTGCTACACAGCAGCTTCTTTATATAAACAATAGTAGTGTTTCTTAAGCAAACAAAGCAGTTTTACCAGTGCAGGGCAACACTGCATTATATTTTGATTACTTTAAAACACTTTTATATTTTGACGTTACTGTTCCTTTAATCTGAGACTGAGACCAGCGAAGCGGCGCATGCACAGTTGGAGCAATTTACCGGTTTTCGAAAACTGCACATGTGCTGAAATGGACGAAAATTGCAGAACCACCGGAAAAAGACACGAAGACCCGAAAGATAGTTGCGGTGAACTGCGATCCCTGAATCTGCACCGAGGGATAAGTAAAAAGTTAAGGGCATTTCCCGGGGGGCAGCTAGGGGGGGGAGGCAGGGGGGTCTTCAAGGGTTGGGATGTAGGGTTTTTTTTAAGTTAAGGGTTGCATTCTCCTTTAACAGTTCTTTTCTTCCTGCATCATTTGAAATCCTGGCAGGGAAGGAGGGACTAAACACCGATGTTACAAATTGTAACAACTTCTCCACAGCTTACAGACAGCATGCAAGAACTACATAACCCACAATGCATTGCACTGTGATGTTCCTTTCCTTATTGAAATCACGTGTGCAGGGAATTGTGGGGGTTGGAGGATGCAGGCTAAGGACAGATGACTGTTGTTATAAAGTAACAGTAGTCAGTCAGCTCAGCAAAGTAGTCAGACAGATCAGCAGGAGAGCAGGGGGCTAGGCTTAGGGAACTGTTCCAAACCATTCCAAATCATGAAAAGTCTGCATATTTATTAATTGATGTATATTGCAAAAATGCTTGAAATTGTGTTTACTTTTCAAAAAGTGTAAGTTTTTCTGGGGTTCCCCTTTAAGCATTTATTAAAACCAATAGGATTGTTTTTCCTCCAATAGGGATTAATGATATCTTAGTGTGGAGCAAGTACAGGTATGGGACCTGTTATCCAGAATGCTCTGGACCTGGGGTTTTCCGGATTAAAGATCTTTGCGTAATATGGATCTTCATACTATAAGTCTCTAGAAAATCATGTAAACATTAAAGAAACCCAATAGGCTGGTTTTGCTTCCACTAAGGATTAATTATATCTTGTACAAGGTACTGTTTTATTACTACATGTGTGAGAACTGTTATCCAGAATGCTCTGGACCTAGGGTTTTTCCGGATAAAGGATCTTTCTGTAATTTGGATCTTCATACCTTAAGTCTAATAGAAAATCATGTGAACATTAAATAAACCCAATTTTTTGCTTCCAATAAGGATTAGTTATATCTCAGTTGGGATCAAGTACAAGGTGCTGTTTTATTATTACAGGTATGAGACCTGTTATCCAGAATGCTTGGGACCTGGGAGTTTAGCAAAACATTTTTTAAACATAATAAATAAACCCAATAGGCTGGTGTTGCCTCCAATAGGGATTAATTATATCTTAGTTGGGATCAAGTACAAGCTTCTATTTTATTATTACAGAAAATTGTTTTTTGGATTATTTGGATAAAATGGAGCCTATGTGTGTCCGTAATTCAGAGCTTTCTGGATAATGGGTTTCCTAATAATGGATTTCATACCCGTACAAGGTTAGGTTTTATTATTGCAGAGAAAAAAAATTGTAATTATTTGATTAAAATGGAGTCTGATGGAGATGGCCATCCTGTAATTAGCTTTATAGTTAACTGGTTTCCGAATAATGGATTCCATATCCCCTATACTTGTCTAATGGGCCATCCAATATTTTCCTTTTCCTTCTAAAATGATCATGGGTAGGTTTGAGTTGGCATTGCAGCCATTCAGTGTTCCCTGGAAGAAATTTTGCAGGGGCAGTTGTTGGCAACACAATACAGGTATGGGACCTGTTCAGATTGCTTGGGACCTGGGGTTTTCCAGATAACAGATCTTTTTGTAGTTTGGATCTTTTTACCTTAAGTCTACTAGAAAATCACTTAAATATTAAATAAACCCAACAGGCTGGTTTTACCTCCAATAAGGATTAATTATATCTTAGTTGGGATCAAGTACAAGCTACTGTTTTATTATAACAGAAACAGGAAATTATTTTTAAAAATTTGGATAAAATGGAGTCTAGGGGAGATGGCCTTCTCGTAATTCGCAACTTCCTGGATAACGGATCCAATACCTGTATAGAATACAACCAAGGTGAAAGAATAAGTGGAGGAATATATTTAAAATAACAGAATTCTAAATAGAATGCCTACTAAGCAAATGCCTCCCTTGTATGGTCTCCCTGATTAATGAGGTTGACCATAGGGTGACTGTAGAACTGAGGAAGCAAATACAGAGAGGCGAGTCCAAGGTCGGACAGAGAGGGTCAGCTAATAGGGTAGGAGCCAAGGAAGAAGAGAGAATTTATGTTAGATGAGATTAAAGCTGCTCATGCAACATAGGGAAGAAAAGATGGACAGGGAATAGAGGAGACAAAGGGCATGTTTATACCAGAGAAAGTGCTTTTGTAGGCAGAAGCAAGAAAGACAATGGAGAGAAGGGTGAATAGAAATTGCAAAATGGATCTCCACGCAGAAGTCCAGGAAGTCTCGTACGAAGAACATTGTAATATTCCTGAAATCTAGTATAAAAATAATTCTCAGAAACTGCAGAGTAATTAGAACTTGAGAGATCCCGGATAAGATAGCTCTGCTCACCATATTCTCTCCTACATCTTTAAAACCTGCTCTTATTAAAAATGTAATTAAGATAAATGAAGGGAGATAAAGAGCGCCATCGTTTGTGAATGCTTACTAAACCATTTTATTAGGAAGAGATCAGAGAAGATAAGTGCAGGTGCCCGTCTCCATTTTAACGTACGAATGAATTACCGTATATACTCGAGTATAAGCCGAGTTTTTCAGCATATTAAAATGTGCTGAAAAAGTCTACCTCGGCTTATACTCGAGTCAGTGGGCAGTAGCTGAGATTGCAGTCACTTTTAATCATTTCTATACCAACAGTTCGCTTGGGGAGAGACTGCAATATCACACAGTGCCCTCTGTTGGTTATATGAAAGAATAACAGTGCCCCCTCTGTTGGTTATATGAAAGAATAACAGTGACTGCAATATCACACACCGCCCTCTGTTGGTTATATGAAAGAATAACAGTGTGCCCTCTGTTGGTTATATGAAAGAATAACAGTGACTGCAATATCACACAGCGCCATCTGTTGGTTATATGAAAGAATAACAGTGACTGCAATATCACACAGCTCCCTCTGTTGGTTATATGAAAGAATAACAGTGACTGCAATATCACACAGTGCCATCTGTTGGTTATAAGAAGGATTAACAGTGACTGCAATATCACACAGCACCCTCTGTTGGTTATATGAAAGAATAACAGTGACTGTAATATCACACAGCGCCCTCTGTTGGTTATATGAAAGAATAACAGAATAACACACAGCGCCCTCTGTTGGTTATATGAAGGATTAACAGTGATGGCAATATCACACAGCGCCCTCTGTTGGTTATACGAAATATTAACAGTGATGGCAATATCACATAGCACCCTCTGCACATGGTAGTGGGACAGTGGGACAGTGGGACAATGCACACAGTAATCCGTTTGGCAATTCTCTGTCACCATCAACTTTGCAAAGAAGTCCGGTTGATTGCTGAGGGGGTCGCTTTGGCGGAATGTGCGCTGCTGGGAGACAGGGCTGTAGTTGTGTCTAGGCTTATACTCGAGTCAATAAGTTTTCCCAGTTTTCGTAGGTAAAATTAGGTACCTCTGCTTATACTCGGTTGGCTTATACTCGAGTATATACGGTAGTTGCAAATGCAGATGTGCCCACCCTTGTTCTTCTGCCCAACTAGTCACAGGGAGGAATCTCTGCAAATAGATTGTAAATATTGGGTTATTATTGGATTATTGTGACCTTCCTTGTCACTTCCCATAGCACAAAACCTGCACACGGTGGGGGGGGGGGGCAGGCGTTGCAATAACAAAATTCCTTGAAGTGGATAATGTTCAGTTTTGGAAGTCCAGCAATAAATAATTCAGTGGGAGCACTTACCGGACTGCAACTTGGCTCCAGCTTGCTAGACGTCCACCGCGATCCCATGCAGCAAATTCATGTCAGACTTTGTGCAAAAACAGAGCACCAAGGAAGCCAGTGTTTAATTTTAAAAAAATCACAATTTATTGGATATTCATTAAAATTCACTGCAGTATACCTCCAGTGTGGGTTCCCAGCTTAATGCGTTTTATCACTTCATCAGAAGTTTTTAATGAATTTCCAATAAATTGTGATTTTTTTTTTTACTTTTAAACACTGGCTTCCTTTGTGCTCCGTTTTTGCACAAACTCTGAAATGTTCTTCTTCTGAAAAAGGTAGAGCCCCAAGTTTTAGGTCCTCCAGCACTTGTCAGTCTAGGGTGGTCTATCCTGGGGTTCATTAGGTGGCCAATAATCATATTTTAGTTGGGATCAAGTACAATGTACTGTTTTATTAATACAGAGAAAAAGGAAATAATTTTAAAATTTTGGATTATTTGGATAAAATGGAGCCTATCGGAGACATACTTTCCGTAATTCAGAGCTTTCCTGTATAAAATGGAGCCTATCGGAGACAACCTTTCCGTAATTCAGAGCTTTCTGGATAACGGGTTTCTGGATAACCGATCCCATACCAGTGCTATGGACCTAACGCTATGGTTATTCTGGCCAACGATTATTCCCATATCATGCATAAGCCCTTGCATGTCCAAGTGTGAACACTGGTAGGGGGGTAACTACAGAAGAAGCAGACCCTGTGGCTGCAGGGGGCCAAGGGTATAGCGGCTCCCTGACACCCTAATTTATATACAGTTCCAATAAATATTGGTAAAACAGGTCAGCCTCTAGATATTTTGGGGGCCTGAAAAATTATTTGCTGTGGGGCCTGTAATATCTAGTTACGCCACATCAGCATGAACACTAAATTAATATATTTAGCAAAAAGGCAACTTTTTTGTTGTTTTTTTTTTCTGTTGCTGCAAAACAATGTTGGTTTATAAGTTAGTCCCATCAACATTTTCCCATAGTAACAATATAGCGTGTCATTAGCAGTGGATTTAACATTAAAACAACCCATAATTTTCTCTTTTTTTGGTCTGAAGACTCCCTTCACCATAATCCACACTGAGCGGAAGCAGCGTGCACATTTAGGGTGTCTGCATTCCCTCCAAAGACAAAAAACCCTTGCAATATACATAGAGACGTGAATGGAGAAGAGAGAAAATTATATCTTTCGCTTGTCAGAGGGAGTTCTAACGAACTGGTGGCTTTCACTTATTTGTTTGGGCTTAATTGTATCCTTACAGAATGCGTTAGAGGCCGGGGCTATTTTTAAACTCAAGGCAACGACTCTGTAAGTAGATGTTAAGCAGAGACAGATGATCTTGGCAGTAGGAAGGTTACAGAGGCTTTCGTGGATGGCGAGTTTCCAGACCGCACTCTTATGTAGCTGCTGTGTAGCGAGAGCGAGCTATCATTAAGCAGCTTCAATGACAGTGGAAGGCACCGCAGACGTTGCGAAAAACGAGTTTCCTAGAACTTAAACAAATAGTCATTTACAATGTGTTTTCTTTGGGGGGGGGCTGGGTTAAATAATATATCATTATAGGTTGGGAGACTGTTTCAGAATCAAAAACAGATGCTTGTTTCTTAGTGAGATGTTAAATATACTCTAGTCTGCCCCTGAAGAAAGTAACCCTTATGCTGTAGTGCACTCTCCAACACTTCTTGAGGATTATCTAAATGCATTTTATTTATGATTCCTGTACTAGAGGACACACATCGAACCCTAATTATAGGGTATTGACCCGCACTTCTATTCCTTGTTGGAGCTTTGGTTGCTTCCTCTACACCTGAGGTTCTCAAACTACAGTCATGACCTTTTTACAAGGAGCCAAAGCACTGGCTAGGGGTACAGCCCTAAAGTATAATTAGGGTACAATATAGGGATAATTGTATTACATAGTCGTGGAAACCCAGCTGGAGGTTCTTATGCTATATGCCTGCCCACCCTCTGGGGGTGCCAATGCACTGGTTGGGCGTGCAGCCCCAAAGTATTAATAGGATACAATTTGGGGTGAATAATAATTGAAATATAAGTAATGTCTTACATACTTCTGGAAGCCTAGCCTGGAGATTGGTTGGCTGCTTAGTCTGCACCAGAGGTTCTAATACTATAGGCCTGGCCACCCTAGGGGAAAGCCAATGCACTGGCTGGGGGTTCAGTCCCAAAGTATAATTAGGATATGACGTGGGGAGAATAATAATAATTTAATAATAAGTAATTATTACAGACTTATTACATCCTGGAGGTCAGTTGGCTGCTTACTCTGCAGACCTCACCAGAAGTTTTCAAATGTTGGGTCTGGCCACCGGAAAGAGTGCCAAAGCACTGGCTGGGGGTACAGCCCTAAAGGACAATTAGGGTAAGACTTGGAGAGAATACTGTAATGCCCTACATAATACTGCAAGCACAACCTGGAGATCATATGGCTTCTTACTCTGTACCGGAGGTTCTCAAATTATGGCCTGGCCACCATAAGGTGAGCCCAATCACTTACTGCAGGTGTAACCTAAAGTATAATTAAGGAGAAATGGTTAGACTGTACTGTAATTTCTTACATCTCACTTATTTCTGGGAGCTTACTGTATCTAGCCAGATACATAACATTACTTGCATTCAATTATCCTCCTATGTTACCTAAACCATTAGCATAAATGATATTGTATCCTTACCCAATTGTTACTTTTAGACAGTCCAGTGTCCCCAAAAAAAACCTGCTTCATTGTTGGACACACCTCAAATCAGTTTGTTGCCTGAACTATCCATTTCTAAGTCTCTGATGCCTTGTAAGTTCCTGTGAATAATCAATAGAATGCACAGAGCAGGTGTTTAATACCTGCTGTTGAGCCTCTGGGGCACACAACAGTGACAACTGCTGTAAGCCTACCATTGACCACTGCCAGAACCACTGTCAGCCTCAGCTTTGCTCTTCACCTTCAGGCAACAAAACAGCTGTGGATGGAGGCTTCTGTCTCAGCTTTGCTCTTCACCTTCATGCAACAAAACAGTTGGGGATGGAGGCTTCTGTCTCAGCTTCGCTGTTCACCTTCATGCAACAAAACAGCTGTGGATGGGGGTTTCTGTCTCAGTTTGCTCTTCACCTTCATGCAACAAAACAGTTGGGGATGGAGGCTTCTGCGCAGCTTCACTGTTCACCTTCATGCAACAAAACAGCTGTGGATGGGGGTTTCTGTCTCAGTTTGCTCTTCACCTTCATGCAACAAAACATCTGTGGATGGAGGTTTCTGTCTCAGCTTCACTGTTCACCTTCATGCAACAAAACAGCTGTGGATGGGGGTTCTGTCTCACAAGTGCCTTTGGCTTTCATCTGCCTCCCCTACACCAGTTTTTATTACTTTTCTCAACATCTATGACTCACTGCCAAATGCCAACACACTTTCCATCATACTTTTCCATTCTTCTCCAGTTTTGGAGGATAAACGAATAGATAAACCTGATGTGTCCCACCACTTGGGTGCTCAAGTAGGCCAAAGACCTCGCCATGCAAGTGGATCTACCCAAGTAGGGCCATCTTAACGGTGACAGGAGTTTATGTTGCAAAGGGTTAAATGTGGCACTTCCCTGCATTTGTTTTGCAAAATCTTGCCTATTAGTATTCTAAATCAGGCTTTGTGCTCTCTGTACCTGAAATAATCTGCATAATTATCCTTATCTTTTGTGCAGTGATGTGTGAATTCTCCAAGCCAGAGGAACTGTGCTGTGTACTCTTGATCTGCTGTAATATGGCGTAAAATGTCATTTTATAAATTTGTTGCACAAAATCTGTCCATGTAGCTACATGCAAATTTATCATTGTACCCAGTTGGCTTGATTAGAATACAATCGAATACAGGGCAGGGTGTGGGCAGAAACAAGACAACGGATGAATATTGCCGTAGTTTCACTGACCTGAAGTTAAAAACACTTGCTGAAGATTAATGATTGATAAAATATGGGGCTAGGCAATGTGAATTTTCAGAACACCTATGTAAGTCTGAGCCGGTTGATGTGAGATTTGAAGTGAAAGCTTCTTGGTGGTGTTTTCCATTCTCCTAGAATCGGAGCCAGAAGGCCAATTAGTGTGACGTTTTGCAGAAAAGTCAGACTCGCCTTGTTATTTTTGGAACTATAGCAGAGAAACTGATAATAAAATGTAACATTTTTAGCCTTATAAGGTAGAAAGGAACCTAGCCAAGTGTCGGGCCTAGGGCTTGAACCCAAAAAGTCTAAAAATGATTGTTGCATTTGTTGGACTTGAACCTTAAAAAAACTGCCACTAGGTGCTGTAAGCAGTTAAAAACTAGCCACAGAGAAAACACCTCATAAAATGGTTTTGCTGTAAATGGATTGATCAATGCACATTGACTGGCTCCATGTTTTAGTGGTTGGGTTGCCACCTTCAGGCTGCATTGAGATCAGACAGGGGGTGGGTGATGATGTCACAGACGTGGTGGGTGATAGTGGTGATAATTCTCAACCCACACCCAACCCTAACCTGCCCTCTCCCAACCATAATCCACCCTCCCGTTATCCCTCTATTTATAGACCCATGCCGCAAGACTATGAATTTAGGGGCCGGAAGCCAGAAGCAGGCAATGCTAAGTTGCGGGTGGGGAGAGCAGGAGAAGACCCGACATTTTGTGCAGGGGCCGGCCCGAACCCACCAGAACCACGGGTAAACCCGTGCGTTCTGCGGGTTTAGGGACGGCGCGCTCATCAATAGTGGGTGACTTTGAGAATGGAGTTGGTAATTGGGACCCTAGCAACCAGATTGCTGAACTTGAAAACCAGGGACTAAAAAAGATAATTAACTCATAAACCACAAATAAAAAATAATTGCAAACTGCCTCAGAATATCTCTCTCTACATTATAGAAGGGTCAGTTCTAAGCAACTTTTCCATTGGTCTTCATTATTTATTTTCTATAGTTTTTTTTACTTAGTCACCTTCTTCTGACTCTTTCCAGCTTTCAAATAGGGGTCACAGAGGGTTCTATATGACTATATTGAGTAAGGGTTCTATATTACTATATTGAGTGAGGGTTCTATATGACTATTGAGTGAGGTTTCTATATGACTATTGAGTGAGGGTTCTATATGACTATATTAAGTGAGGATTCTATATGACTATTGAGTGAGGGTTCTATATGACTATATTGAGTGAGGGTTCTATATGACTATTGAGTGAGGGTTCTATATGACTATATTGAGTGAGGATTCTAGATGACTATTGAGTGAGGATTCTATATGACTATTGAGTGAGGGTTCTATATGACTATATTGAGTGAGGGTTCTATATGACTATATTGAGTGAGGATTCTATATGACTATTGAGTGAGGGTTCTATATGACTATATTGAGTGAGGGTTCTATATGACTATATTAAGTGAGGATTCTATATGACTATTGAGTGAGGGTTCTATATGACTATATTGAGTGAGGGTTCTATATGACTATATTAAGTGAGGATTCTATATGACTATTGAGTGAGGGTTCTATATGACTATATTGAGTGAGGGTTCTATATGACTATTGAGTGAGGGTTCTATATGACTATATTGAGTGAGGATTCTATCTGACTATTGAGTAAGGGTTCTATATGGCTATATTAAGTGAGGATTCTATATGACTATTGAGTGAGGGTTCTATATGACTATATTGAGTGAGGGTTCTATATGACTATTGAGTGAGGGTTCTATATGACTATATTGAGTGAGGGTTCTATATGACTATTGAGTGAGGGTTCTATATGACTATATTGAGTGAGGATTCTATATGACTATTGAGTGAGGGTTCTCTATGACTATACTGAGTGAGGGTTCTATATGACTATTGAGTGAGGGTTCTATATGACTATATTGAGTGAGGGTTCTATATGACTATACTGAGTGAGGGTTCTATATGACTATATTGAGTGAGGGTTCTATATGACTATACTGAGTGAGGGTTCTATATGACTAT
This sequence comes from Xenopus petersii, assembly GCA_038501925.1. Taxonomy (NCBI): domain Eukaryota; kingdom Metazoa; phylum Chordata; class Amphibia; order Anura; family Pipidae; genus Xenopus; species Xenopus petersii. The sequence continues at coordinate 16,496,907 of CM076674.1, forward strand.
ATTGAGTGAGGGTTCTTTATGAATATATTGAGTGAGGGTTATATTTGACTATATTGAGTGAGGGTTCTATATGACTATACTGAGTGAGGGTTCTATATGACTATAATGAGTGAGGGTTCTATATGACTACACTGTGTGAGGGTTCTATATGACTATATTTAGTGAGGATTCTATATGACTATAGTGAGTGAGGGTTATATATGACTATACTGAGTGAGGGTTCTATATGACTATATTGAGTGAGGGTTCTATATGACTATATTGAGTGAGGGTTCTATATGACTATACTGAGTGAGGGTTCTATATGACTATATTGAGTGAGGGTTCTATATCACTATACTGAGTGAGGGTTATGTATGAATATCTTGAGTGAGGGATCTATATGACTATATTGAGTGAGGGTTCTATATGAATATACATCCAATCTTCTTGTAGAGTGATTATAAAATAAATACAAAACCAAAAACTAGAAAGAAATTAAAATAAATAAAACTGAGGAGGTTGTAGGAGTCCCCCATGTTTAATTTAAGTATGAGTATGATATAATGGGAGCACAACCAATATGCCCAAAACTGCCAAAAAAGGGGCACTGATCAGGGCTGTCTTGCACCCACAAACCCCCTTGCACTACAGCGTCGGGCAAGGCTCTGGGCATCACAGAATGATTTCCTTATCCATTCCCTCTAAACTACAAGACCTTGGAAATAATAATCTGCATAGACTTCTTAAGGTCAGAATCTGACCTGAAGGATTATATGGCAGGAAAATGCCAAAAAGTGAGACTGAGCTGCTGTGTTTATAACTGACTACTCTAAGTCTTTTTTAACCCAGATTTTTTTCTGTTGCGTGAAATTCAAATAAAATAATTTTAATAAAAAATTGACAGTGTCCCTTTTACCTCCACCACTAAAAGCACCAAGCCTTACTAATAAACTGACGCATTCGGTTTTCCCATTGCACTGTGTGAACGGATGGTTGCCCAAAAAAAATCATCTTTTTAACACAAGACCTGGAGGGTTTGTTCAGAAATCACTGACCTGGATTGGGCTGTACTTAACGTCAGCATCATATTGGCTGTGACACCAGTTACACATTTGCACAGGACTCCAGTAACGTGACTCTGATATGGAGCAAAACCAAATGTCTTCAGGGTAAATGTTTCCTTTTCTTTTTTTAATCCAATGTGATGTGACCTATAAAAGAAATCAGTGTATTCAAAATCCTTGTCTCTGGAGTAGAATGATACTTTCTGTCACATTGCTTTGTAAATGACAGGGCTCATCAAGGAACATGAGGTATCACATTGTATGGGATTTCTTCTAGGAACTTAGTTTTTACTGGTATAAATATGAGGGATGCATGGTGGCTGAAATGCATTCAGGGAGGGGAATTAGGGGTAGGCAGAATAGGCGGTTGCCTATGACGCAACATCATGGGGGGGCTGTCTCTCTCTATCTACATCTCGCTATCATATATAAATAATCTATATTTCTCTCTATCTCTCTCTCACTCTTTATCTATTTATGTATCTCTATCTATCTTTATATCATCTATCTATTATCTATCTATCTTTATATCATCTATCTATCTATTATCTATCTATCATCTATATATAATTGATTGATCTGTCTATATGTCATCTATCATCTCTCTATCTATATATATCATCTATCTATCTAGCAATCATCTATCTATCGATAATCTATATATAATCTATTTATCTATCTCTATCTATCATCTATATATAATCATTGATCTGTCTATGTCATCTGTCATCTCTCTCTCTCTCTCTCTCTCTCTCTCTCTCTCTCTCTGATATAAATATAATCTATCTACCTCTTTATCTATTTATCTCTATCCATCTCTATATCATCTATCTATCTATAATCTATGTGTCATCTATCTATCTCTCTTTATCTATCTACCTATCTGTCTATCTTTCTATCATCTATAGATAACGATTGATCTGTCTATATGTCATATATCATCTATCTATATATCTATCTCTTGCTATCATATAAATATAATCTATCGTTCTCTCGATCTATCTCTCTCTTTATCTATGTATCGCTATCTATCTCTATATCATCTATCTGTTTATCTACTATCTATCTATCTATCATCTATCTATCTATCTATCTATCATCTATCTTTTTTAAATGTCTTTATTTTTGGAAATTTTCTGAAAAATAGTAGCATATATAGAACATGACATGTCGTATTGAATTACATCAATGAAAATATAACCGAGGTTCGAAAGTAGTAGTCAGTTACATAATGGAACCTCTCTTGGTATAAACACATCGTGCTGACAGTATACAACAGAAAGAAGTTGGGACATGTTCCCATAGGATATTAATAGAACATAAGAGAGGGGTGAACGTGTATAGTCAGACGGCCATTGAACGCAGCCGAAACATCAAAGATGTATTGAAGGCACAACAGTAAGTAACCAGGAAATAGAAAAGTAAAGTACTATAAGGAAGGGAAAAGAAAACAAAACAGAAAACAGAGAAAAAAAAAAAAAAAAAAAAAAAGGGGGGGGGGAGGAGGGGGGGGAAAGGAAGAGAAAAGTCTAAGAGGGTTAAGGACAGCTGTGAAATTACAACCTCAGATATGTCAGTGGTGTAGATAATACAATTGATATAGTAGAACCAGTTACAGTGATAGGTTTCACAATGATGCAATACTAAGAGGTATGGAATCGCCAAACCTATATGAGATCCAGGGTTGCCATATCTTCATAACTTTAGAGAGAGTCTCAGTGACTATGCCTGAAAGTCTCTCATTTATAAAAATCCAGTCCAATTTGCTTTTAAACATTGCGAACTATCTATCATCTATCTATCTATCTATCATCTATCTCTTTATCTATTTATCTATCTATCATCTATCTATCTATCTATCTATCTATCTATCAATTATCTATCTATCTATCTATCTATCTATCTATCTATCTATCTATCAATTATCTATCTATCTATCTATCTATCTATCTATCTATCTATCATCTATATATAATCATTGATCTGTCTATGTCATCTGTCATCTCTCTCTCTCTCTCTCTCTCTCTCTCTCTCTCTCTCTCTCTCTCTCTCTGATATAAATATAATCTATCTACCTCTTTATCTATTTATCTCTATCCATCTCTATATCATCTATCTATCTATAATCTATGTGTCATCTATCTATCTCTCTTTATCTATCTACCTATCTGTCTATCTTTCTATCATCTATAGATAACGATTGATCTGTCTATATGTCATATATCATCTATCTATATATCTATCTCTTGCTATCATATAAATATAATCTATCGTTCTCTCGATCTATCTCTCTCTTTATCTATGTATCGCTATCTATCTCTATATCATCTATCTGTTTATCTACTATCTATCTATCTATCTATCTATCTATCTATCTATCTATCTATCTATCTATCATCTATCTCTTTATCTATTTATCTATCTATCATCTATCTATCTATCAATTATCTATCTATCTATCTATCTATCTATCTATCTATCGATCTATCTATCTATCAATTATCTATCTATCTATCTATCTATCTATCTATCTATCTATCATCTCTCTATCTATCTATCTATCTATCTATCTATCATCTCTTTATCTATCTATCTATATATCTATCTATCTATCTATCTATCTATCTATCATCTATCATCTATCTATCTCTATCTATCTATCATCTATCATCATCTATCAGCCCAGAAATAACTTGCTACCTGGCAAGGTGTGAGGGCTCATTTACTAATGGGTGCCAAGGTGAAATGTGCAAAAGAACAGCCACCTTGCTAACCCTGAGTGTCCTTAGACACAACTCTCTTTGCACTCAGGTTGGAGCCTAAAGAGTTGTACCTCTCTCCAGTACAAAGGGCAGAATGCAGTAGCACCAACTATTTGCAGGGGTGCGATTAATAAGTGTCTAAGCCATTGCTGAAGTTTCTTTGTAGGCAAAAAGTGGAGATGATTGAGGGGAATGGGAAGGACAGGAGAATGTGAGGTGGAAAAGAGAAGGGCAGTGTGAAGGTATCTGAAAGAGCAAAAAAGTAGTAACATAGAATAGTTGAGATATTGAAAAAAAGAAGAGATGGAAAAAGAGTTTTAAGAAAGAGGAAAAAAAAGTATAAAGAAGTTTGGAAACCAACATTAAGTAGGGAGAGAAGAGGCAGGGTAAGGAAATGTGGATGAGAGATACACTAAGGAATAAAGGGGTGGTTCACCTTTATGGTAACTTTTAATATGTTATAGAATGGCCAATTCTAAGCAACTTTTCAATTATTATTAATTTTACATATATTTTTTTCAAACATTTGCCTTCTTCTTCTGACTCTTTCCAGCTTTCAAATGGGGGTCACTGACCCCATCTAAAAAAACAAATTTATTGTAATTGCTACTTTTTATTACTCATCTTTCTATTCAGGCCTCTCCTATGCATAGTCCAGTCTCTTATTCAAATCAGTACATGAATAAAAAGCTACATTACTAAAAAAAAAATTGTCTGACTATCACTCTTTACATTATACAAAAAACTTACTGGAAGGTGAACGACCCCCTTTAAAAAGGAAAGTGAAGGGAGAGAACAAGAGAAAGAAAAGGGATGAAATTCTAACAGAAGATGAAGGGAAGACAGGAGGCGTTAGTTTGGCGATTGCTCATGATTATCAGGTAAAACGCAGGGATTAGAAAAGTGGAGGAATCTTAACTCGCTTGATGAGTTCTTGTTGCCATGACAGTTTTATTTCAAAGTATCTTAAGTGAAGACAAAGTGTTCTGTTATATCTCTGTTTGGAAAGGTGCTAAACCTTTTATGGTGTATGGGAGTTAGAAGCTTGTGTGTGTATGTATAGTCTATTTAAGGAATGATACTGTGAATATTTATACCCAGAACGATGGTAATTAACGTGTTTGCTGAAGAACCTGTAATGGATGTTCGTGCCGAGAAGAATGGAAGTGATCTGAGCTCGGGGAAAACTCTTGGCTGGTTTAGTGTTTTTCCTATTCAATGCTGGAAAATGGAGAATTATATTAATTATGGTCATGGCTAACTAGGCTTCAGGGATAGGTGACGGTGGAAAATATATATTAATGTATATGTTAAAATAAACCTGGCTGTGTTGTGCATGTAAGTGTAGAAGAACTGTCGAAGGTCTCTGCATTTCAAAACGGACCTGTGATTGCCTCATAAATGCAGCTAGGCCTCCGTGTTGCAGCAATGTATTTATTAGGGGCAGGAGGCGGTAGGCCATACCTCCCAGCTGTCCCGTTTTTCACAGGGCAGTCCCGATTTTGACGATGATTGTTACTGAAATGTCCCGACTTTCTCTTTGGTCTCCTGTACTGAACGGTAGGCACGTGCCTATGGAACAAAAATGAGGGGGCGCTGAGCAAATACCTAGTCTCCCTGGCTGCCCTAGTTCCTAGCTCCAGAAGAGTCTTTTGCATTTCTGCCTCCCCTACCCACCACAGGTAACCACAGGAGGGCAGGGTGATGAGTTTGAGATGCACCAGTAACTTGGCCCTGGTCCAAGGTCTTAGTTAATGATCCCCTTTGTCTCCTAGGATCAACCCCAGAACCTGACATTGAGGACATCCACTCTTAACCATTAGATTTAGAAATCTAGGTGTAATATAGATCTATGATGGAAATATGAAAGGACTGATGGGGATTGGACAAGGGCCCGGGGCGTATCAATTTTAGGTGCAGTGTTGGTTTGGGTGTCCAGGGCTGCCATTTTAAGGGCTCAACACCCTTACCCCTTCATGAACTCCCAAGTTGCATACCTTCTCTCTTCCTCTGTTCTACCTGCCACCAGTGAGGTGGTAGATGTCAGCCAGTAGTAGAGGTGGGGTAATGGGCCCACAGATCCTGGTCAGCAAGGGGGTGTGAAGGGCCAACAAACTTGGGCAAGCAAGGTGGGAGGAATGCAGTGGTCCTGGAATACAAATTCCCACCCTATTATGTACCTCCTCCTCTTTCCTCTTACCAATTCCGCAGTTCTCAGCCAGATAGATAGATAGATAGATAGATAGATAGATAGATAGATAGAGAGATAGATAGATAGATAGATAGATAGAGAGATAATTAGATAGAGAGATAATTAGATAAAGAGAGATAGATAGATAAAGAGATAGAGAGATACTTAGATAAAGAGAGATAGATAGATAAAGAGAGAGAGAGAGAGAGAGAGAGAGAGAGAGAGAGAGAGAGAGAGAGAGAGATAGATACAGAGATAGATAGAGAGAGAGACAAAGAGATAGATAGATAGATAGATAGATAGATAGATAGATAGATAGATAATTAGATAATTAGATAATGAGAGATAGATAGATAAAGAGAGAGATAAAGAGATAGAGAGAGAGATAGATGATAGATAGATAGATAGATAGATAGATAGATAGAGAGAGAGAAAGAGATAGATAGATAGACAGATAGAGAAAGAGAGATAGATAAATAGATAAAGAGAGAGAGTGAGAGAGAAAGAGAGAGAGAGAGAGAGAGATAGATAGATAGATAGATAGATAGATAGATAGATAGATAGATAGATAGATAGATAAAGAGAGATAGATAGATAGATAGATAGATAGATAGATAGATAGATAGATAGATAGATAGATAGATAGATAAAGAGAGATAGAGAGATAAATAGATAGATAAAGAGAGATAAATAGATAGATAGATAGATAGATAGATAGAGATAGATAGATAGATAGAGAGAGATAGATAGATAGATAGATATTAGAACAGTTTTCAGCAATGGCAGCTGAAATAAAAGCAGTCATCTGTTAAAGCCGTTTGTATTCCAAAATGGCAAATGTCCCCTCTCAGCATGTTTGGTCCCCTGGGAAGACAGAAAAGATGCTGATAATTTATTCATTTGCCTTACAGTATTATAGCTTATTTTTTGACTGTGCAAGAAAGAAAGAAAAGCAAGCGGCCATGCTAGTGTGCCCTCATTTCCAATCAGGGCCGGTAAATAAATGACGAGACTTGTGAATCATGGAGTTGCACCGACTCATTAACTGCATTCATTATAGCTGCTGCAAGTTTCATGCAAAATAAGCTGGAAGCAGTTTACAAAAATCTTTGCTTCTAGCAACAGTTGCATAGCAATGGACACTTGGGGGCCGATTCACTCAGCTCGAGTGAAGGGTTCGAATGAAAAAAACTTCGAATTTCGAAGTTTTTTTTGGGTACTTCGACCATCGAATTGGTTAAATTCGATCGAATTCGATCGAAGTCGAACGAAGTCGAACGAAATCGAACGATTCGAAGTAAAAATCGTTCGACTATTCGATCATTCGATAGTCGAAGTACTTGCCCTTTAAAAAAAACTTCGACCCCCTACTTCGGCAGATAAAAGCTACCGAAGTCAATGTTAGCCTATGGGGAAGGTCCCCATAGGCTTGCTAAGCTTTTTTTGATCGAAGGATTTTCCTTCGATCGTTTGATTAAAATCCTTCGAATCGTTCGATTCGAAGGATTAAAATCCTTCGATCGTTCGATCGCAGGATTAGCGCTAAATCCTTCGACTTCGATATTCGAAGTCGAAGGATTTCAATTCGAGGGTCGAATTTCGAAGTATTTTTAACTTCGAAATTCGACCCTTCGTGAATCGGCCCCATAATGTAAATACAGGTATGGGATCCGTTATCCAGAAACCCATTATCCAGAATTATTGAAAGGCCGGCTCCAATTTTATCCAAATAATCATTTTTCTGTGTAATAATAAAACAGTAGCTTGTGCTCGATCCCAACTAAGATATAATTAATCCTTATTGGAGGCAAAACCAGCCTATTGGGTTTGGTTAAAGGGTTTGTTCACTTTCCAAACACTTTTTTTCAGTTCAGTTCTTTTCAGATTGTTCCTCAGAAATAAAATACTTTTTTTTTTAATTACTTTCCATTATTGATTTTTTACTGGTTTTCCAAAATCTAAGTATAAAACTGAATGTTGGTGTCTCTGGTGTTTGAGTCTGGCAGCTCAGTAATTCAGGTGCAGATTCTGAACTGTTACAATTTTGCAACATTGAGTTGATCCATTTCTCAGCAGCATCTCTGGAGTATTAGCAACTATTGTATCAATACTAACAGCTTTAAATGTATCAATTTAGAACAGTTGGGGGGTCGGCGACCCCCTCCCTGCCAGATCTGCTTTAGAAGGTGACACTTCAATATTAGAAAAGCAATCGCAAATAGAAACATTGGAAAAAGTCGTTATATCTGGTGATCTATCTGAAAACAACTAATTCTTTGAAGGTGAACCACCCCTTTAAGGTATGAAGATCCAAACTAAGAAATGATCCGTTATCTGGAAAACCCCAGGTCCCAAGCAATCTGGATAACAGGTCCCATGCCTGTAGGTGTAAATACCTGTATGGGCAGGGCTCTTTGTAGCTGTAGCAGGTCTTTGGGCAGCTCTGTGAACAAGAGCAGTTGCTGGAAAGAAAGTCATATCTGCAGGCAAAGCATAGGTATATAATACTGAGTATAAAATGAATAATGTGTTTGCTTTGATATTCATATGTGTAAATATTTACAGCACGGAATTTTGTATTGCACATATTTGCATTCATGCTATTTTTTTTAAGAATTTATAAAACTCTAATGCAGCTCCTCAGTGTCGGAATACCCATGATGTTGTTCATATTAAAAAGGATCAGATCAGGAATAGGCACAATGTTATCCCTGGAACTGAAGTGTTGGTCCTTATATCTGACCACAGCAAAAGTGAATAGACCTAGAAGGTGGCCTTTATTTACTCATGGGAGTTATTCAGGTTGGTCTGGACCAACAAAATAGGATCCCTTATACAAATACCCGTTATCCAGAAAGCTCTGAATTACAGGAAGACCATCTCCCAAAGGGGCAAATTTACTAAAGGGTGAAGTGATTAATGCTGGTGAAAATCCGCCAGTGGTACGTCATTTCGGGACTTCGCCGATTTACTAACAGGCACTGTCGTCAATTCGCTAGCGAAGGAGATAGACTCTAGCGATACTTCGCAGGCGAATTTTTACTCTGGAGAATGGACGTAACTATGCAAATTCACTAAGATGTGGATTTAAATGAACGTTACCTCTTGCGCGAGACTTGCCTTCTCCACCTCAGACCAGGCGAAGTTCAATAGAGTAGATAGGACTTCCTCAAAAAATAGTTGACCATTTTTCTAAGTTTGAAAAAACGCTGGCGACTTTTCAGTTTTTCAGGGTGATAGGCTGGAAAATAGCGTAATTTTTTTTTAGGGTACCCAGCTTCCTCCCTACATTTTCTAACATATGGCACATACAGTAAACTATACACTGGGCTCATGTGTAGGGCAATATAACAACTTTATTTTATTAAGGTTCCCTGGACTTGTGTAGTGTAATGTATTTGCTGCAACATATACGTCCATTGAAATTTAACTTCCCACCGTATGCAAATTAGCCAACGCTAGCGCAACTTCACTCGCTTGACGAATTAACGCTAGGGAAACTTCACCATCATTTGACGCCATGGATGCAACTTCGCATGGCGAAGTGTGGCAATGTGAGCGAAGCTGTCGCTGGCGAATTTCGCGCAGGTTAATGAATTTCTCCCCATAGACTCCATTCTAACCAAATAATTCATATTTTTAAAAATTATTATTTCCTTTTTTTGTAATAATAAGAAACACGTACATTGTTGTACAGATGCAGGTATGGGATCTATTATCCGGAAACCTATTAGCCAAACCGCTTCAAATTACGGAAAGGCCATCTCCATAAAACCCCAGGTCCCGAGCATTCTGGATAACAGGTCCCATACCCAAAACAATCATATTTTGTTTATTTAATGTTTAAAGGGGTGGTTTAACTTTCAGTTAAATTTTAGGATGTTGTAGAATGGTTAATTGTAAGCAACTTTTCAACTGACATTAATTTTCTATTTTTGTAGTTTTTTTTAAATATTAACCTTCTTCTTCCAACTCCAGCTTTCACTGGCCCCATCTAAAAACACATGCTCTGTAAGGCTACAAATGTATTGTTATTGCTACTTTTTATTACTGATCTTTCCACTCAGGCCTCTCCTATTCCTATTCCAGTCTCTTATTCAAATTAGTGCATGGTTGCTAGGGTAATTTGGACCCTAGCAACCAGATTGCTGAATTTGTAAACTGGAGAGCTTCTGAATAAAAAGCTAAATAACTCAAAAACCACAAATAATCAAAAAGGAAAACCAATTACAAATTGTCTCAGAATATCACTCTCTACATCATACTAAAAGTAAATGATTTTTAGTAGACTTAAAGTATGGTGATTCAAATTATGAAAGAGATCCCTTAGCCAGAAAACCACAGGTCCCGAGCATTCTGGATAACAGGTCGCATACCTGTACTTATTTTGTAAGTGGCTTTCAGTGCTTTTCCTCTTCTGTGGCATCATTGGTCAGTCACAATGCTTCCAGTGAAGCAGGTCACCACCTGCTTCCTCTTTCCCCTCTGATATTTTGCTCTCTGACATCACTCTACATCTATCTCTGACATCACTCTACATCTATCTCTGACATCATTCTACATTTATCTCTGACATCACTCTACATCTATCTCCAACATCACTCTACATCTATCTCCAACATCACTCTACATCTATCTCTGATATCACTCTACATCTATCTCCAACATCACTCTACATCTATCTTTGACATCACTCTACATCTATCTCTGACATCACTCTACATCTATCTCCAACATCACTCTACATCTATCTCTGACATCACTCTACATCTATCTCTGACATCATTCTACATTTATCTCTGACATCACTCTACATCTATCTCCAACATCACTCTACATCTATCTCCAACATCACTCTACATCTATCTCTGATATCACTCTACATCTATCTCCAACATCACTCTACATCTATCTCTGACATCAGTCTACATCTATCTCTGACATCACTCTACATCTATCTCCAACATCACTCTACATCTATCTCTGACATCACTCTACATCTATCTCTGACATCATTCTACATTTATCTCTGACATCACTCTACATCTATCTCCAACATCACTCTACATCTATCTCCAACATCACTCTACATCTATCTCTGATATCACTCTACATCTATCTCCAACATCACTCTACATCTATCTCTGACATCAGTCTACATCTATCTCTGACATCACTCTACATCTATCTCCAACATCACTCTACATCTATCTCTGACATCACTCTACATCTATCTCTGACATCACTCTACATCTATCTCCAACATCACTCTACATCTATCTCTGATATCACTCTACATCTATCTCCAACATCACTCTACATCTGTCTCTGACGCCATTCTACATCTATCTCTGACATCACTCTACATCTATCTCTGACATCATTCTACATTTATCTCTGACATCACTCTACATCTATCTCCAACATCACTCTACATCTATCTCCAACATCACTCTACATCTATCTCTGACATCATTCTACATTTATCTCTGACATCACTCTACATCTATCTCTGACATCATTCTACATTTATCTCTGACATCACTCTACATCTATCTCCAACATCACTCTACATCTATCTCCAACATCACTCTACATCTATCTCTGACATCACTCTACATCTATCTCTGACATCACTCTACATCTATCTCCAACATCACTCTACATCTATCTCTGATATCACTCTACATCTATCTCCAACATCACTCTACATCTATCTCTGATATCACTCTACATCTATCTCCAACATCACTCTACATCTATCTCTGACGTCATTCTACATCTATCTCCGACATCACTCTAGGGCTGGTCATAAAACTCATAGGGGGGCTTAGCGATGGGATGAGTTAGGGCTGGTGCAGGGGTGGCACCCATAGTAGATTGAGAGGGGACCTCCTCCTGAAAGATCAAGAAGGCTTCACTACGTTATTAAACAAACACAATCTTTATATCCTTAGGAGTCAGTATCACTTTAATATCTGTAAGCAGCTCCAGGGCAACTGAAAGTATGGTCTGGTAACCCCAATAGCAGACATTCCTGTGCTACCCGCTAATGTTATGTTTGTGTGGAACCAATGGGTAAGAAAATGGCAATTTCAGGTCTAAAGGAACACCTCACATATAATCAATGAGTCAGTGTTTGGCAAGTGCTGCTCGACTTCTTCTCTGCTCATTAATTCATACAAACCACACTGTGCCACGGGTGTACATTTCTAACAAGCCAGCAATTCTACAACCAAAAATAAATATCTTTGGAGACAAACCTTATCCGAAAAAGGGTGAAATCATTTTGGATCTGGGGTTAGGGGTCTGCTTACGTCATTGTATTTATGTGGCTTGAGGTCTCTGGGCAAAATAAATGTATGGGATCTGTTATCGGGAAAACCCATTATCCAGAAAACTGTGAATTACCGAAATGCCGTCTCATATAGATTCTATTTTGTCCAAATAATCCAAATGTTTAAAAATTATTTCCTTTTTCTCTGTAATAATAAAACAGTAGCTTGTACTTGAGCCCAACTAAGATATAATTAATCCTTATTGGAAGCAGAACCAGCCTATTGGCTTTATTTAATGTTTACATGATTTTCAAGTAGATTTACCATATGGAGATCCAAATCACAGAAAGATCTGTTATCCAGAAAACCCCAGGTCCCAAGCATTCTGTATAACAGATCCCATACCTCTATATATAGTGCTCCAAAAACCGATGGCTGCATGTACTGTAACACATTTCATGGCTTTAGGACTTTAGGAATTGCCAATTGAAAGTACAGGTAGGGGAGCTGTTATCTAGAATGTTCGGGACTTGGGGTTTTCTGAATAATAGAGCGTTCCATAATTTGGATCTTCATACCTTAAGTCTACTAGAAAATCATGTAAACATTAAATAAACCCAAAAGGCTGATTTTGCTTCCAACAAGGATTCATTATTCACTATATCTTATTGTTACAGAGAAAAAAGTTTTAAAAATGTGGATTAGTTATATAAAATGGAATCTATGGGAGAATCCGTAAGTTGGCGCTTCTTGGATAATGGATTTGATGGCTGGGACCGAATGATCAGACAACAATGAGGAGCAACTGGCTCAGATGGGTCGATCGTCGGAAAAATTAAACCTTCCTTATCTATCTGGCCACGATATTGATCGTGAAGGTTTCATTTTCCGGGGATCGACCCGTCGGAGTCCGTTGCTTCTCATTGTAATCCGATTGCTCGGCCCCAGGCATCAAAGACCCGTCGGAAGCCCCCATACACGCCCAGATAAGCTGCTGAATTGGTCTAAAGGGCCGATATCGGCAGCTTTAATCTGCCCGTGAATGGCCACCTTTACTGTAGGTGTATCAGAGGATGCCCTGTCAAGAAATAAGGGAGTAGGTTTGTCCATAGACTGAGGTAAAGGTTGATTGACTTACTCAGTAAGCAGCCTCCTCAAAGGAGTTTGAGTGGGGAACCCATCTTGTGATTAGATTAAGGGAAGAAGTAATCCCTGACACTCAACATGAGAAATGCCTTATAACTTCTGAAGATGGCACTCCTTGTGAGCACTGTAACCCAAGCTATTGTGTGTAACCTATTGCAACTAAATATCGTAGTTGAATTATACTGTAGCACTTTACTGGCCTGTCCATTGCTACGGTTTGTTGAAGAACCCATGGCGCCCAGTAAATTGTATCAACTCCAGTATCTAAATGGGCCCAACATTGAGTGTAAAGGGTCTAAAATGTAGAGCCTCTCTATCAAGCTTCCAAGGACCTTCTCCATAAGTGTGGTCGGCACAGTTACAACCTTCAGTTCAACAGTTCAACCTTTTAAGTCTGTATATAACCTGCCTAACTGCCAGTTGATCCAGAGGAAGGCAAAAAATCTCATTTGAAGCCTCTCCAATTTGCCTCAGAGGGGGAAAAATGCCTTCCTGGCTCCATGATTCAATGGGACCAGTCCCTGGATCAACTTGTACTATGAGCTATCTTCCATAACCCTGTATTCCCTCACTTGCTAGACACCATCCAACCCCTTCTTATACCTATCTAATGTATCAGCCTGTACCACTGATTCAGGGAGACAATGCCACATCTTCACAGCTCTCACTGTAAAAACCCCTTCCCAATATTTAACTGTAACCTCTTTTCTTCTAATCTGAATGGTGCCCTCTTGTCAGATTTAGAGACCTACTGGTAGAACAATAGAAAGGTAGCCATACTGCATGTGACCCATTCTATGGTCTCCTTTAATTTGGCCAGTGGTCCTTTTGGTTGAAAATCATACCTTATGAAACCATTTATGTCTGCCTTTAGTAGACTGATTAAAACCAATTTCTGATTGGTTGCTATGGACACCTGCACTGGCACCTATGTGATAAATCCACCCTGGGATTTGGAACCTGTAATCTGTAGAAGGCTGTAAAACCATACACTCCATTTGCAGCGGCAGGGCTGGAGTTTGGAAGTCGCCAGACCTGCAAAATAAATCGTTGTTAAAGTTCATGAAATATTCAACAATGGATTTCAAATGTTAAATGAAAAAAGTGACCTGATTGGGATCAAAAGCTCTCAGCACATTCATTTCATCTTTACAAGACTACGGTACTTTAGCGGCAGGTACATCAAATTGCAATCAGCCTATCAATGCGCCGGCACCATGCACTTGAATAGAAGGTATGACCAGTCCTATTATCACAGCATGACCTGATTCCTTTAGATTGTGAATGATTAACATGAGAATCCAACTTAATATCTCTAGTACATACTCTGATATATAATGTGACTTGTAAGTAGAGTGGCAGTGATGTCACAATGTCTATTTGATTTTTATTGTTTCATAAGGTTTTTATCTACTTTCATAGATCGGTGAACATGTCAGATCACTAAACTGAGTGGCAACGTTGGTGTAAAATTAGCATTTTTATGAAGCTACCACTCTTTCAAAAGTTTCACTTTGCAAGTAACATCCATATTTAAAGTCTCCATTGTATATACTTGTAAAATGCCAAAATATACACCATTTCTTGGAGAAGCCCATTGGAATGACAAGGAATAAAGCAGAAAAAAAAAAGCCAGTCTACAAAAACTAGGAGTATTAATAAGACCAGCCCCATGCCCTCTGTCCACCAACACCATGCCTATTTTCTGGATAGCTCTGCTCGTTTGCCATATATGAGACTGTCCACCCTAAATTAAGACTAATGGAAACTATGCATTACTCAGGCCTACTGGTTTACTATATTGATGCCTTTGGACACACAGCATGCCATTCAACGTAAAGGAAGAAAAGAGTGTGGCTCTTCCAGATGCTTCAAGCCTGCTCTCTCTGTATATTTTTATATTCAGTGTATTTACTGTGTTTGGTTTTCAGACATTTTTGGTTTAAGCCTCTTTTAGAGCTTCAGCATTTGGTCGAGCCTCTTTTAGCTCATAAGGATATATGAAATAGGGTTGGCACCTTTCTGTGACACGAAAGCTGGACAGGGGGGCGCGTGTTGATTTGTTAATGGGCGGTATCGTGATGTCACATGGGCAGACAAGTGCCATCATATGGGCAGGGTTATGATGTGGTGATCGACGATTGGCTGGCAGTTGTGTCAGTCTAGGAGAGTCCTGCCTGGTTTTTCCTATTTGGAAAACCAGCCAGTTTTGACCCAGGCAGCCCTTCTGATAACTGGTGGCAACCCTATTATGAAAACATTCCAATCCATTGTTCCAAGAAGATCTAGTGCAACACATATACGTTCACCACCAGTCTTTACAAGTTCATCCCAAATCTCTTCCTAACTGACCTACAAACTGAGTTTCCAGGACTATCTAGAAGAGCAAATATGCATTTTGTTCCTCATATCGCTACATTGTGCTTAGGCTGGGCCCACCATCGAATGCTCCAAGTTGGTAATTAGGGCAACCGCACAGTTTGGAAACCACTGATTGACTGATTGGACCTCTCTCTCTTTAATATACCGTAGGTCAGTAGTACCCAACTAGTGGCTCACCAGCAACATGCTGCTCACCAATCCCTTGGATGTTGCTCTCAGTGGTCTCAAAGAAGGTGATTATTTTTGAATTCCAGGCTTGGAGGCAGGTTTTGGTTGTATAAATACCAGGTGTACTGCCAAACAGAGCCTCCTGTAGGCTGTCAGTCCACATAGGGACTACCAAATAGCCAATCACAGTCCTTATTTGATACCCCCAGGAACGTTTTGGATTCTTGTGTTGCTCCCCAACTGTTTTATAACTGACTCATGGGTAAAAATGCTCCATTTTCTTTTTTCCCACAACCCTTATCAAATATACATTTTTCTTTAACCTGTGGAATTGGGCCTGTCAGTGAGTATTACGGGGGAATGATTAATCCGGCTGTGTGGGTGGGTTTTTTCTCTTCTATTCAGCAAAAGAACATGCGTTCTCCTTTTCTTCGCCCTTGACTTACTAATCATATATTGTATTGCACGGTGCCATACAGTCACTCAAGTTCTGATGTTCATGGGCTTCCCTCTGCTCCAATACCGGTTAAACGCAGATGACGGGCAGGAAATTGTCATGATTAATGGATAACTATTTGCTGGTTAATCTTGTGTGTTTCTGAAATGGGGTGGGTGGGGGTATAGCAGGAACATTTGTACAAGTTTAGGAGGTTGCTGCTTCTCTCGAAGGGATAGAGCCTCAGCCAGGGTGGGCATAACACATCAGGAGGCATCTGCCACTAGGGATTTTGCAGCTGTTGGTTGATGCTGAGAGGTGAAGTTTAGCAACAGCTGGGGCAGGACAGTATGTAGTACGGATAAAACGCATAGCTGGAAGCTTAGAATGATTATCGTATTCCATGTTATACTAGCTGTCTATCCATGTATCTATTTGTCTCTGTTTATCTCCATGGGTGTATCTGTCCGTCCATTCATTCAACTTTTGGTGAGATTAAAGATAGCTCAGTCACTTGCAGTACCACTTTTCACCTTTTGTTGGATGCAGTTCCCATTTTTTGACAGTGCTGGAAAAGTGGTGTTACCTCCCCAAAATTGAGGGAACCTTAAAACATACACATATGGTTAGTAATTTGAACCACTGGCATCATTGGCATGGCTAGATTCCATTCCAGACTGGGCTCTATCACCCTGTGTCTGCACGGAATTCCTCCCACACTTTAAAGGGAGCATCGGCATCAGGTACAAGTTGCTCCTCTGCATTCCTACAGACAAAGAAGGAAAAGCTCTCACAGTGGCATAATTGCCGTCTCATTTTCCCGAAAGCCGAATGTGTTGACGGGGAAAGTGTTAGCCTCCTGCTTCTTGTAGCATTTATCTGCCTTATCTATGTGTTTAACTGCTCAATTAACCCTGAGAGATGCCCGAGCGGCAAAGAAATTTAAAAGCTTTTCTTTCCACTCTTCAGGGGCAGAGGAAACAGAACCTGCGTTTGTAGGGTGCCCTGGAGTGTAAGGGGCCCATAAAGGTTGAATTTAATGAGCAACTTTCATAAATCTTGGTACAATAGGTCAACTTACCAATGTTTTGGGGCCCCAAATTGAATTTGCTGTGGGGCCCAGTAACATCTAGTTATGCCACTTCCACTCTTCCTTGTGCCTTAGCATCACTCATACTCAACACCTGATGCTAATTCAGAAGGAGCAAAGTACTGGGAAACCAAGGCCTTTTTTATCCCTTTATTCCCTTATCCAATACAAGGAGCTCCATTGAATTGCCATTTATCTAGCCATGTGTTCTGGGGTATTATACATCGAATAGCTCTTTGATGAAGGAATCAATGACTTTTATTATCCTCCCCAAACATAAAAATCATCTTCTGCCTATGCTAGTTGGCCAGTCTGACCTACAGGAACATCATCAGAATGGGAGTCTGAAGCCCACAGGGGTTGCAATGTCAGGGCCCCCTGCCCTAGCCGCAAACCCTTCCCATGGCCCCCTGCCCCAGTCAAAGCCCCCACAGCCAAATTCCTTGATGCAACGTGATTGGGTCATTGGTCAGGGAGCAGCTTGGGGACTGGGTCTGGGTCGAAGGGGCCCACTTTGTTTTTTCCCAGTGTCCCACCGGCCCAATCTGACCCAGAGGGATGCCACTTTGGATTTACATTGACATAGTTATGGAGCTTGGTCACACAGCAACACAGTGGGTTTTATGTTTCCATGTTTCTCTTTGATCCATATTAGTGATGATGAGCAACATTTTACTCACCAACCCCTTGGATGTTGCTCCCAGTGGCCTCAAAGCAGGTGCTTATTTTTGAATTCCAGGCTTGGAGGAAAGTTTTGGTTGTATTAAAACAGCTGTACTACCAAACAGAACCTCCTGTAGGCTGCCATAGGGGCTATCAAGTAGCCAATCACAGCCCTTATTTGGCACTCCTAGGAACTTAATAGGCTTGTTCTGCTCCCCAGAAATGCCCGACACATCACCAATTACCATGCACTGAAGACCATTTACCCATTTGTGTCTTACAGATATCCCTCCCCATTTCTATTGTTGACGGAAACAAGACAAGCAATAAGAAATATCCGCATCTAAGAGGGTTGGTTTTTACCCTTCAAAAATTGCCTTCCCCTCTCCTAATCCTAGCTGGTATCAGCAGACACCCACAGGCTGATCAGCACCCACCTACATTTACAGCAATTGTTCCTTTGCTTGTAGTAGGTTAATAATTACTCGTGTTCATTAGTGGCCTCACATGTGCAGTTCGTGAGTTCATAAATGAATATCTGCTTCTTTGAACTCGTCAGGTTAATTGAATTGGAATCTCAAAGGCCAATGTAATATAGTGAGTTTGTCGATCTTGCTCGAGTTCATATTTGTATAACTTCACATTTCTCCCATTTCGAGATCTCTTACTTCCTCAGTAGGTATGTGATGTGTTAATTGTAATAAATACATTTTTGATGATAGATTTTTATAGATTCTGGGGCTAAAGGGATTTTTCACCTTTGAGTTATTTTTAGTATGATGTAGAGAGATATTTTGAAACAAATTACAATTATTTTTCTAACTTGGTTTTCTAACGATTTAGCCTTTTTATTCACCAGCTCTCCAGTTTGCAATTTCAGCAGTCTGGTTGCTAGGCTCCAAATTACCCTAGCAACCATGCACTGATTTCAATAAGAGACTGGAATATGAATAGGAGAGGCCTGATTAGAAAGATCAGTAATAAAAAGTAGCAATAGCAATACATTTGTAGCCTTACAGAGCATTAGTTTTTAGATGGGGTCAGTGACCCCCATTTGAAATCTTGTACGAGACATAAGAAAAAGGCAAATTGTTCTATATATAGAAATAATGAAGACCAAATGAAAAGTTGCTTAGAATTAGCCATTGTATTACATACTAAAATTTAACTTAAAGGTGAACCAACCCTTTATATATATTATATGAATATTTTGCTAAATTCTTGGGTTATTTGTCTGAATATCATACACCCAAAATTAGATTAAATTAAAGGATTCAACCCCATATTCAGAAATAAGCATATTTAAGCCACACCTCCATTCTTCCCTGGCCATGCCCAGCCACACCCCCTACCGACTGTAAATTCTGCCCATTTTCCAATATGGCTGCCCCTGTTTAACCTGCTAGATTGTTGCTAGCACAAAATGAAAAGTAAATATCCAGTATTTGCTCTGTTTATATATTTTTACAGCACACTGAGCCCTTTCTTTTTTTGTTACAAATGAATATAATAATGAAAGAAAACAATTTACTGCTCTGTCACTTCCCACGGTGCCATTTTTCTAGGTTTTTAACTTATATTTAATTGTACTGTAACATGTGTAAAATGTGCCCAACATTAATGCACACTGCCATCTGTTCCCTGACTCTGTTATAGAGATACCAGGAAATATTTGCTATAAATGATGTGTATGAAAGAGGTTGAGTTCGAAATGATCTGAGAAATAGCCCCGATATTCCAAACTCAAGGTATTTATTGATATCGGATTTAAAGATTCTTCCACATTGTGTCATATGATGACATAGTAGGGTGCTTCTTGTAGCATATTTAGGGTTACCGCATTTTGTTGCAAAATATACTGGGAAATATGGAACAAGGGATGGAGAGGAGACTTGAGGGGGGCAGGGTCATGATGTAAGGGGCACATTAGGTGGGGATATGGTTAGTACGGCAGAGTTATTGAGTGACCTAATTTGGGTGAGGGGATTTGGGAGTATCAAGGTTGGAATGACTATGGATCAGCCTTTTACCGTATTTTGGCTAGGCTTGGCTGGTATTTTACCGGCTAAGAGTGGCTGGTAAAATACTGGCAAGGATAGACAGAATAGTTTATGGGACAGGGTGAAGAAGAGGGGTGATCATGGGGACAATGGACAGAGACTAGAAGGGTTACTCTACGTTCCCTCACAGAAATTGTAATATATATATGGGAGAAGACAATGGGAAAGGAAAACAGAAAATAGGGATTAGTAGCAGTAGATAAGTCACATGACCATATAGAAAAGGGCTGGCACAAATTGCATCTCAGTCAAGAAGAATAAGCCTATAATTAAGTGCCCAGGAGGGGCTCGAAACGCGTCAGGCTTTGTTTGCAACACAATAAGATGTCATTTTTGTTAAAACTATTTTAAGCGGCATTCTTCTTGACTGAGATCTGGTTTGTGCCAGCCTTTTTCTACATGGACATGTGATTACTCCCCATAGCTGGGTTTAGGCCTGGGACATGTGCACCTTTACTCATGGTGAAGGAATTTCTACAGAGGGGATTTTCTTGTTTCTTGTGTTTATAGCACTAGATATACACAGTAGAAAAAAGAGATTTAGGCCACTCCAAACTCACCCCCTGCATGTTCTTCTTACCGTAGATCCATTTTTGTTTTCCGGGTGCTCTGCCATCATGAAATAATATTTCCTCGAAAGATAGAAAGGCGGCATTACCGGAGTGCCGCCTTTCTATCTTTCGAGCAAATATAGCGCTAGGTAAGTGCCTAATATATACGGATAGAGAAAAATGTTGGAAGCAGTGGAGTACCCTCACCTTGCCAAAAAATCTTTGGGGGATCCAGTGTGCACTCAGTACCCTTGATGTGCTGCTGCCGCCACCAGCAGCGAATGAACACATGGTGAACTTTGCAGTTTGATGCGGCTCTGGACTCCCCTTGTACCCAGGGCCACCCACAATTACACCTCTGATTTATGTTACGATATAGGATTGGTAGCACTAGATAGATACCGAATATATAGGGACAGAGACAAGGGGAAAGTGACGGAAGGGTTACTGTCTGCTCTGCTCTCATTTCTCCTATAGAAATAGGGATTGGTAGCACTAGATAGGTGCCTACTATATAAGGACAGAGACAAGAGAAACTTGTAGGAAGGGTTACTGCCTGCTCTGCTCTCATTTCAATGGAGGGGCTTGCTGTTCTTGCCATAACACAGTCATATTTATAGAGACATGTTGTACAAACTTAGTAATGCAAATTCATATTCAGTTTACTAACTATAAAAACACATATGGGATAAGTGCTGAGCAGAGGCATTATCGGTGTGTGCACATAATAGGGGGAATGTGGGAATAGAAGTGCGTATTTTCCTGTTTATCTGTAATGATGGAAAAAAGCTTAGCTTGCTCTGCACCCTGCTTGCTAATTATTGTTCTGATGGCCCTAAATACATTGCAATTGAAAGCAATTGAGAATTCCGGAAGGGACCTCATTATAAAGATAGTTTCATTGTGTACTATATGTCTATACCTGGTGCATTTCCACATGTAGCTCCATGTATTAAATACACAGGTTTTCCTTATAAAACCTGCTCGGCACTATTTCGGGAATGCAGAGTATGTAGCCTGTTGGTTTGAGACGGATTAAAAAAAAAAAAGCAACATAATTGAAAATGAGGTTATTTTGGCACAGGTGGGCCGAGGAATTGCTCACAATATGGGAAGCTGAGGTAATTGGTGGGCACTTGTTTGCAATGGGATATTTTGGGACACAGACACCAGGTGCAGAGTTTATGTGAGGTGATTAATAATGTGCGCCATGCAAAAACACCATATAATATATAAAGAAACAGCCACACACAGCACATTGGAGACACTTTCATACACAGAATAATAGCAGTGACTTCCTTGTCCTCTCCTGGCAGCTTGGTCTCCTTCCCATTCTCCACCTGGTAGCTCTCCTCTACTCTATGAGCCAGATTTAATTCATCACCTTCTGACTGCCTTTTGGTATTATGGTCTCTTTGGATAAGTTGTTCATTCAGTTGCCCTCTTATATACGCCGTGTTGATGTGATGCTCTTGTTTCCTCAAACTGGACAGGTTCATCATAAGTAATGCCATTTTGTTGGCAACATGTCTTCTTGTTGGTGTGAAGCTCTTGATTTCTCAGAGTGGACACGTTCTTCATAAGTAAAGCCATTTTGTTGGCAACATGTCTTCTTGTTGGTGTGATGCTCTTGATTTCTCAGAGTGGACAAGTTCTTCATAAATAATGCCATTTTGTTGGCAACATGTCTTCTTGTTGGTGTGATGCTCTTGATTTCTCAGAGTGGACAAGTTCTTCATAAATAATGCCATTTTGTTGGCAACATGTCTTCTTGTTGGTGTGATGCTCTTGATTTCTCAGAGTGGACAAGTTCTTCATAAGCAATGCCATTTTGTTGACAACAGGTTGTCTTCTTGATGAGACAGGTTCTTCATTAGTGTTTTAAATCCACCGCACTCCTGCCCTTCACTTTCACTGCAAGTTCCCACAGCAACATCGTTTTATGTTCATGGATCCGCACGCACACAATTTTTCTGCAGTCGGGGAAGTGCCCTTTTTATTATATCACACCACTAGTATCAACATTTCATGGGGTTCAACCTCCCTTTATCAGGATGATGAAGGGAGGTTGAACCCCCCCCCCCCCCCGAAACGTTGATACTAGTAATAACACAGTAGCTTGTACTTGATCCCAACGAACATATAATAAACCCTTAAAACCCCAGGTCCTGAGCATTTTGGATAACAAGTCTCATACCTGTAATAAAACAGTGGATCGATTATCCGGAAATCCATTATCCAGAAAACTCAGAATTATGGGAAAGCCATTTCACATAGACTCCATTTTAATCAAAGAATTCACATTTTTAAAAACGATTTCCTTTTTCTCTGTAATAATAAAACAGAAGCTTGTACTTGATCCCAACTAAGATATAATTAATCCTTATTGGAAGCAAAACCAGCCTATTGGGTTTATTTAAGGTTTACATGATTTTCTAATAGACTTAAGGTATGAAGATCCAAATTGCAGAAAGATCTGTTATCCTAAAACTCAATGTAGGAGAATTCTGCTTTTCTGTTTTGTACATAGCAATGTGTGTATATACTTTAGTTATCCAGGTGACCCCCTTGGGGCTTACAGTACATTTGTTAAAGGCAGATAAAACCACAAGCCAAAGCCCACAATTGAAGCCAGTGCTGCCTCTTTCAGATAACAGTGCCTGTGCCAAGCGCCATCGCTCAACATAATTCTCTGTTTGTTTTTAGAGAACGGCAAAGCGGCGTTATGATTACATGTAATAGAAGTTGAAACCATTATGGCTGTTGAAAAACAATTTGAACCCAGTTGCTGGAGAGAGAGAGAGAGCGAGAGAAAATGTGCCGCGTTGCTGTAACTTATCAGCGCTCTATGATTTCTGTTAAACATTGATTTTTTTTCTCTGTGATTGGAAATATAAGAGCTGCCGGCAGAATATCATATCCACTCGTCAATCATGCACCCTGGTAGTTACCTAATGGTCTTGCTGTGCCGGGACAGTTCATGCAGGAGGGGGTTACACAGTACAATAAGGAAACTGTACAGGTTTAGGACCTGTTATACAGAATGCTCAGGACCTGGGTTTTTTTTACATTAAGAGATTTTTCCTTAATTTGGATCATCATACCTTAATTCTACTAGAAAATCATGTAAACATTAAATAAACCCAATAGGCTGGTTTTGCCTCCAATAAGGATTAAAGGAGAAGGAAAGCTACATTGGCATTTTATTGCCAATAGATAAGCCACAATAGTGCAAGCTAGAATGCTATATTTATTCTGTAGAATGCTTTACCATACCTGAGCAAAAAGCTCTAGAAGCTCTCTGTTTGTTTAGGATAGCAGCTGTCGTATTAGCTTGGTTTGACATCACTTCCTGCTTGAGTCTCTCCCTGCTCACTTATAACTCTGGGCTCAGATTACAGCAGAGAAGGGAGGGGGAAGAGGAGCAAACTGAGCATGCTCACGCCCGGGCAAGGAGGTTTAAGCTGAAAACAGGAAGTCTGATACAGAAGCCCATGAGTACACAATAGAAGGAAAGAAATGTGGTGTTTCTTTTGACAGAGGACTCAGAGCAGCATTACTTTGATTGTTTACTGGTGTATTTATATAGACCTTTCTGATAAGGCTTACTAAGTATTAACCTTTCCTTCTCCTTTAATTTTATCTTAGTTGGGATCAAGTACAAGCTGCTGTTTTATTATTACAGAGAAAAAGGAAATCATTTTTAAAAAAGTGAATTATTTGATTAAAAATGGAGTCTATGGGAAATGGCCTTCCCGTAATTCGGGTCTTTCTGTATAACGGGTTTCCTGATAGAGTATCCCATACCTGTATATCTATAGCATTTTGGCTTAAAGATCTGTATATTAACAGTTTAATATATTTAAATTCCATGTTTCTGACATTTTTAAAGGACAACTAAGCCTTAGTTAATTCCGATTAAAAAAATGTATTTGAATTGGGAAGAGTCCCCCCAGTGAATGGCTATCCCTGGACCTGCACCCAGATGCACAAATGAGCAAAGGGGTTTTTTTCTGGTTTGGGATTTTCCTATAGTCGGATAAATAAGTGTAGTTCATCCATGTGTTGTGGAAAAAGCTCAGACAAAAAAAAAACAAAATTAATTTCTGAATGTGGCGCATGGAGATAGATGCACGTTTTGGATACAGCTTGGCATTTTTTCCCACAGTGCAGCATTTTTCCTGGAGCTAAGTTAACATTGATGTACCAAAACACGATCGAATTACCTCTTGCTATTTCTGGCTGCTAATAAATGCCGTGACTAGGGGAGGTTGCAATAAGGATCCCCACTTAACATCAACCCTTCCCAATTACACCAATAACCACACTCCAATCTGAATTACCGTAACGGGTGAAAAGCAATACATAAATAACAATACATAAATACATTTATTAGCAACTTGTATTTCACTCCACTTTCCATAAACAAGTACATGAACATGGTAGCATAACATTTAGCCACTGAAGACTGCTTTACAGTTATTAAACTTACAATAACTTAATTAACATAACATTAACTACTTGCACAACCCCTGCACCTCGCCACTAGGGCAGCCCTAGAACACCACCAGCGCTGCAACAATTTTTTTTTAAAATATAATTCTTACCCCTCATCCAACCCCAACCTCAAGGGCAGGAGAGAGGGAACATTGTCCTCTCCCTTCAATGTCCACGAGGTAATGGTTCACCCTTTTCTGCTCCTCTATCCTCCCCCTTTCACTACAGCTTCCCAACTACAAATCCCATCATCAACCCCTTCTCATGGGTCCCTATTCACCCCCTGTTATGGCCCCTGCCACTCTTCCTGTGCCAGGCTCACTTTTCTGGGCTACTTTAGCATGCAATTCGTTTGACAGCAGTTGTGGCTATTGATGCAACCTGCAAGGGCGACCCTGTGCATCAAAAAAAAAAAAAAAAAAGTACATCTTTGTCCCTTTCTGTACTGCTGCTTCTGACTCTTGAAACGATGTAGCAGAAGCCAGCCTAGCACAGGTCTGCTTATCAGCTGCCTTCTCAAAAGCCAAAACCATCAGTGCAGAGAGCAAAAAAAGAGACAGATGCTGATCTCATTTCATTTACAAATAACTTCAAAACCATTAGGCGACATATTTTTAGCTTGTTTTGCCTTTAAAGACTTTCTATCCTTCTCCTTCCCCGGGTGTCTGAGGTCTGATCTAAGGCTTCTTGGCTACATCCCAGTCATGAGGTTGCCAGGCTTCTCTTTAATGTTTATGTCCTCCTCTGAAGTTAGCCACCTTAGCTCATGTCTGAGCCAAACACCTGTCCCAGTCTTTCATACTTAAAACTCTTACAATAGAGCTAGCCTTGGCTATAGAGGCACGGAGCTCCACAAGGGGCCCCGTTCCGAGCCCTACTCACAGGCAGTAAATACCAGCCAGGGCTGAAGTTACACACAGACGGGACACAAGTCAAAGCAAGAGCACTGGGGCCCATAACTTTAAAGAAAAACAAAATAAGATGTTGAAGACTAACTGCCAGCTTTCTGGCTGTCAGGAGGATGCCGAAGGGGCTCATTTACAACTACAGATGCAATTTTGGGCACACAAAAATGGACACAGTCATTGCATGTATTTTCACCATTAACTTACTTGCGCCTAAACATGCTGCACTGGCACATATTTGTCCCAAGCACCATGATGCCCATCAAGAAATCAATCATATGCTCTGAAGGAGAAGGGGAGCCCTGGAAGTGCCATTTTCAAGCGTTCCCACTGCAGGTAAGTTTGCTGCCAGGTCGGTGACTCTCCTGCAAAGCCAGTAAAATACCAACCAACTTGCCTGTAAATTGTAATGACTGGTCTCCCCAAAACCTCCTCTGAAAATTCTAACATTTAGGGGGTTATTTATGAACCCATTAACATTAAAAATGAAATAGACCCAATAGGCTGTTTTTTCTTCCAATAAGGATTAATTATATCTTAGTTGGGATCAACAAGTTACTGTTTTATTGATTATTTGGATAAAATGGTGTCTATGAGAGATGGCCTTTCCATAAATTCAGAGCTTTCCGGATAACAGGTTTCCAGATAAGGGATCCCATACCTGTACTTCCTTGTTCCCAAGTTGTAAGGTGGAAGAGTATATCCTGTATCTAGGTGTGCTCATTAGCATAAGAGTATCATTGGTAGAGATGCCACCTTTCCGGTTTTGACCTGGTCGACCATGTTTTTTGAAGGGCTGCAGAATTTTCTATATGACCAAAGCGGCGACAGGCTAATTGCTGGTTGCCACATCATAGCTCTGCCCCTGATGTCACTACCCCGCCCTTGCATCATCACGGCCCGCCCCCTGCACGGGTTGCAACCCTAATCATTTGCCCAGAGGCTGATGACCACTTCCTGCCACACCTCAGTGTAGTGTTGGACAGAGGGTGGAGCTTTCTCTTCATGAGGGAGTGGATGGTGCTGGGAGCCTGGGACTTAGGCCTCAGTAAAGGAAAGGTCTCAATGGTGGTGACGCCCTTGGTAAAGTCAGGGAACAGGAACCCCATGAATAGGGTTGACACCTGTCCGGTTTTGACTCGGACAGCTTGATATTTTGAAGGGCTTCCTGGGTCAAATAAGGAAAACCGGGCAGAATTCCCAATGATCGCCAATCGCCATGTCATAGCCCGCCCCCTGATGGCATGGCCCCGCCCCTCTGCATCATGGCCCCGCCCCGTGCCCGGTCTCCACTGGTTGAAAAGGTGGCAACCCTACCCATGAATAAGGTGTAGGCTCAGGGACAGGGCAGATTCTGTAAGAGAACTTTGTAGGAAAGTGAGACAGACATAAGTATATATCAGAGAGCAGCCTGTGCTCCAACAGGAGAGATAGTGAGGGGGTATCTCTACAATACAATACAAGGCCCATTCTTGGTAAGAGAATAAAGTGTCATCTCATATTCTTAAGCCTGGAAAAGCGGTTACATAGATTTCATTGTACCAAGGACACTCCCTCCCTCCCTCAGCCCCTGGCCCCAGTAGCAACGTCGCTCTGTTTGGCATCCGAGGGGTTAAAGAAACCATTAAAGCCAGCTGTTCTCACTGAGCTGAAAGGGTGGCTTGGATCACACCTATTAAGCAAATATAAAATCATAGTAAATCTCTTTACATTCTGCACATTATTTTTATGGTTGGTAGTTGGCAGCACCGTCCGTTGCCATGGCAGCCAGAGTATCGCAGTCTATTTTAAACATTTCAAGCTGCGTTAGGAGACTTTACACTTTTGACCAAGAGAGCGCAGGGAAACTTGTTATTCCGTGGGGAAGTCACTTATTCTAATGGCGTCCGTACAGTGATTCAGGGCAATCCAACCGGCAGCCTTGTTGGAAAATTACTCATTTCCGACTCTGAAAAGGCCATTGGAGCATGCTGGGAGTTGTAGTTCACAAGAACAAAAAGGTCATATGCTCAAATTCAGTGTAAAAGTTCAGATTTTTTTAATCTGACAAATTTTGACTCTGAAAAGGCCATTGAGGCATGCTGGGAGTTGTAGTTCACAAGAACGAAAAGGTCACTCCTATTCATATTTTAGTCTCTTATTCAAATCAATGTGCGGTTGCTAGGGTAATTTGGACCCTAGCAACCAGGTGGCTCAAACTGCAAACTGGAGAGCTGTTGAATAAAAAGCTAAATAACTCAAAAACCACAAATAATAAAAAATGAAAACCAAATGCAAATAGTCTAAGAAAATCCCTCTCTACATAATACTAAACATTAATTTAAAGGTGAACAACCCCTTAAAGTGGACACGTTGATGACAGTTGACTACAACTCCCAGCATGCAGCTGCTGGGCAATTCTGGGAGTTGTAGTTTCAGGCAGCGTGAGTGAAACAGATGGCAAGCCCATGACTGGGTGAGGGTTTGGGAGCTGCTGAGTTGTGATTAATTGAGCAGAAACGTCTCGGTGCTGACACACCAGCAATTGTACTTTCCCCAGTTGTTCTCTTCCCGGACCCACTGGTTTCTGCTGGCGCTGACAGAATTGTGAAGTGTGGAGGGGTCATTAATCAAAGCTGCTGTGGATATGGAATACTTGAGCTTCATCTCCAGAGCTGGGACAGAGGGTTATGAATACTGCTTTTATTTACTTAATGGGCAACAGATATACCCAATTGTAAGTCCATTTATCTCCCTGAATAAGCATCAAACTATCAGCCGGCAGTCCTGCAAATTCTCCTACTCTCTGAAATATGTCACTTCCATTATCTTCTTGCCGGGCTTGGGGAATATCTATGGGATCTCTCTGTATAGACTATGAGCAAATATAGGGAACTGTTCCTGCTGAATTGTGCTTAGTACAGGGGAATACCTATGCTGCCATAGTTTTATGGGATCTCTCTGTACAGACTATGAGCAAACCTAGGGGGTTGTTCCTGCTGAATTGTGCTTAGTACAGAGGAATATCTATGCTGTCATAGTGTTATGGTATCTCTCTGTACAGACTATGAGCAAACCTAGGGGGTTGTTCCTGCTGAATTGTGCTTAGTACAGGGGAATACCTATGCTGCCATAGTTTTTTGGTACCTCTCTGTACAGATTATGAGCAAACTTAGGGGTCTGTTCCTGCATCTTTTTACAACTTATAATCACAACAGGGAGTAGGAGTTGTTTCTGCTAAATTAGGTTTATGATATCAGGTTATGAGCACATTAAGGGGAAGCAGTGCATTACAGGACACGCCAGGTATAATTTTCATCTGTGTGTTGCTGAGACCCTTCCATAATTCCAAGGAATAATAACACTTTATTGCACATGTCTATGAATCACCAATTACAGGCCGTCCTGCAGTTGAAACAATCACACTAATGGTTGTGTATAGGGTTCTGTACATTTACTAGACCCGCGTGGTGGTGCAGAACTACATACTGGACATTTTTTATTTGCAATAAAATCCCCATCACCGGGTGCAGACTCTTTGTTTGAAGGTTAATTGCTGCAATCTAATGGGTTTTGTTATATGTGTTGTCCCCCCGTAATTGACCGCGTGGGTTTAATTAGTCTGCTCCATCCCGGGTGCTCGCCTCTCGTCTGCTTGGGGGGAGTCTAGTGGATAATAAAGTGCAGGGAGCCGAGTGCTTTAGCAGATTCGGGAGCTGGAAGAGCTTGATACAAATTGCTTTTTCAGAAGGAACGGCCTCAACCTTACGGAACAATTCCAAGACCAAATCGTTTCTCACTTGGGCACCAATCGGCCCGTCGTGTCGCTGCGTTTGCCTCACTCACTTCACGGCTCAGATCGTCGTTGACAAGACAATGGAGTGAGGAGACGAGAGAAGGAGCCGCTCGCCCGGGCGCACGCATTTCCATCCTGACCTTATTGCCGCCTGTCACTGCCTAATGGAATTTGCAAACTGAAATGTCTGAGGTTGGAAGGGTGTCATTTACAGGTGTTCTAATTGGGTGACACCAGCGCCTACAGCACCCACCCCCGGGGGGGAATTTGCCCACTTTAATTTCAAGTGAGAACAGCATGACTCTCAGTGTCTCCTTATGCTTTCTCTCAGTTTTGTCATTGATGTGCCGTTTAAACTCTTTGTCCTTTTTATTGTCTTATTCCTGTTCATTGGAATTCAGTGGAGGAAGAACAAAAGATTGACGGTGTCTAGTAACTCATAGCAACCAGTTGGCAGTTTTCATTTGGAGCAAATTCACTAAGAGGCTTCGCCGCACTTTCAAGAGGCAAATTCGCCTGGAGTAAATTCGCTACCTTTAAGCTAATTCACTAAAATGCAAAGTTGCATGTTCAGTAGCTGAACACTGACAAAGCCTAAGTTCATCAGCGCAAGCATTTCATAGCAAACTATCGCTAACGTTAATTTCTACCCAGCAAAACTTTGTTAGTACACTTACGCTTAGGTCAATTTCAATAGGGCAGGTACATATAGGTCATATATATACGTCTTTATTAGAGATGTTGGTGCAAAAGCTTGAAGTGGCCAAGGAAGCAAAATAAAGACAAAAGAGATCCTCTAATGTCTTAGACCTGAGCCCACCCTAAAACAAATGTGGCATGCCCCTCAAATGGTTAAAAAAATGTTAAAACAAAAATCTTTAATAGTAAGGACTTTTGAAGACAATCCCGTTTTAAAATATGAAAAAACGCCAGCTTTTTTTTTAGAACTTTTATGACTTTCCGGCATACAGGATATGATGTCACAGACATAAGATTGAGGAGGATGAAGGTTCATTTTATCAGTTCGTCAAGTCTAAGGTGGTGAAGGCGAAAGAGGTGACATTCTGTAAAATTTGTACTTTAGTGAATTTGTGGAGTAACGATCGTTCACCTGAGCGCAAA
This sequence comes from Xenopus petersii, assembly GCA_038501925.1. Lineage (NCBI taxonomy): Eukaryota > Metazoa > Chordata > Amphibia > Anura > Pipidae > Xenopus > Xenopus petersii. The sequence goes on from CM076674.1 coordinate 16,527,979, forward strand.
ATGTGCCTGGCAATAGGGCGCGAAACTACGCTAGTGACGGTCTCTTTCACTAACGAATTGTCCTCAACGCCTGTTAGTAAATTGGCGATGTCCTTGCGGCTGAGATTTCTGATGAATTTTCACTAGCGACGGCCACTTCACCATTTAGTAAATCTGCCCCTTGGTGGTCTACAGAAGATTCAGCATCACCTGCCTTAGCATCAATATACATTGGCAAATGGTGCTAATTTAAACCATTTTTTAAACCAGTGTAGTGCAGAAATCTGATTGGTTGCAGCTTACTTGCTATGGCATGTCTGCCCTATACAAAAAGGAACACACCGGCACACGAGGCTTGTATCTGCAGGGCAAGCACTTGCAAAAGATTTTTACTGCGGTGGTGCAACGTTTCGGGGCTCCGCCCCTTTGTCAAGCATGGGCGGAGCCCCGAAACGTTGCACCACCGCAGTAAAAATCTTTTGCAAGTGCTTGCCCTGCAGATACAAGCCTCGTGTGCCGGTGTGTTCCTTTTTGTACTAGTTGTCGGGAGGTTACCGTGCCCTCCATTCATCGAGCACCGAGCCAAATTGCTTACTTTACTAACGGGTGTGCGAGGGTCTATCTCTATTTGATGTCTGCCCTATAACCTGTCTGAAAGATATCTTATTACTAGTAGACATTAGTAAACTGGAATACCATTGTACTAGAGGATCTGCTGGTGAGCCCTGGCCCTAAGGAGCACCCTATAGGTGCTTGATTTTGCAGCAATTCATTCACATGCAACTGAACTACCTGCCATATCCAGAATGCTCCGGATAACGGATCTTTCCATATTTTGCATCTTTATACCTCAAGTTTACTAGAACATGAGGCTGTAGTTTCCTACCTTATGCCTCTTGGCTCTGGTCCAATCAGAAGGCTATGAAGATATAGAGCCTTTGCTTGTAGCCCTTGCTCAGGCAAAGAAAGGCCTAGGGTCAGACTGGGTCGGCGGGACACTGGAAAAAAACCTGGTGGGCCCCGGCTCAGGTCTGCCCACTCCCCAGACTGACTGCCTCCTCAATGTGATGTGAGTCATGTGTGAGTAGGCGAGGACACTGGGAGGAGGGAAGCCCCCTGGTGGTTGTGAGTGGGACCTTTGGTGCCCCAGTCCAGCGCTGGACAGGCCATAACCATTGTCCTCTGACCAATCATCACTCTATGAAGATTATTGATGAGCGAATCTGTCCCAATTCGCTTCTCTAAAAAATCTACGAATCTCTGAAAAAATTAGCGAAAGGCAAGAAATTTGCTAAACGCATTGAAGTCAATGGCCATCTCAAATAATTCTGATGTGCAACAATTTTTTTCTTGCAGCTAATTTTTTTATGGCTTTTTTCGCAGCAGTTTTGTGAAAAACCGGCGAAGTGCAGAAATTCACCGCAAATCCATACATGCCTGCGAATAAATTCATCCATCACTAATGATCGGCTGCTTCTCTCCATCCCTGTGCCCAGTCTTTAGGCAATAAAGACAGGACGAAAAAATGTTTTCCTTTGCGCTGATTTCCCTTTCACGATAAGAAATACCGTTACAGAACTGACACCTGCGCCGGCCTGGAGAACGTCTCTGTCTGACTTAATGGAGAGCAGCCCGGGGACTCTTATGCCTTCAGACGTTGTTAATGTGTCTGAGACTCAGGATGTTTTGTTTTCTACTAATTCTAAGTGTCAAATAATTGTGAGTAGAATTCACTAAGGATTTTGTGTCGTGGACCCAACAGACTGAGATTGGCTGCGCTCACAATCAGTGTTTCATTCTTCACTGACCTAATGTCAGATTTCATTGGCTAATGAGAGCCCAATAAACTGGCCTGATGAAGGCCCACTGGTGTCATCTCACATAGAAATATAGGGGCATGTTTACTAACATTGGAGATAAATATCTGGAGAGATTTCTGGAGATGTTGCCCATAGCAACCAATCAGATCTTTGCTTTTGTTTTCTAACTTGGCTGTGGCTGTTTAAATCTAATTGCTGATTGGATGCCATGGGCAACATCTCCAAAAATCTCTCCAGATATTTATCTCCAATGTTAGTAAACATGCCCCATAATTTCTGAAAAGCCTGTGCCCCAGGTAGGCAGCCATTGCTCACAGGCATCGAACTCAGCGGTCCCAAAGCATGTGCCATAGACAACGTGTTTCGCATCCATGTGAATAGAAAGCAGTTGTCATTGGACGCATGACTTTTGACTGCCTTGGATTTCACTGAGAGGACTGCGATATGGACCTGCACTGTTTGTTTTTAATACCAGTGCCCAATTCATACCCGGTTGCCCTAAGGCCGACCCATACACCCTTACCCACTTTCTTATGTAATTGCACCCGACCTACTACCACAGTGCATAAACCCATAGAAACAAATCAGCAGTTAACCTTTTTGCAGCCTGGTGCAGGTAGAGCGACACATTTGCCTAGTGTTAGTAAATGAGCCGCTAAGAGTGGGCCTTGTTTACTAATCAGGCTACAAAGTGTCATTGGTTATCGGTGGGAATGCTGGGACAGGTAGTTCAGCATCAACTGGAGGGCTGCAGGTTGTTCATCCTTGACTTACTATTGTTTTACCCTTATGAACAGTGCACCCAAATTCCTATCTCAACTGTAATGAACGTTACATCTATTTGGGCAGAGACAGACGAGGAGATTCGGGGAGATTTAGTCGCCCGGTGACAAATCGCCACTTCTTCTGGCGACTAATCTCCACAAACTGCCTCCCCGCCGACTAGAATGTAAATCGCCAGCGAGACGGCACTCGAAGCGCTTTGTTTTCCGAAGTCGTCTCATGGGGAAACTTAGAGCGACTTTGGAAAACAAAGTGATCCGAGTGAATCTAATCGCCGGCGGGATGGCACTCGGATCGCTTCGTTTTCCGAAGTCGTCTCACGAGGAAACTTCGGGCGACTTCAGAAAACGAAGAGATCCAAGCGGATCGTTTTCCAAAGTCGTTTCCTTGTAAGGCGACTTTGGAAAACGAAGCGCTTCAAGTGTCATCCCACCGGGGATTTACATTCTAGCCGTTGGGTAGGCAGTTTGGGGAGATTAGTCAGCCAAAGAAGAGGTGATTTGTTGCCGGGCGACTAAATCTCCACGAATCTGAGCGTGTGCCTCTGCCCTTAAACCTACATGATAATGTTTTGCCCTTTGTTTCATGTGTTACTCTTTCTTCCCCGTAAATTGATGTGCAAGAACAGTTCCGTTCACAAATCCCCACCTACACGAGTGTGAGCAGTGCCCGTGCCTGTGCGGGGAAGGATTGATCACAGCGTTTCAGCCTGTTCACTAGTGACTGATCTAATGGCATGAACACATGTAGGTGCAGATGTCTCCCCACGCTGTGCCGGCCTTCAGGAATGTGGCTCTTAAATGCTCCTGTTCATGTAAATACCAGGCAGTTTTGTGCTGAACTGGGTGGGGTCTGGTGGAGCAGTTGGGGAAGATGGCCAGTGTGGGTTCCTTATTTAAAACAGGGTTTATGTCTCCTTTAACCAATAAGGGATCTGATAGACATGTTGGAAAGTTCCATTTGGTAGTGGAAAATTCAGATTTCCATTTATGATTTTGGACAAACATTTGCTGTCAAAATCCATTTCTTGTTGCAATGCTGGGGGGGGGAGGAAAGGGAACATAATGGTTTTGAACTTTGGACCCACACCAGTATAATTGTTTCTCTTGGTTGAAGCTGTTTCCGTAGACAAACTGCTTCATGTAGAATGTAGGGCTTATTTACTAACATAGCTGCTAAACTGGGTGGCACCTCCTTGGTAGTGTCATTACTTATTAACAACAACTCTTTGAGGGCAATGGTCCACATAATCGCCTGCTACAAATCTCCTCCAATCTCCTTCAAATGCTTCTTCCCTCCGGCAACAATGTCAATCGCTGGTGGTAAAACCCACGTGAATCTTCTGAACTTGCCTCGAGAGGAAACTATAGGCGACTTTGGAAGCCTGAAGCAACACATGGGTTTTCACTTGATTGCCAGTGGGAAATCATTTACAGAAGATTAGTCAGCCACAGATGAGGAGATTTGTAGCAATTAATCTCCTTGTGGACCATTGCCCAAGAGTGAGCTGCCAATAAATGGGCCAACAAGAGCTCACAGCTGGGTCCCTCTATATCAAGTCTCCCAAACAGTCTGTCCAATCAATTTCTGCCAAAAAATTAGAGAGAGCAATACTACTTGGCCCAGCACCCACCTATCCAACACTCACTGCTGCAACACTGACACCCCCTATCTCGCTCCCCATCTTGCTCGTTCCCAGCTCACTAGAGACAGTTACCCCCACTCCACTCACTCAAGTACGACTTTACCCTGATTGCTCACCCTAACTTACCAATCAGTCCGCTTTCTGCAAACCAGTCCTCTGTTAGGTCTCCGTAGGGTCTCCACTAGCGGTGGGCAAAATTTTCTAGCAAATCGAAGCGGCAAAAAATTAGCGAAACCCCAATATTGACGTCCCCGTCAATTTTGATGCCGGCGTTAAAGTCAATGGGTGTCCGAATAATGTTGACACGCACCGGTTTTGATGCAAACAACTTTTCCACTGCGCGTCCAAAATTTTTGACGACAGCAAATTTTCGCGCCAGTTTCGAAAATTTATTCGGCGGCGGCGAAATGCCGCAAATTCATGCCTGGCGAATATTTTTGCCCATCACTAGTTTCCACATTTTTGTTTGCCCAACTCTGGGGAGGGTGACACTGGGGGCAGGTGATGCAGGGGGGCAGACCGGGTGATGTAGGAGGTGGGATAGTTGCCGTAGGGGGCGGGGCTGATGACCTCAGGGGTGGGACTGGTAATGTGGTGCTCAGCAATTGGCTGATCACCATGTATTTAATTTCAGTGTCCTGTCCAGACAGGCAGTTTTCATGCGGACAGCCCTTCCAAAAACCAGACTGTACGGGTGAAAACTGGACAGATAACAAACCTAGATGGGGGATTCTCCCCCTTTTTTGTATTCCCAAACTACACCTGAACCATGTGCTTCTCCTGCCTACCCCTAGTTTGGCCCTGGGCTCGGTTAACTAAAATGCCAATTTCCGTCTCACACAGTCAGTATATGGGTGGGTACTGTATATGGCCTGCTCATTGCTTATGAGCTTACTGCCCTATTTCAATTAGAGCGTCTGTATTCAATCCTCTGTCTCAGTAGGGAAACAGTACATTAAGGGGCAGATTTATCAAAGGTCGAGGTGAATTTTCAAATGAAAAAAAATTCAAATTTCGAGTTATTTTTTGTGTACTAAGACTAGGGAATAGTCCAAATTCTCTTCGAATTTGAAAAAAAATTGAATATCGAAATTTACTATGTACTGTCTCTAAAAAATCGACTTCGACCATTCGCCATCTAAAACCGGACAAATTGTTGGTTTAGCCTATGGGGGACCTCCTAGAACCTATTTGGAGTCAATTAGTGGACTTTGAAAAATCAAAGTTTTTTTTTGTTGGTAAAAACTTTGATTCAAATTCGATCGAATGCCCTATTACTTTGATTCGTACGATTCAAATTCAGCCGAATACGGACCTAGTCGATCGGAAACTGACCTATTCGGCCAAAAAAAAAAAACTTTGACTTCATTTCGGTTGGTTCTTTTGAATTCGAATTTCGACGTTTTTCAAATTCGAATTTCGACCCTTGATAAATATGCCCCTATATGTATAGAAACCATTATTTATTTTGACACATGGTTTTGTCATTGTCTGAACGTTTAAGAATGATCCCGTTTATTTTGCCCCCCCCCCCCCGGGCCCCCCGGACACACCCAGAAACATTCCAGCTCTGCTTTTGTTCCCTATAATTCCACTTGTCTCTGCTCTCAGATTTGACCTACTGACGGCAACAGCTGTTTTTCTTATTAGCTTTCAACTTAAAGGGTATCAGTTTCTCATTTCGGGAGATCAGCGTGCGCTCTATAAAATCTATATTTTCTGCTTTCAGACAAATAAAAGAAATCCCTTTGATTCGGGGTCTGGGGAAAGCGTCACTGCCTTTTACCATATCGGTTTATAAAGTGTCAAAGTAAATTTCGTGGGTTTAATAAATATCTAACTAAGGGGACCGAATTCCTCTCCCATTGGCTTCCTTTGTAGATAAAACGTAATGGCTTTGTATGTGCACTTGTGTTTTACTGACCTGTTGTTGGGGATTTTAAAGGGGGGATATACTTTTGTTAAAGGAGTTCTCAGCAACTTTTCAATTGGTTTTCATTATTTATTGTTTATAGTTTTATAGTTATTTGTCTTTTTCTTCTGATTCTTTGCAGCTTTCAAATGAGGGTCACTGACCCCGTCTAAAAAACAAATGCTCTGTAAGGCTACAAATGTTATTGCTACTAGGGATGTAGCGAACTGTTCGCCGGCGAACTAGTTCGCGCGAACTTCGACTGTTCGCGTCCGCCGCAAGTTCGCGAACGTCGCGCGACGTTCGCCAATAGGCGTTCGCGTCAAAATCGTTCGACCATTCGATCGCTAAAATCGAACGATTTTCGTTCGAATCGAACGATCGAAGCCATTGGATTGAATGAAATCATTCGATCCAATGGCTTCGATCGTTCGATTCGAACGAAAATCGTTCGATCGAACGATTAAAATCCTTCGATCGTTCGAATCGAACGATTTTCGGATGTTCGAAGTTCGCGAACTGTTCGCATTTTTTGCCGGTGTTCGCGAACGGCGTTCGTGAACACATGCTCGGCAGTTCGCTACATCCCTAATTGCTACTTTTTATTACTGATTCTTCTATTCAGACTCTCTCCTATTCATATTCCAGTCTCTTATTCAAATCAGTGCATAGTTGCTAGGGGAATTTTGATCCTAGCAACCAGATGGCCATTCCGTAATTCTGAGCTTTCTGGATATCGGGTTTCCGGATAAGGGATCCTATACCTGTACTAGAAGGATGGGAGGTGCTTAACAGTATCGCAACCATATCTATTGAAAGCAACATGGCAGCTTCTACTCTATTGAGACAAAACTACAGCTACGTATGTGACCTGTTATCCAGAATGATCGGGACCTGAGGTTTTCCAGATAACGGATCTTTCGGTAATTTGAATCTCCATACCTTAAGTCTATTAAAAAAAATGTAAACATTAATTAAACCCAATAGGATTGTTTTGCCCCAATAAGGATGAATTACGTATATCTTAGTTTGTATCGTGTTTTAATCATTTTTAAAAATGCCAATTATTTGATTAAAATGGGAGGTGGCCTTTCCGTAAAGCAGAGCTTTCTGGATAACTGGTTTCAGGATAATGGATTCCAGACCTGTCCATCATATAGGTGCTGTTATTTTTTTCTATTGAAAGCAACATGACAGCTCCTACACTACTAAGAAAATACTACAGCTATGGGACCTGTTATCCAGAATGCTCGGGACCGGATCTTTCCATCAATTTCCATAATTTTAATCTCCATACCTTAAGTTTCATGAGAACATTTCGGAAATCAAAGTCATCCCGCCGGCGATTTAGACTCTAGTTGGCGGCAAGGCTTTTGCGGGGAGATTAGTCGCCCAAAGATGAGGCAATTTGTCGCCGGGCGAGTAAATCTCCCCGAATCTTCACATTTTTCTCTGCCCTTACACATTTAAGGGAGAGGAAATCAATGCAAACTAAATGCAGTGTTTAAATAAAGCATATTTTATGAGTATAAACACCTGATATGGAGTCTATTAACAAAGCACCGCAGGTGAGGAAGAAATCCGTCCTTGCAAGATACAAAGAATTAATGCATTCATTCATATTCCTTCTATCCGCCCGGGCAGACTTAATGACTGATATTAAATTGCAAAGAAAACAAAAATCCCTGTAATATTGATATCATAATGCAGAAACCCCATAAAGTACATGCGGGAGGCAGGCGTGGTATTAATTCATCCCCAGATAAATTATTTACTGTTTGGAGCTCACTACATTATGGAAAGTCTGCGGGGAATGAGAATGTAAATTGATCGCTGGCAAAACAATGGCCGGCCCTACAATATTGTGAATTCATCATAATGGCAAATTAAAGGCCGTTTTATCAAAGCCTTCAGAGGAGCAGCCAAGATTAGAGAGTAGTCGGGGAAAAGGGATTAAAATGTCATCATTTTACCTTTTATTGGGAACCAGGGGGGGTACACTCCATCCTATGGCTACTGCTGACTATGGGAAATGGAAAATAAAAAACAACTTGAAATTGGGGCAAAACAATACAAGGTAATATATAGGTATTGAATGAGATTCTTCCTACCAGGTAAACATACCTCCCAACTGTCCCGTTTTTAGAGGGACAGTCCCTCTTTTGACAGCTCAACCTGCAGTCCCTCATTTGTACTGGAAAGTCCTGTTTTTCTCTGCACGGAACAGCCAGAAAAAGAAACAATGTTTCTAACTTAATTGGTTTTTGGCAGAGCCCAGAACAGCCACAACTGCTTATACGATACTTTTGTAACAATTTTGAGATAAGCAAATAAGTAATTGTAACAATATAAGATAACAGGTCTCTTGGGAGAAGTTAAGGTGGCCATACACGGATAGATCCGCTCGTTTGGCAATGTCGCCAAACGAGCGGATCTCCCTCCGATATGCCCACCTTAAAGGTGGGCAATATTGGGCAGATCCGATCGTGGGCCCTAGGGCCCAACGATCGGATCCTAGCTCTCACAAACGGGCGGTCGGATCGCGGGACCGCATCAACGAACAGATGCGGCCGCGATCCGACGGGATTTTTAACCCCATCCGATCGAGATCTGGCCGATTTTCGGCCAGATCTCGATCAGGGAAGCCCGTCGGGGGCCCCCATACACGGGCCAATAAGCTGCCGACACGGTCTGTCGGCAGCTTTTATCGGCCCGTGTATGGCCGCCTTTAGACTCACAGCTTAAAGGGCAATTCACCTTCATTAGCAAAACTGTAATAACTGGGAAAAAAACAGAAATATGTTCAAACTTTCATAACCTGCCAAATTTTGTAAAATAAACATGGTAATTAGGGGTGTGGTCACACTAATGGGCGTGGTCAAAAAATTCACTGTGCTACGTACGTCAACTTTTTTTTATTTCCAAAATTTTGGGAGGTATGGGTAAATCCCATTTTATAATGAAGGATATATATATATATATATATATATATATACACACATATACATATACAGTAAAGGTGGTCTGTGCAAATATCCAGAAATTACACCAATGTTTCGGCTCCTGCTTGGGGCCTTTTTCAAGTTTCCCTTTGTGAGACCTTTTGTTTGTGGCTGCAAGAAATTGAAGGGTACATGTGGGGGGTGGTTGTGGGGGGTTGGGGGGGGCAAGGGGGTTGCGGCTGGGGTGTGGCGACCCAGGGGGGTTGCACCTGTGGTGAGGAGGTCCAGGGGGGGTTGCGGCTGTGGTGGGGGGGGCCAGTGGGGCTGTGGTGGGGGGTCCAGGGGGGTTGCAACTGTGATAGGGGGACCCAGGGGGGTGGAGGCCCAGGGGGGTTGCGGCTGGGGTGCCCCTGAAGTGGCAGCTTTGGTGGGCCCACGGATCACCTCAGTCAGACACTGATTAGGATGAACCACAATCTGTTAGTCATTTGTAATTAAACATATGCTACATATGAAGGTCTATTTAATAGTCTATAACAGAAGTGCTCATACTTGAGGTCTACTTTTAGTGATATTTTTTTTAGTGAAATTGTCCCAATAGGATCTACATCCATAAAAGCATTGTCAGCATTCTGTTCCATGGAAAATATTCCTTAAATACTGATTAATGGGAAAATTTATATTGCTGTATTTCTGTTTCTTATGTAACCTTAACATAATAAATATCTGAATGAAAAGCATAAAACAGGAGGGTGATTTAGACAAGCAGTTTTCTGACAATGTCTTGAGATCTACTGATCCCCCAGATCTGCCTTTTGGGCACCCCTGCTCTATAAAGCACATTTGCGTAAGCCCAATTAGCTTAAAGGTGAACCACCCCTTTTAACAAGCCATGGAAAGAACACAAATTGCATGTTTATAGCGTGTGCCTTCCATAGTTACCATGAACCCCAGCATTTATGCTAGTCAAGCAGTACTACTAGGTGTAGTCTGTAGGGTTAGGCCCATTGGAAGCAATTAAAGCAATATCTAGCCAGCTACAAGTAAAGCACGTGAGCTTAAACTCACAGTTGAAGAATCATTGTGGGATAAAACATATCAGGGGCTGGATTAGTGCTGCCAACGGTCTGTTCATCATTATCCAACATTTTCTTTGCCATCTTCCGTAAATTATTAATGACATTTCCAGTAAATGTTGGCCTTTCTGCACATGAAATTCTCATGACTAAAAACAAACCTTCCACTTATCAGAGAATTCAGCTTGTTTTGCTGGGAATGTACTTAGGGCTGGGGAAGAAGAGGTTGGAGGAGCCTGTTGTGGAGCTACAACTCCCAGCATTCCTTGAAAGCAGGTCTTTCTGTTTTTGTATGCCTTTTGATATGAGATTTTTTGTAAGGCATGGATAGTTTGTGACCCATATAATGCATCTACAAATGCTGTTTCTGGCGCCTACCGAGCAGTGTTAGTCTTGGTCTCCTAGATCCCACCTGAGAACCTGACCTCCTGGACCTACTCTCACAGTAATGGGATTTAAATAGTGCCTTAGCTAGCAATGTTGCCAATCAAAAGTTACATTTGGGTTAATTGCAACTTTCCTTTATGATTCTTTGTTCAGCTATACCTCTGTGTTATCTCCACCTAGCTAAGTTTCTCAAGCCTTGGAGGGAGGGGACAGTGACAGAGGGGAGAGGAGGCAGGAGAGAGTGACGGAGTGGAGGCAGGGGACATCGATGGAAGGGAGGGAGGGGACAATGACGGAGGGGAGGGAGAGGAGGGAGGCCTGGGACTGCGAAGGAGGGGAGGGAGGGGACATTGACGGAGAAGAGGGATTGGACAGCAACGGAGCGGAGGTAGAGGAGGGACATCGAGGGAGGGGACAGCAACAGAGGGGAGGGAGAGGAGGGAGGCAGGTAACTGCGACGAAGGGGAGGGGACAGCAACGGAGGGAAGGGGGGGCCCTAGTTCCAGCCCTGCTGGGTTCAAAGTTAACATACAACCCACTGAGAGCCAATGGATATCTTCTTATGTAAAAATTAGGTTTGCCATCTGGCCGATATCTTACCGGCCTGGCCAATAAAAATGATGGTTGATCCCAATGTTATTAATAGGGAAAAAAGATAAATATGCGGGAAGGCTGGTATTTTGTTTCAAGAAAAGGTGGTTACCCTGCCTGCAATGACTCTCCTAGCCCTAAATGAACTTCTAGAACTGAGGTGGCCCTAGGCATGGAGCCTTGTGCATAATCAGATGTTAAAGCCTGGGGCACCTTCCTGGTGTGATAGCACATTCTTTCCCAGATGGGAGTAGTCCTGTAACATTAGCAGCCACTACCACCTCCATGAATTATATTGTGTAAAATATCTTATTTGGCTTCTTTTTGTAATAAAAGCGCTCCCTGAATCACAGGTCGCAGTATTCCGGGAGTTAAACCTATAATGAAATTCGCTGGCTTGGAGAATGTAATAAATAAGTTTGTATATTGCTCCTAAATTTAGAAGCTAAGCCCCCATACGTGCAGCGCCCGCTCCTCTAGAGCCAATTAAGGGGCCTCGGAGGCACAGCAGAGACTGCATGTCTCATGTTGGTGTGTTGGTTTTTGTATTGTGCCTGAAATTCCATATGTGAATCCTTTGGGCTACAGAGCTGTCACATGTTGCGCTGTTTTTGGGTCTCCCATTAAATTTCTTGCTAATGGGATGGAAGATTTCTGCTCACAGTCTGGTGTCTGGGTGGGAAATTGGGAATTTTCATGCTTTAGAAGCTTAATGCCTTTAGCACTCTATAAAAACTCTGCACAGTAACTGAAGCTAATAAGGCCCAGAATTGTCAGACAAAGGGATATTATCATGTGAGTGGTTGACAGCAGACCCCCCCCCCCACACCACCACCTCTGTAAGAGAATTAGGATAGTGTGCAGGTGAGCAGGAGGAGATCCAACCTGGATCCCTTCAGAGGTTACCAACCTATTATTATTATTATGGAGCTGTCAGTGGGATGCTGGGAGTTGCAGTTCATCAACAATAGGGGGGCCTGCCCCCACCAGCGGCCTGTGGCAGATACCTGCCCTAAATTGCCTTCAGGGCTTTGATGAAATCCATTTTTCAAAAGAGCAAACAGATTTTTTTAAATTCCATTTTGAAATCTGACATGAGGCTAGACATATTGTCAGTTTCCCCGTTGCCCCCATTCATGTGACTTGTGCTCTGATAAACTTCAGTCACTCTTCACTGCTGTATTGCAAGTTGGAGTGATATTACCCCTCCCCCCCCTTAGCAGCCTAACAACAGAACAATGGGAATATAACCAGATAACAGCTCCCTAACACAAGATAACAGCTGCTTGGTAGATCTAAGAACAGCACTCAATAGTAAAATCCAGGTCCCACTGAGACACATTCAGTTACATTGAGTAGGAAAAACAACAGCCTGTCAGAAAGCAGTTCCATCCTAAAGTGCTGGCTCTTTCTGAAAGCACATGACCAGGCAAAATGACCTGAGATGCACCTACACACCAATATTACAACTAAAAAAAATACACTTGTTGGGTTAGGAATTAAATTTTCTATTGTAGAGTGAATTATTTGCAGTGTAAACAGTGTAATTTAGGAATAAAAAATCATGACAGAGTCTTTCCTACTTCCCCTTACCTGATCTCCAAAAGCAGTGCTACAAAGTAGGCGTGTCGTCATCATGTTTGGCCAAAAATATGCACTTGCGCAGCCTTCGTTTAGGTCAGGGCATACTATGTACACAGTGTGCATCAGTGGCCATTTTATATAGGGTAATACATTAATTATTCTCCTTTATTGGAGGAAACAATGGGGGTCATTTATCAAAACTGGGCAAATTTGCCCATGGGCAGTAACCCATGGCATCCAATCAGATTGCTGCATGCATTGCTCTACTTGCAGCTGGCTTTAAAAAGCTAATCACTAATTGGTTGCTATAGGTAACTGTCCATGGTCAAATTTTCCCATTGGTGATAAATGAGTCCCAATGTGTTCTACATTTACAGAACTACTATAGAGTCACATGAGAACTTATCAGAGGGAATGTCCCGTACTGAGATACATCTTCTGACCTTGCTTGGTGGCCTCAATCTGTGGGAATTGCGTAAAGGTTTGAGGCCAGGGATTTTAGTCAACAAGCTTAAGGACTTGTTGGGTTGTGCAACTAAATAAATGTATTTGGACATCTTGGTCTTTACCACCATTGTGGAAAAATCTTGGAAGGACGGGACCATGCAATTTTCAGGTTCCAACCTAATTAAGGTATCAGGGATCTATAACCTGCACAACCCAGGATTTCTGAATCGTGCTCCCCCTGCTCCTCTAGCCCACCTCATCTTCCTACCCTGCAAAACAGTAGAAACAAACTTGTTGCAAGTAAAGAGTAAGGGTTAGAATCAGCGTCAGACTGGGGGTCCAGGGCATACGTCCAAGCCCCTGCCCCAGGAGCAACCCCCTTCCCTTGGCCCCCCACCTTGCACTTACTGGTTTTTTTCTTTTTGATGCAACATGATCTGGGCCAGGCTGGGAGCAGGTCTGAGTTGGTGAGGTTTACAAGGGTTGGGGCTCACTGGTATTTTTCCCAGTTCCCGCCCGCCCAGTCCAAATCAGTGGCACTTGGGAACAATGAGTCCTGGGGTGAAGGGTGTCACACATTTTTTATAGGGTGCACCAGCTCTGTATTCAGTGTATCCCACCCATTCATATAATTCCATTCACCCCCTTTCGGCTTGGGTTTTTCTCTTGCCGTGAACATGTTAATTCCGCCGACTTGATGCCTCCTGCCAACAATGAGTGACAAATCTCCTAATTAGTAGTTGAGTCCCAGTTAATTATCAGATCAGTCTTCTGGCTTAATATAAGGACAACCATCATTTCTCTACCCTCCAATACAATTGATATCAGTCTTCAGTCGCCTGGATCGTTTATTTGTTGTGATTACCGTCATCAGGACAGCTGTAGCATATACATTGATTAGTGCCTCGTTACAGGTCCCTATTAGCTACTGAGACCTTTGCAGTAATTAAATCTGCATCTTGTATGGTCCCCAATGAACGTCACCTGAACTCTTCCATGCTTGAAGAGTGTTTATTTGTTAGGGCTCTTACACACGGCCGTTCCGACCTGCGCTCCCCTGCGTTCCGTTTTTTGGCGTTCAGCCGCAGGGGAGCGCAGGAATAGACGCAAGTCATTATTTGAAATGGGGCTGTACTCACTCAGGCGCGTGTAGGCGCCGAACGCAGGTTCAGACGCAACATGCTGCCTGAGTGAGTACAGCCCCATTTCAAATAATGACTTGCGTCTATTCCTGCGCTCCCCTGCGGCTGAACGCCAAAAAACGGAACGCAGGGGAGCGCAGGTCGGAACGCTCATGTGTAAGAGCCCTTACAGATATCTAATTAATCAGTTTTTTTTTAATAAGGGCATCTCCTTTAAATACATAATGCCATTTATTATACGCAATACAATTATATGTTGTAATTTGGCCTAAATTGTGCCGTTAGTAAAAATGATAAGAAGTTTAAATATTGCTGCTTTTAACATATGTTATTTTCTCTCTTTTTTATTAAAAAAAAAAGCAATATGGCGTTTCCATGGTAACCAGAGACTTTAAAGGAAGATTTACTTTGAGTCCAATTAGGTGCAATATGTGTGTATGTAGAATGACCTGAGCGCTACTGTTGCCTTGTTAGCTCTGTTGGGGTGTAGGGTCTTGTATGGCTTAGTCTTAAGGCAAACTCTCTGTATAATAAGGTTTAATAAAAATAAGCAAATATATACCCTAATGAGGAGATCAGAATTTACCTTCAGTCTAGCTTTGCTTTATAGCTTTTGCCATTATATACAGATTTTCCAACAGAGAAGTCATGCATTCAAGCATACAGTAGTCTTATTATATATCTCTGTAGAGGTCTGGGACTTGTTATCCAGAATGCTCGGGACCTGGGAGTTTCCGTAATTTGGATCTGTATACCTTAAGTCTACTAGAAAATCATGTAAACATTAAATAAACCCAATAAGCTGGTTTTGCTTCCAATAAGGATTGCTCGGGACCTGGGGTTTTCCAGATAACAGATCTTTCCTCATTTTGGATCCTCATACTATAAATCTCTTTAAAAATCCTGTAAACATTAAATAAACCCAATAGGCTGGTTTTGCTTCCAGTAAGGATCAATTTTATCTTAGTTGGGATCAAGTACAAGTGACTGTTTTATTATGACAGAGAAAAAAGAAAATTGTTTTTTAAAAAATTTAATTATTTGATTAAAATGGAGTCTATGGGATGGCCTTCCCATAATTTGGAGTTTTTTGGATAATGGATTTAAAATCCTATAACTAACATGTGCCATTTTCAATCAAGGATAATAACCTGAAGTCCGAACAATTATAGGATTTTAAATCCATTATCCAGAAAGCTCAGAACTGAGGGAAGGCCATCTCTCTCCATTTTATCTAAATAATCCAAACTTTTAAAAACGATTTCTAATTTCTGTGTAATAATAAAACAGTAGCTTGTACTAGTTCCCAACTAAGATATAGTTAATCCTTATTGGAATCAAAACTAGCCTATTGGGTTTATTTAATGTTTACATGATTTTCTAGTAGACTTAAAGGAGAAGGAAAGCTACGAAGGCAGTTTATTGCCAATAGATTAGCTGTAAAAGTGCAAGCTAGAACACTATATTTATTCTGTAGAAAGTTTTACCATACCTGAGTAAAAAGCTGTAGAAGCTCTCTGTTTGTTTAGGATAGCAGCTGCAGTATTTGCTTGGTGTGACATCACTTCCTGCCTGAGTCTCTCCCTGCTCTGTGCTCAGATTACAGCAGAGAAGGGAGAGAGGAGCAAACTGAGCATGCTCACGACCGGGGCAAGGAAGTTTAAGATGAAAACAGGAAGTCTGATACAGAAGCCCATATGTACATAATAGAAGGAAAGAAATGTGATGTTTCTTTTGACAGAGGACTCAGAGCAGCATTACTTTTAGGGTTTACTGGTATATTTAGGTGGACCTTTCTGATTAGGCTGACTTAGTTTTAACCTTTCCTTCTCCTTTAAGGTACGAATTATGGAAAGATCCATTATTCGGAAACCCCCAGGTCCCGAGCATTCTGCATGACAGGTCCCATACCTGTACATCAGAGCCCAGCTGTGCATATACGTCTGAGCCCCGGGTACCTGCCGGTTTATTTTAGCTAATCCCAGAGGCACCAGTAAAATGTCATTACAGTGAGTGACAGGCACCCGACTCCTCCAACAGAGAGTAAACCTGATCTCCAGTTATACCACCAGCTCAGAGCCTTTGTTTATCTAGAGCAAAATTACCAGGGATGAAAATCAACGAACCGTAGAGAAGAGTTACTTCAGGAGGAGATGAGACAAATGGATCATTCAGGAAGTCAAATTAAGGAAAAATTGCAGACGGGAGATATGAGCAAAGGGGACATCTGTGAGCCGTGTCCAAGCAATCAGAATGCCAGAGAATAAGTGTGAGGATGATGTGTGATACAGATACAGATAGAGATACAGATAGATACAGATAGAGATACAGATTTATTTCAGCAGTGGTTTTGAAGAAAGAATGACCCACTAGCATGGCTACGTTAAAGCGAGACAAACGCTTCTAAACTAATGGTAGTGATACATTACCAACATAAACTAACAGCTCAGCACCGATCTGAAAGTAGAGTCCTGCGTGGGTCCATTTTTTGTGACCCGTACCCGACTAGGGTTGCTACCTTTTTTTAAAAAAATTACCGGCCACTGATGAGGCCGGTAACGGCGTGACGTAAAAAGGGGGCGGAGCCACGGGTAAATGGGCAGGGTGTGACATAAAAAGGGGCGGAGCCACGCACAGCATGATGCGAAAGGGGGCAGGGTCCATCACGAGAGGGGCAGAAGACGTAGGAGAGGTAAGTTTCTGCCGGAGGGCTTTTGTTATAGGTATTACAAATTACTGGCAGCTACATTGCTGGTAAATTTGTAATAACGGCCCTGGCAGGTATTTTACCGGCTAGGTGGCAACCCTATACCCGACCCGTACCCGCAACCTACAATCCGCAACCCGGACCCGCAACCTGCATTCTTAGCTGCTTGGACCCGCTACCCGACCCTACCGGCAAGTACCTTATCCGCCATCCCAACCCGCTGACCATCAAGAATCAGGAAGTGCTGTCACTGTAAACCAGAAGTGACATCATCGAGAAGTAGCCGTGATCACAAAAAAAGGATTAAAAGTGTTGTCATCTTAGTAGACGTGGCCAGAAAAAAGGAGTAAATATTGCTATTCAGAAGACCCACGGCCCGACCAGCAAACCCGCAGAACCGCGGACCCGCGTCTATACCCGCACCCGGAACTCCAGTTCCCCAGTAAAGACAGGTCTGTTAATCCGCTGCCTTGTCTTACATTGTATCAACAGTCTGAGCCATCAGGACAGAGAATAGACAGGGACAGACAGATACTGCTTTCAATATCAATACATATAAAAACAACTTAAAAACCATAGAAAATTTGTAATGAATAGTGATGGGCTAATTTATTTGCCAGGCATGGATTTGCAGCAAATTTCTGCATTTTGCCACCTGCAAATAATCTTGCCCTTTGACTTCAATGCGTTTCGCGAATTTTTCACCGTTTGGCAAATTTTTTTTATTTCTGCGAAGTGAAATGAGACAGATTCGGCCATCACTAGTAGCGAATGTATATTGGAAAGTAGAATTATGTTTTCTTTTATTAGGCAAATTTTAATTTTGGGGTTGACTTGTCCTATAAAAGGCTTAGGAAGACAACTTGCCGCTTCCTTGCCCAAGTGCACATCAGTCCAAATTCTTTAAGGGGTTGTTCACCTTTAAATTAACTTTTAGTATGATCTAGAGAGGGATATTCTGAGACAATTTGCAACTGATGACATTTTTTATTATTTGTGGTCTTTGAGTTATTTGGCTTTTTATTCAGCAGCTCTCCAGTTTGCAGTTTCAGCCATCTGGTTGCTAGGGTCCAAATTGCCCTAGCAACCATGCATTGCTTTGAATAAGAGACTGGAATATGAATAGGAGAGGCCTGAAAAGAAAGATGAGTAATAAAAAGTGCAATAACAATACACTTGTAGAAGAAGGCAAATAATTCAAAAACTTTAAAAAAATGAAGGCCAATTGAAAAGTTGCTTAGAATTAGGAATTCTATAACATACTGAAATATAAGTTAAAGGTGAACCAGCCCTTAAAGCCTTCTAAGTGAAATGGGCCTAGAGATTCAGGTGGCCAAAAATCACCATTTTTTTAAAAAAAAGGCTCATACATTCCTATGGATGATAATAATATTGGTGTGGGTTATGGTGTAGGGCCTTCTATCTAACAGATGTATCAAAAGAAGCCATTTTACTATCTCTGAATGATGAAATGAGCCAGGGAACGTGGCCCAACGCGATTGGTAAATTTGTAGGAATTGTCTATTGTTTCAATAGACCCTTTAATCACAACCACTCGTTCCTGACAGATAATCTGATCTGTGCTACTTCCCAATGGCACATTAGTGGGAGACGTCTGTTGGTCCGGGTTTAAGAGGGGTCACAATTTAAAGGAGAACTAAACCCTAAAAATGAATAGGCTAGAAATGCCATGTTTTATATACTGACTTCGAATTTGTCACAGGGGGTCACCATCTTGGAAAGTGTCTGTGACACTCAGTGGGCTCAGTGGGCTCTGATTGGCTGTTGAGAAGCTAAGCTTAGGGCTCGTCACTAATTATCCAGCAGAAAATGAGCTTCCCCTGTGATATAAACTGATGCTACAGGGCTGATGCTAATTGCACTGGTTTCTGTGCTGCCATGTAGTAATTATCTGTATTAATTACTAATCAGTCTTATATTGTGACATTTCTATTCTATGTGTACTGTATATTGTGAGTGTCAGCGAATCAGCAGAAAAGAAGATGGGGAGCTAATGGGGCATCTTTGGAGACACAGATCTTTACTGCTAAAGGGCTGTGGTTGCCTTGGGCTGGTACAGAAGCACAAAACATTTCTAGCTACTTCTTTAGTTTAACTTTCCTTGTCCTTTAAGGTGGCCATACACTATTATGAGGTCTTCAAACGAGCGATCTTAACCCGATATTCCCACTAAAGGTAGGGCAATATTGGGTGAATCCAAATGTTTGGCCCTGGGGCCCGAACAATCGAATTACAGTGCTGTGAATAGGAGTCGATGGGTCGCAGAGCCGCATCAACTAACCAATGTGGTCCTGGATCGCAGAAAAAAAATCAAACTTGTGCGATCGATATCTGGCTGATATATAAAGGACCGATATCGGCAGCTTTAATTTGCCCATGTATGGCCACCTTAACTCCACATATGTATTAATTTGGGCCATAGGCTGGACAAGCAGATAAGCCCTATGGAGCTGTCCATGGTAATGGTGAAATCAGATGATATCAAGTCCATTCTACTGGGGATGATCATGATGAGGGAAAACCCCAAGGGAGTTGTAGTACAACAACATGTTTGCCCAAGCTTGGATCAAGATCGCCAAGGTTGCACAAGGTGAATCCATAGGACAAGGCATGGCTTATCTGTAATACTTACTTTTTATACTTCTTGTGTCCCAGGTCACCCTCAAAACCTGCCATTGTTGTCTTAGGGGAGGAGTTATTTGCCCTTGTATAATGCAGAGATTCACAATTCCCCCATCTTGGCCACATCGTTTCTAGAAGGATTGCAGCCAAGTTGGTGAAGGAAAAAAAAGAATTCATACGGAATCACTTATGGAGGATAATAAGTTTTAACTTGCCCTTTAAAAAAGATAATTTAATTTTAAATTTAAAAAAAAACCAAGGAGTCAATGGGAAAACAATAGAACAGACACATTCAGTGGGTTCTGGAAGGGAATAATATTTCTTTCTGAATGTCTCATGTTGTGGTTGGAAGGTGATCTGCATTGATTAGTTATCATCTCTTACGGCCGGGGGTTAATGTATTACCAACACTGCCATAAATTAGACGTGATGTACGTTGCCTATTTAATTTGTTTTTATTCCAGTGCCCCATGTGTGATGATCCCCTTTCACTCCTCCTGCTTTTTATCTTGTGGATAGGCTGAATGTGACCTTTATATAACAACACAAAGCTGTAAATTCAGCCTCGGGGAAGGGGGAATATCCTTCCCAAAGCAAAGATGGCTGCAGCCTTTCTCCATGGATCATTGATTGTTTAAACCAATGATTTTTATTTATCCCATTTGTTCCTAGAATCTAACCAAACCATCTCTCACCTGGTAAAAAAGTAATGTAAAAAAAAATGGTAATGAAACCCCTTTAATGCTGATGGTGAAATCTCCTTTCTTTCAGTCCCAACCATAGACAGTTGGTCACTTTTTTCCTTAATCCGGAAACCTGTTATCCAGAAAGCTCCGAATTAAGGAAAGGCCGTCCCCCATAGACTCCATTTTATTCAAATGTTTAAAAATATTTCCCTTTTTCTCTGTAATAATCCCAACTGAGATAAAATTAATCCTTATTGGAAGCAAAACCAGCCTATTGGGTTTATTTAATGTTTACATGATTTTCTAGTAGACTTAAGGTATGAAGATCCAAATTACGGAAAGATCCATTATCCGGAAAGCCCTAGATCCCGAACATTCTGGATAACAGGTTTCATACCTGTATGAGGACAAAGTGTTTGCTCCAAATATTATTTCTGCTGTTCAGTAGGAGCTGCAATATTATTTGACTTCATTACGGGAGAAGGGGCTAATATCACGGGGGGTTGCCAAGTTGTAAGGCACCCCAAACCAATTTTATTCACTCACCCCCTCTCCTGGGCTGACACACTTCATCTTCAAAAAATGCAACAGCATAGGGAATATTATGCCGAGCGTTGTGCCGCCATCTTTTTCTGACCTCAGTAATTCTGCATGGGTGCTTGTTCAGTACAGGAATGGGACCTATTATCCAGAATGGACCTGGGGTTTTCCAGATAAGGGATCTTTCTGTAATTATATATTATATATACGGTATGGGACCATTATCCAGAAAGTTCTGCAATTCGGGAAAGGCGTCTCCTATAGACCTTATTTTATTCAAATAATCCAAATGTTTAAAAATGATTCCCTTTTTCTCTGTACAGGTATGGGACCTGTTATCCAGAATGCTCGGGACCTGGAGTATTCTGGATAATGAATCTTTCCATAATTTGGATCTTCCTGCCTTAAGACCAGTAGAAAATCATGTAAACATTAAATAAACCAAAACAGGCTGGTTTTGCTTCCAATAAGGATTAATTTTATTTTATTTGGGATCAAGTACAAGCTACTGTTTTATTATTACAGAGAAAAAGGAAATCATTTTTAAAAATTTTGATTATCTGCATAAAATGGAGTCTATGGGAGATGGCCTTTCCATAATTCTGAGCTTTCTGGATAACGGGTTTTCTGGATAACGGATCCCATACCTGTACTTATAAAACAGTAGCATTGTACTTGATCCCAAACAAAATATAATTAATCCTTATTGGAAGCAAAACCAGCCTATTGGGTTTATTTAATTTTAAAAAAAAAACGAATTACGAAAAGATCAGTTTCTGGAAAACCCCAAGTCCCAAGCATTCTGGATAACAGGTCCAATACTTGTAATACTTCTAGTATGATGTAGAGAGTGATATGATGAGATAATTTACAATTGGCTTTCATTTTTTATTATTTGTTGTTTTTGAGTTATTTAGTTTTTTATTCAGCAGCTCTCCAGTTTGCAGTTTCGGCTATCTGGTTGCTAGGGTCCAAATTTTCCTAGCAACCATGCATTGATTTGAATAAGAGGCTGGAATATGAATAGGAGAGGCCTGAATAGAAAGATTAGTATTAAAAAGTAGCAAAAACAATGCATTTGCAGTCTTAAGGTGGCCATACAACGTACGGAAAACAATTTGTACAATATTCAGTGCGTGTATGGCGGGAGACAAGTGATATTGGCAGAAGACTTGAGTCGGCTCATCGATTGGGCCAGCTGGAAAATTTTGATTGGGCACCTTTGAAGGCCCCCGAATATCGGCTGAATATACTGCTGAATCGTCGGATACGGGTAGAATTCTATTGTTTCTGTCTGTTTATCTGCCCATACATCTCTACACTTTCTTGGAAAGATCTCTTCCAGAAAATATCGTAATTATAACGTCTATGGCTACCTTTATAGAGCTTTTTTTAAATTTTTTTAGATGGGGTCAGTGACCACTATTTGAAAGCTGGAAAAAGCCAGAAGAAGAAGGCAAATCATTCGAAAACTATAAAATAATATGACCAATTGAGAAGTTGCTTAGAATTAGCCATTCCATAACATACTCAAAGATTACTTTTAATGGGCGGAGAAGCCTACTGAAGCCTATTTCACTAGCCTTTCTAAATGAAATTCTACAATAACCCAATACCCATCGTTTGTGATGGAATGAGGGAATTCTCCATCCAGTCAATCCCTATCCAGGGGCAGAGGAACAGCAGCCGCAAGCCGTTCCCCGAAAGTGTTCTGCAGACAAGCGCCATGTGTTTACACCACTCACGCAATGTTTTGACATCTTTCTACTCACATTTCCTTTCACCTTTCCCATTTCCCGCTCCCTGCCAGCCTCCCTGATATTTCTCATTATGTCTGAGTGTCTGACAAATCAGTCTGGCCGGCTCCCTTGGGACATGTTTTACCCTAATTCCATGGACTACACAGCTGGTTCGTATCTATTGTTCTCTATATTATGGCACAGTGTAGCACAAGGAAATTCCTTTGGGGCACATAAGCCTTCAGCAGAACCTACACGGGACATTGTATGTGTCACGCGTGATCCTGCCAACGGCTCAGCCCATGTAAATGGACACACTGAATTAAATGAGCTCACGTCACCCATAAAACCTTCCCCAACAAGCCAATTATTCTGCCGCCACCACAATTCATTTAATGGCTTTTTATCCAAAGTCTTCTCTTCCCTTCCCAGTAAATGAATTAAAGGGAAATAAAGAAGTAATGCTGTGTTTGTGAATATCAAAAGCTTGGGCTTGGATTGTTCCAGACAAACCTCATAGTGAGTTTGCTTGTAAGGAAATATAGAAAATAAGGATGCACCGAATCCACTGTTTGGGATTCGGCCGAATCCTTTGTGAAAGATTTGCGAATGTGAATCCTAATTTGCATATGCAAATTAGGGCCGGGAAAGGAAAAGGTGGGAAATTTTTGTTTTACTTCCTTGTTATGTCACAAAAAGTCACGTGATTTCTATTCCCACACCTAATTTACATCCGGTTCGGCCGGACAGAAGGATTCAGGCGAATCCGAATAATGCTGAAAAAGCCCAAATCCCGAACCGAATGCTGGATTCGCTGCATCCCTAATAGAAAATCAGAAAAGCTGGAAATCAGGTTACAGGTATGATGATGGGTCCGTCTCATGGTTGGAAGTGAATGGAGCTCCTCTGAACCAGCTGAGACTTTCCATGGTGTAAATGTTTGGTAGTCTAGTTGCCAAGCAACAGCATTGTTGTGCTGCATGGGCCCTAGGAGTTCATCTGCAATGGACCCGGGCCCCCTAGGTTTCCTATGCTTCTGCTGATAATATTATCAATGTCTTAAGAACAAATATAATTAAGTAACAACGTTCAAGCAGTGGCTGTTAGACTTTGGTGGCCCCTTGGTGGTTTGGGGTCCTTTTTTCAATGCCCTCGTGTCTTAAAATAACCCTATAGGAAAGCACTGGTGTAAAACAATTCTATAATAGTTCCAAGAATATCTACAGAAGAAATCTCATCCTTATTGACCTACAAGTTGGCTTTCGGTGTATCTAGAAGCAAACAAAGATGGTGTCACCATTAAAGGAACAGTTCAGTGTAAAAATAAATAGATCGGCTGTGCAAAATAAAAAATGTTAGCCACAAATGTAATGTATAAAGGCTGGAGTGACTGGATGTGTAACATAATAGCCAGAACACTACTTCCTGCTTTTCAGCTCTCTAACTCTGAGTTAGTCAGTGACTATAATATAAGGGGGGCCACATGGGACATAACTGTTCAGTGAGTTTGCAATTGACCCTCAGCATTCAGCTCAGATTCAAAAGCAACAGTTATAACCCATAGTGATGGGCAAATTTGTCCTGTTTCGCCGAAAATTTGTGAATTTCCAGCGAAATTCACAAAACGGCAAAAAAATTTGCGAAAATTCGAGTTTTGACACTGACGTCAATGGATAATTTGACACGCTCCTATTTGATCCAAATGCATTAAAGTCAATGGGCGTTGGAAATTTATCGCCGGTGACGCAATTGTCATCGGTGTCAAAAAAACGTTGACGTCGGAGAAAATTTGCGTGCCAATAAATTTGTCCATCACTAATGACCCATGTGGCCCCCCTCAAGTCTCTGATTGGTTACTGCCTGGTAGCCAATCAGTGGAAACCAAGAGAGCTGAAAAGCAGGAAGTAGTGTTCTGGCTATTATGTTAGACATCCAGTCACTCCAGCCTTTATACATTTGTGGCTAACTAACTATATTAGATACATTTTTTATTTTGCACAGCCTATCTATTTACCCAGTTTTTATTTTTCCAAGAGCAATTCCTTTAGCACGCTTTACGCTTAGTCCCTTGTCATTGACCCAGGCTATAGTTTAGGAGCCACTGCACTAGGGATTAATACAACATGCATTTTGGTTTTCCAAGCTGGAATCTTCATATATACCTTCTAATACTGGGTTTTCCATAATTCTACCACATTAACCTGACAGTCCAGACAGGGTCATGAGCTTTCACTGATTTCCCAAAAGATACACAAAGTCAGCAGGTAGTGTGAGATTATACATTGGTCAGGGCAAGCGTGGACCTAGGGTCCTTAGTTAGACATTTTTTATTAAAGGGAAGGCATTGTGCTCTTCTGGTTGGAACTCCTGACCTGCTGGACCTCTTTATTTGGACCAACCCAAGCAGGAAGGAACTCATAATATAAGGGTGATGGGTTTGGTCTTGTCCTATAGGCTCCTGGTGGATTTTCCATTTAGTGTTGAAGCTTTTATAGATCCCGTTAGGTACATATGTATAGGGAACATACAAGTGAAGATGTACCAGTCTCTTTATTCGCTGACTCTGTCTCTGTTTCTTTGCCTACATGAGATTTCTCTTGGTGTCTGCCATTTATCTGTGAGCTCTGTGTGATGGGAGCAAGTTTGAATCCCATTGCTCTGTACTGGGGAAGGGGCTTTGGAACTGTGAATTTATTTATGGCGTGTCAGGCTTTGCTGAGCGGTGGGAGGCTGGGGGGGGGGCTCTGCTTTAGATGATACACTGATGGCTACATGGAGAGAAAATACCCTCTGACCTGATCCTAGACAATCAGATGTGCCTCTGTACTACACATTTATCATCATTATAATGCTTTTTCACATGGCCCCCTTTGTGTTCCTCAAAATGGAGATTTTTCACCTTCATTGCACTTGGGTCCTGACAAACAGGACAAGTTGAAGTTGAAGTTCAAGTTGTGAATAAGGACAGCTACATAAAGAAGATTTAACTAGTGATGGGCGAATACATTCGGCAGGCGCGAATTTGCTGCAAATTACCGGCGTCAAAAAGGGACAGGCCTTCGGAAATGTCGCTCTCATCAAAACCATTGAGTGTCAACATTATTCGGACGACAATTGACTTTAACGCCAGCGTCGGAATCGACGCAGGCATCGGCATCAAAGTTTCTCGTTTCGTGAATTTTTCCCTGTTTCGGGGAATTTCTCATCGAAGCGGAACAAATTTCGCCCCATTACTAGATTTAACCTGATTTATTATTAACTGTATGTGCCAATACTGAAACTTACAGTAATTAATTAGCAGTCATGTAGATTATATACAGCCAGACATAAGATGGTCATACAAAGGCTGATAAAAGCAGCCAATTCTGCCCCTCCGGACCACGTCAAAAGTAGGGTTGCCACCTGTCCGGTTTTGACCCAGACAACCCTTACAAAAACTGCCTGCCTGGTTTTCTAAGTTCGGAAAATTGCTGTAGGACTTCCTGAGATTGATGTGGTGATCGGCCAATCGGAGATTGCCATGCTATAGCTCCACCCCATGATAGTGCTGAAACGCCCACCCCCCTGTGATGTTACCACCCACCTCCCCGCCCCCTGTGATGTCAACACCCACCCCCTGCCCGGAGTACGGAGTATGAACCCTAGTTACCACCTTCTGGTGTTCATTTGTCTGGGCAGGGGGCACAGCAGATGACATTGGGGGCAGGTGGATTACACCAGAGGGGAGTTGTGGTTGATGTTTTAGGGGGGGGTTCATGACATCTGGGGCGGCGTTATAACATTGCAATTAGCGATTGGCTCATTGCCTACCTTTCACTTTAAAGCCCTATCAGGATTTCTTAATATGGTAGTTTTCAGCTGGACATCTCTTCCCAAAAACTGGACTGTCCAGGTAAAAACTGGACAGGTATCAATCCTAGTCAAAAGCTTATCCCTATGTATCTGGCCTTTAGGAGGTCCTTCCTGATGGCTTTCTAGCTGAAAACTGGCCAGATATCTATCGGCCAAGGAGCCAGAGAGCAATGAAATACTGACCTCAGTGTAATAAAACAACAGTGTCCGGATTGTTTGGGAGTTGTTATTGCTCCATAAACAAGCATACGTCCAGTTTTCCTGATTTGGCCACCAGGGGCACTGCACTATTTTTGTTTTTGTCATTATTCTCATATGCAGATATTAAGTGTATATATATATATATTATATATATATATATACACTTAATATCTGCATTCTGCAGCGCTTTACAGATATAAAGCAAGAATCACATCAGTCCCTGCCCCATGGGAATTTATACTCTAAGGTCCCTATGCCATTCACATTGGGAGGAAACTCATGCAGACATGGGGAGAAGATGCACTTTTCTGGCAGAAGGATCCTTGGCTCAGGGTCAGACTGGTTGGACACTGTGAAAAAAACTGGTGGGCCCCTGTGACTAGGGATGCAACTGGCTGGTATTTTACCAGCCTGGCCCCTGCAGCCCCCCCCCCCCAGTCCGACGCTGCCCTGGCTGGAATAAAACTCCTTTACTGTAGATTTAAAATGATCCAAGACAACAAATAATAATTGTATCCCAAAATATCACAACCTAATTCGCCTCCAGATTAAACCCACCATCCCTCTATTGCCTGGGGGCCCCCAGGGGCCTGTTTGGGAAGCTCTGCATTATGGGATGAACTCCTATTTCCTTGTGTTGGTAACACGGATACTGAATCCATTGCACCTTCTCCCTCGACAAAATGAAAAACGACCTTAGAGCTTAATTGACAGTGTGAGGTTCATTTGTTGGGATTTGTTGTCGCTCCCCGATCCCGACGCAGAGTCCCGTTACTACTGGCTGCTTCACACTGGGGATTTAATTCATATGAGAGATGATTCGTGTAACACTGGGGCTCCGGGGCCCTAACATAACAAAGCGTTTTGTGTGTGTGGGTGTCAAGATTGCGTTGTAAATTATTGATTGATGAGGCAGTGCCATTAATCCATAGCCGGGAGCAGAGTGCATTGATTGGCTGCTCCTTGTGCTCGCACTATATTATAGCTCAGATAGATGGAGGTATAGGTGCATTTATTCAATGGTGTTGTTACTCCCAGCAAAAAAAACATGGCTGCTGATTTAGGCTCAGGGGGTTCCACAAAGCATCACATGGGGGACTCATGGATGAAAGTACAAAGGACATATTATCTTACAGTAGAACCCCCATTGTACGTTTTTCAGGGGACCAGAAAAAAAAATTGTGTAGAATCCAGGAAAATGTAAAATCTGGGAAATGTATTATGCATAAAAAATCAATGAAAACTTAAAATCAGGGGATGTAAAATTGAGGTTTCACTGTAATTATAACAATTGAATTGCAACTGCAGGGAGGGGATGCTGGGAGTTGTAGTTTCAGCTATAGCCCCTCCCTCCCCGTGTGCAAGTATAAATGTAGATTGATACAGAATAGATTGCTGTGAGAAGATGGTGAAATTGCTTTTAGAGTCCAGCTCCGTCGGGGAGGGGGGTCCCTGCGCACAGATAAGGTTAATGGTATGCGGCACAATCAGGGGGGCCAGGAAAAACAAATCAATAATTTAAGCCAAGCAAAGGAGACACAGATAACTGCAATGATACGCCAGCTGGGACACACCAACTGCCAGCAGAATCAGCGGATTGTAAGATCAATTCTGTGAGTGGGATCTGCCATAGTAATTACTGTGCAATAGGTACAACCCTGTATAGAGCATTTCCATTTATTAGCCATAAGGAATAAAGGCACCAGGAATATAAATGCAAATTCCGGGAGGAAGGAATGTTCAGAGATCCGTATCCCCCCCCCCAGTCTCCCTGTAAGCAATCGCCTATTTCTGCTGTTATTGTATTATTCAAATTGGCTGTGTATCCAGCTGTTCTCTATATTTCTAAACACTTGTCCCCAGTCATGTGTTGCCTTTAAATACACAGCCTGTTCCACATGAGACTTCTGCACACGCCACGGCCCGGCACTAAGGAAAATAACCTGCGTTGTGTGTGTTTTTGTCATTAAAGCAATTCCGTGACTCAGTGTGTGACCTTGTGCTCAGCACTCTCGGCATCTTACTATTTGTTTTCATTGGGTAATAATAATGGCTTGATACAGCTAGTAACATACACAGCACTGATACTACTACATTGCACACTTACTCACTAATACTGTATATGTAATGTGAAGTCTGTGTTTATATGTACTGTATACATAGGAATATAATACACAGCTTTAACATAGCACATGTCTCATACAGCAGATATCCCCCCTGCACCCCTTTACATGTTCCATACAGCAGATATCCCCCCTGCACCCCTTTCCATACAGCAGATATCCTCCCTGCACCCCTTTCCATACAGCAGATATCCTCCCTGCACCCCTTTACATGTTCCATACAGCAGATATCCTCCCTGCACCCCTTTCCATACAGCAGATATCCCCCCTGCACCCCTTTCCATACAGCAGATATCCTCCCTGCACCCCTTTACTTGTTCCATACAGCAACTCCCATCCTCCTGTTGAAGTTTCAGCTGATTGAGGTGTATCCCCAGCTAAATGGCTACAAGTCTGACATCCCTTGCTCTGGTGCAATGTGCTGGCCTATCGAGTAGAGCAAAAGAAAATGTATAAAACCCATGTTTTTAATGGGATTTTTGAATAAAAGGTGTTGTGCAAAGATGCAATTGCATGTGCATAGTGTGCTGGCTCTGAATATAAATATATATATATATATATATATACACCTTGGGGCATATTTATCAAAGAGTGAGAATAGAATTCACTGCAGGAGGGAACTCCCCACCTGTCTAGGAATTGTAGGGGCACATATTTCCCAAGGGTGCAGAGATACCATAGAAGTGTACAGAGAACTGGGGCCGGATTTACTTTCAGCCATTGATAAATATGCTGCTTGGTTCAGTAATGATGGGAATGAATAATATTTATAGTAAGATCTGTGTATAGCGCTGGTATGTGGGAATAGTCTCCTGGGTTGTTCTGCAGCCCCTGGACACACAGGCAATGGAATTGTACAAGTTTATTTGTGCTGAGTGAGTACAGGGGACCCTGGGGGCTTCTCCTTATTGGCTGAGACTCTGGAGAAGGGTCTGAAAAGTGTATTTTACTCTTTGGCCACTTCATTTGGCCCCATTTCTCTTTTATTTCTCTGGGATGGGAATTCCAGGCGCTGCCCCCGAGTGCCGGAGCTTGCAGCCTATGTGACAGCATTGTTTAATCTCTCATTCTATATGTGTGTCACATCCCCATCCTCCTCCTCCTCCTCCCATGCTGCCCTTCCCCCACCATTGGCTGAGCCCCTTCTCCAATTCACAGTGTTCTCCCTATAGTACATGAGTAAGGTGACTGCAAGTTTCCCAAGCAGCTTCTTCTTCTCACTGACAAGTTCACTGGCCTGGAGCAGCTCAACTCCTTCTATATCTGCTTCTTTTTGTTTTTCTTTTTCTTTTTACTGGTTTTATGTAAAATGCAGTGGGAGGCTGAGTGAGGGTGTTGGGTTCTGGTTACATTGGTAGCGTATCTCTGTGCTATGGAGAATGGAGTGACTTTACTGAGAGATTTGAAGTGTCCATAGAGGATATGCACTTGTGTTTTGGGGTCCCTCTCTGCCACTAACCCTAGTGCCAAGGTAAGTCTCTTGTGTGTCCCATTGCCGTACCCCTACTATAGTGTGTGTGTCCCACTACCGTACCCCTACTATAGTGTGTGTGTCCCACTACCGTACCCCTACTATAGTGTGTGTGTCCCACTACCGTACCTCTACTATAGTGTGTGTGTCCCATTGCCGTACCTCTACTATAGTGTGTGTGTCCCATTGCAGTACCCCAACTACAGTGTGTCCCATTTCCGTACCTCTACTATAATGTGTGTGTCCCAATGCCATACCCCTACTATAGTGTGTGTGTCCCATTGCCGTACCTCTACTATAGTGTGTGTGTCCCATTTTCGTACCCCTACTATAGTGTGTGTGTCCCATTGCCGTTCCCCTACTATAATGTTTGTGTCCCATTGACGTACCTCTACTATTGTGTGTCCCATTGCCGTTCCTTTGCTCTGCTGTGCACCTTATTTATAGGCTTGTTACAATGTTGCAGAAGGTACCGATTCCTTAACTTAACTGTTCCATTTCAGCTGTATATATATATATAGATTATTGTTTGTATATATAGGTTTAATATTATGCTTTTGTATATAACTGTGCATGGTTTTTATTTTATTTTATATGCACACTCCCACTCTGTCTTGGGATGTACAGCTAGTGTAGAGATGATGTACAGTATATATATATATATATATATATATATATATATATATATATATATATATATATATATATAAAATTATATACAAATGTTTATTTACAAAGGTATACAAACTCCAGCTGTTTCTGAACTACAACTCCCAGCATGCTCTTCAAAATCAAATGCTATAGTGACATCCTTCAATAATCGTTAATAATGAATTCATAATGTCACTTACTTTGAACATGTTAGCATTTTTGAGGGAACATGCGGATGAAAGATTTTTGCAGCAGTTGTTGTTGAACTAGAGTTCAAGCGATGCAGGGGTTAACATTGTCCAAATCAACAGCCTGTATTAAGTAAATCTGTATTAGCTGCGCTGCCTTGCAGGGTTCTATGGCAATATAGGCAAGGAGTTTTTTTCTGTTTTCCCTGGGTCCATGTGGGTTTCTGTGAGTTTCCTTCCACACTACAAACACATACAGGCTGGTTCATTGGCTCCTGATACAATTGCCGTAGTGTGTGTGACTTGGATAGGGACCTTAGATTGTAAGCTCTACTGGGGCTGGCACTAAATGGTATATATATATGCGAGCTATATAAATGAACGTTATTGAGGGGCTCCTGGCACTGCTACAGTAGGAGCTGGGAGTTGTAGTTTATCCGCATATAGCATGTACACAATCAATATCTCCCTTGATTATTAGGAATAGATTTGCCCTTTTTTTTAATTTCTAAAAGCACAAAGACAGCATCGGCCAAAGTCTTGTAGGGCCTTCTGGGAGTTGTAGTTCCAAAACAGTAAAGGGTTGTAGCATGATGGACAGCTGTAATTATACTGCAATTACACAGCGGAATCGTTATCAGTCTATTGCCATGGGGTCACTTGCCAGCCCTTCCGCACAATTGCAATTCATTGAGCGCAGATGGAAGCCATCAGACTCCCCAGCTTTCTGTTTGGGCTGATTAACTATAGCTGTGCCAGTCCCATCATGCACTGCCCTTGGAAGAGTGGAGATGGTGTTTTTTTTTTTTAAACTGCAACTTTAACCCTTCACATCCTGCAGGGTTAGCAGGCGACTCATTTACCTGCCTATTGCATGGCTGCACAGAAAGCAGTGTAGTCAACAGACTTTCAATTCACTGCTAATTAGCCTCGCAGAATGTGGAAGGAGGTGCAGCCCTTGTCCTCCTTCAGCAACGGCCTCGGGCCGCATATTTTTCTTTTGTGGTTAGGTAATTGCTTTAGAGTTGACATGACAGATGAATAATGTGTCCCCTGATTCCACGTTACATTTAGATTGCAAGCTCTTGTGTCCAGGTGCTGTTTTTTTTTTTATTCTGTGATCCGTGATAAGACCCCCTGTTTGTTATAAGGGAACAAACTACATAACTAAGCAAATAAACGATGATGTTGATGATGATGATGAAGGAACCATTGAGATATAAATTGAATTTCAGCGCATTTATAAATTCTGCTCTTAATACCTTGATTCCAGCACTATGTTAGTTTAGTAGATTGCATCTTCCGCCGGCGAGGACAACGTTACAGGCAGCGGGCTGTTAACACTTTCTGTGGGGAGTCTGTTTGATCTCACTAACTGCCAGTTCTGGGGTTGAATGTACAAATGGCAGGTGTAGGTTTAGAGTCTCGCTCCCATCCACTCCCTCTCGCTTTATGGCAGCCACATGGGAAGGAGCATTTTGCTTTACCCCTTTCTGTGTTACAATTTGGTCATTAGAGCTGACAATCTAAAAGCAGAAGGGAGTATGAGACAGATGCTTTGCCAGCTCAGTGGCCATTACTTTCCCTACTCAGCACGTGGGCTGAGCCAAACCTAGTAACCCTCATTATTAACTAGTTGTGACAGTTACACACCTATCGCCATGGATACACGGCTACAGCGCAGTTTCACAAAGTGACATCTGTTGGGTTTTATACAGTAAGACAACGACAGCTTTTCCCACTCTCTCTTTCATCTCCATTCTTCATATGCAAAGGCATTAAAATAGAGTTTTATTACAAATTCATGACCCAGTTCTATATCCCACTGAGTATTGTGAATTATTGGTCATTACCTTGTAACCTAGATAATAGCCTGCGAGCTGATGCAGTTCCACACAGCGGGTGTCTACAGCCTTGTAGAATATTGGCTGCTATATTATAAACTGTCAGTAGATGGAGCTATTAGGCCCTTTGCTACACTCAGTAGGCCAGTTATTTATATCCAGTTGTAGTGCAGTTAGTAATAATAAGTGTAAAGGCAAGGATGTCTATCACAAAGTTTTCTATAGGGTTAAAGGGGTTGCTCATCTTTGAGTTATCTTTTAGGGGGTTGTTTATCAAGGTCTGAATATCCGAACCTCGAATAATTTGTGGTTTTTGGAGGAAAAAAAAAAAAACCTATGAATTGTTCAAGATTTATTAAAGTCTGATGATCTAGAAACTCAGAATCCGAAACCCCGGTATCTAAAAACTGTCGAGGTCCTGTATAAATCAATGGGGAAGGTCTCAGTGTCTGCGCTAGGGTTGCCACCTTTATGTCTGGCTGAGACCGGGCGGGGGTGGGGGGTGGTGTCAGTGACAGTGGGCGTGTATGTGACATCAGTGGGCGGGTCCATGTCTTCAGTGTGCAGGGCTATGCCGCGGCAATCAGCGATTGGCTGATTGCTGTGTCAATCAAGGGAATTAGGAAGTATAGACACGGGCAGCCCCTCAAAATACCGGGCTGTCCGGGTCAAAACCGGACAGGTGGCAACCCTAGTCTGCGCTGATGTCCGTACCGATGTCCGTACCGATACCATACCGACTCAGAAAATTTTGATTTTTTTTTTTCCCCCCATAGATTTCTGAGTTTTTGCGCAAACAATTTGGAGTTTTCGGGGAAAGCTCCGAAGTTTGCCCGACCCTATTTTTTCTGGCTTTTTTCTTCATAAATAAGGTCCATTGGGGCAATAGGAGTTGCTTGGATTTCTAACTTAGAAATACTCTGAAAAATATTTGCAATTTTGTATTATTTGTGGTTTTTGAGTTATTCAGATTTTTATTCAGCAGCTCTCCAGTTTGCAATTTCAGCCATCTGGTTGCTAGGGACCTATTTACCCTAGCAACCATGCATTGCTTTGACTACGAGAATGGAATATGAATAGGAGAGGCCTGAAAAAAAGATGAGTAATAAAAAGTAGCAATGACAATAAAATTGTAGCCTCACCGAGCAATCGTTTTTGGCTGTCGGGGTCAGTGACCCCCATTTGTAAGGTGGAAAGAGTCACATAGTAACATAGTAAGTTTGGTTGAAAAAAGACACATGTCAATCAAGTTCAACCTTTAAGTTTGTGTATAACCTAGTTGATCCAGAGGAAGGCAAAAAACCCCATATGAAGCCTCTCCAATTTGCCTCAGAGGGGGAAAATTCCTTCCTGACTCCAAAATAGCAATCGGACTAGTCCCTGGATCAACTTGTACTATGAAGTAGAAGGCAAAATATGAAAAAATAAAAAAAAATACACAATGAAGACCAACTGAAATGTTGCTTAGAATTGACCACATACTAAAAGTTAACTGAAAAGTGCAGCCCCTTAATGTCGTCCAGAGCCGATTAATCTGCCTGTATGTTTTTGGTGTGTGGGAGGAAACCAGAGCACCCCATTTAGAATGAATTCTCGGTGATAGAGTAATCAGGGGCATCATGATATACGTGCTGCAGGTAATAATGCCCCCAATAAATAATGAGATTAACGGCTGCCGAAGAAGGAATTAGGTTATGTATAGAAGGAGCCTGGAGAAACACGGTTGTTACATGTGCGTGTGTATCCACAGAAACAGATTGTGTGCAAAGAGCAGCACCCATGGGACCACGGTGTTCCCTGATGGTTATGCACAGTATCAACATAGTCACTGTATCCCCCTGACACGTCAGTACGGAAAGGATAACAAGTTGGGTGCATGGATATGTATTAACCGTTTCTTAAAGGGGTTGTTCACCTTTGAGTCAACGTTTAGTATGATGTAGAGAGTGATATTCTGAGACAATTTGCAATTGGTTTTCATTTTTTATTATTTGTGGTTTTGGACTTATTTAGCTTTTAATTCAGCAGCTCTCCAGTTTGCTATTTCAGCAATCTGGTTGCTAGGATCAAAATTAATCTAGCAACCATGCATTAAATTGAATAAGAGACTGGAATATGAATAGGAGAGGCCTGAATAGAAAGATGAGTCATAAAAAGTAGTAATAAAAATAAATGTGTAGCCTTACAGAGCATTTGTTTTTTTTAGATGGGGTCAGTGACCCCCATTTGAAAGCTAGGAAGCAGAGGGCAAATAATTAAAAAAAAAAGTTGCTTATAGTTGGGCATTCTGTAACATACTAAACATTTCCTTATAGGTGTTCCATATACAGTATAATTCCCCCAAACCCATGGAAGTATAAATACAGTGCCAATTCCATGCAAAATACCCCAAATCCCAAGAAGTATAAATACAGTGCCATTTCCGTATAAAATTCCCCAAAAACCATGGAAGTATAAATACAGTGCCAATTCCATTAAAATTCTCCAAAACCCAAGAAGTATTAAAACAGTGCAAATTCCATGAAAAATACCCCAAATCCCAAGAAGTATAAATACAGTGCCATTTCCATATAAAATTCCTCAAAACCCATGGAAGTATAAATACAGTGCCAATTCCATGTAAAACACCCCAAAACCCAAGAAGTATAAATACAGTGCCATTTCCATATAAAATTCCTCAAAACCCATGGAAGTATATATACAGTGCCAATTCCATGTAAAACACCCCAAAACCCATGAAGTATAAATACAGTGCCAATACCATGTAAAATACCCCAAATCCCAAGAAGTATAAATACAGTGTCATTTCCGTATAAAATTCCCCAAAAACCATGGAAGTATAAATACAGTGCCAATTCCATATAAAATTCTCCAAAACCCAAGAAGTATTAAAACAGTGCAAATTCCATGAAAAATACCCCAAATCCCAAGAAGTATAAATACAGTGCCATTTCCATATAAAATTCCTCAAAACCCAAGAAGTATAAATACAGTGCCAATTCCGTATAAAATCCCCCAAAACCCAAGAAGTATAAATACAGTGCCAATTCCATGTAAAACACCCCAAATCCCAAGAAGTATAAATACAGTGCCAATACCATGTAAAATACCCCAAATCCCAAGAAGTATAAATACAGTGTCATTTCCGTATAAAATTCCCCAAAAACCATGGAAGTATAAATACAGTGCCAATTCCAAACATGATGCCCCAAAATCCATGGAAGTATAAATACAGCGCCAATTCCGTATAAAATCCCCCAAAACCCAAGAAGTATAAATACAGTGCCAATTCCATGTAAAACACCCCAAATCCCAAGAAGTATAAATACAGTGCCATTTCCTTATAAAATCCCCCAAAACCCAAGAAGTATAAATACAGTGCCAATTCCATGTAAAACACCCCAAAACCCAAGAAGTATAAATACAGTGCCAATTCCATGTAAAACACCCCAAATCCCAAGAAGTATAAATACAGTGCCATTTCCGTATAAAATTCCCCAAAACCCAAGAAGTATAAATACAGTGCCATTTCCGTATAAAATTCCCCAAAACCCATGGAAGTATAAATACAGTACCATTTCCGTATAAAATTCCCCAAAACCCATGGAAGTAAAAATACAGTGCCAATTCCATATATGATGCCCTAAAATTCATGATGGTGTAAATAAAATGTAATATTTAATAATGGCCGTGTTTATAGTTCATCTATTGCTCAGGCCTGATGACTGTTCTACATAAATGCACTAGATGTGGGGGCGCAAGGAAATCACACTATTTGCTCCCCCTTAATAACAGTCCTCGGAGTAAGAGGCGAGACAAGGAAGAAGCCATATTTACAGGATCTGTTAATATCGTTACACAAAGCACTTATAAAGCTGAATCCCAATTATGTTTATTGTGCGTAACACTGATACATTTGTGCGCATTTCCCAGCGGTAAGAAGAGGATATGAGGTGCCGGGCTGTAAAACGATGCTAACCCGCTGTAAAACACGAGGAGTTGTTCTAGCAGGGAAGTCTTGGCACACGCACTATGAATATTTATTTG
This sequence comes from Xenopus petersii, assembly GCA_038501925.1. Lineage (NCBI taxonomy): Eukaryota > Metazoa > Chordata > Amphibia > Anura > Pipidae > Xenopus > Xenopus petersii. The sequence goes on from CM076674.1 coordinate 16,564,979, forward strand.
GCTTCCTCAATGGTCACATAGTAAGGAGCAGCCATAAAACCTCACCCTCGGCTTTACACCAGCACTCCATTGTTTGCTCCAGCCCAACACTGAACGTTTTATTTTACCCAAAGCTTAAAACATTATGAGAGAGACTGATTTATCTGCATATGTTTATAAGGTAATACTGGTGGGAGCTGCCATACTGCTTCCTCTCTTTTATACTGAAACTAGATATGTTAAGAAAATGTTCTGTCTTTTTAGGAGGGGGTTAGGCCTTAGCTGAAAGGAGGGGGGCTTATTTACTAAAACAAGGGTTTTTCTCCCCTCCCCCCAAATGAGAATGCAACCCTACACTGTGCCTGGTGTTTGCACTGAGTAGAAGTGCACTATCCATTCTTACTCATGAATGGCCTTCAGGTCACATGGTGAAGCCTGAGCCTCAGACTGAAGCAGTGGGGGGACACAAGGGTGGCCGCTAATGAGGGGGAGGGGCAGTGTAATCGTTAATAACTGAAGACTCTGCACTGTCATTATAGGGCTTTTATTGCAAATATAGCTGCAGTGGGTAGCAATGCATTGTTGCCTTGCAGCGCTGGGTCGTAGGTTTGATTCCAGCCAGGGCACTATCTGCAAGAAGTTTGTTTGTTTGGGCTTCTTGTAATGGGTTAATGGGCCCCTGATAAAACTGATCCTAGTGTATGTATGAATGTGATAGGGGCTTTAGATTGTAAGCTCCACTGAGGCAGGCACTAATGGGAATGGCAGTGGCTAGAATGCCTAATGGGAAGATTATTATTAATTTATATATATATATATATATCAAGAAACCGCCACTCCCATGTAAAAACTTAAATTATTTATTGTGTTGTACCAATGTCCAACGTTTCGGTCCTTGTTAGGATACAAAACCATTTCGACCAATCTTAAGTAACCTAACATATTCAAACACTCCAATCAGTGCTTGATATCCACATTTATCAATTAAGTGATTTCGATCTCGTGACCATGTTTACCTAAGTGGCATTAAAACATTTTATATATATATATATACCTGTATATATATATATATATATATATATATATATATTAGGGATGCACCGAATCCAGGATTTGGTTCGGGATTTGGCCAGGATTCTGCCTTTTTCAGCAGGATTCGGATTCGGCCGAATCCTTCTGCCCGGCCGAACCGAATCCTAATTTGCATATGCAAATTAGGGGCAGGGAGGGAAATTGCCTGACTTCTTGTCAGAAAACAACGAAGTAAAAAAGTTTTCCCCTTCCCACCCCTAATTTGCATATGCAAATTAGGGTTCGGATTCGGTTCGGGGGTTCGGCCGAATCCAAAAAAGTGGATTCGGTGCATCCCTAATATATATATATATATATATATATATATATATATATATATATATATATATATATATATATATATATATATATATTAATAATAATCTTCCCATTTGTCATTCTAGCCACTGCCTGTTTGCTATGGTGCTAGAGACCATAGCAACCAGCCTGCCATTTAAATACAAAGATGGAGAGGTACAAAGATTAATGAAATAGGAAAAGAAGACACCAAAAGTAGAAGATTAAGACTCTGTGTTTCAGTTTCCTGTTAATGGGTTAATGAGCCCCTGGTAAAACTGATCCTAGTGTATGTATGAATGTGATGAATCTTTAGAGTGTAAGCTCCACTGGGGCAGGGACTAATGGGAATGATGTATAATCTCTGTAAAGCAGAATATGTTGGCACTATATATATATTTTTTCTTTTCTTCTTTTTTCTAGCCAGGCAGGGGGTAGAATGATAAATGGGAAGATTATTAATTACTGTACTAGTATATATATATATATATATATATATATATATATATATATATATATATATATATATATATATATATATATATATAATAATGATCTTCCCATTTGTCATTCTAACCATACAGCACTTTAAATACAAAGGTGGAGAGGTACAAAAATTAATGAAATAAGAAAAGAAGACACCAAAAGTAGAAGATTAAGACTTTCACTGCCAGGTTGCTAGGGTGCTAGAGACCATAGCAACCAGGTAGCACTTTAAATACAAAGCTGCAGAGGAATACAATGAATGAAATTAGAAAAGAAGACACAAAAATTAGTAGATTAAGACTTTTTTCATGCCCCTACAGGGTTTATTTCTGCTTTATACGGGTACGGGACCTGTTATCCAGAATGCTCCTGGGGTTTTCCAGATAATGGATCTTTCTGTAATTTGGATCTTCTAGTCTACTTGAAAATCATGTAAACATTAAATAAACCCAATAGGCTGGTTTTGCTTCCAATAAGGATTAATTATATTTTAGTTGGGATCAAGTACAAGCTACTGTTTTATTATTACCCAGAAAAAGTAATAATAATTTGGATTGTTTGAATAAAATGGAGTCTATGGGAGACGGCTTTTCCATCATTCTGAGCTTTCTGGATAACGGATCCCATACCTGTACTGAAAAAATTCTTCTCCATACACCTCCTGCTCTTTAGGAAAGGAGTCGCTTTTGGCCAATAAAAAGAGGGGACTGCTGTTTCTATCCATTCGATTATGTGGGGGTAGAAAACTTGCTGCTTTCATATATCAAAACCAATGATTCAATCCCATAACCTAAAAGCGCCCGTCTCTCTCCCCGTTCCTTTGTCCGGCTTTAACTTAATGTTAAGGACACTCAGGACCATGTAATCCTCTCTATAAAAAACTAGAGCGTGCCAAGACTGTGCTGAGCCAAGACTGAAAGGCATAAACGCTTCCATAGAGGAGGCTCCGGCGTAATGAATAGCAGGCCCTTCCAGCCCCACAGGAGTTAATTAAAAGCCGAGCAGCATTGAGACATGGGGAAGCGGGCAACAAAGCTTACACTTGCCGTCCCTTTCTGATAGCTGGTGGCAATGTGAGGAGCGGAATGGAGATGATTAGCATTTGAAAAGCACATTCCCGGGGTGCGCTCGGAGGTGGCTGTTCTGGAGAGGCCCGGAATGAGCACCCATTGAAATCCTTTCAGCTGGAAAGTCTGTGTTGCACTGAGAGATGGTTACAGTAAGTATCAGCTCCTTTCCCATTAGTTACTCTTCTTGACTCTTTCAAGGAGAACTAAAGCTCAGTAAGGAATTAGGCTACAAACGCTGCATCTTATTACATCCTTTTGGCAATGTGGGATGCTGGGAGTTGTAGTTTAACTGTAGTGGAATAGATACAGGCACCTATAGTCCCCTGCAACCCACCACTAGGGGGTACATGGCATTTCTGTTGGTATAAAGAGGGCCAGCTGATTAGCATCACAATGGACAAAGGTATGAGGATATCACTGTGTTGTACATTTATACTTTTATAATTATCTTTATAATCGTATTTAATGCATGTACATAATGGAGTCATTCATACAAATATAGGTGCTGGGCAGTTTCCCAGCCTGAATTCTGCCTGAATTATATATCTGTGGTGAATAAAGTACCCCCTCTTGTAAAATATAAGGATATAATATACAAAAGCCATGTTACCAAGATGTTCCATGACAGTATAAAAACTCCAAAAGCCAAATACAGGTCATGGAACTCTGTGGTGACGTCTAATATCCTTATATTTTACAAGAGAGGGTACTTTATTTATTATAATACACAAGTTTCAGTGAGTCATGTGACAAATGACATCACTAAGCTCCGATTAAAACCGATGACCTCACTAAGCACCGTTTATAAGGATACCGTTTACAGGATATTCATGGCTCTTGTGTATTATATACTGTATATATATATATATATATATATATATATATATATATATATATATATATATATATATATATATATATATATATATATATGTACCGGTATGGGACCTGTTATCCAGAATGGTTGTGACCTGGGGTTTTCCATAATATCCATAATTTGGATCTCCTTACCTTATGTCTATTAGAAAATCATGTAAATATTAAATAAACCCAATAGGCTGGTTTTGCTTCCAATAAGGATTAATTATATCTTAGTTGGGATCAAGTACAAGTTTTATTATTAGGAAAATCACTTTTAAACATTTGGATTACCTGGATATAATGGAGTCTATGGGAGACGGCCTTCCTTTAATTCAGAACTTTCTGGACAACAGGTTTCCGGATAACAGATCCCATGCCTGTATGTAATAGCATCTCTAATAAGTGAGTAATGATACTGAGGCTGTGGAAAGCGCTGCTAAAGTAGTCAATTCCGCTTGCAGATTCTTTGGCCTATTCAGTTGGATGGTGATACAGGCCCTGATGAAGTGTCAGGCAGACAAAGAGGATTTCAATGGCTTTTTTGCTTTGAAGTTGATGTTTTCTGGGTGATTTGTTAACAGCCTACAAGGAAACTGCTGTATAGTAAACAACTCAGAGCAGCTGAACAAAAACAGACCCCCCCCCCCATAAAGGCTTGTGTTTGGGAACTGCTCCTGCCTGCACACGACAAAATAAATAGAAATTCTAATATAAAGTTCACTGTAATGTTCTGAAATTTGCTTCTGAAACTTATGAGAAGTGAAACCAGAGAATCCCAAGGTTATGAAACTGAAAAATATGTTTTAAAGAACCATGTCCACATAAACTAAAGTTCCATGACATTTGTAAAGGTATTCCTGACTTATATGGTCACAGAACAACCCCTCAGTGACTTCTAATATCCTTATCATTTACAGTAGGGGGTACATTATCCCTTATAATACATGAGTGATACTCAGAGTTCCCTGTATAACTCAGCCTGCAGCCTTGTGCCTTTATATGATCACAGAACAACCCCTCAGTGACTTCTAATATCCTTATCATTTATAGTAGGGGTACATTATCCATTATAATACATGAGTGATATTCAGAGTTCCCTGTATAACTCAGCCTGCAGCCTTGTGCCTTTATATGGTCACAGAACCCCTCAGTGACTTCTAATATCCTTATCATTTACAGTAGGGGGTACATTATCCCTTATAATACATGAGTGATACTCAGAGTTCCCTGTATAACTCAGCCTGCAGCCTTGTACCTTTATATGGTCACAGAACCCCTCAGTGACTTCTAATATCCTTATCATTTACAGTAGGGGGTACATTATCCCTTATAATACATGAGTGATACTCAGAGTTCCCTGTATAACTCAGCCTGCAGCCTTGTGCCTTTATATGGTCACAGAACCCCTCAGTGACTTCTAATATCCTTATAATTTACAGTAGGGGGTACATTATCCCTTACAAAACAGCCTGCAGCCCTGTGCCTGTTGGTGTAACACAGTGATTCACTCTATTAAGTCAACAAACTCAGTTGATAACATCAGATTTTATTATTTGGAGTCACATCTCATACTCAGCCACTAAATGACTTCACCTATTGCTGTGGAACAATTTATATTGTGTTATTTCTGTAACCCAAGACCCGGGCTGTTTCTCCGGGCGCCGTAGGGGGAAGAAAAAACATCCTTGTGTTATTCTCTTACTTGTAAATCCTAAAAATCTGATTGCGACTGGGATTTCATGGATAGAGGTTAAAATACGTAGTTATGTTTTAGTCATCACCGATGTGTATCAGGGGATACTTCCCTTCGGAGGAGGTGGGAACTGAAGTGGGGAAAGTTGTATAAATCCAGTGTCAGTATATAAAGGAGTGGTTCACCTTCAAGTTAACTTGTAAGGGCCCCATACACTGGCAGATATAAACTGCTTTCCCAATCGATATCTGTCCAAAAGTCGGGTACGTGTTGATCAGCCGGTGTTAAAAATCCCATTGGATTTAGGACTGTGTTGATTAGTTTATGCGGCCCTCGATTCGACCACCCATTATGATATGATATAATGGGCCCTAGGGCCCACGATTGGATAAGCCCAATATCGCCCACCTCATACTCGGCCTTTCCCAACAGAAATCTGGCCGAAAGTCGGCCACATGCCGATCGGCCAGTCTTAAAAATCTCGTTGGATTTAGGACTGCGTTGGTTCATTATGCGTTCCTCGATCCGATTGCCCATTATGATCCAATCTTTGGGCCCTACGGCCCCTGATTGGATTAGCCAATAACGCCTGCCTCAAGGTGGACATATCGGAGAGATCCACTCATTTAGTGACCTCGCCAAACGAGCACATCTCAACATGTCTGGCCAGGTTAAAGGGGCGGTCCACCTTTGAGATAACTTTTAGTATGATTTACAGAGGGATATTTTTGAGACAATTTGTAATTGGTTTTCATTTTTTATTATTTTAGTTTTTTCAGTTATTTAGCTTTTTATTCATCAGCTCTTCAATTTGCATTTTTAAGCAATCTGGTAGCTAGGGACCAAATTCCCCTAGCAACCATGCACTGATTTGAATAAGAGACTGGAATATGAATCGGAGAGGACTGAATAGAAAGAGTAATAAAAAGTAATAACAATACATTTGTAGCCTTACAGAGCATTTCTTTCCTAGTAGGGGTCAGCGACGCCCATTTGAAAGCTGCAAAGAGTCAGAAGGAAAAGCAAATAACTATAAAAGTATAAAAAATGAATAACGAAGATCAATTGAAAAGTTGCTTCGATTTGGTAATTTTATAAGTTGCATTAAAGGTGAACCACCCCTTTAAGTATGTTATAGAATTGCCAACTCTAACCAGCTCTTCAATTGGTCTTCAATTATCTATTTTTATGTTTTTTTTTAATTATTATCAGCTTTCAAACAGGGGTCACTGACCCCATCTAAAAAAAACAAAAACAAATACTCTGTAAGGCGACAAATGTATTGTTATTACTGCTTTTTATTACTCATCTTTCTATTCATGCCTCTCCTATTCATATTCCAGTCTCTTATTCAAACCAATGCATGGTTGCTAGGGTCATTTGAACCCTAGCAACCAGACTGCTGAAATTGCAAACGGGAGAGCTGCTGAATAAAAAACTAAATAACTCTAAAACCACAAATAATACAAAATTAAAACGAATCGCAAATTGTCTCCGAATATCACTCTCTACATCACACAACAACCCCTTTAAATGACCCCCTGTCATTCCCTTCCCCCTCCATCCTCCATATTTTATATAAAAGCCTTTGGGGGTCATTTATCAACACTGGGCAAATTTGCCCATGGGCAGTAACCCATGGCAACCAATCAGATCACTGCATTCATTGTTCTACTTGCAGCTGGCTTTAAAAAGCTGTTCACCGATTGGTTGCTATCGGTAACTGCCCATGGGAAAATTTGCCTAGTGCTGATAAATGAGCCCCATTATCTCTGCTTGCATTTTCAGCCTTGCCTATTTCCCCTTTAAACTCACACCTATTGAAAATGAACGTATATGCATATTCCCATGTTCATCGAAACCTTTTTTTTTTAATGTATAGACACCTCTTGGCGTTTTTAGGTGTAACCCAACTGCCGCTGAACCTTATGCTTTATGATGTCACCTTACATGTGATGTCATTGCCATTGTTCTGCTCAGCGCCCGTCTTAAAACATTTGTTGCCAATAAAGACAGAAGATTGTTTAAAACATGTCGCTGACACTCTAGATATTTTTTTTTTCCCGATGACATCCCAGATACTAAAGGCTCGAGCGAGAGATCGTTTGGCAAGCGTTCCAGTAAAGTGGCTCTCAGACAAAAAGCCCGAGCAGGCGCGGCAAGGTTACGGCTTAAGTGTTTAAGTCTTTTAACAGTAATTCATTTGCCAGCTGTCGCCGCCGGAGCAGAGGAGATTTCACCTGGGTTTGGTTTTTTTTTCTAATCAGTCACACATTTTTATTAGGGGGATTTTTTTTTTTATGATTGTCTCAGAGGAAGGGGCACGAGAGAGATGTGGGTAATATTGCGGAATATGTAACGCGTGAAAAACTGCGTGCGTGTGCTGTTTCTCTTGTTTTATGGTAATTTATTCTGTTTGATTTAATAAGTTCCAGGCAGGCTCCTGAATTTGTAGCGGTTTTGAGGTTTAACTCTTTGCCAAAGGGAAATAGCCAGTAACCCTCTAATGGGAGGAAACTACATTTCCCAGCCTGCCCTGTCATCCAACTGTAGGGAATCTGTCTGTTTGCATTTGGATTGGAACTGCCACCACTGAGTTTAGAAGGAAAGAAGAAGAGATTTATCATGCCACATTTAAAGGAGAAGGATAGGCTAAAACTAAATATGTTTTATCAGAAAGGTATATATAAATACACCAGTAAACCCTCAAAGTAATGTGGCTCTGAGTCAAAAGAAACACAGCATTTCTTTCCTTCTATTGTGTACTCATGGGCTTCTGTATCAGACTTCCTGTTTTCACCTTAAACCTATAGGACAGGGCTTGAGCATGCTCAGTTTGCTCCTCCCCCTCCCCTTTTCCGGCTTCCTGCTGTAATCTGAGCCCAGAGCTATGAATGAGCAGGGAGAGACTCAGGCAGGAAGTGATGTCACGCTAAGCTAATATGGCAGCTGCTATCCTAAACAAACAGAGAGCTTCTAGAGATGTTTACTCAGGTATGGTAAAGCATTCTACAGAATAAATATAGTGTTATAGCTTGCACTAGTGTGGCTAATCTATTGGCAATCAACTGCTTCAGTAGCTTTCCTTCTCTTTTAACCAGACATGCCCCTATAATTCACTATAATCCCAACCACACTCTAGTCAGCCCCCAAATTTTCATGTTAGTAATACAGGGTTGCTACAGTGTTGGACTGGGCAGGTGGGACACCAGAAAAAAACTAGTAGGCCTTCATGGGCCCCACCAACCCACTGCCCATCTCCAGGTTTGCTTCTGCACCCACATCATCGCTTCTCCCCACCCGGACCCAGGCTTGCTCCTGCACCCACAATGTCCCCTCTCCTTGCCTGGACTACCCAAAACATGGGGGGCGGGTTCACAGGGGTAGGAGTTGGGCCCTTGAAGTTAACCCAGGGACATCCCAGTCCAACCCTGTATTGATATGTATTTTGCAAAAGGGAAGCCACATTTATTAAAATGTCACGTGGTGTGCAGAACGCCATGTTTCTTTACCCACAATGCAACAGCCCCCCCTTAGAGTTCTAGCATAATTGTGGGCATGCAAAACATTGCGACCACTTGCAACTTGCACACAGTGCACCATTATGGAATCAAATAAAGGGCTGTTAAAAAACAAATCACAAGTTGCAATGGAATCATGTCCCAATGGATTTGAGTTTGAGTGGAGTGCAGCAAGTATCTGATTGGTACACCCGCTAGTGGATCCCTGGAACTACTGCCATGTCCAAGTTGGCAGTTTTTCCATGGTTTTATTTCCAGGGTTCCATTGCATCAATAAGTGTGTAAATAGTCTGGGCTGGCTCATTGGCGTTGCCACAACTTTTTGGGAGAGTGTATGGGCACAAATACTTTTACCAGCAAATGCTCAGTTTTGCATCCGTTGCTTAAATAAGAATTCTTGTGTGTCAAATACCAGTTTATCAGTTGTTCACTCTTTCTGGAACTTCAAAATAAAGTGGCATTTTGTGATACACACGCAATGTTTTAATTTGCTCTAACATGACTAGAGGCCGTCAGGGTTGCCATATGCCTCGGTGTCCAATACATAACTTTAATGAGTCAGTACGTGACATTCTGCAACACATTTAGCAGGAAGCTGCTCTTTGCCTCATATAAATCTGAGTAAACTGCAATGATAGAAAACTGAGGAAACATAGTTATGTCATAAATAACCTTAGTATGTTGGGATGATACCACAGAAGTATGTGTCTCCCAATTATGTTATATTCCTCTGATTTACCCTGCTTTGCTTCCCTATGTGTCTAACCCAACTGTAACCCAACTTCCTTCAAGGTAGTATCATTACAACACAACTGGCTCCATACTTTTTTCAGGATAGTATCATTATAACTCAACTGTTTCCATTATGATAGTATCATTAAAACAAAAACCTAGCATTATTATAACCCAACATATTCATCGCTTCAGGATAGTATGATTATAAACCAACTGTCTCCAACTTCCATCAAGATAGTATCATTAACACCTAACTGTCTCCACATTTTCTTCAAGGTAGTATCTTTATAATCCAACGTATCCATCACTTTTTTCCGGATAGTATCATTATAACCCAACTTTTTCCTCACTTTCTTCAGGATAGTATCATTATAATCCAAATGTCTCCACACTTAATTCAGGATAGTGTCTTTATACTCCAATTTATCCATCACTTTCTTCAGGATAGTATCATTATGAGCCAACTGTCTCAAAACTTTCTTCAGGATAGTATCATAATCCAATTTATTCATAATTTTCTATAGGATTGTATCATGATACTCCACCCTTTTCCTCACTTTGTTTAGGATAGTATCATTATAACCCACATGTCTGCACACTTTCTTCAGAATAGTATCATTATAACCCAACTTTTTCCTCACTTTCTTCAGGATAGTATCATTATATCTCCAACTGTCTCCAACTTCCATCAAGATAGTGTCATTAAAACCCAACTGATAGTATCTTTATAATCCAACTCACCCATCACTATTTTCAGGATAGTATCCTTATAACTCAGCTGTATCCACAATTCCTTCCATAGCATCATTGGAACCTAAATATCTAATGTTAGGACAGTATTCTTATAATGCAAAAAGGAAAGGTTGTGGGAGCCCTCCATGGCTTAATAAAAATGTACTAAAATACAATGGAAGTGCTTCTGATCTGGCCAAATTAACTACAGACATAGAGAAAAAGAAGAAAAATTGATCAAAGCACATTCCCTGGCCCCTGTTATATCAGTAATCTATGCAGATGCATGTATTTACAAAGACACCTTTTTTTTTTATTTACAAAATTATGATCATAAGATTGATAAGCCACACACCACGTCAAGGTAAAAACCATATGGCGGTCCCTAACTATTTACCTCTGGTCATAATTTCAAATGCTAAAGCCTCCCAGCATAAGAGCATTACCTGAAATAAAGGTCTCCCGACCTGGGCATTGGTTTCAATCATAGGGCTTAGTCCTCCCCCGCCATTAGCTTTCAAAGGGGAGAGATAACCTAGACCCCAGCATTGGTTCCATGAGATTAATCCTCCCCTGCTTGCGGCTTTTAAGAGAGAGAAACTGCCCAGGGAAGGACTAAGCCCTGTGATTGAAACCAATGCCCAGGTCGGGAGACCTTTATTTCTACAGGTTACTATGGTTATGTCTTGATTTCCTTACTCCGTTGAGTACTATTATACAGAACCTATAATAAACCGCACTTACTCTGGGTGACCATAATAGCCCATCAGCCTGTAGATTTAATGGGAGTTGCTATGGTTATAGCAGATGTTACTTTATTGTATTGAAGGATGTGGGTTTCTGTGTGTGCATTTCTTATATTAAGTGTGTAACCAGTGCTTGTATTACTCATTGCAACACCTAAACAAGGCCTGAGTTTTCATTCATTTAGCACGCTAAGCTTCATCGTAGTTTTTGGTGAATGCTGGGAGATGTAGCTAAAGAGGCAAAGTACTATAGGTCTGATACATAAGAGTTGACCTTGATGAATTTGTGTCATTTTTGAATTTCATCCCTAGAAATAGTAGTAAATGCCCTTTGTCATTTCTGCCCTTTACATCAAAGCACAAAGTAAGTTCAACCCTTGAACAAAATGAAAAGCAGATGTTTTACCTGCTGCTAATAAATATATTTACTGTATATGTCGATTCATACCTTAACAATGTTCATTGAGGTCTACATGTGTATACACATCTGTATTACTACTTTACTCAGCTGGATTTATTGTGAGTCTGCGGAGTGAATGGTACCATCTCCGGTTCAAGGGTTCCTTTGTAGAGGTGACATAAATAAAGCACAAATAGTCCCACCGGTGGGGTACAAGGCACTAAGAGTATATTTGCTACCGGAATCCGGGGACCTGTGGGATTTTCTGTTTGTTCCATTCTATTCCCTTACATGCTATCTGTTTTCCACATTATGAAATCCGAAACACTGGCTGACTGTCAGGCACTTATCAGCAGAACAGTGTAGCACTTTGTAAAAAAGAAACAACGCATCTCGCACCAGAGTTTCAAGTTTTTTTTTGCTTTGCAAGTGATACGTATTTTTAGGAAAGATTATTTGAACGTTTTCCACCAAAAAAAAATAAAAAATCAATCCAGCTGTTACAATGCTAGGTTGATTGTGTCTCCAGGAATAAGGGACCTATTGTGTTACTCTTTTGTTCCCAAAGCTGTAGAGGTTACGGATCATTTCAGTTTCTATAATGACTGGCTACTGAGGTGGGACCGGCTTAAGGTTATCGGTTGTTGAATGTGAAGTGTGGCTGAGGGGGGGTGTCGGATCTATCTCCAGAGGTCAGCAGTCATTAATGGGTGGTAAATTATTAACATAAGACATCTACTGCCATATATACAGGAGGAAGGTCATACTCTAGTTAACATTCACTCAACTGTTCATAGTTTGTTCTGCCCACGGCCACTGTGCTAATTCTAATGGCCCACAGCGCAGTGCCAACTCCATGTATAATTCCACTATTTTGTTTGTTGTAGGACATTCATTGGTGCTGGTTTTGGGGAGTCTAAAGGCCCCAATACACGGGCCGATTTAAAGCTGCCGACAGACCGAGCCAGCAGCTTATTGGCCCATGTGGGGCCATCCGACGGGCGTCCACTATATCTGGTGGAAAGTCGTCCAGATATTTATCGGGCAGGTTAAAAAATCCAGTCGGATTGCGGCCACATCTGTTCGTTGATGCAGTCCCGCCAACTGACTGTCCGTATTGATGACATTCTGAACCAATCGTTGAGCCCTAGTCCCGTCGGATTGCGGACGCATCTGTTCTTGGATGCGGCCCCGCGACCCGACCATCCGTGTTGCCTAGGGCACAACGATCGGATGAACGCGATATCATATAACATATAACAACCACAGAAATGTGTTCAAACTTTCATCACCTGCCACATTTTGTAAAATGGACATGGTAATTAGGGAGTATGCCTCAAAAATTGGCATGGTTTGTCTGTAAATATAAACCCTTGTGTCCAAACAAATGGATATCTTCCCCATATGATTGATGGGAGATATCAGGCTGATCCAATCGTCAGCCCCAGGGCCCAACGTTCATAACACAATAAACCGATGCAGTTCTTGATCTGCCCGATCGAGATCTGAACGATTTTCGGACAAGCCTGGTCGGAGGGCTCCATATACTGCCCAATAAACTCCCGGCTTGGTCTGTCAGCAGCTTCTATCAGCCTGTGTATGGGCAGCTTTAGTCTGTAAAACGTTGCAGGAGACAATGGCTCAATATAAATAATTATAATATTTGTTTGTTGTATTAGAATTAAACCATAAGCTCCCCTGGTGCAGCCAGTGATGCGTTTGGTTAAACAAGATGTCAGTGCTTTATAAACAAAGGAATAACATAATAATTTCAGGTTCTTATGCTTCAACGCTTCTACAAATAGATGGATTATTATTTTTGTCTGTCTTATAAACATTTGGTAACTAGGGTGCCAGAATGAACTGTACTTGATTCACGGACTTCCTCGGAGTGTGCCGAACCTTAAGTCTTGACAACGAAGGAATTTATCTTTACTTGTAACTGTACTAGAAATCTGTCTATTGTGGAGAACCTGAGGTCATGAATTGAGGTGAAGGTCATGGAGAAGGTTTCCTGCTGCTGTTGGTCTGACCACACAAGTATAGATGATATATTGATGTGTTATATACTTATTGCCTTGATGAGTGAAACATTACATTTTCAGTAGATAAAATACCCCTATGTCTTTCGTTTGGAGTCCATCTTAATGGAGGAATCAATCTCATAGAATGCTTCTGCAGACCCTCAGGACACATCCCTACCCATAAATGAGTGTACGCACAAACCCCTGAGAACGTAGTGTTTCATTAGTGCTTCTAAGGCCCATCTCTCATATGGACATTTAGTGCCTACTGATAATTATCTTTCAGAATTTACACACTGTAATCCTTGTTGACAAAAATGGGTCCTTGTTCTCAAGGTACAAGTAGAAGGGAGAACTACAAACCCTCACACCATACTAGAGATGTCACTCAAAGCAAAGGTTGTTGTTATAAAGGTTCAGTTTCAGACTGGGCTTGCGGAACACCGGTAAAAAATCCTGGTGAGCCATGACGACCCAGACTCGCTCTCTGCTCTCTACCACCCCACCCTGATTAGGGCCTCAAGGAGAAGATATGGCACGCGAGGGAAAGGTGGTGTTTGAGGCTGACAGCGGGTTAATGCATCATGGAGGTAGGAGTTTGCGACTGCCATGCGGGGGCCCTAAGTTGGCTGACTGGAGGGCCCTAAAGTGGCAGCCCCAGTGGGCCATGGTCACCCCAGTCTAATAGTGGGATTAAGCCAAAAGGGAATGTTATAAGCTCCTCAGATCTGTGAGAGGCAGGGTGCAATAAAGGCAATAAAGATGTATAGTGGGTTTTCCCAAAAACATTTAGCACAAGGCATATGGAAGGCCTTTACTTTCTATGCCCTTTAATATTTCTCTTTGCCACATACAAACCGGCCCTTTAATAACCCATTGTCTGCTCTGTCGTTACTTCTAGCCCTCGATAAATTCCACACGGATGTGTCCCTGATTTCTTTACTCATCGCTGACATTGAGAAATAGGTTTACGCTTGTTCACCTTTTGGATCTGTTAATATTTATTCTGCTCAGAGTTTTACCAGCAACTTGCCTTATTGTGAAATTGATTTAAAGGACAGAGGAAACCGCTCTCTTCTGAGACCCATATTAGTAACAATGAAAAATGTTCATATTTCTTGGCATTTTATTCTAGCAGACTAGGCCCGTCTTTTTCTCTTTTTTTATGTGCAGGTTTTTGTAAAACTCTTAACCTAGTTCCCTCGCCACAAATCCGGGCCTGTCTACTATACCTGCTATTCCACAATCACACTCCCTTCCCAGAGACTATTATCCACTGTTACTATAGGCACCATCTCTCCCTACTATACCTGCTATCCCACAGTCACACTCCCTTCCCAGAGACTATTATCCCACTGTTACTATAGGCACCATCTCTCCCTACTATACCTGCTATCCCACAGTCACACTCCCTTCCCAGAGACTATTATCCCACTGTTACTATAGGCACCATCTCTCCCTACTATACCTGCTATCCCACAGTCACACTCCCTTCCCAGAGACTATTATCCCACTGTTACTATAGACACCATCTCTCCCTACTATACCTGCTATCCCACAGTCACACTCACTTCCCAGAGACTATTATCCACTGTTACTATAGGCACCATCTCTCCCTACTATACCTGCTATACCACAGTCACACTCCCTTCCCAGAGACTATTATCCACTGTTACTATAGGCACCATCTCTCCCTACTATACCTGCTATCCCACAGTCACACTCCCTTCCCAGAGACTATTATCCCACTGTTACTATAGGCACCATCTCTCCCTACTATACCTGCTATCCCACAGTCACACTCCCTTCCCAGAGACTATTATCCCACTGTTACTATAGACACCATCTCTCCCTGCTATCCCACAGTCACACTCCCTTCCCAGAGACTATTATCCCACTTTTACTATAGGCACCATCTCTCCCTACTATACCTGCTATCCCACAGTCACACTCCCTTCCTAGAGACTATTATCCCACTGTTACTATAGGCACCATCTCTCCCTACTATACCTGCTATCCCACAGTCACACTCCCTTCTCAGAGACTATATCCCACTGTTACTATAGGCACCATCTCTCCCTACTATACCTGCTATCCCACAGTCACACTCCCTTCCCAGAGACTATTATCCACTGTTACTATAGGCACCATCTCTCCCTACTATATCTGCTATCCCACAGTCACACTCCCTTCCCAGAGACTATTATCCACTGTTACTATAGGCACCATCTCTCCCTACTATACCTGCTATCCCACAGTCACACTCCCTTCTCAGAGACTATATCCCACTGTTACTATAGGCACCATCTCTCCCTACTATACCTGCTATCCCACAGTCACACTCCCTTCCTAGAGACTATTATCCCACTGTTACTATAGGCACCATCTCTCCCTACTATACCTGCTATCCCACAGTCACACTCCCTTCCCAGAGACTATATCCCACTGTTACTATAGGCACCATCTCTCCCTACTATACCTGCTATCCCACAGTCACACTCCCTTCCCAGAGACTATATCCCACTGTTACTATAGGCACCATCTCTCCCTACTATACCTGCTATCCCACAGTCACACTCCCTTCCCAGAGACTATTATCCCACTGTTACTATAGACACCATCTCTCCCTACTATACCTGCTATCCCACAGTCACACTCCCTTCCCAGAGACTATTATCCACTGTTACTATAGGCACCATCTCTCCCTACTATACCTGCTATCCCACAGTCACACTCCCTTCTCAGAGACTATATCCCACTGTTACTATAGGCACCATCTCTCCCTACTATACCTGCTATCCCACAGTCACACTCCCTTCCCAGAGACTGTTATCCACTGTTACTATAGACACATCTCTCCCTACTATACCCAGGGCCGGATTTACATAGTGGGTGCCCCTAGGCCCACTTCGTTCGTCACCCCTGTCCCCTCCAGGGGGACAGGAGCAATGGGGATTGGCGCACTGGAAATTCAAAACAATTATGTATCTTCAGCGCATCCCCAGTGTTTTTGAACCAATGTGGGTGTGGTTGGGCAGCATGCCGCCCCCCTAAAATCCTGCTGCCCTAGGCCCAGGCCTAGGTGGCCTTTCCACAAATCCGGGCCTGACTACACCTACTATCCCACAGTCACACTCCCTTCCCAGAGACTATTATCCCACTTTTACTATAGGCACCATCTCTCCCTACTATACCTGCTATCCCACAGTCACACTCCCTTCCCAGAGACTATTATCCACTGTTACTATTGGCACCATCTCTCCCTACTATACCTGCTATCCCACAGTCACACTCCCTTCCCAGAGACTATTATCCACTGTTACTATAGGCACCATCTCTCCCTACTATACCTGCTATCCCACAGTCACACTCCCTTCCCAGAGACTATTATCCCACTGTTACTATAGGCACCATCTGTCCCTACTATACCTGCTATCCCACAGTCACACTCCCTTCCCAGAGACTATTATCCACTGTTACTATAGACACCATCTCTCCCTACTATACCTGCTATCCCACAGTCACACTCCCTTCCCAGAGACTATTATCCACTGTTACTATAGACACCATCTCTCCCTACTATACCTGCTATCCCACAGTCACACTCCCTTCCCAGAGACTATTATCCACTGTTACTTTAGACACATCTCTCCCTACTATACCTGCTATCCCACAGTCACACTCCCTTCCCAGAGACTATTATCCCACTGTTACTATAGACACCATCTCTCCCTACTATACCTGCTATCCCACAGTCACACTCCCTTCCCAGAGACTATTATCCACTGTTACTATAGACACCATCTCTCCCTACTATACCTGCTATCCCACAGTCACACTCCCTTCCCAGAGACTATTATCCCACTGTTACTATAGGCACCATCTCTCCCTACTATACCTGCTATCCCACAGTCACATTCCCTTCCCAGAGACTATTACCCCACTGTTACTATAGGCACCATCTCTCCCTACTATACCTGCTATCCCACAGTCACACTCCCTTCCCAGAGACTATTATCCACTGTTACTATAGGCACCATCTCTCCCTACTATACCTGCTATCCCACAGTCACACTCCCTTCCCAGAGACTATTATCCCACTGTTACTATAGACACCATCTCTCCCTACTATACCAGTCCAATCCCAGACACTATTACCCTCTTATTTCTCTAGGCAATTATCCCTGCTGCTTTCCCCCTATTTGGACCCCATTATGACAAGCAGCCCTAGAAACCTGACTGTGCTTTATTATTTGAATCCTATTGTTCCGGCAGAGGTTTCTGTGTATCAGTCCTTGTCTATTGCACACGTCTCACTTCACTGATGAGTGGAACTGATTTTTTAACACATGAGCAACTTCTCAGCGCTCGGTATCAATATTTACAGGTTGGAAACATTTGCTGATGAATTAATATTTGACATTAGCAGGTGCTGTATGGAAATATTTTCAGTACTTTAAAGGTATTCACAATGGGCTGCTGAATAGAGACTGAGTCCTTCGGGGCTTCTAGAATTACAATTATTTATTGCTGAGTGGCTGGTTTTTACTGATGGCTTCCAGCTAACTGTCAGATCAGCCGCTGCATTGTCTTCTTGTATTTTATTTATTAGTCGTGAAAGCAGTTTTGTGGATATGTACAAACACACAGATACATTACCCAAGAACCGGTAAAATATACCCGTATAAATTCACAAAGCTTCCAATATATTATACCTTTTATATACCTGTACATTATTATAAAATTCAATCTTTGATATATCTCAGGCTTCCAGAGAAAATAGTGATCTATATTTATTTATTTATATATACATATTTTTATACAATCCTTGGAAGAAATGACTAGGAAGCCAGGAATGTTATTTTATTTATCACTTCGCCACAATTTCGTATATATATTGCTGTGATTTCAGTTGGAGCATTTGGCCGGGGAAGAGAGAGAACCGTAAGTTTTTAATAGTAAACAAACGCTTACATTCTGCAGGAGTAACATATGGCCGCGTTGGGTTTCCAGCCAATCATTTATGTTCTCACGTTTTATCTTTTTCCAGCGACTTTTTTTGTGACCCCCGTAATATTTTTACTTTAGTCTTTTATTAATTGAGGGTTTGGGATAAAGCGTCCAATGAAAACAATCTGTACACTCACTAGTTAACTTTTAATAGGTTATAGAATGGCTAATTCTAAGCAACTTTTCCATTGGCCTTCATTTTTTAATGATTTACCTTCTTCTTCTAAATCTTTCAGCTTTAAAATGGGGGTCACTGACCCCCATCTACAAAGCAAATGTTCTCTAAGGCTACAAATGTATTGTTATTGCTACTTTTTACTAGTGATGGGCGAATTTCTCCATTTTGATTCACCGAAAAATTTATGAATTTCCCGAAACGCGAATTTTGATGCCGGCAACAAAATTCTTTAAGAATCTTGCGGGAAATTCATTAATTTTTCAGCGAATCAAAACAACAATTCGACGTGCATTAAAGTCAATGGGCGCGTTTAATTGTTGCCGGCGTCTGAATTGTTGCTGTCTTCAGTTTTGATGCTCGGAACTTGATACCGGCGTCAAAATTCGCATTCCGAGAATCTCGCGGCAAATCCATGAATCTTTTGGCGAATCAAAACAACAATTCGATTTGCATTAAAGTCAACGGGCGTGTTTAATTGTCACCAGCGTCAAAAAAAATAATTATTTTGCCGGGGGAAAATTCAAATTTATTCACTGGCTGCGAAATGCGGAAATTCGCAGCGGATTTGCGCCTGGAGAATAAATTCGCCCATCACTATTTATTACTCATCTTTTTATTCAAGCCCCTCTCCTATTCATTGTCCAGTCTGATCACAGAACATATATTGAACTGAGAAGCAAGTACAGAGACAGCAAATTAAATTAATAAAGGGAACCGGAAGTGTGAATTCATCTGTGAGCCCTTAAAGAAGATGTGTCACATGGTCTCAGTCAGGGTCACAGGTTCGATTCCCAGGTTCAGCTTGTGACGAGTCACTATGGGGCAAATTCACTAAATTCACTGCGCCAGGCGCAACTTCGCTGCACTTCGCCAGGCGTATTTTCGCCAGCGCTCCGCAAATTCACTAAAATCCGAAGTTGCGCACAGGGGTAGCATAAGTTTGCGAAGTTGCGCTAGCGTTAATTCGCCAAGCGAAGTTTCACTAGCGATGGTTCATTTGCATACGGCGCCAAATTCAAATTTCAATGGAGGAACACGTATCAGCACTACAAATGCCTAGAAAACCTTCAAATCAGCAAATAAAAATTTTATTTTGCCCTACACATGTGCCCACTGTCTAGGTAAGTTGCCATGAGTCAGGAAATGTAGGGGGGAGGAAGGGGAGCCCCAAAAATATTTTCGATCTTTTTCAGCCTATCACCCATCATGTAGAAAACACGCCATTTTGGTCAAAATTTGACTTTTTTTGAAACAATCCCTATCTACTCTATTGCGCTTCGCCAGGTCTGAGGTGGCGAAGGAAGTCTAGCGTAAAAGGTAGCGTTCAGTACACTGCGCAAGTTAGTGAATTTGCGTAGTTACGTCGCTAGCGAAAATTCGCCTGGCGTAAGGGTGCGAAGTAACACTAGCGAATTTACGCCAGCATTCGTTAGTGAATTTGCAAAGTACCAAAAATGCCAAACGCTAGCGAATTGACGCTAGCGTTCGGCGCTTCGCGCTTAGTGAATTTGCGCCTACATCCTTTCAAGTCCCCAGCGCGAGTTCCAATGCGGCTTTCCCGAAGGATATGATGTGCTTTGAATTCTCTGGGTAAAAAAGTTCTATACAAACAACATTATATTACATTAGGATGCAGCGCAGAAACACATACATGCAATTTATCATTTCCCTTGCACTGAAATAAAGAGCCCGAAGGGGATTCAGAAAATAGAAAGATAAGGCCCATTAATTGTAAAAATACTAAACCATCATAAAATTGTATCATCTAGTCTGTAAGATGTCATGAGTAGGGGCTTCTGCCCATTTAACTCTGTTGTGTCTGTTTGCTTTGCCCATTGCTGCATGTAACATCATTTGTCCAGTGTGGTTGCACTTTTAGGGCAGAGACAGACGAGAAGATTCGGAGAGATTAGTCGCCCAGCAATAAATTGTCTTTTCTTCAGACGACTAATCCCCCCGAACTGTCTCCTCGCCGGCTGATCGCTTCGTTTTCCCGAAGACGCCTGAAGTTTCCGCGTGAGGCAACTTCGGGTGACTTTGGAAAACGAAGCGCTCAGAGTGCCATCCCGCCGGCGGTTTAGATTCTAGCCAGCGGGAAGGCGATTTGCTTAGCCCGAAGAAGAGGCGATTTGTCACCAGGCAACTAAATCTCCCCGAATCTTCTCATCTGTCTCTGCCCTTACTGGTATCTCCATAGTCGTTTAGACATGTCGTTTGGACGGTTCTGCATTTTTAGCAGTTTTAGACTACCAAGATTTCAGCTCAGCAGCTGTCTTTGTGAGCTGCTGTATCACTGACCCTGGTTGCATATTCAGTTAACCATAGCATTGCTCTGCCAAGTCTGATGTTAGCAAATTAAAATTGCTAAAATCTCTAGACTATTTAGCCCAGTGATCCCCAAACAGTAGCTCATGAGTAGCTCATTGAAATTTTTTTGGTGTCAAAACTCACAAATCCGAATTTTCTGATTTGTGAGTTTTGACACCAAAAAAATTTCAAATGTACTATACTACTATTCGATCCTTAATAAATCTGCCCCTAAGGTCTGGGTTCCAGGGCTTGAGTTCTAAACCCACGTAAACAGACAGTAGATGATAAATTGCCATATTCAATTTTTTCTAATTTTTTTTCTAAATTCAAATCGAATTTGTACTATTCCCTAGTCGAAGTTCACAAAAATAGCTTGAAATTCAAATTTTTTGAATTGGAAAATTCACCTCGAACTTTGGTAAATCTGCCCCTTGGTGATCTAGCGTTATATCCCGATGAGATTCTTTATTTTTTGATTAATCGAGAGGGAATAATTTTCTTTTAGGAAGTTTTCTTTGGTGCAGCTGTTAACATCTAGTGATTTAGCTTTATATCTTGATTGATCAGAATGGAGCCATTGTCTGTTGGGAAGTCTTCTTCTGTCAGTGAAGTTGTTGAAATCTACTGATTTAGCTTTATATCCTTATTAGTAGTTGGAGAACCATTGTCTGTTAGGACATTTTCTTCTTGTTTAGGTGTAGTTGTTGACGTCTAGTGATTTAGCTTTATATCCTGATTGATCGAGAGGGAACATCTTTTGGGAAGTCTTCTTCTTTTGGTGGAGCTGTTGACCTCTAGTCATTTAGGGTTATATCTTGATTGATAGGAGCAAAAACCATTGTCTGTTGAGTAGTCTTCTTCTTTTAGTGCAGTTGTTGACGTCTAGTGCTTTGGCTTTTCAAAAGGGAACCATTGTCTGTTGGGCAGTCTTCTTCTTTTGGTGAAATTATTGACTTCTAGTGAGTTAGCTTTACATCCTGATTGATAGGAGCAAAAACCATTGTCTCTTGAGTAGTCTTCTTCTTTTAGTGCAGTTGTTGACGTCTAATGCTTTTCAAAAGGGAACCATTGTCTGTTGGGAAGTCTTCTTCATTCGGAGCTGTTGTTGGGATTAGCGTATTACTTATGGAGACGCCATTGTGAATGGTCCCATGTCTTCTCTTGTGGCACTGCATTTGCTCAGATTTGTATTATAAACTGGCATCTCACATAAAGGCGTGCCAGCATGGTGTTTGGCACTGAGCGCATCTCTAGCTAAGTAATGCACTTAGAATCATTACAGACCTTAAATGTGCTCATTGAAGTCTCTAATTGCATTTTAAATTGGTTTGTTTTTCCGTTGAATAGGTAGGAATGCATAGAGGGATGAGAAAACAAAGTAAGGGGGGAAATAAAGGCTTTCTTTTTAATAAAAGCACTCATTACTGCCGATTGCCACTTGTGCTAAGTAAGGCGGCACACAGGGTAGTTCATGAACTGTATTTTATTGTGTTAATCATTTTCACTTTAACCAAAGTGTAATTGTGGCGGCAAGTGGTGTCCTTAGAGTGTGGAAAGTGGAACATTTCTCGCGCAATGATGAAGATATCAGCACTTCCCAACCAAATAAATCACTTTTGTCAGTTTAGCTGAAGTGTTATAGAGTTTAACATGATTTTACTTGTACATCTGTCCCTCATCTGTTTTCACATTTCTTCAGTATTATGTCTCTGTTTCACACATGGTATCTGCATTTCTCTCAAGTGCTAAATTGCCAATTTTGAACCAACAGTGACTATACATTAACAGATTACTATCTTCCCACTTAACCTACCTTTTCTTTAATACTTCTGTTTAATTGTTAATTACGTCTGATGATTACATTCTGTTCTACATATTTCTAGTTTTCATAAGTCTGCTATACAGCCATTTGCTTTGCCATGCCATTTCTTATTTTAAAGGAGAACTAAACCCTAAAAATCAATATGGCTAAAAATACCATATTTTATATACTGAGTTTATTGCTTCAGCCTAAAGTTTCAGCTTGTCAATAGCAGCAATGATCCAGGACTGATCCAAACTTTTCACAGGGGGTCACCATCTTGGAAAGTGTCTGTGACACTCACATGCTCAGTGGACTCTGAGCAGCTGTTGAGAAGCTGAGCTTAGGGCTCGTCACTAATTATCCAGCAGAAAATGAGCTTCCCCTGTAATATAAGCTGATGCTACAGGTTTGCTGATTATTAAATTCTGATGCTAATTGCACTGGTTTCTGTGCTGCCATGTAGTAATTATCTGTATTAATTACTAATCAGCCTTATATTGTGACATTTCTATTCTATGTGTACTGTATATTGTGAGTGGGTCCCTAAGCTCAGTAAGTGACAGCAGCACAGAGCATGTGCAGTGAATCAGCAGAAAAGAAGATGGGGAGCTACTGGGGCATCTTTGGAGACACAGATCTTTACTGCTAAAGGGCTGTGGTTGCCGTGGGCTGGTACAGAAGCACAAAGCTTAATATACTACATTTCTAGCTACTTCTTTAGTTAGGCTTTAGTTCTCCTTTACGCCCTCCGCTAAACTATTATGATTAAGGGCTAAATAACCTTTAATGATATAAACTGTGGTTTATAGATGCAGTGGGGTCTTAGAACACCATGGTCTGTACAGACCATAAAGGCATCTAGAATACCATCCATAAAGCAGGATCTGAGGAACATTGCTACATTATAGAAAAAGAGAGCATAAGGTGCACTTGGACACTGTTGCACTTTCTTATCTCTGGACACTGTGGTCCTTAGGTGCATTTGTTCTTGTAGTCAAGAGGTTCATCCACCTCTTGACTTTGTGCTTGTTCCAATGTTCAGTGGTGGCACACACCTTTCACATGCAGGCACACAGTCAACGAGGACAATTGCCCATTTGTTTGATGCTGCGGTGTAATTTTCCTTGCACCTGTTCTGTTTTGGCACCAGTGTGCCAACTTATTTTAAGTGTTTTGTTTTTCCCAAAGCTTTATGAATTCTGATTATTCATCTCCTGCTCAAGCCCCTTAATCTGTTGTGATTTTGACTGTGTGTACTCAGTAACCCTCGATATTCGACCCTTGGTGAATTTGCCCCTTAAACTTGCCTCCAAGACAAGAATTCAAAAATAAGCACTTGCTTTGAGGCCACTGGGAGCAACATCCAAAGTGTTTGTGAGCAACATGTTGCTTGCGAGGCAGGGGTTGGGGATCACCAGAAAGTTTATGGTTCCCCTAAATGGTGAAGACCAACAAGGGTTCTTCTTATGGAAGAGATGGACTTGAAGTGGCTCCTGGTCTCCTTAAGATTCTGCCTTTCAGTCATTACAGTTTGACTATACCTAGTCTGTTCCTCAGAAGTGAGTGGGGTCCTGGGCTCTAGAAGGTCGTCGGTCATGGGTGAATTGTAATGAAGACTTGGGTACAGTTGGCATTGAATTTATGCCATTATACATTGTATTTTACTACCATGTGTCGTGGCTGCATTTTATATTTCATTGGCATTGTATTTCTCCTGCCTTGTGTTCTGCAATGTATCAAATTCAATGTAGTTATCATATAATATTGTACATATTGTCGTATACATAAGTGAAACAATCCTAATATTGTATTTGTGTTTTTTTTATTGCAGGATGAAAACATGAGGGCATGGCTATGAAAATGGACATCTTGGGAGGCACACTGGCCTCTCATTCTGGCATTGGCCTGCTGTTTCTAAATCTGCTTTGTAACCTCTGCCTATGCAATGGCCTTCAAGGAACCTCAGCTCAGATTTTTCAGTTTACCCACCCCGTTTACAATGCAACTGTTTACGAGAATTCCGCTGCAAGGACCTATCTCAACAGTCAAACCAAAATTGGCATCAAGTTAGCAAACATTTCATGGGACATCAAATACAGGATAATGTCTGGGGACGAAGAAGGGTTTTTTAAAGCTGAAGAGTTTGTAATTGGAGACTTTTGTTTTTTAAGAATTAGAACAAAAGGTGGGAACTCTGCGATACTGAACAGAGAAATTCAAGACAACTATTTATTAACAATAAAGGCTTCAGTGAGAGGGGAAGACCTAGAAGCTTGGACAAAAGTAAGCGTCCAAGTTTTGGACATGAATGACTTGAGACCTTTATTCTCCCCCACAACATACTCTGTCACAATAGCAGAAAGTACTCCAATACGGACTAGCATTGCCCAAGTTACAGCCACGGATGCCGATATTGGATCCAATGGGGAATTCTATTATTATTTCAAGAACAAAGTAGATCTGTTCTCTGTTCATCCCACTAGTGGAGTTGTGTCACTGAGTGGGCGTTTGAATTATGATGAAAAAAACAGATACGACCTGGAAGTCTTAGCTGTAGACCGTGGCATGAAATTGTATGGGAACAATGGTGTGAGCAGCACCGCTAAACTCTACGTTCATATTGAACGTATTAATGAACATGCCCCCACAATCACCGTGGTGACCCACATTCCTTCAGTCCTGGACACTGATCCAACCTATGCCGTTGTTACCATCGATGACCTTGACGAGGGAGCCAATGGGGAAATTGAAGCTATAACAATACTAACCGGCGATCCACTAGACCAATTTATATTGGTTAAAGAAGGGAAATGGATTAATGAGTATAAAATAAAACAAAAAGCTCCAGTTGAATGGGACAATTTTCCATTTGGCCAAAACTTAACACTACAAGCAAGAGACAAAGGTACACCTCAAAAATTTTCTGCCATTAAAAACATACATATCGCAAGCTTGAAAAAGGATAAGGAGAAGTCTAGATTTGAAAAAGATGTCCATGAAGTTACAGTCAGTGAATTCTCCCCTCCGGGAGTTGCAGTAGCAGCAATAAAAGTTCAGCCTGAGCCAGTGTCTGTGGAATACAGTATATCTGAAAGTGAACACTCTGACTATTTCAGGATCAATCCTAGAACAGGATTAATTACCACAGCACGCCATCTAAACGTCTATGGGATAGACAAATATTTATTGGAGGTCAAACAAAAAGGCACCGACATGAAAACTCAGGTCATCATTAAGTTGGAAGATGCCAATGATAACATTCCAGAGTTCCAACAAGCTTCCTATGAGGCATTTGTCAACGAAAGTGTTCCTGCTGGTACTAGTGTTTTAACTGTTTCAGCATTCGACAAAGACCTGGGAGAAAATGGTTACATCACCTACAACATTGCTAGTCTGAATGTGCTACCTTTTACCATAAACCAGTTTACTGGAACAATTAGTACATCTGATGTTTTGGATTTTGAATCCTCTCCAGAAAGCTACAGGTTCATTGTAAGAGCTTCAGACTGGGGGTCTCCCTACCGCCATGAGAGTGAAGTAAACATTACAGTTCATGTGGGTAACGTCAACGACAATAAGCCATTGTTTGAAAAAGTAGCTTGTCAGGGAGTCATACCTTTTGACTTCCCGACGGGTGGGCACATAACTGCCGTCTCAGCCATAGACGTAGATGAACTGGAACTTGTTAAGTATAAAATAATTTCTGGCAATGAACAAGGATACTTCTATTTAAATCCAGATTCTGGGGTTTTACAGCTCAAAAAGTCTTTTATCAATTCTGGTTTGAGAAATAGTAACTTTGCCCTGAGGATCACGGCCACAGATGGTGAAACCTTTGCAGAACCTATGTACGTTAATATCACGGTGGTACATGGCAAGGTATCTTCTAAAAGTTTTATCTGTAAGGAAACCAGAGTGGCCCAAAAATTAGCTGAAAAACTTCTGAAGAAGACAAAAGCAAACGCCAAGTTGAATCATGAAGATAGTCTATTCGATTACTATTCTGTAAACAGGCAGCCTCCTCAGTTTGATAAATCATTCCCTTCGGACGTGTCCGTGAAAGAGGACCTCCCTGTCGGATCTCCCATACTCCTCATCAAAGCCACCGATGTAGATTCTGGATTTAATGGAAAGGTTCTTTACACCATCTCTGATGGCAACACGGACAGTTGCTTCAACATTGATATGGAAACTGGGCAGCTCAAAGTCCTGATGCCAATGGATCGGGAAACAACTGATAGATATATACTTAACATTACAGTTTATGATTTAGGCAACCCCCAGAGGTCTTCATGGCGATTACTGACGATACATGTGAATGATGCAAATGATAACAGCCCGTTTTTTTTACAGGAAAGTTATTCAGCTAATACTTTAGAAAGTACCAGTATAGGAACGGAATTAATTCAAGTTGAAGCTCGAGATAAAGATCTTGGTCCAAATGGGGAAGTGACTTATTCGATTTTAACGGACACAAAGAAGTTTGCAATCAACAGCTCGAACGGAGTGGTGTATGTAGCTGACCAGCTGGACAGGGAGCTTGTTCAGAACTACACCTTGAAAATCGAAGCAAGAGACAAAGCAGAGAATGGGCAACAATTATTTTCAGTCGTTACTCTTTCAGTCTATCTAGACGACGTCAATGATTGTGCCCCAGTCTTCATACCTTCTAGTTATACTGCTAAAGTTCTTGAAGACCTTCCTGTTGGTACTGTTATATCATGGTTTGAAACCCAAGATCCTGACCTTGGCCTTGGAGGCCAAGTACGGTACTCTCTGGTGAACGACTACAACGGAAGGTTTGAAATTGATAAAACCAGTGGCGCCATTCGCTTAAACAAAGAGCTGGACTACGAGAAACAACAGTTCTACAACTTAACAGTGCGAGCCAAGGACAAGGGACGGCCGGTGTCTCTCTCGTCGGTTTCCTTTGTGGAAGTGGAAGTAGTGGATGTTAATGAAAACCTCTATACCCCCTACTTTCCTGATTTTGCAGTAACTGGATCTATAAAGGAAAACTCTCGCATTGGAACAAGTGTTTTGCAAGTAGTGGCCAAAGACGAAGACAGCGGAAGGGATGGAGAAATACAGTATTCCATACGAGACGGGAGCGGCTTGGGGCGATTTAGCATTGATGAAGAAACTGGTAAGTGATTTAAACAGGTTTAAGAATATTGTCTTCTATTAGGTTTTTTATCCTGAGAATTGTTTGTTCTTCACAATGTAGAGCTGCTTCGCTTGCCAGTAGGCGTATTGCTACCGTGCTTGGAGTGTTGTGAGAGCAAACATAAGGAACATTAATAACAATGAATCAGGATTAAAGGAAAGCTGTCATACATGTTTTATCTAATCGTATTTGCTTGAACACGACCTTAAGTACCGGGGCTTGTGTTTATTTCATTCCCTTTATATATTTCTGTTCCCACTTTGGCTGATCTTTTTAGCCTTTATTATAATACATTTCTGTAAAGACTTCTAGATGGGAGATGTCAATTTGGGATTGACAAGGGTGGATGATGAGGTTTAATAGTAGGAGCGTAAGGTTGTTCCAGCTGAGTTCTTTTTGCACAATAGTTTTGGATTTGATATCCTTATTTCTGTAGCATGGCTACTTTATCTTAAAGGGGTGGTTCACTTTCAAGTTATCGTTTAATATGCTATAGATTGGCCAATTCTAAGCAATGTTTCAAATGGTCTTCATTATTTGGTTTGTAGTTATTATTTGCCTTCTTTTCCTGACTCTTTCCAGCTTTCAAATGGAGGTGACTGAGGCCTCTCATATTCATATTCCAGTCTCTTATTCAAATAATTTGGATTTTAGCAACCAGATGGGAGAAATTGCAGACTGGAGAGCCGCTGATTAAAAAAAAAAGCTGAACTCCAAAAACACATATAATAGAAAATAAAAACCAGTGGACCCCCTCCCCCATTTGAAAGCTGGAAAGAGTCAGAAGAAAAAAGTTAAATAATCAGACTTCCTGTTTTCAGCTTAAACCTCCAGGTCTTGGGCTTGAGCATGCTCAGTTTGCTCCTCTCTCCCCCTCCCTTTTCCCTCCTCCCTCATCCCCTCCCTGCTGTAATCAGAGCCCAGAGCTATGAATGAGTAGGGAGAATCAGGCAGGAAGTGATGTTACACCAAGCTAATATGGCAGCTACTATCCTAAACAAACAGAGAGAGCTTCTAGAGCTGTTTATTCAGGTATGGTAAAGCATTCTACAGAATAAATATAGTGTTATAGCTTGTACTATTGTGGCTAATCTATTGGCAAGAAACTGCACGGCAGCTTTCCTTCTCCTTTAATATAAGTGCAAAAGGCATTTGGCAATATGATCTCCACTCCTTGCTCCATTTGCGGCTTGCTATTGGCCAGTCGGCTGCTTAAACACCTCTGAATAATTAATCAAGTGTCTCGTTACAACGAGAGCCACAGATTGAATTGCCGTGCCCTGACACGGCCGCTTATTTACCGTTTGTTTAGTCCATTCACTCATTATGAAGTGCCCATCGATTTTAGGTTAAAGGCTTTTCCGCAAATCCAGATGTGTCACGGGTTATTGGCTCTGGCAATTAATGAAACTCTGTGGTGCACAGGCTTGTGTTGTTTTTTTAGGTAATTTAAAAAAAAAAAAAACAATGCAATAGATTTGCTTCTGGAAATGGATAACGTGTGTTCTGCAGACTGGATTTCATAGTAATAAATCAAGGGTAACTAAAGTGTGTTATGGATTCCAATGAGAAAAGCAAATGACTAAGGTGCAGCTGAGAGAAGTTCTGTGGCACTATATAGTTAGAACAAAGGGCTTTGGAAATTACTTTGCTTTAATTGTCTCCATTATCTGTGGAATCAAAGAGAAATCTGGCCTTTCATGTCGTGTCATTATACTGAATAAATATGGGGCCTGATGAATTACTTTTGCCATGGGTCGCTCTTATTTATGTAAATAAATACAAATAGGTTAATAGCTGTTGACGTATGTGCAGTATGTCCATTGTGTATTTTATCTAAAGTGGAATTTCAACGTGAAATTAACTTCAGTATAGTAGTTTCCCTACTATACCTGCTATCCCATAGCCACACTCCCTTCCCAGAGACTATTATCCCACTGTTACTATAGGCACCATCTCTCCCTACTATACCTGCTATCCCACAGTCACACTCCCTTCCCAGAGACTATTATCCACTGTTACTATAGACACCATCTCTCCCTACTATACCTGCTATCCCACAGTCACACTCCCTTCCCAGAGACTATTATCCACTGTTACTATAGGCACCATCTGTCCCTACTATACCTGCTATCCCACAGTCACACTCCCTTCCCACAGACTATTATCCACTGTTACTATAGGCACCATCTCTCCCTACTATACCTGCTATCCCACAGTCACACTCCCTTCCCAGAGACTATTATCCCACTGTTACTATAGGCACCATCTCTCCCCACTATACCTGCTAACCCACAGTCACACTCCCTTCCCACAGACTATTATCCACTGTTACTATAGGCACCATCTCTCCCTACTATACCTGCTATCCCACAGTCACACTCCCTTCCCAAAGACTATTATCCACTGTTACTATAGGCACCATCTGTCCCTACTATACCTGCTATCCCACAGTCACACTCCCTTCCCAGAGACTATTATCCACTGTTACTATAGGCACCATCTCTCCCTACTATACCTGCTATCCCACAGTCACACTCCCTTCCCAGAGACTATTATCCCACTGTTACTATAGACACATCTCTCCCTACTATACCTGCTATCCCACAGTCACACTCCCTTCCCAGAGACTATTATCCCACTGTTACTATAGACACCATCTCTCCCTACTATACCTGCTATCCCACAGTCACACTCCCTTCCCAGAGACTATTATCCCACTGTTACTATAGGCACCATCTCTCCCTACTATACCTGCTATCCCACAGTCACACTCCCTTCCCAGAGACTATTATCCCACTGTTACTATAGGCACCATCTCTCCCTACTATACCTGCTCTCTCACAGTCACACTCCCTTCCCAGAGACTATTATCCCATATGTTGTGGGGGCTCAGATCATATAGGGCCTAACTGCTGCATAAGTGCTTTTGACTCTCTTTAAGTGTAGTTGCCCTTGATTGGACCTTCCCTCACCACTTCCTCGCTCACAAAAATGCATTGTTTAATTTTCACAATGTTCCCCCAATATTTGAGAGTATTTATATCATTTTCATCATAACTGGCCTTCAGACTTTTAAATATCCATTGCCTCTGGCCTCCGTAGAGAGCAGTAGACAGTCTGGGAATGTATATTGTCCTTCTCTTCTGTGTAACATATAATACTATAAGTCAATATGCTGTGATAATAATAATAGAGTCATCATATATTAAACCTTATCATCCACCGTATATTCATTCCTTCAATTATATTATCCTATCTACATTTTGATGGGAGCTGACGTTTTAAGAGATTTTTGCAGCTCTGTGGATTGTATTTAATATTACTCATGGCGTTCTCTGTTATTAACCCAACAGTCTCGCTGACGCAGGTCTCTTGATGTGCTGAAATCACTCAGTAACTCAATGCAGATGTTCTCCAAGGCTACATTATACATGAGCAGTGTGAAAATATTGTGTTACCTTGATACATATAATTTCATGGCTTCTGTCAGCTCCTTTTACACTTTGTTATAGGAAAAAAAAATCTGACTTTTCACAACCCCAAAATTATCATTTTTTTAACCTAATTCTCTACTGAATACCCGGTGTCATATTTTAATTTCTTTTTTTGTTATTGCAATGTTTGAAATTAAACTCGATATCAACCGGTAATGTTTTCAGGGTTAAAAAACTGTATCGGAGTGAGAAAAATAATAGTTTGTTGTAAAATCAAAAACAGCTTGTGAATAAATCATCAAAGTGGAATTGGAGAGCTACTGTTATTAAATAACATACGTAATTATGCTCCGGCTTTTGGTTTATAAATGAGAAGCAGTGAAGCTGAAAGCAATTACTTCCTATATATTCTGTATGTTATAATACCTGGCATGCAATAAAGGTTGGGATAGCGCAGGTCAGATAGTTGCACCCTCCACCGACCCAATGGGACCAGCACAGTAAACAACTCCATATGGTTTCACAAATTGCAATCTTCAGACTGGTAATGTGCATTGATGGATACTTATATTTTGCTCCATGTTGTATCAAACCTTTGGGGCTTTATACGTTTTGCAGAAATGAGTAGTGATGGGCGAATTTGTGGTGAATTTGTGCAATTTACCACCAGCCAATAAATTCGTGAAACGCCAGTGAAAATTCTCCCGAAAAATTTGTCAGCGTCAAAAAAACGGACTCCGGCATCAAAAAGGGCGCCGGTGTAAAAAAAAATTGGGCGCTGGCGTAAAAACCGAGATGCCGGCGCCGTTTTGCAGAATTTTTCGCCATTTCGCGGGAAATTCACGAATTTTCTGGCGCAGCGAAACAGCGCAAATTCACCCATCTCTAGAAATGTATTGTTTTCATTTGACTTTCTCTAAAAGCATTCAGGCAAAGACATTTATTCAGGACAAAGGGACAATAAAAGATAATGTCTAGTGTGATCTAGATGCTTTGTTATAAAGAAGGAAAATAGCTAGAGATGGGCAAATTTATTAGCCATGCATGGATTCACGACAAATTTCCACATTTCGCTGACCGTGTATTTTTTTTTTGAAACTGTGGCACAAAAAAATTGCTGCTCAGAAAAAAAATTGGCACGCGTCAAAACTGGCGTGCACATCAAACTTATTCGGACGCCCTTTAACTTTAATGGATTTGGACAAAATAGTTGCTTGTTTAAAAGCTGTCATTTGTCAAGATAATTTCGACGCCAGAAAATTTGCCCATTTCGCAAATTTTTCACCGTTTCGCAGATTTTGCAGCTGTTTTGTGAAATTTTCGGCGGAACGGACAGATTCGCCTATCACTAAAAACATAATAATCCAATAAGATGCAAAGGTACTGTGGTTAGCATTGCTGCTGTAGTACAGACTCCACTTTATCCAAATAATCCAAATTCAAAAAAAAATATTTTCTTTTTCTCTGTAATAATAAAACAATACCTTGTACTTGATCCCAACTAAAATAGAATTAATCCTTATTGGAATCAAAACCAGCCTATTGGGTTTATTTAATGTTTACATGATTTTCTAGTAGACTTAAGGTGTGAAGATCCAAATTACAGAAAGATCCATTATCCGGAAAACTCCAAGTTCCGAGCATTCTGGATAACAGGTCCAATACCTGTAGAGTTGGTATAGTCTCTTCATGCTTGAATTTGTTTCTTCTGGGTGTTCGGGTTTTTTCCCTGGGGTCTGAAACTTAGTGATCTGGACATATGGACTTCTAGGAAAGTACTGATAGTAGGGGGAGATGGTGCCTATAGTAACTGTGGATAATAGTCTCTGGGAAGGGAGTGTGACTGTGGGATAGCAGGTATAGTAGGGAGAGATGGTGCCTATAGTAACAGTGGGATAATAGTCTCTGGGAAGGGAGTGTGACTGTGGGATAGCAGGTATAGTAGGGAGAGATGGTGCCTATAGTAACAGTGGATAATAGTTTCTGGGAAGGGAGTGTGACTGTGGGATAGCAGGTATAGTAGGGAGAGATGGTGTCTATAGTAACAGTGGGATAATAGTCTCTGGGAAGGGAGTGTGACTGTGGGATAGCAGGTATAGTAGGGAGAGATGGTGCCTATAGTAACAGTGGATAATAGTTTCTGGGAAGGGAGTGTGACTGTGGGATAGCAGGTATAGTAGGGAGAGATGGTGTCTATAGTAACAGTGGATAATAGTCTCTGGGAAGGGAGTGTGACTGTGGGATAGCAGGTATAGTAGGGAGAGATGGTGTCTATAGTAACAGTGGGATAATAGTCTCTGGGAAGGGAGTGTGACTGTGGGATAGCAGGTATAGTAGGGAGAGATGGTGCCTATAGTAACAGTGGATAATAGTCTCTGGGAAGGGAGTGTGACTGTGGGATAGTAGGTATAGTAGGGAGAGATGGTGCCTATAGTAACAGTGGATAATAGTCTCTGGGAAGGGAGTGTGACTGTGGGATAGCAGGTATAGTAGGGAGAGATGGTGTCTATAGTAACAGTGGATAATAGTCTCTGGGAAGGGAGTGTGACTGTGGGATAGCAGGTATAGTAGGGAGAGATGGTGCCTATAGTAACAGTGGATAATAGTCTCTGGGAAGGGAGTGTGACTGTGGGATAGTAGGTATAGTAGGGAGAGATGGTGCCTATAGTAACAGTGGATAATAGTCTCTGGGAAGGGAGTGTGACTGTGGGATAGTAGGTATAGTAGGGAGAGATGGTGCCTATAGTAACAGTGGATAATAGTCTCTGGGAAGGGAGTGTGACTGTGGGATAGCAGGTATAGTAGGGAGAGATGGTGCCTATAGTAACAGTGGATAATAGTCTCTGGGAAGGGAGTGTGACTGTGGGATAGCAGGTATAGTAGGGAGAGACTGTGCCCATAATACTATTAGGCATAATAGGCTCTGAATATTCCAGAATATTTTCTTTGATTACAAAGATACCACAATACCATGTAAGTTACTTGATGAAATTTATGTGTAATTATAGGCATAGGGTAATAAATAAAATAACCAAAATCCAGTTACTGAACTGACCCTACATATATCAGCTGCAGAAGCAGAGGGGCCTTATGAAGATTACTTGTATTTCAGTTGGCTGCTAGTTATTCACACATCTAATGTAAAAGAGCTGCTGGTAATGGAAAATCTGTTATTACCAATGAAGCATCACAGCTAATCAGCAAACTCCATTCATCAGGCAAAAGAGAGACAGAGATGTAGGGAGACTGCAGCTAAAAAAACAAAGCCAAGAAAAAGAAGACAGAATTTTGTTAGTGAAAATTAGCAGTGCAATATCACAGTTACGAGGAGAACCTTACTTTCTCCCTAACTAATTCAAACTTTCAAATCAACTTAAGACAAGATACTTACCGTAGATCTAGTCTGGCTCCACTACAGGTCCAATAATGGAAACCACAGACGTTAACGCTTAGCTAGTTGTATCCAACCTATTAATCATCTGATAAATGCTGCTGAGAAACAGTACTAAGCACGGTTCAGCAGGAACAGCCCCTAAGTTTACTTGTAGCCTTTATAGCTAGATACCAGAGGCATAGACATTATTCTGTACTAAACAAAGTTTAGCAGGAACAGCCCCTACATTTACTTGTTGCCTTTATAAATAGATACCAGAGTCATAAATAATTTCCTATACTAAGCACAGTTCAGCAGGAACAGCCCCTAAGTTTAATCATAGCCTTTATAGATAGATACCAGAGCCATTGATATTATCCTGTAGTAAGCACAGTTCAGCAGGAACAGCCCCTAAGTTTACTCGTAGCCTTTATAGATAGATACCAGAGGCATATACATTATTCTGTACTAAACACAGTTCAGCAGGAACAGCCCCTACATTTACTTGTTGCCTTTATAAATAGATACCAGAATCATAAATATTATCCTATACTAAGCACAGTTCAGCAGGAACAGCCCCTAAGTTTAATCATAGCCTTTATAGATAGATACCAGAGCAATTGATATTATCCTGTACTAAGCACAGTTCAGCAGGAACAGCCCCTAAGTTTACTCGTAGCCTTTATACATAGATACCAGAGCCATAGATATTATCCTGCCCTAAACACAGTTCAGCAGGAACAGCCCATAATTTTACTCATAACCTTTATATATAGATAACGTAGCCATAGATATTATCTTGTACTAAGCACAGTTCAGCAGGAACTGGCAATAGATAACCCCAATCTGTGCCAAGTAGATATTCCCCTATTTTCTGACTGTGGCATGTACACCCTAATATTTTCCCAACAATACCTTATTGAACAGGCTTTGCTGCCTTTTGTCAGTGAAAAGACGCCCAAGATACTGGAGAACAAACATTTAGGAAAAAAAGTGAATATATCAGATCTCCCAAGATGTGCCTCGGCCCCAGGGGTGAAGTGTACAGTGTAAACAGCAGTCACGGCTCCATGCATTGCTGGTTCTCTGCCATTTTTAGCCCAGAGTGATATTTTCATTTGAAAGCCCATCTTCCCTGCAGTCTGATTGAATTTTTTCTACCTCTTTTCATATGTATTCTGTATGACGAAAATACGGTGCAATGTGTCTTCATGGTTCAGCTCCCCCTGCTAATAATAGCTGTATGCTGCGAGTGTGCATGTTCCCTACTGCTGCAATACGTCTCCCATTAATGCCGTTACTGCCTTTAGCTTTGTCAAACAACTAAGAAAACTCAGTACAGAAGACAGCAGTGAAAGAAAGAAAGAAAGAAAGAAAGAAAGAAAGAAAGAAAGAAAGAAAGAAAGAAAGAAAGAAGAGAGGGTTGGGTTTCCCTCATTAAGAGGACTTTATTTCTCATTCATAATGAAGTCTATACATGTAAATGAAGCAGCATTATTTGCACATCATCAACCGACCCAATTATTGAGTGCTCTAGCCAAATTTTAAGAAGCAACTTCTTGACAATTTGTCTTGCCAGATGGAGCTTGCAACAGAGTAAGCAGAGACATTGTTGAGGGGGATCTGGAGGTGAAATGCATGTAATGTCACAAGCAAAAGTAAAGGCTGGCATGGTTTAGGCAAGGTAAACAAAACAGGCAGAAAGTCAACAGGAGACATCTGACAAGGGTTTTAGAAGGCCATGGTTGTGGTCCAAGTTGGGTTGCACATTTTAGGTGATAGTTGACTGTGGAAGAAAAACTTTAAACAGGAGTCTGACCTCCCTTGAGTGAAGGCAAGGAGGATGCCCGGTCTCAGATTTATATTCCACCAAAGACATATCCCAGCATTGCCCATCTATAGACTCATTTCCACATAGACAAGTTCATAATTCCTTCATCCACTAGAAACTTTCTTAATGCTGACAGAAATATCAATTTGTACTCCACTGCTATGGCCGGGAGAAAAGTTCATGTCCCCGGACATAAACTCCTTTACTTTCAGCATATGTAAAAGTCCAAAATGGTCTATAATCTGTTATTTACTTAATTTTCAGGCAAAGTGAAAATGCCCTATGTCTCTACCCACCACCCAGATCGCTTCCTAATGGTTTTCTGATTTGATATTTTTCAGGCGACTGCCTTTGCTTTAACTTGATGGGTATCCCAGTAATTGGGTTGTAGCGAGAACATAGTCTACTGCACCGTTTCCAAGATTAAAATTCTGTCACTGCTCAAGATAAATGAAGAGTAAATTACTCCCTGAGATGTTTAATATAATAGCATTGTATGTGTTATCTGTAATTAGTTTCAGCTTCAGCTTCTTCGTAACTCATTTGGTAGCACTCCAGAATTCTCTAGAAGGAACATGTACAACGATGCCAAAGAATGGACAGCGGGTTATGGGCTGTAGGAGGCGAGATGGATATTACTATCTCATTAAAGTCCATGCACTTCTAGCACAAAATTAATATTTGGTGAAAGATGACATATTTCTCTAATATAAAAAAGTTTTGTTTTGCCACGCCCCCCATCTGCACAAGGCACACCCATGTCCAGCCTATTTTATAATTCATCGTCCCAATATTCTAGCTTGAACAATGGGGGCAATTTAGGCCACACCACCAGTCTACAATGGTTCAGGGTTCAATGGCCGAATTTGTCTTTCTTACTGAAGCTCCTGGGTGCTCATAAATTACAGTCTTTCCTTGATCCATCAGTTCCTGACTTCACTACTTAATGCCTGCCCTGATATTTTGCCTGGATATACTTAAGAACTTTCTTAATTCCTCTGATACCGCAAATTGTACTTTTCTGAATACAGCTTCCTCTTTGGCCCCGACTCCAACCTACTAGAGTCGACAACAGCTTCTGCAGAAAACCACAACCACTTTTGGATTATCCTCAAAATATGGTGGAGATCTAAAGCCTCAAACAAATCTGGCTACAACATACCTCCCAACATTTTGGAAATAGAAAGAGGGAACAAACAATTTGCCACGTGCAGCATGGCCATTTTTTGACCACAACCTTTTTTGGTGGCCTCACCCCTAATTACCATGTTCATTTTACAAAATTTGGCAGGTTATGAAAGTTTGAACTTATTTCTGTGTTTTTTCAGTTATTACAGTTTTGCTAATGAAGGTGAATTGCCCTTTAAGCTGTGAGTCTAACTTTTCCCAAGGGACCTCCGTATCTAAATTGTTACAATTACTTATCTCAATATAGTTACAATATCTTAGTTGCACCTGTGGATGGTCTGGGCTCTTTGCCAAAAGTTAATTAAGTTAGAAACTATGTATCTTTTTCTAGCTGTTCAGTGCAGAGTAAGATGGGACTTTTCAGTACAAACACGGGACTGTGGGTTGAGCTGTCAAAAGCAGGACTGTCCCGCTGAAAACAGGACAGTTGGGAGGTATGCTAAAAATGCTGTATTTTATGTACTAGCCTAACTCTACCATCCCAGAGGTTCAGCAGCTTTATAACAGTAATGATCCAGGTCGTCAAATTGAATGCAGAAGCTCCCCATCTTGGATCTTGTTAGGCCATCTTTTGTGTGTCAGTGACACTGCACATGCTCAGTGTGCTCTTAGCAGAATGTGAGGTTACTATATAGAAACCAGGGACCACTATTAAATTCTGATGCAGAATGCATTGACTTCTGAGCTGCCCAGAGCATGTTCTCTGAATCAGCAGCAAAGGAACTTCACATTCACAGAGCTTTCTTCTTACAGGGCTGATGTGGCCTTGATCTGGTAGAAAAGCCTTAGTCATAATTTTATAGCAAAATGTTCTTCTTTCATAAAATGACATTTTTGCGTATGGATCTATTGAATGCTCCTGAATATCTGCCTTCAGTCATGAGTCTTCAACTTGGCATCAGCAGCAAGCGCCGGGAGTGATGTATCCTGTGATATCTCATATTGGGTAGCTCTATATTCAAAAAGGCATTAGCCATAAATTAGGAAACAATAGAGTAATGGCTAGATTGACTATAGTGCATTTGCTCATAAATGTCATGGCGTTACATGAGAAAGCACTTCCTTTTTATTGCTCTTCCAATAAATGTTGTTATGTGCAACACGAGGAACCTGCCCCACTTTATATCATCTGGAGGTGTGAGAAAATAAGCATTTCCAGATTTATGGGCTCCATCTAATTTGTAAGAATATATTGATACAATATTTATTGGCATATCCGTCATTGTGATGCCTGCCTCTCGTCATTACAATGTATTGAGTGTCTGTGGTCAGGCAAATGAATATAATACACAGATGGTTTAGGGAATGGGTAGATTTAGCTTGGGTGCAGCCACAGCACAGTTACTCCTAGCATCAACAAAAGTTTGAAAGTGCTCCTTTGAATTGGCACATTTATATGTGTAAAATTGTTTAGTCCTAGGAAGACGGGAACTCTGGTATTGTACCATAAAACATTATCATACTTCTAGTTGCCTTTTATCGTGTCTTCTTTGAGGATCTGTTTTTGAATAGAGCAGAGGTAGCAATTACCCCGTGGCTCCATATGCAGCTTTATAGAGGTTCTCCTGATACTCCTCTTTGGTCAGATAGTCCCCTGTGTTTGTCAACAAACTCGTCTCTATTTGCTTCATCCCCACTATATCCACAGTTAGGCAAAGTACCCTTGGTTGCATATGGGTTGTTGTTTTTCAGTCTGTGAATAGAACCATGCTATTGCTCAGTTTCTACAGTTGCCCATATTCTGACTGATCTTCCATGGAGTCCAACCATCAACCATAGGCCTTGTTCAAATGAAATGCAAGCTATTGGACAGGGTGGGGGATACCTATGTATATCCCTGAGCCCACCCATCATGAATACAGTTCATGTGCTGTATTCATGGGGGGGAGCGTAGACCTTTGTGCTTCATTCAGCATTGGAAAACCTGCGTCTAAGATGCAAAGTGCATGGCAGGGTGCAAATGTTTAAAAAATGTATGTCAGATCTTTGCACTTTACATTATGCCCTGTAATTTAAGAGAGGTCCTTTGAGTCCTGAAAAGATCTTGGAACAATACTATGTGACTCTAGATCAGTGATCCCCAATCAGTGTTGCTCACCGACCCTATGGATGCTGCTGCCAGTGGCCTCAAAGCAGGAGCTCAAATTCCAGGCTTGGCGGCAAGTTTTGGTTGTATAAAAACCAGATGTTAGAGTCCCACCGCAACCCGCATACTAACCCGATTGGATGCGCTACCCGACCTGCAAGTATCCGCAACCTGATCTACACCCCGCTGACCATCAAGAAACAGGAAATGCAGTCATTGTAAACCAGAAGTGACATCATTAGAAGTAGATAGAAGGCTTGATCAGTAAAAAAAAGAAGTAAAACTCGCTATTGAGAAGACTTGCGACCCGTTTAGGTAGGTTTTTGTGGGTACGCGACCCGCTGCAGGACTCTACCAGATGTACTGCCAAACAGAATCTCCTGTAGGCTGCCAGTCCACATAGAGGCTACCAAATGGCCAATCACAGCACTTATCTTTCACCATCAGCATCATTTTTGATGCTTGTGCTGTTCCCCAAATCTTTTTACATCTGAATGTGACTCACGGTTAAAAAAAAGGTTGGGGACCTCTGCTCTAGATGCAGCCTATTGCTGAATTCTGCACTAAGCTGGGAGAACATCTCTTTAAATTCCTTGTGGCTTGTATTTTTATCTTTCTATAAAGCTTTAAAAAATACCGGCAGTTTGAAAGCATTTTTCTGCTTGGAGAATACATTCAATTTTATGGATTATCGTACTGAAAAAGTGCAAGCGCATTGCCGGAAACCCTGAGCTTGCACTGCCGACAGCTCACTCTGGGCCA
Source organism: Xenopus petersii (assembly GCA_038501925.1). Lineage (NCBI taxonomy): Eukaryota > Metazoa > Chordata > Amphibia > Anura > Pipidae > Xenopus > Xenopus petersii. The sequence goes on from CM076674.1 coordinate 16,605,740, forward strand.
GATCAATATCTATCTGCTGATCTTTTCTTTGAAACATCTTCAGAATCTAAGCAGCTGACATTAAGTGTTGTCGCCTCGGAGTAATTGTCCTGTCAATATGGAGCCATTGCTGTGATGTCCCTGTTTTAAATACAGTATGAGAATGCTGCTTGCTAGCGAGCCGAATTAATCCAAGCAGCTAATATCTCGATTTGGGCTCCGGGCCAGTCTTTTCAACACAACACATGGAAGCAAAGGGGAACCAGATTATTACTGCCTTTAGTGTTTGATGTCTTTGCTCCCAGCTGGCATACTAATGAAATTTTTATTATTCCTTGATAGTTTATTGACTTGTCAGTACTACTTATCTTACATGTGAAGCTGCACCTAAGAGAAAAAGAATTTGGGCTACCAACCCCCCCTCCCACTAAGCAAGAATATATGTTCTTTAAATATACTTTCTCTTTGATCCGCCCTTTTCTATAAAGAAAGGAACTTAACTTCACATTGCAATATTGAGCTCCTATTTGTTTAAACAGGTCAGAGCTGTGCTTAGTGGTGATGGTTCCTAAACCCACAATATTTTCAGGGTCAGATTTGGGCACCTAAGGCCTCCAGAGAACTTGACAACCAGGACCCATACTTGCAACAAAAATGTGATACAGATTGTGCCAAATTGTGTAGATGTGTGAACACCTATAATGGAAATAAAAAAGAGCCGATAGCTGTTGGCCTAGACTGGGGACTATTTTGACCAGATTCTCTGGTCACTCGAACCCTGGTTGTTTGTAATCAGACCTGCAGTTTATTATGCTTAAACACACTGTCTCCTGATATTGAACAACTACACCCAACATTGGTGGATTACCATACATGCTATACCACATACAACCCATTTACCCTCATTATCTTGACTTCTTCTACACCCTAGGCCACAGTTGAAACACCTTCCTTTAACACAGTGTTGCCTGCATTATCCCTAATTTAAAGCCCCTTCCCCGACTTCATCTTGATTCATTATACACTTTCACAGAAGCTGAAAACAGATAAAGCTGGAGAGCTTAGTGGTGTTCAATGTAATGGCAAAATAGCCCCTACTTACACCCCTCTTAAGATATCTCTGGAATCATTGCACCTCTTGCACTACAATTTTATTATCTGACAGAGCAGTCTCATCCTTAAACTGGGTGTCACTCGGTAGGTGTCCCCCCTGATGTTATTGTGTTTGACAATTACTAACTCGCTGCCCTGCAAGGGAATTAACTGTATCCGAGAATGATAAATTGCTTTCACTGTAGGACTGTATGCCGAATGGTTTTCTCCATTAAGTCGTGTTTCTAGCCAGTTTGCTTGAATATTTGGGAATAAGGCAGTCATGGACAGCACAGCATTTCTGACAGATACAGACATTCAGTTATTGTTTATCAGTAGACTGAAAAGTAAAAGAGAAAATATTGTGTATATTGTATCTTATTATAAATAGACACAAAGAAATCGAAAACTCTTTTTTCGGAAAAGATTTATATGATGAACTAAACCTACATTGGGTCTTACCCAAGACCCCACTGAAACACTATAACCTCATTCCCTAAAACAGTCCTAGAAGTGGATTCTAGACCATGTGTTTCTGGTCAGAGATTGGTGCTAGTGTGCAAGAAAGTAGAAGTCTCACAGCCCAACTGTACCTTAAGAAGACAAGGGAGTCAGTTATGAGGAGCAATGTTTAGGGTGTGTGTCTGTTCAGGATCTCTATGTTGGTTAAGTGGGTTTAGTTCTCCTGTAAACCATGTATGTTTTATGGTATATGGCCAGCAATGTATATGCCATTGAGTCTGTTCTTGGCAGCTTATCATGTGGTAATGCCTAACCTCAGTGTCTTTGCAACTGTTATTGGAAGTTTGTGTTCCATATTAAGAGAGACGTACACAAGGGGCTTCGACCCAGGCCCCTATTCACCCTCTGTTCTGCTCATGGTTTTTATACAGTATCTCGTATGTGCCTCATTCCAAGAATACAGAGATAGCTATAACAGAGAGGGTTATATAAAGACAGATTATTAAAGGAGAAGGAAAGCTATGGAGGCATTTTATTGCCAATAGATTAGGTGCAATAGTGCAAGCTAGAATGCTATATTTATTCTGTAGAATGTTTTACCATACCTGAGTAAAAAGCTCTAGAAACTCTGTTTGTTTAGAATAGGAGCTGCAGTATTAATGTGGTGTGACATCACTTCCTGCCTGAGTCTCTCCCTGCTCTGGGCTCAGATTACAGTAGAGAAGGGAGGGGTGGGGGGAGAGGAGCAAACTGAGCATGCTCTTGCCCAGGGCAATGAGGTTTAAGCTGAAGGCAGGAAGTCTGATACAGAAGCCCATGTGTACACAATAGAAGGAAAGAAATGCAGTATTTCTTTTGACAGGGGACTCAGAGCAACATTACTTGGGGGGTTTACTGGTATATTTAGATGGACCTTTCTGATAAGGCTTACTTAGTTTTAACCTTTCCTTCTCCTTTAAAATTGGGGGATTAGCTATTGAATACATCACTCCTGACAAAGTTGGGAGTTTGTTGGTCATGTACAGAGCCTTAATGATGACCTATCCAACCAGTATAAGATTTGGACTCAAGAAGGTTGGAAAATACTCCATTGTGCAATAGATGTGATCCTCTCCCAACCCTTTTGTGATCAAATAATTTGCTGTTGTTATGGCCATCATAATAATATAGTTCTCTTGTGTTCCTGATGATAAAGGACTATAATCCAGTCATATATGTGTAAATAGATTTTTGGTCTGTGTATATTACAAGTAAGACATCAGTTTTGGGAGAGACAACTTGAATTATTTAACTGAAGGATCTTAATTTTAATCACAACAAAAAGAGGTGTAGAAGAGAATAAGCAGTGTAATCTTGCAGTGGGCTTCTTCTATTCCTCATATGGAATACTATTGGTTAAACCCTCTGGGTGATTGCGTTGGTACATTCCAAAAGCTCAGAGCATATATAATAAACCCCAGGTTACTGCACACCGTAATAGCTGACATTCTATTACATCACAGAATAGTATAGCAGCACCAGAATTGCATATTTTTGTGAAGGTAATTACTCTTGCAGAGCATTGCAGCGGTAGAGTTGTGATGGCATGAACTCATTCCCCTTTACTGTTCAAGAGTCCTTTAAAGATTTAAGCTGGAAATACTTGAGCTTCTGTCATACAATGGGTTGGTAGTTTGCCAGCCCCACAATTGTTTATACTGATTTGGAGGTTGGAATAGGAACAGGCTTGTAGTACTCCCAGCCCAGAACCTGGAAGTGTTTATTTTTGTTGGTACTGTTCTTAGTTGTCAATCTGTCTGCAAACTTAGGGGACAAGACATATAAAATATCTGCCCAGAAGAGCACTGCTCTGAGCCTTTAGTTAGAGTTAGCCATACTCATGGCTAGATGTTGGTAGCTAACTTCATCACTCCAGACTTGGTAGCTTATTGATCCATGTGTTTGGCCAAAGCAATGACCTGTTCCACTAACATCTGCCCTGGGGTCAGCCAGGTTTCTATTGGCAGGTTGAAAAAAAAAATCCTGGTAGGGGTGGTAGTCACTGATCTACGGACTAAATGACCACATCAACCTGACTTGCACATTTTTCCATGTCTTGTCAACTCCAGCTATAGATAATTCCCTACCACACAGTTGAACTGAAGAAGCCACTCGGATGTGTGGTGAAACATTTTCAAGAAAACTAAAAAAGAAAAAAAATAAGTCCAGTTGCTTTAAGCTTAACTCTACTAGATAATGTATATCATGAACTGGATGAATGAGAATCTCCATAGATGACCTGCCACAGTCTGTTTTGTGACAAGCCACACCCCTATGTTGGTCCACAGATCATACAATCATATTATTATATATGTTTGATAACGATACATAATTTAAAAAAAGTTATGGGCAAAACAAAGTTCTAAGGATAGGGATATCACATTCCTGTTGTGTGTTTTCTTTTTTTAACTTCACGGCAAAAATGTGAAACGTGCAACCAGTGCTATAACCAACTGCAAAACTTCAGCTTTGCAGCTGTTCCTGAAAAATCAAATACTGTTCTCCTCTGCCACTGATCAACTGTTGAAAAAAAAAAGATAATTTTCTTGGGGCTCAATGGCAAATGCAGAAACACAGCCTTCCTACACCCCAAGCAAATAGCCCACAATGTCAGCCGTTGTGTTTCAGGAACAGCTGCAGGGCTGCTAAGGTTAAGTCTAAAGTACTGGTGGATTTCTTCTCCCATGCTGGCCTTTACACGCTAGGTTTTTCTCTTCTTGTGAAATAAATTCTACTTCTGAATTCACAAGATTCTTTTCTGCCTTTAGATATATAAAAATAAGATTCTGCTGTTGCTTTATGGCAAGAACCTCTCCATAAAGGATACAACTCCCCTAGAACCTCAGACATGTCAACTTGGGTGTGTTTTGGCCATGCTCTTCAGTAGAGTGTTGTAGTGTGTTAGCATTGCTCTGTACCGTTATGGTCATGCCCCACTATACCCAGATTAGTATTGCAGATAATTTCAGATGAGTTTATATAGTTTTTGGGGTGTGCCGTATTGGCGCATGTGCAGTTGGAACAATCTTCCTGTTCGTAGCAATTGAAGCAGGGAGGGAGGACTCTCTAGGGGCTGTTCTTGTTGGGTAGGGTTTTAGTTCTCCTTTAAGACCCAGTGCCATACTGTGAGATCCACAGGCAGGGCCCTCATCACCTACACCATTGTGTCTCTCACCCCTGCTGCCTCTCCCCCACCATTATTTAAAGCAGGTAGACGTTCAAGATGCATGTTGGAGCTGGTCCCCCCATGGCCACTGGATCTTCTACCCAAAAGTTACACCAATGTCAAGACCTCCTATTATTGCTCAGGCTTCCTTATTACCTTACTTAGGACTCCTATTAAGTTAGAATTGGCTTTAAAGAAGGCAAGGGCCATTCTAAGAGTGTGTAATTATGTCAATAGGGTTATGGTTAGTCAAATGGGTCTTCAAAACAAGGATAATTCACTATTTGTTCTCATAGTCTATAGAGATACATAGATACCTTATATTTTTAGTGGTATTGACAGTCCACCATAGAAAGTAGGACCATTTGTAAATATATAGAGAATAAAGTAAAGGTTCCATTCTATTTGTCACATTTCTCATGATTCCAACTCTGTCTTTGGAAAAAAAAAGGAGCAGATTTGTTTTTCTGAAATAAAAAAAAATAATAATTTGTTCTTTTTTTTCATTTCCTTTTATTTCTCATTTTCAAAATGTCTTTCTAAAAACAGTTTGTGGTACGACTGCAGCTAGTGTGACCTAAAGGCAAAGCTATTCACAAACATCCACCCGCCTGGCCGAAGAAAATGGATAAATGGCATTTTGTGAGATTCGAAGCGGTTATTTTGGCCTTGGGTTGAGCCGCTGATGGTTAATATGCAGGATATGAAGGGATAATGTCACCGGCGCACAGAGAAAGGTTAATAGTAATTCATTAAACTTTTCAATTGTGTTCTCGGCGTAATCACTTTTATTATTGCAGCTTGAACTTTAAAGCAATCGCTTTTATTATTTCTGCATGAACTTTTAGAACAGTTGTGCCATCTGCTCTGCCAGTCCTACAGCAGCCGATCCATTGTACCCCTGCACCTCTGCTCACAGATCCTGAATGCCAATGAGATCCTGCTCCCATAGTACTGAGTGGATCTGAGTAAACATTTAAATTAAGCATCAATTGATACATTTAGATCATTTCAGTATTTTCTGCCATGTTTTAAATGTCCTGCATTGTTTCCTACTGAATTGTTCTTGGCACAGAGGAATGTCGACTCTGGCAGAGTTTTTATTATTTCCATAAAGGCCATGGGAAACCCTTGAAAGTTACCCCTAGTATCTATTTACAGTGCTCTTTATTAGACCATGCCCCCAATGACACATGCCACACACCCCAAATGGATGGACCCCATCCATCATTTTTTTTTACTTGTATCTCATGCAATAACTAAATCAATCAAGGAAAAACCTACCTAGAAACCACAAATATACTGATGGTACATGTCCAACCCACGGACCACTTATTCTTACTTACACAAAGGCAAAACTTACCAAAACATGGGACACCTTATAGAGACCACTTGGCACAAGTTCTGTTTCCATACCCCTGGCTCTAATTCATCATTTGTCATGATATAATTGAATCAGTGAAGGAAACTCTTCCCTATATGGGGAACAACTAATACAGTGGAACAACTTGACTCAATGTTTTGGACCTTCCCTGTTTCTCATTTAGGCAAACTCAATAATGTCCACACTTTTAACCACAACTTCTGGTCATTGACCGTCTATAGACTGTAGGTTAAAGCCCTCACCATATTAGCCATCACAGTGAATGTATTTGTTTACCTATACTACAGAAGAGCCATTAATAACTTGTAACGGTATATATCCTTTAGGGATGCAATGAATCCTTCCTTTTAAGGTTTAACCAAAGCCAGAGTACAGAGTCAGCCAAATATCAAACCGAATCCTAACTAGGGTTGCCACCTTCTGCTGAGTCTCAGACCAACAGGGGGTGGGCCTGGTGACAGGTGATGTTGGGGGTGGATGGATCATGTCAGGGGGTGGTCCAGAGGTGTGTCCATGATGTTTGGGATGGGGGTTATGGCATGGTGATTGCCAATTGGCTCATCGCCACACCATTCATTTTAAAGGCCATTCCGGATATGTTTCCCCCGGACAACCCTCCTGAAAACCAGGCTGTTGGGATGAAAACCAGACAGGTGACAACCCTAATCCGAACCCTTCTTCTCTGTTGGAAAAGCTATTGCACGGGCGGAAATAATTGATGAGTGTGCAAAGCAGATTTCTTTCACTTATATAGGGTTTTGGTTTAGCCAGACACCTGCATCCGCAATATTGTCCAAATCACAAACCGAATCTGGGATTCTGTGCATCCCTAATATCCTTATAAACCAAATCATATTGAGTGCTTGTGATGTCACTTATGTCATATAACTCATGTACCCCCCTTTAAAAATATGAGGCTATTAGGAGTCATCTGGGATTTCCATGATGTACATGTTAATAGAACTCCTTGGTGGCTTCTAATATCCTTATATTTTGCAACAGGGGGAATTGTTCCCTGTATAAACTACTTGGTTTACTGTACTGAGAATCTCTGGATTTTGTAGCACTCTTGGGACAAGTATAACTGTCTTTGGGGGACAGATTATTATGGCTGAGGAGGTTGTCCTAACAAAGTCACATTACTCATATTCATAGTTCATAAAAACTCCCTAATGTTTTTAAACATTTTCAATTGATTCTTGTGTTGCTGACATTCCACCAATTCCTGCTTTATGTCATGACTTTATTATTATTATAGCTCTTGTTTATGTGTTTTATGGACTTTGGCAATGGATGGGGGCCTTTACTGGGAAGAAACCCAGAAATATTAGGAAAGAATGTGACTGTACATAAACAGGTGAGAAGTAAATCTGGCCGTTATCACCTGCTAATTTCCTATTGCTTGTCATTAAGCCCTGAGACCCGGGCCATGGGTGGAACAGGGCAGGCAGGATATAAATAGGGGATTTGGAGAAGGGGTGGAGGTCGTTTGCACTCATTTTCCCATAGTGGAAGACTTTAATGAATTCAGTTCGTCACCAACAATACATTTCAGCTTTAGCACTGAAATTGCCTTACTGGTCTTGGATAAACAGGAATTATGATCTATTCACTGCTAGGGAATTGCATTGCTTAATAGCACTCTAGGAAATGCATTGGAAAAGCTGTGCCGCATTACAGTAAAGATGTCAGATAACTGGACCTAGGGCTGTTGAGAAGAGAATACAGAGAGTTGTCGTTTATAATTATTTATCAAATAGTATGGTGCCCAAGTGGAAGCTGCAATTACTTACAGTCATAAAGCTACAACATACTTACCAATGTTTGATTATTAAAAGATAAGGAAATCTAAAGGGACACTTAGAAGCAGAGGGAACATGGGGGTGCTATGCTCTCCTGCAAAGTCTCCTGGGACAGTGCAATTGTGCTTACTAGGGGCGCCAATTTGTTTGTCATCCCCAGTGATCAAAGTTGCACTGCAGGTGAGCATGGTACCGCCATGTTCCTTCTGCTTCTAGGTGTCCCTTTCTCAGACTTGGGATGGACACAATCTCCAGCAAGGTACTCTGAGACAGTGTTTTTTTAGAGGTGCACAGGCCCAGGGCATAAGGCTCAAGGTTTGCCTTATGTTGATGCCCCTATGTATCCTTAGCATAAAACATAGTTGCAATGAAAGCATTGTTATAAGTAAACCTGCATGCATCATGATGTGTAGATGAACTGAAGGTGATCTTGTAGCAGATCCTTTTAGCTCTAGCTTTGAAACACGTTATAGCCATACCTGGGGCATAACTTCTGCTGCTGGCTACGGCAACGTTTAAAATGTAGCCCTAGCCGGGGGAACATTTTTAAAATGGGGAAAATAATTGGTGATCGTAGTGACTATGCCCGAAATTGGTAGAATGTAGTCATACCTTGTGTGATGTACATATAGAAGAATGTGTGTGATGTACATACTGCATAGAAGAATTTGCACCAGAGGAAGGACACAAGAGGTCACAAACATGTAGTGCTATGGATCTCATCACCTTAAGTAGAAGTGGTGAACCTACCACACTGGCTGAGGAACGTGACATCAGAGATTTGAAGAAGATCAGAGAGGCCTATTGCTTGATATTGTACTTGAGTAAGATGCTTCCCTATAGCTACAGATGGAGTAAAAGCTATATAGTTATTTGGATTCTGGGTTTTTATAAAAATGTGAGCCTCAACAGATGCTACAGCTCAAAATATTTATTTCACAGTATGTGTTTCCAATTATTTCCCCCAAAGTTCTTGGCCAGGTGCAATATTTTTGCATGGGATTGTGCGAAGAGGAAATCATTTAGGAAGTGCAGTTTGTTTTATGGGCAATTGCCTCATAGACATTTACATCCACATTATTAGTTCTTTGTACAAGTTGCTCTCGTCCTGTAACGCAGGAACTTGTTTGTGGCACCCACCGGGGGGTGGGGTGGGGGCTTTGGGGAAAGAATGAAAAAAAAAATTAAAAATAAAAAAAATGGAACTTTTTCAAGCATCTGGCAAAGCTCCCTCTTGTTGTTTGTTAAAAAAGCGTAAGAAAAAAATAAAACTTCCGCTGAAAGTTGACAATTAACTCCGATTCCAAATGACTTTGCTCGCTTTAAATGTCAGAAGTTTCCCCATTTTTATTGTAAAGCCGTGGGAACCTATTGTGATTTTATCCAAGGGAACAGTGTCCAGGCTTTAGGGTATGCGCTCCTGAAATGTTCTCTCGCCCATTAATTACCATTAGTGCTATGTCCGGCCGCAAAGAAAAAATAAAGATATATTGAACCCAAGTAAATTGCGGAAAATAATAGAAGCCTATAACAAACACCTCATGTCTCTGTGAGTGCTGTTTAACACAGCATGGACTCCATGCATCTACCTGTTCATAAGAAAAAGATCCAGAACACCCCAGGTTTCTGCCATTCTGGAAAAAAAAAATCTAGTACTATATGGCACTATGATACTATACAATGCTAGTTCAAATCTCCCAGGGATTCCTATTATGAAAGACCTGAGTTGTAAAATAAAAATGGATCTCCATGCCCCTTGCTTCTTCGACTTGGGTGAATAAATACAGGGGACTCCAGAAGCTAAGAGGATAGTAGTGTTGCCACCTGTTTGGGTTTGAAGCCCTTGCTGAAGCCCTTGCTGAAGCCCTTGCTTCTCTCAACTACAGGGGACCCCAGAAGCTAAGGGGATAATAGTGGTGCCATTGGTTTGGTTTTGAACTTGTTAGCCAAGTTTTTCGTCAAATTGTCCATTTCAGCTTTGCCTGTCTGGATTTCAATGATCTGCTTCTAAAGAGCACTGTCCTTCCCCTAAATGTCCTCATTCCACCCTACAATGTCATAACCTCACTCTTTGAATAATCACCCTCTATGTCCCTCTAAAAGATCCAATATTATATGGCACTATGCTACTATCCAATTCTATTGCATATCTCCCAGGGATTCCTATTATGGAAGACCTGAGTTGTAAAATAAAATTGGTCCTCCATGCCCCTTGCTTCTTCGACTTGGGTGAATAAATACAGGGGACTCCAGAAGCTAAGAGGATAGTAGTGTTGCCACCTGTTTGGGTTTGAACCAAAGCCAAGTTTTTCTCCATATTGTCCATTTGAGCCTTGCCGGCCTGGATTTCAATGATCTGCAAAATACATCTACCAATGCCCACCCACAACATCATCACTCTGCTTCTAAAGAGCACCGTCCCTCCTCTAAATGTCCTCATTTCGCCCACTATGTCATAACCTCACCCTTTGAATAATCGTCCTCTATGTCCAGTTACAATATTCAAAATACACATACCTGACAATTATGCAACAATTGTTGTCTTCTCCCTGGTCTCTTGTGGCAGGAATAATACTTATACAAAGCCTGTAGGTGGTGGATAGGAGGTATTGCTATCTGAAGATTGTGGTGCCTTCTGCTTGTAAAACCTAAGTACCACCACACAAGAAGAACCCTACCATGACACAATGGAGAACACAGGGAAAACATCAAAAATGTTTCTGTAGTTTTTGTAGCTGTAGTCCAACTATAAATATATATATTCAATTTAATTTTTACCTCCAGACCCTCCTTTTCATCAGAAAGCCTTGCAGCTATCTCATTCCATTTGATTTCTGTATTTACCCCCAGTTACAAGACGAGATTGCAGACTAGGGCTTGTCACATACCTGTCTTTTTCTCTGTTATTATATTGTACCCGTTAACTTCATTGTGCTTTTACTTTATGCTCTCTACTGGTGAGACAGAACGCTCTTTTTGCCTGTAAGATCTAAACACTGCCGGAAGATTTTCTTTTAAAATTCCATGTTTAAAATATGGATTTGTTCTCACACTGTTCTTTTCCTTTTTAGTGACTAACTCGCTTGTGCTTATCTCATTTTATAAGAGAAAATGCATCAGGCAATGAGATGGAAACAGAGAGAAGGGTGGGAGAGATCATTTCAAGGAAGAAATAACATTTCTTTGACATGGGCTTAGGCTTCAGCCTGTGTATTTGATCTGGTGCTGTGATCATGATTGAATTGCTATTTATGTTTTATCTGCTTCAGCTATTGCTGGAAATTGAACAGTCGCCGCAAAGGCACCTGTTGTTCCGAATGTTACTTACACTTCACAGTGAGCAGAGGATTGTTTATCACAGGTTTGATGGTGGAGGTTTCTTCTGACTCAGCAAATCCACTACTTCTCAATCTCAATAACAGCATTTAACTAGGGCTTCAAAGACGTCTGCTTGAAGGCTATGTTGATGGTAGCACATATTCTGCTTTCATGAATAGGGGCAGTTTAGTATCCTTTCCTAAAATTTCTTTCTGACCTTCTTGAACCTGGTTGATTTACAGTTCTATTGCTTTCCTGGCAAAGTAGTAACTGGTGAACATGAGAAAAGTAAACCTGACAGCAAAGTTGGAGTTGCGAAGTCATAGAAAAGATCCACTGAAACAATGTCTGAACCTTAAGCTGGCCTCACTTGTAAGGAGGTCACCAAACCTGTGGATCTTGTTTGATATGGCCACCCACGTGGCCTTTGTAGACCAGTTAGACACACGTCAACAGCTCAATGTGGTCTTCTATCAAAGGGATTTCCCTAAACTTCCTAATAGATCAGCGAAGCAGCTCATCATTTTTTGCACAAATATGGGGCAATGTGCTTCCAACACACCTGGAATGGCCTCTATATGAACGACTTTAGACAGAACTGCAGAGAAAAATGATAGCAATGCATGTCTGGCCTTGGAGGAAGAGGTTTCCAGCAAAGAACTGAATCAGCCATAGCATGTATGGCAGGGAAGAAGGGCAAGGCAAGAGACTGTAAGGCAGCACAATGACAATAACCCGAATAAAAATGTTGGAAGACTGTAATTAGCACCAACTGTGATGGAGAAAGACTACGGGGGTGCCTGTTAAATTTGGGCCAAGGATAAATGCTCATAAGTGAAGACTAGGGCAGGTTACTGTTTCACATTTCAGTTAGGAGGTGCAGTACCAAGAGAATGGAATAATAAGTGATGAAAGTAGCACGTTGTCTTTTGTTTTTGGGCCACCATATGCTGCAGTGTCTTCTGATATGTTTTCCTTTCCATTTTAAGGAACGCACCCTCTCAACCATCTAAACATAAAAGCAATTGGACAAGACCTTGCAAATGATGCATCAGGCACACAACCATACACTCTTCCACAATTCAAATAAAATCATGTGCAGTGTGTGAAATATCACCTTCTGTTTTTCAAGCTACCCTGAGGGCATGACAAAGCCAACATATTTTTGAAATTATTTAATAGAAATCCTACTCTGGAATTTGCTGTCGTAGGTAAAATAAGGTCATTGATACTTCTACATCAGAACTTGGGCATTTTGGGCTACACCTGCTAAATGATTCATCGCAGCCAAAATGCTGCAAGCATCGAGGACACAGACAGAACATTGAACCAGATGGTTTACAAGAAACCCCTCTCGATACATTTGAGATTTCCCCTCCTACACTTGGCACGGCTACGGCTTTGCTACTATGTACAAATGGACTTCTGTCATTTATCGGAGAATAGATTTCTTCGCCTGTCTCTTACATTATTATAGAGTGTAGCATTTATGATGTACGTCGTCGTCAATCCATCTTTCCATGATGTATTGTCTGTCCTGGCTATAGATCACTTCATTGTGGGATTGGGCCGTTATAATGGACAGTCTGGGGATGTTTTTGAGATAGCAGTAGTTTGGCTTTAGGATGCACAATGAAGATTTCCTTCATATTACAAATAATGTATTTTTATAGATTTATTATCTTAAAATGTGTATTCAATTTGATGAAGGCACATGCCAAAAAGAAAAGTGTGATCATTTGTCCAAAACAAAATGGGGTATAGCTACAAGACTGGTCCTTAATTTAATAAAAAAAAACTTCTTTTAGGGCATGCAATTAAAAAACATACAAGAAAATTCAGGTTTTGGCTTTGGTCCTACTGGGAACATCCCCACCCCCCCACTTCATTAAGGTAAAGCCCCATTAGCTTCTTAGCTCTAGGAACTATTGATTGTGTGGGTTCCCTTCCCTTTCTCGAGTAACCGTGACAACCAACATGATTAAAAACAAATGGAGTTCTGTACAGCTCACTTTGTGCTCGGCGAATGAATGATTTACTGCTCTTTTGTATTCCATTGTTCAGTGCTAGTTTGTTAAGATGTTGGCAATTCATTATTTAATTAGTTCCCTGTTTCTTATCAGCCTATATGGACATTGAAATGATTGCATGGAAAATCAGTGAGACATCATATTAATGCTAGCTGATCTTTTGGTTGGGCTCATTTGCACCAAGGCTTCATCAAGGTGATATATTTCAGTGATACGGGAAAATACTTAACACTTGTAATTATTACTGTCTGGTTGCTTTTATGGTTATGGTTTTTTTTTTAAAGAAAAATTATACTTTCTGTCTTAAAGGAAAACTATACTCCCCAAACAATGTAGGTCTCTATAAAAAGATATTGCATAAAACAGCTCATATGTAAAATCCTGCTTCATGTAAATAAACCATTTAACCATCATAATAATATACTTTTCTAGTAGTATGTGCCATTGGGTAATCATAAATAGAAAATTGCCATTTTAAAAAATAAGGGCCACCTCCTGGGATCGTAGGATTCACTTTACTCACAAACATACCAACAAACCATACATGTAAGGTCACATGAGCCAATTAACAGACAGAGTTGTGTCTTTTGCTTCCACACTTCTTCCTGTTACAGTTAGAGTTGTAGTATTTCTGGTCAGGTGATCTCTGAGGCAGCACACAGACCATCACGAAATGGTGGCTCAAGGCAAGAGATGTAAAAGGGCAAGATTTACTTAAATATATATTCCAGTTTGGTAAGATTCTTTAATATGCCACTTAATATGATATGAACAATCTGTTGCTTAAGTGTTCATTTTGGGGGGTATAGTTTTCCTTTAATGTTGGTTCCTTTCAGCTGTAAGGAAAGTCCAAATGATATTGATGTTACTCTGTATATGAATGAGGAAGTAGATTGGACCAAACCTGGGGTGTTCTGCAACTCTTTTCAGATTCTCCCAGTGGGATAATATCAATAAGGTACAACAAGCAGTGTTGGAGTGTGCCTCCTAGGGCTAACCATTGAAATTGACCTCCAGGACCCATCCTCAAGATATCTTTATATACATATAAGAGTTACATGCCTGTGCTTGAGATAAGAAATTCATGGGAATTGTTCTGGGCTGTAGTCTACAAGGCCTGGGGCTGACATGAAAATCCTTTGGTTCTCAGACAGGACAATCCAACTCTGTGTACCAGTTAATATGATTACCTTGGGTATGCATGGATGTATTGTCTATATGGCCAATAGAGAAAAAGTATAAATGGTGGCCACAAAGTTGTCTTCTTATATGTACAGAAAAAAATCCAAGCCTAGACTGGGATTCAGAATAGGCCCTGGCATTTCAGAGGCCCATTCAGTCCCCCAACAGCCCCAAAAAATAGTGACTGATAGTGGCATCTTACAGCAGCCGCTCTGGCATTTGCCAGAATCCACGGGTTGCCAGTTTGTTACTGCAACAACACATAGAAACAAGACCAATGGAACTCTGAAAACATTTTTGGTGGCATTAAGCATGGCAGGTGGATTTCATGTTGGAGGCTGTTGGTATGATGCAAGGCGTAGAATTTCATTGATGGTAGGACAGTCTTTGTGTAAGAAGTTATTGTTCTGTTGGCAACATACACTGCGAGTAGTGATGAGCAAATAAATTTGCCAGGCACAAATTTGCGGTGAATTCCCGCGGTTTGCCGCAAATCTCTCACGAAAATTTGCCTGCAGCAATTTCTGATTTTTACAATTTTTCGTGAAAACATTCTAAATACTCGAAACGGCTGAATTTTACGAATTTTTCTCTGATTTTCAAAATTTTTCGTGAAAGCGCTCTATATGCTCGAAACGGCTGAATTTTATGAATTTTTCGTGAACTTGCCGTTTCCATGATTTTCACAAATTTTTCAGAGAGATTCGCCCATCACTAACTGCGAGGCACATTTATCAAAGATCAAATTTTTAAAAACACCCCTAAACTCCCATAAATTCAAAATTCAACCAATCAAAATGTATTAAAAGAATCACATTTTTTAAACTCGGATGAATGGAATCGACCCGAAAACTCGAATCGAATTCATTCCATATTTTAAAAACTCGATTCGAGGTTTTTCTCAGGAAAAGGCTGCAAACAACTCAAAATTGATCCCTGGACCTCTTCCATTAACTTGAACGGCAATTCGGCAGGTTTTAGGTGGCGAATAGTCAAATTTGAGGTTTTATGATTAATCTCGAAAATCTAATTCAATTTTTTTTTTTTAAAAAAAAACTGGAATCTAATTTGAATAACTCCCTTTTTTGGGGAATTTGACAGTTTTGCCCAAAAAAAAAATCAAAAATTCAAATTTTCAATTTCAATTTGACCCTTGATAAATCTGCCCCTGTATGTCCCATGATTGACCCCAATAAGGTGGAAGTGCAGTAACATATATGGAATTTTGGCTGAGTAGGCCACAGTTCAAGGAGATGTACTTACTCAACTTCCTTTTCTCCACAGTCCATAAAAAAACCACAATAACACAATAACCTCATCCTCTGGTTCTGTGCGGTCCTTAAAGTTGTCAGTCCCAAATGCCTCACTGTGAGGGGCCCATTTTTCTGCCATGTTATAAAATATGTCATTATATGAACAATTCCTGGCATTCCTTTTGCCAGATTGGTGACTTTTTGCTATTTCATAACACAAATTCTCTTTGCCGGTAGTGTGAAAATATTTGAACACCACTGAAAGTGTGTGCAGGTCGCCCCTCGTGAAAGCGTCAATCGTTTTCATCTAATGGCATCTTTTGAGTGGGTTGGAATAATTTCTTGTGAAAAAGAAGACTTCCGAAGGGTCATGTTTTGATTGCTATGTTATGTTTGGAAAAAGCCTCAAGGTCTAAAAAATTGTCTACAAGATCTGATTAATCAGAATGTGGTTCCAGACACTGAACAGAATAAGCAACGGTTGTCTACTTGGCATGGTTCCTGGTCTTTGTGTGATTGGCTGTGAGAAATTCAATTTTGTTTCGGAGCTGTGTACCTACAGATGCAGCCACTTTGGTTTGTCTGTTTGACACAGAATAACTAAACACAGATATCCCATTTATCTCATTTAACACAGAAAACTGCGTCACAACATCCCATCTAATTAAAGCATTCACCATTGTGAACAATGGATCTTTGGTATGCTAATGAAAAGGTTAAATGCATTAAATGAGTTAAGATGACTTAAGATAACACAGTTTCTTCAATTACCCCTGAGTCATGACGCATTTAACTCACAAATCCAAGTGGCTTCATCTGTAAGGGAATTGTGCATATTGCAGTTTTTATAAAGTATACAGGTGATTGCTTTGGGGATACCTGCTTAGTAATATCTTGTTTTACTTTGGGCTCAACAAGGTCAGTTTGGTGCCTGCAGATACAAGACTCCAGAAGACAATGTTACCCTTTTAATAATGAATCCCCATCTCACAGTGAAATTATAGCATTTGCAAACATATGAGTCTCTTGCCTGCTAGAAAAGTAGGATGTAATATAATGTACAGACTGATATAACTGAAGAATCACTATTATTGACCAACCTCTTTTGTGGTGCCATTGAGGAATCCCAGCTAATTTTGGCTCTTGAAGGATGCTACCACTCCACCACTATCCATTGATTCCACACTTTGTTCATAGAATCATTGATGTGAGCAGGAGAAGGAGACAAGACCCCTCATACAATCCAGTGCACCCCAATTTAAAGGGCCAGCATTTATCACTGGTTAGTCTACATTGCAGAAAATTCCTCCGCGATGATCTCCATGACATTGGTAGAAGTGATGGCACTAAATAAGGCATATATGGAGATAAGAACTGGGGGAAACAATCATTGATGGATTTAAAATAAGCTCCATTACTTTTCTGCAAACTAACCAATGTGGCTTGGGCTGGGAAACTGGGCCCTTGGTAAACATACTGCGAGGTCTTCATTGCCTAAAAGGCCTGTTGTTTTTTTTGCTCTCCACATATAGGAATAGCTTCTGCCAGTCTTTTTAACTGCACTGAAACCTGAACTGACTCAAGTCTTCATTGTGGAATGTTAAAATATAGATACCCTTACTGTTTGCGGATGGTTGTAATATTGCAATGGATGAGGTCAGGGCATTGACAATAATAAACGTCAAAAAGGTAAAGCTAATGCTTTAAAGGAAAACTATATCCCCAAAATGAACACTTAAGCAACAGATAGTTCATATCATATTAAGTGGCATATTAAAGAATCTTACCAAACTGGAATATATATTTAAGTAAATATTGCCCTTTTACATCTCTTGCCTTGAGCCACCATTTAGTGATGGTCTCTGTGCTGCCTCAGAGATCACCTGACCAGAAATACTACAACTCTAACTGTAACAGGAAGAAGTGAGGAAGCAAAAGACACAACTCTGTCTGTTAATTGGCTCATGTGACCAAACATGTATGGTTTGTTGGTATGTTTGTGAGTACAGTGAATCCTACGATCCCAGGGGGCGGCCCTTATTTTTTAAAATGGTTTTTTTTTATGATTACCCAATGGCACATACTACTAGAAAAGTATATTATTATGAAAATGGTTTATTTACATGAAGCAGGATTTTACATATGAGCTGTTTTATGCAATAACTTTTTATAGAGACCTACATTGTTTGGGGGGTATAGTTTTCCTTTAAGGAGACCTAATATTATTATTATTACCCGTTGTTGATATAGTGGTGACATATTCCAGGAACAAGGCCCACAACCTGGCTGGAGATAGGAAATACTATGAAAAAAATATTATGAAATACTATTTGCCCAAAGGCAATAAGAATTGAAGTATAATCTTTGGTTTTCAGTCAGTAACCACCCAAGATGTAAAGACCAACACATTAATCAAGTCACCTAAAATGCAGAATACAGGATGCCAAGCAACCACAGTAGATGTAAAGCTTCTTCAGATGATCCTTCCAAATATTGTTATTGTTTCCTTCATCCTCCTCATTCTCCAGACTTTATTGCCATCCTGATTTATCATCCCCATATAATAAGGAAAGAAGACAAGGACTACATTTTTAAGGAGGGTAAGCCCAAACTTGCATCTATATAGATATAGAATCCCTTATCTGGAATCTCTTTATCCAGAAAGTTGTGAATTATAATAATACAGGTTTGGGAGCCTTATGCAGAAAATCCTTATCCAAAAAGCTCTGAATTACATGATGACTGTCTCCCATAGATTCTGTTTTATCCAAATAATTATTTAAAAAATGATTCCCTTTTTCTGTGTAATAATAAAACAGTAGCTTGTACTTGATCCAACTAAGATATAATTAATCCTTATTGGAAGCAAAACCAGCCTATTGGGTTTATTTAATGTTCAAATGATTTTCTAGTAGACTTAAGGTATGATGGTCTGAATTACAGAAAGATCAGTTATCTGGAAAACTCCAGGTCCCAAGCATTCTGGATAACAGGTCCCATACCTGTAGAGCAGTACTTTTACCTTGATCCAAACTAACAAATCATTAATCCTTATCGTAGGAGCCTCTTGGGTTTGTTTAATGTTTAAATGATTTGTAGTAGACTTAAAGGGCATGTAAAGTGTAAAATAGAATAAGGCTAGAAATGCTGTATTTTGTATACTAAATATAAACATGAACTTACTGCACCACAAGCCTAATCAAACAAATCATTTATGCTTTCAAAGTTGGCTACAGGGGGTCACCATCTTGTAACTTTGTTAAACATCTTTGCAAGACTAAGACTGTGCACATGCTCAGTGTGGTCTGGGCTGCTTAGGGATCATCATAAACAAAGCTGCTTGAGTTCTGCATGGCTGGGAAGTAAGGCGGGGGCTCCCCCTGCTGTTGATAAGTATGATTGTTTCCCTGCTCAGCAGTTAGGGACCGTCTGACAATTCCAATCCACAGCAGTAATTGAAGGGAGAATTACACTGCATACAGTCAGGTTTCTTATAAAAATGGTACACATTTTTTAATTAAAGTATATTGGAGATAGGTTTCTTTCAAATTAAGGAAGGACTCCTTATCCAGAAACCCACAGGTCTCATGCATTCTGGATAACAGGTCCCATAACTGTATTTGCTTCCTTCCTTTGCATTTTCCTCTGCTTAAGTCTCTAAGAAACAGAAGTATAAATATGATTATTCTTTGTGTTTAGGTTTCCACAGTATAAACACTGAATAAACATAAGGTATATAACTCGTATAGACCCAAGAAAAGTACATTTTATACCTACCATTATGCAGTTGTTGAATCGTATAATTTCCATCTTGTTTTTAGTGGTCGGGTAGAGTGGTTTATACTGGATACTTGTACAACGGATCATAATTATATGTAATAGTGGCTAAAGCAATGGCTATATCATTTGAAAACTGCAGAAGGGAAAGGGGAAATAAAATTTAAATTCTCTAGGGAAGAGTGCTTTATACTAATGATTCTGCCTACAAAGTTGTCACTGCAATGTTTGTAGGAGTTTCTGGGGATAGGTGAATAAGAGAGACGCACATGTCATAACTGTTTTTTAGAGAAACTTCAACAATTATTGCATAGAGGTGAAAGTTATGACAAACACAACGATGCACAAAATCAGATGAGTGAGCTTTGCAACTCTTTAAAGGGATACTGTCATGGGAAAAAAAATTCAAAATGAGTCAGTTAATAGTGCTGCTCCAGCAGAATTCTGCACTGAAATCAATTTCCTCAAAAGAGCAAACAGATTTTTTTATATTCAATTTTGAAATCTGACATGGAGCTAGACATATTGTCAATTTCCCAGCTGCCCCAAGTCATGTGACTTGTGCTCTGATAAACTTCAATCACTCTTTACTGCTGTACTGCAAGTTGGAGTGATATCACCCCCTCCCTTTTCCCCCCCAGCAGCCAAACAAAAGAACAATGGGAAAGTAACCAGATAACAGCTCCCTAACACAAGATAATAGATGCCTGGTAGATCTAAGAACAACACTCAATAGTAAAATCCAGGTCTAACTAAGACACATTCAGTTACATTGAGAAAGAAAAACAGCAGCCTGCCAGAAAGCATTTCTCAAGTGCAGGCACAAGTCACATGACCAGGGGCAGCTGGGAAATTTACAAAATGTCTAGCCCCATGTCAGATTTCAAAATTGAATATAAAAAAATCTGTTTGCTCTTTTGAGAAATGGATTTCAGTGCAGAATTCTGCTGGAGTAGCACTATTAACTGATGTGTTTTGAAAAAAACATGTTTTCCGATGACAGGATCCCTTTAAGAAACAGAAAAGAACCATCTTTTTCAAAAATAAAAGGATCTATATTAAAAGAAAAAAAAAACCAAAATGAATTCAGCTATCCCATGTTAAGGGTCTTAAAACAGCAGGGACTTATTATTTGGAAACAGAAACGGGTGAATCAGCTCATTTGAAAAACATTTTGTATCCTTAGTTTACCATCGTACGGAGAATAATTGTGACATTATTGTGTTGGGCTCTAAGGCTGTGAAGTTTGATGAAACAAAATGTGGAAAGGAGACAAGTCTGGAGTTTTATTCTGCAGCAAGACTAAAAAGAGATGTATTTCCATCATAATTGGATTATTTGTGAAATCGACATTACTGGCCTGAACGTCTCAGACGATTTTTTTCCCCCTCGTTTTTTTTTTTTTTTGTATCAGCCTGCCACCCGCCACTAAAAATCTATCTACAGAAGCAGGAGAATTCAAGTCCAGACAAAGGGTTTCTCCTCGTTTTCTCTCTTTCTTTAGGAACAGGCAACGGTACAGAGAGTAGCACAAT
Source organism: Xenopus petersii (assembly GCA_038501925.1). Classification (NCBI taxonomy): domain Eukaryota; kingdom Metazoa; phylum Chordata; class Amphibia; order Anura; family Pipidae; genus Xenopus; species Xenopus petersii. Next base: position 16,626,759 of record CM076674.1, read on the forward strand.
AGGGCTGTACATTTTAGAGATGATTAAACATAGGACGGAGTCTATAGAACATTGTCCGGTCAGATAGTCAGTAACGAAGGATTATTCTGTTCCTTGAAGCTATCTTTATCCACACTTCAAATAATGCAGTTGCCGCATCAAATGCGCCTGCTGGGTTACTGTATAGAGCGGGTGAAAGGTTCAGAGAAGAAAGGGAATATAAAAGCATTGATTTTTTTTTTTTTGGTGCTTTCTTTAACATTTTGTGACTTTATTTCTGTGATGCAGAAATCTCTGGAATTAATAGCGGCCACAGTTTTTGAGGGAATAGGCAGCTCCTTCTATTAGAAGATGATATTTTTAATGTTCTCTTTGCAGCTGTTTAGCATACTGAGAAAAAGTCCAATTTATATTTATACAGAATTAGATTCAGTGTGTTGGATATTTTCAGTCCTGCGGTGGGACTTGGATTGTTGGGATGCAAGTCAGCAAGTCTGTTAGTTATTGGACAACTAAAGCTTAACTTAAGAAGTAGATGGAAATGTTGTACATTATATTTTGTGCTTCTGTACCAGCCCAAGGCAACCAGAGCCCTTTAGCAGTAAAGATCTGTGTCTCCAAAGATGCCCCAGTAGCTCCCCATCTTCTTTTCTGCTGATTCACTGCACATGCTCTGTGCTGCTGTCACTTACTGAGCTTAGGGACCCACTCACAATATACAGTACACATAGAATAGAAATGTCACAATATAAGGCTGATTAGTAATTAATACAGATAATTACTACATGGCAGCACAGAAACCAGTGCAATTAGCATCAGAATTTAATAATCAGCAAACCTGTAGCATCAGCTTATATTACAGCCAGGGAAGCTCATTTTCTGCTGGATAATTAGTGACGAGCCCTAAGCTTAGCTTCTCAACAGCCAATCAGAGCCCACTGAGCATGTGAGTGTCACAGACACTTTCCAAGATGGTGACCCCCTGTGACAAGTTTGAAGTCCTGGATCATTGCTGCTATTGACAAGCTCAAACTTTAGCCTCGTGCAATAAGTTCAATATATAAAATATGGCATTTTTAACCATATTTAGTTTTACGGTTTAGTTCACCTTTAAGGGTTTCAAAATTAGTTTTTCAGTCTTCATTTTTGCCTTCCTTCTGCCCTCTGAAAATGTTGTGTACAGATTCATGAAGACACCACTTTTATTTTTATGGTGGATTGGGCTGTGGTGGGTGCAGAGACATCAACCAACCTTGTTTTTTTTTCTCAGGAGCACCTTGGTCATGCCCCATTATGCAACAACAGAAAAGTACATCCAGACCATGCACCCCAATCCAACCTCCACTACTTCCTGTTCCTGTTATTTCAAAATGGTTATATGATCCTTTCAGTTGGGGGCTTAAATAATATGGTGACAAAGTAGGAGAGACTTGGCAAGAGTAGGCAAAAACCAAGTGACTCCTGAAAAATTTGAGACAGTTTACATGTTTGCAGGTGGGATATACCAACCAAGCAGGTTAAAATGTAGATGGTGGGTCCAGGTAGTGGTTGCTGGTCAGTGTGTGGGGTTGCAGGTTTACCCTATTAGACCCAAGACGGACTAACATTCAAAATGTCTAACCTGTAGCCCTCTGTTATTGTTGGACTACAACTTCCATTGTCTATCTATGATATACAGTACATGGAGATTGTACCTGAACAACAACCAGAGTGTCCAAGGCTACACATTGTCTTCCTTTATTTCATGGTTCCCCAATGCTCTGACCCCAACCCTGAAGTGACCTGAATGTGAATTTGTTTTAAATATGTTTACACCACTGCACAAAACACTCCTATTCCAACTTCTCCCTTACATTTTCCCTTCTCTGATTTCATTGTGGAAAGAAAGCCCAGTTGACCTCCCTTTGGCCTGTTTATAGTTAAACTCAAGTTAATAAGAGAGGTTGCTACATCTTGGAAATCACTTTCGAAATTTGCGGTCATGCTGTAATTAGTATCAGCTGGTCCCTTCCTGGTTTTTGGATACTGATATATCGCATTTAAGGGCAAAAATAACAAACACTTGTATTTTGACACTGTAGTTTCACTACTTAAAGAGACAGCATTCATCCGCCAAAACTAGAACAATATACAGTGGATAGGGGTTGTTGATATTGGAAGTATTGAGTGCAGGTATTTGTGTGTTCACTTGTTCTTTAATCCATAGTTTTTGACCACATTCTTCTTCAATATCTGATTTACATAGGCTGGTCATACCTTGCCCTTGATTTGTGAATATTTTAGTAGTCTGTTTTACTGCTCTTTTCAACTTTCTTATGTTTGATTGGATATTGACTAACGTGGGCTCTGCCAACCTTATAGTTGGTAATCCACAGACAATAGGTGTTTCCCTCTACTACTGATGGTGCCCATGTTGTGCCCAGGGGATGAGGATTTGTTTAGGTCTGGCTCTTGATCTAGTTGAGTGGTATTTATTTGTCTTACTAAGACCTTTTAGGGCTAAATGCAGAGGTTATGTCCATGATTTTCCTTCTCCCCCAATAGCATTTGTCCCACCCTTGATAGGACTTTATGAATGGCCGTTGAGGGGAAAGATGGCAACCCTAGGTGTAAATCTGTGTGATAAAGGTCACAAACTAGGTTTCTCCACCTCCCTTTCTGCCTTCCTCCAACCCTCAGATAATATTGTTTTATGGTGGGTTGGACTATGATAAGTGATCAATATCAACCAATGTATATTCAGTTAAATATGTAGGTTTCATGAAAATGTTGACTTTGCAAAACATTTTTCTGGTGACACCCAAGTGCTAGAAATGTAAAATAAAAGTCTTAATTTATTAATCTTAATAAGCTATTTTAAGGCTGAATGTGAAATAATAATGATAATATGATGCCTATTCAGCACCTTCAAAAACAACAGGGCCCTGCATTTAGACCACTCCGTAAATGATCTCCCTCTAGGTATTCTGGGCAGCAGAATATTATCTCTTAAGCTCTAAATGGATTCTATCATGATTTTTGTAGTGTAGCTCTTAATTCTAAATTACACTTACGCTGCAATTAATTTACTCCTAATTAACCATTTAAAATGTTTTATGCAAATGTTTCTGCAACAAGTATACTTTTTTAGTTGTTCTTTTGATGTGTAGGCACCATCATAGGTCATGTGCTTTCAGAAAGAGTCAGCACTTCACAATGGAACTGTTTTCAGCTGCTCTATTGTTTCTCTTACTCAATATAACTGAAGGAGTTGCATTGGGATTTTGATTTTTACTATTGGGTGCTTTTCTCCTATCTACTAGGCAGCTGTTATCTTGTGTTAGGGAGCTGCTATCTGGTTACCTTTCCATTGTTCTGTTGTTAGGCTGCTGGGGGAATGGGAGGGGGTGATATCACTCCAACTTGCGGTACAGCAGTAAAGAGTGACTGAAGTTTATCAGAGCACAAGTCACATGACTGGGGCAGCTTGGAACCTGACAACATGTTTAGGCCCATGTCAGATTTCAAAATATTAAATATAAAACAATCATTTCAGTGCAGAAATCTGCTGGAGCAGCACTATTAACTGATACGTTTTGAAAAAAAAACATGTTTTCCCATGACATAATCCCTTTAAACATGTGGCCAAAGTACTCAATAATTATAAAAGTTCTTGGTATCAGTTTACACACATAGCAACAGTGGTGTAAAGAAAAACATCAGCCTCTGTTCTGTCCATATTTATGAATTTAATACTGTTAGCCACGGGAGTGGTATGCTGTGCCACATTGAGCCTTTGATGTCCCATTCCGGAGAACGATGGGTGTACGCTAGGACACCTCTTTTTTTTTTTTTTTTTTAAAAAAACGTGTTTTTCTTTTATCTGTTAATCAGAAATGGAATTCCCGCAACATGGTGTGATGCCTCTTTGTCCTCGTTGTTATCTTCAAATTATCTTCCGTTGCTTTTTAAAAAACGTTCATTTGTTCTCGCGGAGACCTAAAACTGTCAATATTCATTTTCTAGTAAATGACCTGTAATTCATTTATACAACAATCTAATGGGGAAACAGCTTTCTGCTGGTTTCATTGCTTTGTTTCAAAGGCTCTATTGATTCCCTCCTCTCATTGCCAAGAATTTACAGTAAGAGCGGAGCGCCGGCAGTGGGCTTCCTCTATGTAATTACAGGCTTTAATGAGGGTTTCGCCGTACTTACGGCACGTCTTCCTATTGTGCTTCAGGATGATTTATCTCATGTTAGTGAATAGAACCTCTTAGTACAAATTGGTGACACAAGATATGTTTAAGCATCATGGTTTTATACTCACAACCCCTATAGTTATGTTGTGGCTTATTTATTTTAATTTCACCGCCTGACTGAGTACTTGACTGAGGGCTATATAAGCTTGATTAATACATTCCCGAAATAGTATTAATGAATCGTCTAAGCAAAACCTTTGCATAATTATGTTCAAAGCCAAAATGAGTGACTACTTCTTTATGCAGCATAGCTGGCGCTTATTGAGATCGTAATGGCCACCAGGCAGACACTAAACCTTCTCCGTATATTTAAAAGGAAAAATATCCCCTATTATACTGTAAGTAGGGATTATATTCAGTTGGATTTTGAAGGCAAGGAAAGCTGAGACCATAGCTTATTGCTTTCATAGGGCCTTTGTTCTCTTCGTTTTTGTATTTATGCAAATAGATGGAAGGTGCCATATTGTTTCTCTTAGACAATACAGGAATTGTCTGAAAACACATTATCCAGAAAGCTCTGAATTACGGAGAGGCCGTCTCACATAGACTCCATTTTATCGCTTGTACTTGATGCCAACTTAAATATAATTAATCCTTATTGGAAGCAAAACCAGACTATAATGTTTAAATGGTTTTCTTGTAGACTTTAGGAATGAAGAGCCACATTTCAGAAAGAAATATACCTGGAAAACCCCAGGTCCTGAGCATTCTGGATAACAGGTCCCATACCTGTACAATATGAGGGTATAGCACATACTGCACAGCTACAGCTACTACTATAGCTTTGAACATACTACATTGAATATCTATATATATACAGAATGGTGCAGTATAAGTTTATGACTTATTTCATACTTAGAACACTTATCGGCAGAGGGTTGTGATGATGCTTCACTCGCTTGTATAAAGACCATGCGTCTCATTCCAGCCTAAGGAGTATTGAATAAAAGAGAGACCCTATTTCTGCACACAGTATACAAAGCAATTCAATTTAGGTAAAGTAGCTACAAGCTGCAGGTGCATATCATATTATATCAGGTGCAATATCATATCTACAGTTGTAGTTGTGAGGCAGATGTTTTGTAGGACTAGGCATTTTAATGGATATCTTGTATCAGTTAAACACTGCAGAAATGACACATCTGGTCCCAGGTGAAGTGAAGGGAAGATATTTTATGTACACAGTGCAAGAAGCAAGTAATGTAGCTACAAGGTGCAGGCATATGACCTGCGCATCTCCAGGTGTATTTGTGAGGCAGATGTTCAGTAGGACTAGTTGTCTTAGGTTGTATGAGACCAGAATTTTGCCTCAATTTCCCTGGAAGGAAGCAGCCTAGAGATAAACCTTGGGGTGTCTTAGGGCGGAAAAACACGTTCAGATTCGGAGAGATTAGTCGCCCGGCGAGAAATCTCCTCTTCTTCGGAGCGACTAATCTCCCTGAACTGCCTTCCCTTTGGCTAAAATGTTAGTTGCTGGCGGGATGGCACTCAGAGCACTTAGTTTTCCAAAGTAGCCCTAGTTTCCTCGGGAGGCAACTTCGGAAAACGAAGCGCTCCGAGTGCCATACCAGCGGGCGACTAATCTCCCCAAATCTGAGCCTGTGTCTCTGCCTTTAAAGGAGGCAGAAGAAAAGTTTGTAAAAGAACAAAAGGACATATAAGAATTAAGATATAGTAAAGAGAAGGGCAGAGATGTAGGGATGTGCAATGAGTGAACCATTTAAAGTTCAGAAAAGATAGACTAGACAGCTAAAGAAGTGAATCACGGGAGGAGGAGGAATGGATTTTAGAAGAGTGGGAGCAGTAGAAGTTGCTTGGAGCAAGAGGAGGCAGTCCTGACTGCTAAGTCCATGATGGATTGTTCAGGCCAAGGATTGGGGAGCAGATGGTATTGTAGTAGTTCAGATAGGATTAGGTGAGTGTGCATAAGAGGGCCAGATTACTAACTTTAGATTGTTGGATCCTGGTGATGCCATGGAAAGAAAAGGGACATGTTTTATCCACAAAATGTATGATAAATCAGACTCTGAACACATTAGGGCTCATTTACGTCTGCAAGTGCAGTTGCATCAAAATGCTACCTCAGGAGGAGCTACTCCTCCTCCTAACCAGCCGGTAGCTCAAGAGTTCCCTCTGCGCATAAATAAGCAAAGTTTACTTGAACCTAAAGAATCAAGCGCAGACTTCACAGACACAGAACACCGGAAATTTCGCCATAAATGTATATATATTATATTCTTGGGTATAGTTTAACCTTAAGACTGCTATTTTCATATCTCTGTGTGTCAATCTTATGTGAGCAACGGAGGCCAGGGTTTGAATGACATTAGAATAGTAGTAAAGGCTATCTATAATTTTAATAAAGCAACATTTTATTAAATCGTCTCCAATTTCTTTTTCTTCAATTTCCATTCCGGTTCACTTACAACCGCGGATTTATGAGGTTCTCTGTCCATAAGCCTTCTTGTCAAATATTTGCTCTCATATATTACAAATGTATGAAATGTTATGAACTTTATTACCCTTGGGAAGGACATAGATGTGAGCCACAAGCAGAGCTAAGTTACAGAGCTTGTAATTTGTATTCAGTAGGAACATATTAAGGCTTTGTTAGAGGTTGTTGGAGCAGAATTAAGGAGAAGGAACTAGCCCAGTATGGTCCAGCGACTTTGCATTTTTAGCTGAGGAATAATGTATTGTTCATTTGATGCTTTGATTTTATGATAATGGTTTGTGTGGCAAAGACTCTCTAATAATGTAATAAAACTATGTAGCCTTTGCCTTTACCTGAAGTCAGTACTTTTATTAATTTCAATCAAGCAGGAATAGTCAACCCTTGTTGCTTCTGATTGGGGCACACTCAGTGGTTAGTAAGCCCCTGGGCAAACTTTGATACAGGGTCCTTCTTATTGTCCCCTTAGGGTCTGGGTCCAATCAGAATCCCAAAAACAAAGATTACTGCCTTCAACACCTCCTAGAACATCTGGAGCACATATCCTTCTAGCCTCTTAAAAAGAATAAATGTAGGAAAGATATCTTCTTAATAAGGGGTCAAAAGATTACTCTCCCATGGTCCAGGAAGCAAATGTATGCAAATTTGCTTAAAAAATGCACACACATAATCTTTGTGTGTCTTTGATTTACACAGTTGTTCATTTTGACCCAAAATAGTTTAATCTTCTTAAAGGGCACCTGTTGGGTAAAAATGTTATCCCCAACCAAAGGTGTTGGCCTTTGGTTGGGGATTACATTTTTACCCAACAGGTGCCCCTTAAGGCAAATGATTATATAGTATTCTTGGGTCATAAACCACTCGAGAAGATGTTATTTGTCTCGAAAAGCTTTCTAATATAACTATCCATGTCATGTACTCATTGACCAGATTAAACCAGATCTTATTGGCTTCTAGTAACTCATCTCTTACCAAACAGTGGGCCAAATGCAATTCAGTGAGAAAAAGTTATCACATGGTTCAACACATGAAAACTCATGGACAAGATTCAATACGAGGAGAAATTCAGTTCCAATTTTTTCCCATAGACTTAAAGTTTTTCTGAATTTAATTTAATTTCAAATTGGATCTTGTCTATGAGTTTTCACTTGATAAACCCTTTTCTCACTGAATTGAATGTGGCCCAAATTCTCAATCTCTCATTTGGCTGCTGATCATCTTCCTGGTCAGCACTGTGAACTGTGGTCAACAGCATTCAACAGCCAAAATATTGGGGGTCATTTACTAATACAAGTTCAGTGTGCAAAGTGCAATTGTGGACTCAAATTTTTCATCCATAATTCAGCATTCTCCCCATAATTCCAGCATAAGCAAGGCCACTTTCCTAGCCGTGTATTCTGCAGTTGAGTCAAAACCTTTACTATTGCCCTTGTGTTTCGATCGAATCAGCTGCACGTTGGATGTAGCAATTTTAGAGTGGGTGTATCAGTTCGGGAGCATGCTTTCAAAATGGAATTGGCATCAAAATCTGGAACTACTGCCAGTTGTAGGGGCGCAGTAGCTACAGTGATCCCCAACCAGTGGCCCGCAAGCAACATGTTTCTCACTAACCCATTGGATGTTGCTCCCAGTGGCCTCAAATCAGGTTCTTATTTTTGACTTACTAGCTTGAAGTCAATGTTTGGCTGCATAAAAAACAGTTGTACTGCCAAACAGAACCTACTGTAACCTGCTAGTGCACAAAGAAGCTACCAAATGAGCTATTATGGCACATATTTGGCACCCACGGGAACTTTTTTCATGCTTCTGTTTCTGTTTTTCCCCAACTCGTTTTACATTGGGGACCAAACTGACCAAACCTATATCACAATCTATCATTGGGACCATCATCCCAATCATTCCTGTGGTCTATAGTCAATCACAATGAACATCCATCATGAGATATTTGAGTTTGGTCAGATATCTTGAAAAGAGAGAATAATAATGTATAGAAAAGTTAAAGTTCTGGTATTGGAGAAGTGTTTACAGAATTTCCTTAAAACCCTTATTGGTACATTGATGTAGTTGAGAGAATGAGGCATTTAATCCCTTGGAAATACTTGGGAATAATGCCCTGCCTTGTGTGAGTTACTGGGAACAAGTGTGGCCTACTATAGAAACAGGCTTCACATCTCCAGTGCTAACAAAACACTCTGATTGAAACCTGCCTTTAATTACGCACATAGTTTTGAGTAGCTGCCCCTTTGGACTGGATTTTAAAACGTGATATTAATTAAAACTGCTGGTGTTTGTTCTGCAATTCTGATTTATGGATCTCAGTCCCACTGGCCTGCTGTCAGGTTTTATACACAAGTCAGGTTTAATACCCAACTGGAGTCCTGATTGCTGACATGGAAGACTGACCCCTGCAATAGCAACACACACACATCAATATACTGTATTTCATGTAGTTGGAGAAACCAATAATAGATTTACATTCCGCCAGCAGGTTGGAAACGCTTAATAAATATTTTATATTTTTTTAAAAATAATGAATTATATGTCCATAAACGTCCTGCTAGTTTTTTGCACAGATAATGGTGTTTATTAATATGCCGTTGTACAGTTTTCCTGCCAAGGTAAGAGAGTAATATCCATCCAAACACATTTCGATTCCAAATGTATAAACAATTCTTAGTATTTTCTTTGGCACCCCTTTGTTTTCATGTTCTGTGTTGCTGAAGGGTTTCCTTTCAGAGCAGTGATCCCCAACCAGTGGCTCGTGAGTAACATGTTGCTCTCCAACCCCTTGAATGTTGCTCCCAGTGGCCTCAAAGCAGGAGCTTATTTTTGAATTCTTGGCTTGGAGGCAAGTTTTGGTTGTATAAAAACCAGATGTATTGCCAAACAGAACCTCCTGTAGGCTACCAGTCCACATAGGGGCTACTAAATAGCCAATCACAGCCCTTATTTGGCACCCTATGCTTGTGTTGCTTCTTAATGTTGTTCATGGAGGTCCTCAGTTTCAGAGAAACAATTTCTGCCCTGCTGGTTGGGAACGGTATTACGTTGGAATATTTAAACTACACTCAAATAGTTACATTACTAAAATGGACATGGTTCCCACCACAGCCATCCAGCCTCTTCTGATGAATGGTACACAACCGTGTTTATTGACACTGAAGAATCCTGCCATCCTATACCTGGCAGACGCTCCATCAATTGTACATCATAAATGTCCCCCTTTTCTTACAGTTGCTTTACTTTTTATAGTACTTCCATGGTTTATCACACAAAAACGTTAACAGATGTTGGAGAAATTTGGAATTAGAGGAATAGTAACAACAAAACAATCAAAGTGTTTTAAAGATAAGACACTATAATGTACTGGTGCCCTACACTGGCACAGGTGCGTTTGCTTCAGAAAAACAACTATAGTTTATATAAACAAGCTGCTGTGTAGCCATAGGGCAGCCATTCAAGCACAGGATACACAGTAGATAACAGATAAGTACTACTATAGTTTATATAAACAAGCTGTTGTGTAGCCATGGGGGCAGCCATTCAAGCACAGGATACACAGTAGATAACAGATAAGTACTACTATAGTTTATATAAACAAGCTGCTGTGTAGCCATGGGGGCAGCCATTCAAGCACAGGATACACAGTAGATAACAGATAAGTACTACTATAGTTTATATAAACAAGCTGCTGTGTAGCCATGGGGGCAGCCATTCAAGCACAGGATACACAGTAGATAACAGATACGTTCTGAAGAATCCCATTGTATAATACGGAGCTTATCTGTTATCTGCTGTGTATCCTGTGCCTTTTCTCCTTTTTCAGCTTTGAATGGCTGCCCCCTTGGCTACAAACAGCTTATTTATATAAACTATAGAACTGTTTCTGAAGCAAACACACCAGTTTTACCAGAGATTGTATTTTCATGTCTTTAAAACAATTACATTTTGTTGTTGTTAATATTCCTTTAAGATATATTTTTCTCACGAAACTGAATCTTAAATGTTTTACTGAAACATCCCTATAGCCTCCATTCGTCCTTTTATGTACAAGAAAACTATATTCTTCCAGTCTACTTGATAAATGTGCAAGTAAAACGCATAGAAATGCTTCGCATGGGCTTTTTTTTTTTAAACCAGAATAATTGCTTTTACTAGATCTGATCGATACTCATTTCTGCTTTTTGGAAATCACAGAATAAAGAATCAGAAACATACTTGAGCTGCTTTTTTTTAATAGGAATCAGTAACTGTATCTAATTGAGATGATTTAAATGGGTGATCTATGGAATTGTAATATTTTATTTAAAAGTGGGCATTAAAAAAGTAAAAAACATTTGGCATAAATGCATTTGCAGCTCCCTGGTGAACGCTATACCTGCATATCCAATAGGTTTGCAGTCTGGAGGTCATTTAAAAACAATGGGCAATTTGCACCTGAGCAGTAATCCATTGCAACCAGTTAGATGTTTGCCATCATTATTTTACCTGCAGTTGGCTGCAAAAAGCTAATCACTGATTGGTTGCCATGGGTTATTGCCCGGGTGCAGATTTGCCCAGTGTTTATACATGAGCTCCAGTGTGTATATACAGTGTGTATATATGTGTTTGCACTTGCAAATATGGTTCCATGGAGTACAGAACGCTGGAAACTATTTCCAGTATAAATCTCCGGGAACAAGGGGAGTCAATGAGCCAATTATAGGGCGACGTGGCGCGGCAGAAGCACTCGCTATACTATTATAAAAATGAGCTAGTTTGGCAGGACTAGTGTTTTAATCAGCCAGTACAACAGTATTCTGCTTTTAACTTCTTTATTATACTGACAGATGGCAACACTGTTCTTACAACTCACTGGGGTTATTTACATGAATAAACCTGGTGCATTTATCTTGCGCATTTCTACACAGTCGCATTATATTACTGAATGCTTGGATAACATGGCGGGTACTGCCAGAGTATGTTATTATACAATTCTGTGATAAAACCAGGCATAGGGCCATGCCAAAAAGGGAGCAATTTTATCTAATTCTGCCCTTGCAGACGTAGGGGCAGGAGGGGGTTTCATTCTCTTTTAATGCCAGTAGAACAGTAGAATTGTGATTAAAGGAGAAGGAAAGGCACCCCCAAGTGATTGTAGTTACTTACCTGAAACCCAGGGCCGGTGCTCCTATTAGCAGAAAACTGCACCCGCCTGGGGTTATACCAGTGAGCAACATGAAGCTTCCACTTCCGTCTTCTTCTGTCTTCAAATTTCCTGGGACAAACACATGCGCAGTTGAACGAAATAGCCAACTTTTTGATTTAAGTTCGCCTTTTCGTTCTACTGCGCATGCGCGGCCACGCGAAGAAGGAGGAAGACGGAAGAAGATCGCTTTGTGGACCTGTCTCTCAATGTAGACAAACAATGGTTGTTGACTTTAGGAAGACTAGGAGTGACCACCTGCCACATGTGAAGATCATCAAAAGCACCAAATTCCTTGGTGTCCACCTGGTGGAGAACCTCACCTGGTCCCACAACACCAGCTACTTAGCCAAGAAAGCCCAACAGTGCCTCTACTTCCAAATAAGTGGCCACTTCAAGCATTTGCACAAACATCTACAAAAAGATATATATACAGATATAAAAAGATATATCTATAAAAAGATATATATAGCAAAAGTTCCCTATGAATTGCTTGCATTGATGAATTTTCAGTGGGGGAAACTTTGTCAGTGTTCGTCTGCCGAGACGTCACTTCGCATTTTGATGAATTAGCGTATGCGCTGCAAATGAATGTCTGTTGAAGTTGCGCGGAGTGAGGTGAAGCTTTCCAAGGCAAAAATTTGCCCTTTAGTAAATTTTCCACTTAGAATGATGGTATAGTTTCCCTTTAAGGTGTCTACCCTACTTTTAGTTCTATAAAATTGTAATAGGTTTCTTTAAGCTCAAGATATCATCCTTTAACATGACTGCAGCAACAATAGCTGTTCTACTTTTAGTTTTAGTTTTATCAAACATCATTTCGTTTTTATCAAACATTAGGCCCTTCCTCAACAGAACTATCCAATTGTAGAAATGTGTGTGCTTCAAGCACCTCACCCGAACCCCTTTGGGCAAAGTGCAGAGCGGTCAAGAGACTCTTGCCAGGCGTCCAACATGTATTAGAGAAGAAATAACTGCAGCACCTCTTTGTTGCAAAAGTGAAAAGGTTGTGTTTATTGGTCAGAAACCAACAGGCAACGTTTCGGGCTTATTCTCGCCCTTTCTCGAGCCTTGTTGGTTTCTAACCTTTTCACTTTTGCAACAAAGAGGTGCTGCAGTTATTTCTTCTCTTCCCCAACAGAACTGACAGTCTACAGTCCCTATCACATTCACAAACACCGGTCAATATTATCATTAGCCTCTTTAGTGACTGTGGGAGTTAACTGGAGCAACTAGAAGTTGGGGCAGCAATGGTTCCATCATTGTGAGGTTGCAATGGTGCTAGACAGGTAATGCTGAGGTTAAATGAAAGCCACTAAATGTGTTGTGAGCACTAAGGAAGCATTATATTTGATATGTAGATGTTATATTGATATATTATGAATGCTAAAGGCTATAGAAATGATAATACTTGACATACCAACCTACCAAGTCATTGTGTCATTATAGTGATAGCCCAGACCTTGGAACTGAGTTTAAATAAGGTAATGCAGAACAAGTCATTTATCTGGAATTATTGATGAAGAAAGAACATTTTAGATGAGTAATGGAACCTTACACAATGAAACGACAAAGTGATCAATGCCCGTGTTTCAGTAGATGTACCTGACTCTTTAATTTATACTGATACTTTATTACGGGGAAGACTGTATCATAAGAAAGGTTCAATCAATGAATAGCCTTGGATGGCCAGAAAAACAAAGCCCGCAATGGTTTACGGAAAACTTAATAGCCATGTTTTAATGTCCTATTTATGGTGTTTGGTCATACTTTTATATGCTATGGCCTGTGGCAGGAATTTTATGAGATGCTTTATTTTTTTTAAAAAATATTTGAGTTTTGGGGTTAATCAATAGGATTGTTGATTGTTCCCAAACCCATAAAGAGAACTGTAAAGTTTCACACAGGGTCAAGGATTAATCACCCATTAACAAAGAGTTGGCACCAACTTAAAGACTTACAGGAAACATTTAATACATTTAAGGCAACGAAGAAAAAAATAAAATTGCAGATTTTTATTAGTGAGCTTAATCAAGCTGCAATATGCAATATCTCCCCCCTTATATCAAGTACTATTTACGTAGGCAGCATCATCTGGCTCCAAGTGTAATTTTCTTTATCAAACAGGTATTATACCTGTTATCCAGAATGCTTGGAACCTGGGGTTTTCCAGATAAGGGGTATTTCCATAATTTGGATCTTCATACTTTAAGGGGGTTATTAGTCAGAATGCTAAAATCTCCAAAAAAAATTTGGAATTTTTAGTGGGAAAAAAACCTCAAATATTTCAAAATTTATTATACCCCGAGTATGGAAAAAGTCAGAATCCGAAAATCCAGCCCCTCAGACCTGCCGAGGTTCTATATGGGTAGAACCACATGGGCGATTTAAGTCCGATCCGACGCCAAACGGATGTGACGGAGATAAGGATAGTTGTAGGAATGTCGAATGTAGTCGAAGCGTGCATCCAACATTTGTGTTGTGTTGGATTTCTTACCTTATTTCCGGGGCATCCGACTTGACACCAGCGTTTCGTCGCGTGGCGTCGGATCGGACCTAAATCGCCCATGTAGTTCAACCCTATAAGTGAATGGGACAAGTACCTATCTTATTTGGAAGTTTCTGTGGAAAAAGTCTGAAAAAAACATGATTTGGGTTTTCACTGCATTTTATCGAGTTTTTTCACCAATCCAATTAAATTGTGCTTTTTTTTTAATAATAAATAAGGTCAAATTGTGGATTCTAGTTTGGCATGACTTTTTTATTTAAAATAATCCAATACATTCGGATTTTGATAAATAACCTCCTAAATCTACTAAAATACCATTAAAACATGAAGTAAACTCAATAGAATAACGCCTCTGTTTACTGGTACCAAATAAATCCACCTTTATCTTACCTCTCTGCCTCTGATGAACTTCTCATTGAGTGCCTACTCCAAAGTACACCGTTGATTCCGCTCCCCTAGCTGAAGGCTAAAGGCAGATCACCTGGGCCTCTGAATGACTTTTGGTGAGTTATAAATGCAATTTGTTAAGTCTTGAATATGGGCATGGCCCATGTAGAGTGGGTTGTGGTGGCAGGGTATGCATGTTCCAGTAATCATCTTGATTTTAAGGTGTAGGAACACGGCCATCTGACCTAGGATCAATCAATTTAATTTTTTTGATGCCCACATATGTACATTAGAGTCAGTTTAATCATGAACACAATGAATGTACAGCCTGCAGCACCATCAAGGCCATTGCTTAACTCTATGCCACCATGGGTCCAAACTTCAAAGCCCACCATCTTCAATGCAATATCATTGGTTAATTGAAGCCCTAGCAATGTTGTTGTATTTCTGAAATCGCCAACCTTTGATATTCTTCGTCGTTTCAGAAGGACAAGTACTAATCCCCAGCCAGCAAGTGTCAGCACTATTTCCTAGCACTTTCACGTTGGAGAAGCGATGAGAACATAAAACATGCAAAATCACTTTCTTTGTCTAGATTTCTTGGCTCTGCTCTTAGCAAACCTACTGAGCTTCCCTTGTTTACCTCCTTGAGGGTGACATCCATTTGTTCTGACTGGCAGCAACTATTAAACCTTTTGTTCCGTCTGCGACAAAAAGAAACCAGTAAAAGGGATTATATGGCTGTCCTGCAATAAGGTAATAAGATTTTCTCTGCTTTAAAAATGATCAAACATGCCAAATAATTGAGTAGCCTGAAGTTATGACAGATTATGTAAATGGCCAAGTGCTGCTGTATTTCAGCCTTCTGCTGCCAGTCTGCAGGCTGCTAACAGAAGGAACTATTTTGGTATTGATAATAAATGAGAGGCGGAGGCTTTAGACATATCCCTGTGGAATTCTGCTGGGAGATTTGGATGCTTATGTTACAGGGACACCAAAGATTAACACAAGGTCGTTCTCTAAATCATGCAACATTGATTTGTCCCTAAATGCCCCTTTGACTTATTCCACCAGAGCACGGGTTACACTCCAGAGCCCATACAGATAAGCCATTGCATATACTGCTGTCAGTGAAGCACAGATTTATCCAAAAGGGTCTTCAGGGGTTCAGGGGCATAACTACAGAAGCAGACCCTGCAGGGATACCCAGGAGTGTAGGGGGCCCAGTAAGGCCCTAATTTATGGACAATTCTATAAATCTGGGTTGAACTGGTCAACTTAGCAATGTTTTTTGTCCCAAACATGAATTTGCTGTAGAGCCTAGTAATATCTAGTTAATACCACTGGGTTCTTTAACAGCATTGTACAATAAAGTACCAAAGTAGCATCTGTCTAGCAAGTTATAGTAATGCTGACTGTAGTACTCACACTCAGTCACCTTCATCTCTAAACGTTTGGTTTCCTAGGCTGGTGGATATCTCAAGGGTTTTGATCCAGCTCACATGGAGAATAACATGTTTTGATACATAATCCTGACCTACCTACAGTATGTATGTATCCTTACATGGCTGAACCTACCATCACATGGGAGACTTTAGAATACCTCTGGACATCACCATCAGGTATATTCAATGTTCTCCTATTCTTTAGTCTTATGAAATGCTCAACTACAGGGCATGCTACCAATGCCTTCAGGATGATCCCAAAGTACACATGAATGACCTTTCTGCCTATATATATATGTATAGGTCTGCAATAAAGTTTATCTTAGAGTTGAATATCAGTGTTTGGGCTTCAGGTACATCATATATAGGGACCAAAGCATTAGATTTAGGAGTGGCATGGCTTCCTTCAGTGTGAGGTTAATGCTGTCTCTGCTTGGGTTTTCTCTTCCACCAATCCAAATATATACAGATAGGTTACTTGGCTTTTGGTGAACTCAATGAGTAACAAAGCTGGAGTATGAACTTAATGATGAACAATCTCTGAAGATGATTAAAAGTCATCTTGGACTTTGGCCTTTTTAAATGGTCTAGGATCTCCTTGGTCTACCCCACTAGAAGATTCCTGCATATTTCCACTGGACACTTCTATAAAATTTAAAGCAGTTGTATGTTGTATCTTTTTCAACTTTCTGTGCAATTATCTAGAGTTTTTTTTACTTAGTCTTTTCAACATGGGCACATCATTGTAGAAAGGAAGAAATCAAGGAACAATAGCTTTTTTCATTACCTTAGAAGACTGAGCAAATGGAGGTGATTGTACCATGGTTAGACCCCAGGCTATCAAGTTGTATAATGATTTTTACTGTTGAGCATGGGCTATTTGTTTAATAACTTTTCAATATGAAGGCCTGAGGCTATGAATGGTACAATGGTAAGAATAACTGAGCCTTTAATCTATACAATTGCACTTCCGTTGGAGACAATGCTCTAATAGGACAAATTGGTCACAGACAAATCTCTGCAAGCCCTTTTGAATGGTCTCATGAATACCTCAAAGCACTATGCCCCAATGGATTTCCTTTCCACAATAGAAAGTATCGATGCCATTTCTTTATCAGGAAGGGAGGAAGGCAGGTTAAGTTTTATCTCTCTAAATAAAACTGATGCATTCCTGTATCGACGTAGATTTAGCCGCTTCTCGCTGGCAGCTGTACTTTCCTGAGTTGTGTGCGGAGAGTGAAGGTTTTCTATATAGAGCACCATCATTTGGGAAATCACAGATCTGCTGGAGCGTGGCTGGGATCCTTGTGTTGTCATGTTTCGTTTGTGTACGCCACTAATATCACCGTGCCTGAGGCTAGGTTAATTACACATCTGTCATGTAGCTCTTACAACTGCCTTTTCATTTCACTTTTGGTGTGTGGTTTCTGTTTCGCATGTCTAACCTTGCGGTTATTTAGGTTTTCTGTCAATGTCCCTATATTATTATCATTATTATTATTGTTATTATTTTGTGGCCTCTTTATAAAGTTTTTTTAATTAATTGTTTTACCTTTGCCCCAAAACGGAACTTAAAAGAAATGTATTGAACAACTTTATTGCTCCTTGTGTGCACATGGGACCTCTTCCTTAATGCCAGCGATAGAATGTTCTGTTTGTTATGATTGTGTAAAAGAGCATATTAGGGATTTGCCTGGGGCTGCTGGAAGCTGGGGGGCTTTAAAGCACATCTATATTGGGTGTATATGTTATAAATGTCTAGTCTCATGTTCTCACTCATGTTCATGCTCACTCCCAGGTATGCAGATGCACATGGGTCACCTTGAAACCTGTGTGCCGCAATATGACTGTGCACATCAGGGAACCACAACTGGGAGCTACCCAAGGCAGAAACCCTACCCAGTATTTTCATCGGTTGGTAGCTGCCCGTTAAACATTATTTATTTTTGACCGAATTATTATTATTATAATTACTACAGTAGGGGTCATTTACTTTACGTTGGGCAGAATAACCTCCTCGTGGTCACTGACCATGAATACTGTGCTGCCAAACACAAGTAGATCTGTATTCATGGGGGTAGTAAATGACCCTTAATACCTGGCACTTTATTTTCACTAAGGTGGTGACAGTATTAGTAGTGTCCTATTGCATGTTTTAATGTCTAACACTTAAAGGGGCACAGACAGTAAAACAGGCTGTACCCACGCATTTCACGCAAGCTTTTTGTTTGATGCCATGTTTGAGAGCTACTGTATCTGTGTCATGCAAAGATTTTTGTGGTGCTGAAAATTGTGGAAATAGCTGTCCAAAAAAAAAAACCTTCTCCCAAGTAATATGACCATACCTGTAAAAACATGATTTATATACTTAAATAAAACAGGAACAAATACCGTGTAACGGTGACATTTTTTCTCCCCTTTTTCATCTGCCTTGATTTATAATAGATGGAAATGTTGATATACAAGACTCTTTCATCCATTTCCCCCACTTGTAGAATGTTAGCAAGGTGTGCAGAGGTCATAGTGGTGTCCCATTGCCCTATCAATACACTTTTTATGTTGCTGTTTCTTGTTTAGTGCTCTTGTATTCATGGCATGTACATCTTTTGCTCTGTACTCCTTTCCCATACTATCAACCTCTCCTCTTAGGTCACATTTCTCATCATGGAGATTTGCTCCTTCATTATAATTCTGTCTTCTATTGTTATAAGGTCTAGATGCAGTCATTCAAACACCGAAACAACTTAGCATTCCATAGATGTTGTTAAGCGAAGCATATAATGATCCGTGATAAAGTATCCGAGACAATGTAACGGCCATGTATCTAACAGTAGATGGGCTTTCAAACAGCACACAAGGATACAGCCTGACAGACTTTCCAAAAAGTTCAAGTTTGCTGAAGAAAAATAATCATTGTCCTCGGAACAAAACAATCCAGTTCACAAGAAGAAGCAACCATTGGCAACGCTTTGACTAAGGCTACAAATTTTCTTTTTTTTTCACAAAAAATGTGTGTAGAACATGTTATTTCTTAATCCAAGAACAAGCTGATTATTTTTAATATCAATTTTAAAAAACTGAGCCCAGTCCTTTAAAACAGAGTCTTATTTGTACTGAAATTGTAATTTTTGAGTTTCATTTTGTTTTTTGTTTACTTGCAGTGTTATTTCATATTATACACAAGTTGTTGAGGTTAGTCAATAAAGGGCACCTAAAGACCCAACTTACTTTGAAGAGCTTTGACTGGTGATGAGCAAATTTCTCCCGTTTCGATTCACCGAAAAATTCTCAAAACACAAATTTTGCTGGCCGCATCAACATTTTTTTGATGCCGGCAACAATTCGATAAGCATTAAAGTGAATGGGCGCCATTAATTGTCGCCGGCATCAAAACAGGGAAACGGGGAAATTTGCCGCGAATTTGCGCCTGGTGCATAAATTCGCCCATCACTAGCTTTGACTAATGTCATACAGTCTAAATATAAGCCTGGAATACTTATGTAAAGATATCAATCTCCAATACCTTTCCTTTTCGGTTCCTTAGTTGTCCGAGTCTGAGGCCCATTTATTAAAGGTCAAATTTTAATGGTATTAGAAGTTTTTGAAACCACGATTAATCTCTAAAACCACAAATTCGATCAAAGTTATTAAAAGATCCAAATATAAAAATGTAACAAAAAATGTAAAACTAAAAATGTGAATATGTTTCAGTTTGAGTTTTTAGGCCAATTACCACTGGAAAAAAAAATCAGAAAACCTTTGAAAGTCAGAATTGATAAAAAAATGATCCAATAATAACCAGTTCCCTGTGAGACTTTGACAGCTTTTACTTAGCGTAGTTTTGTTATAGAGTTTTTTTGTGGTTTTTACACTCAATAAATCTAAAATTTTGGGTTTTTGGAGAAATAAAAAATACACATTTTTAGAGAAAAAAAATACAATTTGTGAACCTGTCAGTGTGTTCCTTTTCAAATTTGTACTTACAGTACACTTTTCTCCCTCCTTATTAAATCTGACAGATAAATAAAAAAGGGTGATATTCTTATGACCAGAATACTTATGTAAAGATATCTATCTCCAATACCTTCCCTTTTCAGTTCCCTAATTGTCTGAGTCTGAGAGGCCCATTAATTAATGGTCAAATTTTAGTGGTAGAACTTTTTGAAACCACGATTAAACTCTAAAACCACAAATCCGATGAAAGTTATTAAAAGATCCAAATATACAAAGTACGAACGAAAAAAAAATGCTGTACAATGCACTAAAAATATGAATATCTTTCAGCCAATTGCTAGTGCCTTTAAGAATGGCTTGGATGATTTTTGGACAGACATAATACCAAAGGCTATTGTGATAATAAGCTCTATAGTTAGTAGAGATATGGGTATATAGAATTTAATTAAAAGTAGGGATGGGTGTATGTATGGATGCTGGGTTTTCATTTGGAGGGGTTGAACTTGATGGACTTTGTCTTTTTTCAACCCAATTTAACTATGTAACTAGTGAACAAAAAATTCAGAAAACCTTTGAAATCCTGAATTGATTAAAAATTATCCAATAATATCAGTGCATCTCCCTATGGGACATTGACAGCTTTTACTTAGCACAGTTTTGCAATAGAGTTTTTTTGTGTTTTTTACACTCAATAAATCGCAAATTTATAGATTTTTGGAGAAATAAAAAACACACATTTTTAGAGAAAAAATACAATTTGTGAACCTGTCAGTGTGTTCCATAAAAGCATGTAAAATGTTGTGCCCAGTGGCATAATTAGGTGTTACTGGGGCCCAACAACAATTTGGGGCCAAAAACACTGATAAGTTGACCTCAATTTTACATACCCTGATTTTAAGTTTTCCCTCACTTTACATTGTTTTTTATGGTCCCACCAATATATTATGCATAATACATTTCCCAGATTTTACATGATTTTATTCTGGTCCCTTGAAACCCCTAAAATGGGGGTTCTACTGTATATGGAAATTGCTCATTAATTTTGGCCTTTCTGGGTCCCTTATACTCCTGGGATTATCTGCAACCACAGGGTCTGCTTCTTCTGTAGTTTCGCCAATGATATTACCCTTACAATTTTTCCTCTCCTTATTAAATCTGACAGATAAATAAAAAACGGGTCATATTCCGGTGCTTAGGTTGAATTATACTGTAATATGTATCCCTTACCTTTGGTCTTGCATTTTTGCATACTGAAATACCCTAGAGAGCCGGCAGACTGATTTGAGATGACAAAGGCATTTATATCTGAGTTAATGAGAAGTTCACAGCATACATTTGATAAGCTTTGTCATCCTTTTGTCTGTAGATGCTCGGCCCTGCATTTTAATTTGCCGTACATAATGCTCGCTTAATGAGTTCCAGAGGATAGACACTGAACCACGCCATTGAAGCTGCAAGTATGATTATGAGCTTTTTTATTTAATTCTCATAGATTCCATTACAAAAAAAAGAGAGAAACAGTTATGATCAGAGGGAAATACTTTTGATTTCTGCAGCCTAAACTTTTGCATAATAATAATATAAAGAAAAACCTGAAGATTGAAATTATTAAGAAGGTCATTTCCACTGTTGTGGTAAAGCCCTGACAAAGAGTTTGCTATGCTATGTTTCAAGTTCTACCAGAATCAGTTAGACAGTTTCAAATTGTGGTGAAGACCTGGAGGTGTTAGTGTTGACAAATCACTCTTTGGTCTTCATCAACTTCATTTTGGTTTTATGAATAATTTCAGTACAATTGGTATTTCGTTTAGATTTACAGATAGTCCTAGTGGTTGCCATTATTTATGATATGAAAGTCCATCAATGTTCTCGTTATTTTAGGTCACTTGTTAGTTATTTGTTTAGCCCATGACTAAGTGCCCTTAGGGTACGAAACGCGTAAGGCCCATGGAGATGTGTAATTATTAATTTCTACTAATACAAATAGTTTTTTTACAAAACATTTTTTTGGCCCTGTGGATTCCTTTGAGTTCCGGTTAGCCCTGTGTTTCTCTATTTGCACACTTGTTAATTCTTGCCATTATGGAATCATAACCAACTCCTTATAAACATCAAGGTTATTTTGCAATGGCAGGAAGTGTTTCTGGTCATGGATGTCATCTAGTAGTTTGTATCTGTGAGATTCCCACAGTAACCCTATGCTGTGCTGCTTCTCCCAACATTTGGGCACTCTCTCAGCGGATCTCCTCCATGCATAACCAAGCTAAGAGGAGGAAGTAGATGTTAAAACCCAGTAGATGTATTGGAAGAGTTTGGACAGTCATTATATCTTCAATGCGGAGCTGCAGCCCTCATCCTGAAGTTTATCTATTCAAACTAAATATATACAGGTATGGGGTCCCTATCTGGAAATCCATTATCCAGAAAGCACTGGATTTTGGAAGGGCCATCTCCCATAGACTTCATTATAATGAAATGATTCACATTTTTAAAAATGTCTTTTTTCTCTGTAATAATAAAATACTACATTGTAATTGATCCCATCTAGGATTTAATTAATCCTTATTGGAAGCAACACCAGCCTATTGGGATTATTTAATGTTTAAATGATTTTTAGTAGACAAAGTATGGAGATCCAAATTACAGAAATACCACTTATCCAGAAAACCCCAGCTCCCAAGCATTATGGATAACAGGTCCCATACTTGTATACCAATGGTTTATCTCCCGTGTTAGTCCCTCTAGACTTTAGAAATACAGCCTTAGTAGTTAAGAACATGAACCATACCTGAGCTGAGAAAAGCAATATGGAAGCACCCATTCCCATGATCTGCTCATCCCAATAAAAAGGTTTTACCCCCTATACGTTTTGTACCATAGTGAACACATATATCTAAATAGCTGCTGTGTACCAGACCTGGAAAACACTTTGCACTTTATACTACCGCCCTTGTAATTTAGTATTACTCTCACTTTAACTATTGTCAACATTTGTAGTGGCGTTTTTCTTATCATGAGATACAGAATCTTTTCTTTAGTTTTTTCCTTTTTTTTTTTTTTTTTACAATTATAATAACACTTACCATCTGTCTTTATTTGGCCAATGACAAGATGAAATCTGTTTGATATTAATTACTTGTCTTTCATTGGTAGGTACAATACAATTTATTGCCATTTGTGAAAAATGTGTTTAATGGATGGCTGCCCATTGATAGAATATCAACTTGGCAATGGAATTGATGCATTTTATTAAGTAGAAATCTCTGTATGCCAACACATGCCCGTATATAAGGTAAATGAAAAACAATAGGCACTTGTAAATAGAGTCAATATATCTACTTGTAACTAAGATAAGATGATTTAGTAGATCATATAATAGATTTCTCTTTCATTAAGGCAAACAAAGAGTATTGTGGGTCAGTTAATGTTGAGAATGTAGAAGATGGCGACTTTGTCCTTTCCTGTCTGCCTTAACAGGAAAAAGAAGGCATGATAGATTTGGGTACCCACCCGTTAGTCTCAAGTGTTTTGAGGTGACTTCCCATATGTAAAGTTCATGGACTGAGATGCTCTGAAATTTGCTCAGGGAAGAGGTGCCTTGAGGATGGGAAGGATGGGTCTTTCTCTGAAAATACTGGTACTGGTATGGGACCTGTTATCCAGAATGCTCAGGACCTTAGGTTTTACAGATAATGGATCTTTCAGTAATTTGGATCTTCATAAAGCTATTTGAAAATCATCCAAACATTAAATAAACAAAATAGGTTGGGTTTGCTTTCAATAAAGATTAATTAAATCTTAGTTTGAGGTTGGATCTTACTATTTTATTATTACGGGGAAAAAAATAAATCTTTTTTAAAAAATTGGATTATTTGGATAAAATGGAGTCTATGGGAGATGACCTTTCCGTAATGCAGAGCTTTCTGTATAGAGGGTTTCTAGATAACGGGTCCCATACCTGTAATAGTGTGTACATAAAAGGTATCAGAAGGAGGTTGAGTTTGGAATGAATGGGTTGGAGTTTTGTTGAATAATAGGTGAGGATCATGGATCATGTTTTTTCTTTTATATAAAAAACATACTTGAAGGGAAGGTTGGGTTCCATTACTTTGTATTGGCGAAATTCATTTTAGCCTTTTACATGTTGCGAAGGTTTATAGTATATACACATTTCATTTATTTAATGGGTGCTTTGTACTTTTTATGTTGAACTGGTATATTGATGACATATCTCGGTTGTTTATTAAAGGGACAGCACTGCCATTAGCCTTTTTAGGTGTGTTTTATATGACTTTACATTTCCTCAAAATAATAAAATATATGAAAATGTCCTTGTCTTTGGCTGCTCTTTGGGAAGTAGCTGTAGTCTTAATTATGCCTGATGCTCTTAAACTCAACCCATTGATGTCATATGTTTCCATAATTAGAACTTTGCACACCCCACTGTGTTCAAACACAACAGTGAAGACCCTCAATTTCTTTTTTAAATCTAGACAGGGGAACATATTCAGGTCAACCAGTGTATTCATATGAACATTATTTGTATGTTGGTGAGAAATCTTTTCTTGGTATTGATGAGGCTAAAATACCAGGGAATGACACTAAAGTATTTTAATGATGGACTTGTGAGCAAGGTAGCTCATTAAATCTGTTTTCCCCCAATAATTACCCCTGGTAAATGGGATGAAGCTTGTTAAAATGTTTATGCATGGAGCCATCATTAACATGTTTTATGTAAATGAGGTGCACAGCCCGCTAATATGGTTTAACCCCCTATACTTCTAAATGAGGAAACATTTGGGTCTCAATTTCTCCGAAGAATGCAATTTATTTAATATATTTATTCCAATTAGGAATGTGACTGATCATTTTTGTGGAAGATATACTGCTATGAGAGATTGCTAAAAATCCATCTCCTAGTTTAAACATAGTTAAATGTTCTTGTGGTCTTATATTACATCTATTTATATGTGTTTATACATGTATAAATGAATGATGACCACAACTGGCAGCTTATATAACTCTGAGGCAACTCACCTGCCTCAACTGGTATGGGTGGTTGGGTGCCCATGGTGGGGTGCATGTGGTGCTCCACCTGCCTCCAATAGTGATGGTGTATGTGGGTGACATGGGACCTTGGGTGTGGGAGGCCTGAGATATCCATATCTAAGTTGCTGCCAGTTTCCTTTCCCCTCCAACCCCTCCCTTTTTTCTCCTTGGTCTCTGATCCTCTCCCCTTATCTTCCATGTGTCTGTTCCCAACTATTGTACATCAATTGTCACTTGTCACCTCTCCATATCTTCATCATTCCTTTTTGTTGTGAATGCTCACAAAATAACAGGCAACAAGAGAACTGGGAGGCAGACATGGGTTCCGGAAGAATTTACGATGTACTTTGATTCCATCATAAAGCTCCTCAGACAAAAGAGTAATCAAAATACCATTTTTGCAGATGTTTTTCTGTTTTTATCTTTGGATGATGCCTAAGCTAAAGCATGCAATATTGCTGTTATCTGTCTTGTACATAGATATAAACATTCCAAATAAATCATACCTGCCAACATTCCTAAATATACTAAATATTTCTAGAGTTGATTCTTATTCAATTTTACCCTTCCAAGATTTACCTTGACCAGTCCCAGATGTGCCAGAGTCTCTGCAAGACCAAACACCTTTTGGTACTGTTCTGAACATACTTGACTTTATTGAAAATGTAAGGCATTGGTCCCCAAACTGTGAGGATGCCACTACTAAAGGGTGGAGAGCAAAGGCCGGGGGGGGGCCATCATCAAGACATCAAGGCTTCCCTTTATACTGGAAGTATCAGCCTGAAAGTCATATGTGTAAGATATGTGGTGAACACTTGTCTTTTATCCTAAATAGCTGATATAACAAAAGTTTCCTTTGGGCTGACAAATATGGCTGGAGAACCATTGTTAGAAGCATCTTACTAAAGGTTATTTAGAATAAGATCTTCGGTGAGCACTGATGTTTTATCATTGACAATCTTGTAACTATGGTTAAATAACTGATATAACAGTGTCTTAAGTTGGCCATACATGGAGATAGCTGCTTGTCTGATTGGATTATGGGCCCTAGGGCCCCCATGATTGTATCATAATGCTGCCAATATGTGCGGTCGGATCGCAGGGCCGCATCTATGAACAGATGCGGCCGCGATCTATGGGATTTTTAACCCTGCTGATCAACATCTGGCCGACTTTTGGCTAGATATTGATCGGGGTAACCCATCGGAGGGCACCATGCATGGGCCGATAAGCGGCCGACCCGGTCTGTCTGCAGCTTTTATTTGCCCGTGTATGGCCACCTTTAGGTAAGGGTTCTGGACAAATGTGGTGGGGGAATGCTGAACCACAAAAATATCAGTTGGGGGCAATTGATAAATCATCTTTGCAAACCAATCATATTTCTCCGTTTGTAAACTTTTGTAAAGTAAAAAGTGTTTGTGAGAAAGCCATTATTTTGGAGGGGCAGAAAAACGGAATAAAAAAAAAAGTAGTCTGAAAAAAAGTTGCTTGTTTAATCTGGATTTTTAAAGCTTGCAGATGGTTTGTGCCTACCTTGCTAACAAAAGCTGTCCTGTATCTGTTGGCTCTGACAGCCGTGCCTGTAGGAGGGAAATCGTAATCATGGATTTTGGCCTCCCCAACAGATGGGGTGGGAGGGATTTTTAGAAGTTGATTATAAGAAAACAAGCTTTAGAAAGCATCAAGAGTTTATGAAACAACAGACTGGCAGAGATGCAAATGTTTCATCATATTTTAATTATTCACTCAATTTAAGTCCAAATGTATTTGTTTTGTTTTTTTTTTTAATCTTGGCCTTCTGTCATAGCCATAGCTACTATATGATGAACAGTTATTTTTTCTCCATCTGCCATTTGTTATCTCCCAGTCTGATGGAAAAGACTACGTCACCTGGCTGCTGTGCTCTGACCTAAAACGGCATCATGTTATAGAATACAATCACAATACATAAAGACAATAACATAAAAAGAGACAAAGTATAGGATGTCCAAATGAAGCTGTAGAACAGCTCTTGATTACCATTGAATGGTAGATGCTGTAGCAACTGCTTAATAGCCTCAAGTTGTTGGTGGATTGATATTATTGGAGGTAGAACTACATAAAAACGGACAATAACAGAAAACTCTAGGCTTAGCCTTAGCAAAATCAGCATAGAAAAGAAAAAACTGGAGCTGCACTCTCAAGGGCTCCAACGTTCACGTTTGAACGTTGAAGTTGTTGAGAATACAAGTCCAATTTTTGGCTCCCATTCTCAACTTATGAGTGATGAGTTTTGCTCTACTATTTCACATAATG
The DNA here is from genome assembly GCA_038501925.1 of Xenopus petersii. Classification (NCBI taxonomy): domain Eukaryota; kingdom Metazoa; phylum Chordata; class Amphibia; order Anura; family Pipidae; genus Xenopus; species Xenopus petersii. Next base: position 16,654,253 of record CM076674.1, read on the forward strand.
GGGATCTCATCCTCCTTACCCAAATCATCATCTGACTTTAACACATAGATTGGAATGCGAACTAGGTATACACTATGCATGTAGTAGTCATGTCATGCAGGAGTGTTATCATTACAGAGTAACTTTTGCCTTCTAATTTAATCTAATACCCTTTTATGATCTTACTAATGTTTAAAAAATTTATATTTTGGGCACCAGTTAAACCTTTTCCTGCGATTGGCACAGGTAGGTTGACACAGAGGAGAATTTCAGCATGAAGTGGCATTAGTGACTTAAAATACGCAAATGCGGATTGCTCATGTGTATTAATCACACCCTCAGTGTTTAAACTGTCATTAGATCATTTTGAAGCAGAAGATTGCACTTCATCCCACCAATTTTGAAGATTTTCATTTGTGATTTTTGAGGGTCTTCTTTAAAATAATGTGAGGCATATTTCCAGATAGCTCTGGATTAATGAGTCACCAGATAACAGAATTATTCCAGCAAGATCATCTTTTTTTGGTGGGTATATTCATTTAATGCTTTCAGTCTCCATATCCCATCTTTATTGCATCTCAAGAATCATAGCCACTTTGGAATCCTCCAGCTTAATAAAACCTTTCCATGGCTCTCTAGGGTTTGCTGCCCTCATTTCATCTCATTGAACCAGTACTTACCAGAGTAGCTCTCTTTAGTAAAGTACCTGGTGCAGACAAGGGCAGACAGCACAACTAAGTTCTCCCATTACTCTTTCTTTCTGGGGGATGGGACATGTCCGATGATAAACAATGCCTACAGTTTTTCTGTTCAACCGGAGTCCATGACATTTACCCCCTTCTGGATCTAATTATGGCTTGAGCCACAGTTATTATAACATATTACCATAATAATTGTGTTTGCCTGTGTTCTGCACCAGGCTATTACTTTTTCCCCTGAGTAAGGCATTTTCTTTACATTATGGGTTCAAGTCCCATGTGATCCTTCCCCAACCAACAAGGTTAATATATAAAATATATATATAAAAAAATGGTTGTGTAACAGTCGCCCTACAGTTTGAGAAGTATTCAGGTTAGGAAATAATTTAATCTAAATCTCAACTTGACTAGCTTTCAAGTTGGCCCCATCCATCAACTGCATTGGTTCTGTCTACAGGGCAGAGTCAGTCACATATTATAGGATTGCTAGGGAATAATACAGGTATGGGACCTGTTATCCAGACTGCTCGGACCTGGGGTTTTCCGGATCTTTACGTAATTTGGGTCTTCGTGCCTTAAGTCTACTAGAAATTTATTTAAACATTAAATAATCCCAAAAGGCTGGTTTTGCTTCCAATAAGGATTAATTATATCTTAGTTGGGATCAAGTACAAGCTGCTGTTTTATTATTACACCGAAAAATGAAATCATTTTTGAAAATTTGGATTATTTGGATAAAATGGAGTCTATGGGACTCCGTAATTCGGAGCTTTCTGGATATAGGGTTTCCGGTACCTGTACTCCACTAGCAAACTTTGCACCTTGTATCATCTTGCCCCATAATTGTTAATACTTTGATTTTGTTCTTCTTATATTGCATTTTGCAATGATTCCCTTGAACATGAAATGGGTTGAGCCTCTGGCTTAAATTTTCATATATCACTGTTTCTTCCATCACGGAAAGGGATTATTAGTAGGAGCAATGAAATGGAAGACACTTGCAGTTATTCGGCAAGGTCATTTTTACAGAAAGCATTATAAGGAACTCTTTATTCTGAGAAATAGCTCTGTTAATTGGATGCCTTTCAATAACAAGACAAACGTCCCAAAATCTAACTGCAAGAGAACAAACACAAAATTAATGCTAATATGATTATTGCGCCATGGGAGAACAACAGATTGCTGGTTAAGTAAAAATGAATTAATGTATCAGTCATTATTAGGCTGAGTTGCATGGTTTGTTAATATATATCAGAATTAAAGTGATGTAAGGCATTTAGCAGAGACATCTTTAAAGCAGGGCTCTTTTTTTTGTAAACTCCCAAGGTTGAGTTGAGACCTTTAAAAGATTTGATAAAGTAGTCCATCTAGGAATTGATAGAAATTGAAGGTAAGTTACATTTTTTAATCAGCATCCCGGAGATCGGAGGTGGATTTTATTGGATTTCTCCTTTGGGGTTTGAGACATTATTACACAAATGTTCTGCTGATAGTGATGATGGTTTTAATGGTGAGTTGCGCTGGGCATATTATATTTAATTACACTGGGGCACTTGCAGTGTGGAATACCCTAATAACACTTTTTTTTTATAGACACCATTGAATATAATTACATTTTAATTACTCAGGGTAAAGAGAGTAATCAAAAATGGTATCAGTAATTTTTAAGATGAATTAATGTATTGGTTGCATTCAGTGCAATGTCTAAAGATACATTTGATGACTCCTGATATATGGGGCTTGCAGAGGTGCAGATGTGAATAGCTTCCATTTTATATTCATGGTAGAGCATAAAGTGGCCTTAACATCATGAGAGTCAATAACAAAAACCCAGGGCAGAAGTGCAAGAGCACCAAGGAGCACAAGATGGGGATGGGTAGGGGACAGGAGTCAACGACATTCCTTCCCCCTTCCAACCCCTATGAATACATTACTGCCAAATGCATAGAGCACTGTATTCATCGAGATGGCCAAAGGTTGCTTTGCTCTGAAAAGGCAATTCAAAAAAAAGTCAGGAAAAAAAATTACAGATTGCATACATAGGGCAAAGAATTACCCTTGCTGACCCTTAGGGGCAGATTTATTAAAGGTTGAGTTGTGTTCTCCACGAAAAATTCAAGCTTTGAGGTTATGAGTCAAAAAATCGTTTGTTTTTTTCCAGATTTTAAAAAGACTTAAATTTTCAAGATTTGTTGTAATATACACCGACCCTGGAAATCCGAAAATACACCATCTATAAACCTGTTGAGGTTGTCAGTGGCAGAGGTCCCTTGAACAATTTAAAGATAGTAATAGCCTTCATGAATTTCATGGGTTTTTTTTGGTGTGTTTCGCTCAAAAACTCGATCAGTTGGAGAGATTCAAGTATTTTTTTTATTAAAAATTCGATCAATTCGAAAGATTCAAGTATTTTTTTGCTGAAAACTCAATTCGGTTAACCCCGAACTCACAGATTTGAGTTTTTTCTTAAATTAGAATCCATTCGAGTTGTGAGTTGATTCGACTAACACACACACAGAGAGACTTCACAGAGAACCAAAAAGAATTGACTCTAAACCAATTGGCTTATTTTAAGTCCAAACACATTTTTGGATATGGATGGGAACAAAGCAACCTTTCAGGGTGGGAGAGGCGTAATAAATAAGGCAAATATTCTACACACATATTCTAGTTTACTAACTTGCATTCTCTGTGGTCCTAAATCTGAAGCCACATTTTCATCAAATGATCGTCCATTGTATTGTGTTGTCGGCAGTGTTAACATTTTTGTGACCTGATGAATGTGTCTCCTAGTAGTTTAGGTTTCACTTGATATATGATATGTTATTTTATTCTTTACACGGCTTATGTTATCTTTCCGTTGGTGTTTAGAAAAATCATATGAACTATTAAACCACATGAACTTTGATGTTTTCCATCAAAAAATGTCATGGTTCTAAACATTTTGAACTGCTAGGAGATGTTACATAAACATAGAAACCTATGGAATGTATCGGCGAATATTTTCCTAAACAACAACATCAAAGCCTTTTCCAAGTTGATGCTGTTATTGAACCAAATGGATAATGTTACATTACTGTTTTTTTTTTGTGAAATCTGAGGCAAATCATAAGTAAACATGAACATTCTTTTCTGCGGTTTCCTAGGTAAGCATTTATCAGACGTTATATAGTTCCTTGGACGTTTTCTGGGTGGTACGGCACTACTACTAATGTACACACACAGCAGACTTCAGAAGTAAAAGTCTATGTGGTATAACTTATTAGTCTGGGAAAAGACCTTCATTTGTATACTACTGAAGGGAGTAAGGTGAGGAGTGGACAAGAAACTTTTACCTACATCCAATTTGCAAATATAGTGGAGCAAATATCAGAAACAAATAGTATATCGAAAAAGCCACACTCAGACATGATAACTAGGTTCAAAAGTCACAATTGAAGCCTGGATATTACAATATAGGTATGGGATACATTATCCAGAAACCCATTATCCAGAAAGCTCCAAATTACAGAAAGGCCATTTCCCATGGACTCCATTTTATACAAATAATCCAAATTTCTAAAAATTATAAACAGTATAAAACAGTAGCTTATACTTGATCCCAACTAAGATATAATTTGTTCTTATTGGAAGCAAAACCAGCCTATTGGGTTTATTTCATGTTAACATGATTTTCTAGGAGACTTAAAATATGAAGATCCAAATGACACAAAGATTCCTTATCTGGAAAACCCCAGGTCCTGAGCATTCTGGATAACCCGTCCCATACCTGTATATGCGTGAATAGCCTGCTGTCTAAAAGTATAGAAATTGTGGCTGCACAGGCAACTTATTATCTCTAGGTTTCTGGACCCAAGTTCTATCTTGAGACTAGCTTGCCAGTAAGGCAGTGACTGTCAAGTTAAGTAAGAATCTTGGAAAGGAAAATAACTATGCATTCAACTCTAAGGGCCTAATTATTAAAGAGTTGTGACTGCCCAAAACATCTAAAATTTTTAATTAGACAATACTATATATCATAACCTGGTAAAATGAAATCCTTCACAGACATCTCATAGCTAAGCAGACAAATTGCTCTTTTAGAGAATTGCCAACCAATGCCCAGTTATACCCAAGCCAGCCATGATCCACCATAACTCCACCCATATTCCATTAATCCCCAGACTTATTGGGTTAACATCAGAACCCAACTCCAAAATAATACAGGCAGGTTATTGCCAACCAATGCCCAGGTATGCCAAAGTCAGTCATGATACACCATAACTCCACCTCCATTCCATTAACTCCCAGGTTTATTGGGGCTGCCATCAAAACCCAACTCTAAAATAGTACAGGCAGGTTATTGCCAACCAATGCCCAGTTATGCCCAAGACAGCCACGGTCCACCAAAACTCCACCCTCATTCCATTAACGTCCAGACTTATTGGGGTTGCCATTAGAACCCAACTCCAAAATAATACAGGCAGGTTATTGCCAACCAATGCCCACTTATGCCCAAGCCAACTATGATCCATCATAATTCCACCCTCATTCCATTAACCCACATACTTACAGGGGCTGCCATCAGAACCCATCTCCAAAATAATACAGGCAGGTTATTTCCAATCAATGCCCAGTTATGCCCAAGCTAACTATGATCCACCATAACTCTACCCTCATTCCATTAACCCACATACTTACTGGGGCTGCCATCAGAACCCATCTCCAAAATGACACAGGTAGGCTTGGATTTGGGGGGCGGAATGTTGCCATCTTACCACATCAACATAAGGGACTAGACGGGAGATTTTGACATCTACTACCCACTCATTCGCCACTGCGGGCAAGCTGGTTGTACAAGGAGCGGTGGGAGGGCACGGCGTGGGGGGGGTTAGAGCAGGAGGTCAGATGTGAGCGGAAAGGGTGGGCCTAGATACAGCCCTGGATACAGGCAATTTGGCTTGGACCCCTGGAAGGCTGTAGAAGGATAATTGATGGCACCGTGCATATGGAAAAGCAACAAATATTACTTATCAAGTCCCAGAACAGTTGCACCGTCTAACCCACCCCCATGCCATTTTAAATGCACTTAGAAGGGGGCATGCTTTCTTTTCTACTGAATTTAACACGAAAATAACCACTGAATTTAACACAAAAGTAACTTTTTTGGTGCATTACAAACACTGGGAAACTTTATTTAAGAAGAGCATAAAGCTGTGCCTATGAGTCAGTAGCAGAGCCAAGAAGAAATAATAAAATGCATTTTCACTTAATAAAACGTAACAGCTCTGAGTCCACAGTAAATAAGTCAACAACTCCTTCCCTATAACGATTTGCAGCGAGGCCGCCTGTCTGGTCTGCCGCATAAAGCGCCACTGGGAGCACAAAGAGAAATGGAACCGTGCTTATATCTGTCCATTTCTGTTTCTCTTTTATGGATTTTTTTTCAAAGCTGCCAGTTTATAAATGAGATGTTAACCTGAAAGACGCTCACATTCTTCATTTCTGTAAATGAATTGAATCTTTTGTTTACCTTATTTAACACACATCCTCTCTCAATAAAGGGGAATTTATAATATATTATGGTGGAAGATGACTAGCACCATGGGAGAAAACATGAAGCTAGAGGAGTATAAAAAGAAAAGCTTCATGAGGCTACATTTCTTCAGATGATTTTTAAATCTGGTATATTGGATATGTTACTATATATGGGGAAAGCTCCAGTAGGAGACACAAAATCCAACATTTGAATATTAAAAAGTAGAACAATTAAGACCATGACCCAAGCCATCCCAGTTGCACCCATGTCTGAAACCCCATCTGCTGTCTGGTAAGCCTTGCTTCTTTTGGAGTCCACAATTCAGGCCTGTCCCACCTAAAAAGGTGGTAGGTATTGAGTCAGGTCTACCGCCATGGTTCTTTTGTAGAATGAATGTTTGAGGGATAACCTCTCAGTCGTCATGTTCACGAGTCATCCTGCTGGAGCAGAACATGGGGTTTCCCAAAATTACCCGGATTTGGTATCCATGTGGTCAACATCTCCAGTAATGGAGTGCTCCCATTGCTGTGGGAAGGTCCTGGATCTGTAAACAGTGTAACTTATAAATAAAAACCATAAAAATCATCCCTTTAAACATCAGATTTTCCATTTATTCTCTTTATAGGAAGTCTACTCCCAAAGAGTTGCTAAATGAACATTTTAATCCATTTTTATTTATTCATTTTATGCAGTTCTAAGAAGATGCTTCCGTGGCTTTTGTGCTGAGGCTTTATTCAGTACCATACATTTAACTGGAAACGAAATTTATGAAAATAGCTGCTTAGCTTGATTCTAATCTGGATAGAGAATTTATGCATTCCTCCCTCTTGCTCTTACAGGTTAATGCCCGGTATTGCTTCTCGGCAGGAATTTCTCTTTGACTTTATTTCCTGTGGCTCGGATTATTTAGCTCCATTTAAATAAAACACCTACTGTAAGAATAAAACAGCGCTGATTGTGTGGCCCCACGGAACAGAAACATGCTCTGCAATCCTAAACATTCTCCCTCGGAATGCCTTGTTCTGCCATCTGCCACCGGCAAAACATTCTTTTCCCCTTACAAGAGTTCAAGAATTGCAAGAGGTATTTGCCTTCTGGCACACGCGTGTGAAATAAGGGTGTGGAATGATACCTGGCTGCATTTTAGCAAAGCAAATAACAATCGCCTTCTGTATAGTTGCAAATGAATGGCTCCTTTCATTTATGGGCATCAGTGTGAAATGCTTTGGTGTGTGTTTAAAGGGGCAGTGTAGACCCTTGTTCAGCATGGGTTTGATCAATTGGTTTATGCTCTTGCTTTCTATCAAGAAAAAGATATACTGTGTTTGTTACTTCTTTCAGAGAGATAACCATGAAATTGAAAGTACTTTCATTCTGCAACTTCCTGGTTCTCAAGAGCAATTTTAGAAAGAGGAGAAGGCATTTAAAGGGGTAGTACACCTTAAAAGTGACGTTTAGTATTTAAATATACAAAGACAATTTGCAGTTGGTCTTCACTTTTTTGTGGTTTTTGAATTGACACTTTTTCAACAATTCACCAGCTTGGAATTTCAGGTATTATCTGTTTTTAAGGATTCTCTGCAGAGATGCCAACCTGTATTTTTAGTGATCTGGGTGGCTCTTGGCTTCTCCTCCCCCTCCGTCCCACCCACATTTTTGCCATCAATTATGCTTCCTGTTCTACTGCATCAGATCATTTCGAGTGACATTTTGGAGGTTATTTTTAAAATTCGAATGTTAAATTAAATGAAAAATTAAAGTTTTGTTCACTAGAAAAAAAAAATATTTTTAGAGGGAAAAAAAACTATATATTTTTTGGGATTTATTATACCCTAATGCTGCAAAAAGCCAGAATCCGAAAATCCACTATTTCAGACCTGTCAAGGTCCTGTATAAGTCAATGGGAGAGGCAATTATTTCAATTTGAAATTTTCATGGTCTGCTCTGGGTTTAGGCCAAAAATCCAACTTTTTCAGGGTTTTCATGCAAAAACTCTAAAAATTTTAGCAATTCAGGACAAAAGCCCAAAGAATTAGAGCACTTTGGGAAAAAGCCAGAAAAATTCCATTTTGAGATAAATTAGGATTTTAGTATATACCGTATATACTCGTGTATAAGCCGACCCGTGTATAAGCCGAGGTACCTAATTTACCTAAGAAAACTGGAAAAATTTATTGACTCGTGTATAAGCCTAGGGGCTGATTGAAAATCAATCTGTACCTGCACCCACTGAATAACAATGAAAGGTAGGCCTGCCCACAGACAAACTCTTCTAGGAGAATATGGCCTGGATGGGGGAAGGGGGTCCAATAATCCCATTATTATAAATAAGCCCCTGTTTAGCAGTTGGTGCTGCCATGCTGGTTCCTGTAGGGAGAAGATAATCCATATAGAATACAGGGCTAGCAGTGGGTGCTGGGAAATAACACAATACTTTATACAAAAGGGCCCTGGTCCCCACACCCCATTTTGTGAGCCTATGAATATCAATGAAGGGAGGAGTTACTAATGACACACCCAGGTGCTGAAAGTATGGCTTATTTTCTTTCAAATACCTTATATACGCCAATCCCTCACCGGATCCCTCACCTCCCTCTCCCATAGCGCATCAGGACTCACGATCGCCGCCCGGAGCAGGTCCAGGAGCTCCTGGACCTGCTCCGGGCGGCGATCGTGAGTCCTGATGCGCTATGGGAGAGGGAGGTGAGGGATCCGGTGAGGGATTGGCGTATGACCCGCGTATAAGCCGAGGTCGAGTTTTTCAGCACATTTTGGGTGCTGAAAAACTCGGCTTATACGCGAGTATATACGGTAACCCCCTTTATGTCATTCAGTGGTGTGCATAAGTTGCATGAATAAAATGTTATATAATATAATGTAACAATAACAATGAAACTGTAGGCTCAAAAGGGCAACTGTTGGTTGGTTGCAGGGGTCAGTGACCCAATCAGCCAGACAGTATTTAAAAGTGTACGCTGAAAAGGGGGAACAGAAAGTAAGTATAAGATGCAAATTGTGGGCAGTCGGGGTTGGGGTAACAACCTTGGTGGGCCTCGCACACCTCAGTCCAATCTTGAATTCTATAACAAACTAGTAGTTAACTTAAAAGTAAACTACTTCTGTAATCAAGTTCAAATTAACACCCCCCCTCCCCCCACTTCATAAAACATGAAACACTGACTGCAACTAGAGGATGGTAAAGGGCTTGTATATACAGAGCTCATTATATTATTATTTTTAAACACTCCTCCTTGTTGCAGGGGGAAGGAATGGGGAGGTAGTAATGATATGTGTGTGCCTCATATTAGTAAAAATCTGATACTCTAGTAAGTCCTATTTATTTCGGGTAACAGTAAATGACCCCTACTGTGTGTGCAAGAGAATCTATACCAATTTCAATTTGTATAGATGACCCTTAAGAAGAATGGTGGGGTTCTCTTCAAGTTCAGAAACAATAGAGAATCTCTACAAGACTAAATTAGTGAGGTCTGAACATATGGTCTACAGTCCAACCATCTGATTATTACAGACCTTAAGGTGGCCATAGACGCACCGATAATATCTTACAAAACTAATTTTATATTATACAATATTTGGTGCATGGTGGGATACGAGCCGACCGATATCGGCAGAAGACTTGAATGTCCGTTGGCTCGTTGATTGGACTGGGCAGAAAACATTATTTGGCGCCTTTCTAGGCACCTGAACATCGGCCATTGTTAGTGCTGAATCCTCAGATACATGTGGAATTCTATTGTTTCTATTCTATTGTTCTATCTTTTCTGGAAAAGATCGTAATTGTAACGTCTATGGCCACTTTTAGTAAAATATTCTTGGCAACAGACCACATACATGCACCAATGAAATCCTCTGCCAATGGGTTTTTCTACCCTTTCAAATCTTTATCAGAATGTGGCCCCATACTAGTGGGCTGCCATTTTGCTAAAGGAATTCTTTTAGTAATTATCATAGAATAGCCATAACTGAAAAAAAAAGCATTACATGAACTGGAGCTATTTTGTGAGAAGAAATCAAATTCAGACATTGGCTTTCAGGCTATTTTCTCTTGGAGGACAGACTTAGATCAATTATCAAGCAATTTTCAAAGCAGACCATCAAGAGATGGAATAATTTTCACAGTCAGAAACAGTTCGAGTCTTCTGTCCTGTACCAGAACCAGCTCAAAGGGAAGATTGGAGGCATTTTCACCTTTATTGCACAAAATGGGAGAGTTTGGAAGATGTCAATTGGGCAAAAATGAACCGTAATTCACAGAGCGATTTCCCTTTGCATTTGATAAAGTGTTCATCTCACAGCAGCTAATTATATCTTTTCAAGCTTATGAAAAATTCAATTTATGATCATCTTTTCAAGAGTCAAAATACAAAAAATCCTATCTAATGTACGTTGTATTTAATCTCTAAACGCCTAGATTGACAGGTTGCTCATTCATATTTTTTAACTGTGCCATTTAACCAACCATGGTGTCCTTTTTGATGGCACAATGTTTTTCTTACCAGATTTGGTCTTAAACCAAAGTATTCCTTCCGAAAGTCTTGTTTTTTTTTTTTAAATTTACTTTTTAGGCAACTTCCAAATTCACACAAGCCATGACGAAAATACGCCTGGCGAAGTGCGGCGAAGTTGCGCCTGGCGCAACTTCGCATCTTAGTGAATTTGCCCCATAGTGTTAGCTTCTTTTTCTATGCATCAGTGCATACCACCATTGGTTTTTGGAGGATGCTGGCGGTGGTAGGCTTTCTTGCTTGTTCTGAATTTTAGTTGCAGAACCTACAATAATCTGCTAATGACTGTCTCGTTCATTATGTTCTGATCTGTGTGTAAAATGTGTTTAATTACAACACAAATCTAAACGAACATCTGCCCCTGTGTATTGTCAGTGATCACATCCAGATAATCACAGGAGACAAATTCATATATTATACATTCACAGGCCACAACCCCAGATACAGAAAAGACTGGGATCATATTCCGACCTAAATCTTAAAACAAATCAGGACATTATGGCTGAAGGCACGTCCCTGGCTTTAACAAGCGTATGATGGGCCCTAATGAAAAGCAGGTCCATTCTGGCAGCTGCCCAGTATATGCTGTTTGCATGGGTTAAAGTGCACATGTTAAAGTGCTATTTAGCCACACTTCAAAGGACGTCAAAGATTCAGTAAGGGAAGGGGGTTCCCCCGGTGGAGACGGTGGCCATGATTAAGCTGGTGGAGCTGTCATGACAATTCATGTTATCGGCCGGCTACAATGTGACAGCTGAGACATTAAAGTGCTCGGCTCAGGTTTCACCACCAACCGGCAGCTTTTAATCTCTTTCCTATCCCACAGACGTTGAAGAGGCTGCTAATGTTACCAGGGCTCATGATTCGTCTACATTTTTGTCTGTGTCTACTGTTTCCTATTCGCTTTACCACTGCAGATTTAGATTCACTGGGACGTATTGGAGAGAGCGAGCGTCAACAGTGTATAAATTCCCAATGGTTTCGCTCAGCCCCATGTGTACACAATAAGGATTTTCTGCTTTCTCCAACTCTGACTGTATGCTGATGCCCAAAGCTCCATCAGCACTGGCAGAATAAAATGCTATGTTCATATTTATATTATATTTTATTTTAGAATGTGGAGCCCTCTTTGCCTTTATCAATCAGTATTTGCACGAGTGGGAGAGAATAGTGAGCGTGGCTAATGCAAAGTAAACATATCGACTGAATGCCCAAAATACACATACTGTATATATATAGGAGACACGAACTTCTAATGTTACAGAAAATGATGGAACTCTATTAAACCTTGTGATGACAGTGTCCCTTAAAGTTATAAATAGTGGTGTAAATCCCCTAGTCTCAAAACACACTGAAAACAAAAAATAGCCACATGATAAAAAGTTTAAATAGAGCTTTGAGCAAATGCCTCAGTGATAAGAATAAAATTGGTCAGGGTCAGCGTACTGTAAATATCATCCATAACACCAAGAGGCTCAGCTACATATTGTGATCAGGAAAAAAGGCCCACGTCTATTTTGCAGGCATATTTCATCAAAAGCTCAAGGTATACATGACAGATGAACTTTGGATGGCTTTATGGCCAGATATGGAATGGACCACCAAAACCATGCCGACTTTCTAGTGCACTTTTCTAATCCTCAACCAGTGGCTCATGAGCAACATGTTGCTCACAAACCCATTGGATGAGTGGCTTTAAAGCAGGTGCTTCTTTTTTGAATTCCAGACTTGGAAGCAAGTTTTGGTTGCATAAAACCAGATGTACTACCCAACAGCGCCTTCTGGAGGCTGCCAGTCCACATAGGGGCTACCAAATAGGCAATCGCAGTCCTTATTTGACACCCTCTGGAAGGTTTTTCATGCTTGAATTGCTCCCCAACTCTTTTTACAATTAACTGTGGCTCATGGGTAGAACAAAAACTAGGTTGGGGAACCCTGTTCTAGCGAGCCCCACTTCTGCACAGTCTAGTGACAACTAGTGGTGTACACGCTCTAGCTCTAGGGACCAGCACAGCTTTCTGTTCTCCTCCATTGATTTTGGTGGAGTTGCTTTGACATTGAGTTGAAGCAGCACAGTTGTTGCAAGAGCAGAAAGTGCTGGTATGGGGTCTGGAATCTCCAAACATTGTTTCTCCAGCTGTTGCTAAACTCCTTGCAGGCTGGGGCCACCAGCTGTTGGCTAAGGATGCTGGGAATTAGAGCTAAATAACAAGACAGAGCTGCCTTTTGCCAGTTGCAAGTAGGGGAGACTCCCTGAAGCCCATGTAGGTGTTGCCATCTGCAGACCTGACAATAGGAACATTTTATTTATTTTATAGCAGCCATGTGCAATCTGCATTCTCCAACTTGGGCTGAACGAAAACTGTCAGCATCAACCGACAGTTACAGGTTGGAATGTGTAACTATGTGACAGGTGGAGGACTGCAGGCTAGATAGGCCAGCTTATCCAGGCTGCTTTATTCTGCTCATCAATAAGGACAACCCAGTAACAGTTCTAAATGTATTTAGTAATGAAGACTGGATGGCACAAACCTGTAATATATTACATTTCAATATTGTAGAATGAAGGTAATTCAATATACCTCAGCCCTGTCTGGTTTTCACCTCATAATTCAAACTAGGGCAACCTTTGACATTTATGATTCTAATCACAAGTTCAGAAATGCACAACATGTGTCGGGAACATCGCCGCCCACACAGCCCAAATTGCCTTCCTTTCCTGCAATTATACCCTTGCTGTGCTCAGATATACCATGTTAATGCAGTTCGCACCTTCTGGGTATCGCTGATCCCTCAGTGGCATCTCTGACTGGTTTCCTTGAATAAAATATTTTCCTATTTACCGTATGTTCCAGTCACAGATTTCCACTTTAGGGGGGTATTTGTTCTAGTACCTTTTTGTTTGTAGTTCCTTTTGTCAGAGGACTGTATCATTTGTTGCTAGGATGAAGTCTATCGTTTTCAGCCAAACCAATTCCGAACTCTTGATATTTTAAATATATCACTGCACTAGCAAAAAGGTTGGCAAACCTAAATAAACATGACAGTATCTTGTCCTAAGGTGATGCAAGTTTTTCACGATTTTTTAAGGGCTGAAGATCCTGTTCTACCAACAAATGCATGTTTAATAAAATTATTTTTCTTTTCTCTCATAGGGATTATTTATACAGCGGATATACTGGATAGGGAGACAACCCAGTCCTATTGGCTAACAATTTATGCAACTGATCGGGCAGTGGTCCCTTTGTTCTGCACCATAGAGGTTTACATTGAAGTGGAAGATGTCAATGACAATGCCCCTCTAACTTCCGAACCCATCTACTATCCAGCTGTGGTGGAGAATTCTCCAAAGGATGTGTCCGTTCTTCAGATTCAAGCTGTTGATCCTGACTCCAACTCAAGCGATAAGTTAACTTACCGCATCACAAGTGGCAACCCACAGAATTTTTTCGCTATCAATCCCAAAACAGGTAAAAATTTAGATATTTTGGCCACGTTGTTGCTTGTTACATTGGCAGAGTAAAACGTCCTCGTGAAGAGGCTGAACAGTGTTGTCAGTTGATCATAGTCATTCATAGTCATTAAGGATGTCCAACTAACCATGTGTCTGGCTATTGTTGAACTTGAATTATAGTATGATTCCCATGGTCAGTTCTTGTATTTACCTTTTACCTGCAAGAAGTTACCTGTCTTGTGAGTCTCACTATTATTTCACTGCTGTGAACTTCAGTATTGGCTGTCTAGAATATGTAGTTATAATAGCAGGCAACTGACGTTGTATTTTATTGGAACTGAAGTCATTACCCTTGAGGTTATTCCTGTAAATCCAGGGAAGGTCATGCTTGCATGTCATAATAATAATATTTTAATGGCTTCTCTGCTACTGTAGGGGACGTGTGCTGCCCTTCTGTGCATGTCAAACAGCTGCTATTGATTTCCTTGCAGTTGTCAAAGTCTAGGGTTGACTGTTCTAGGTGTCCCTATGTCTTTGCATGAAGCTGGACACAGTGCTACCCCCTCACTATTGGAGAGCCACCAAGATATACATTGTCCACTTTTCAGATCATGATAGACCCACTGGAATTGTAGACTAATGGACAATGACAGCTGCAAGGGACATACAACACCTTTGACAAGTTTAATTGGGCATTAAGTGGGGCTGCAACATAATTTATTGGGTTATATACAGGCATATTACCTGCATTTCTATTGTAGATAGTGTAGAGTATTTTAGTTTTTTTTAACTGTGCTGTTTTTCCCCTTAATTTTCATATTTACAGTGAAGCACCTATAGGTTTAGGTGGCATTGCTCTTTGTAAATAGTTATGGTGAGACATGTAGAGAGACAGATCAACCCAACAAGCAACATGTGCTTAGTTGATATCTTCTTATCTTGATGTAAAGAACCCTTCCCTAAAGATCATTCTAAAACTTCTGATCTCATTCGTTTTGTTTGTTCAGGATATATATAATTCAGTCTGCTGGTGGCCACAATTGTATGTAAGATCACTAACCATCACCATTCCAAGGTATGTTCACCAATTTGTGATCAGATCTTTCTGTGTGCAATGAGGCAGTTCAAATGAGTGGCCAAAGAGTTACTTGTCTGGTAATATTACTAAATAATGGAGTGAATTGAACTCATACGTGCCCCTCTTTAAATTAGTCTACTACAAAAGATATTATGACCAAGTTACAGCTCACTAGTTTTGGGGGATTCATCCAAAATACCTGTATAAGGGCATGTGAATTTCTGTACAATTTTGTTGTACAATTTTTGATCTTGTTTCTAGTTTCTTGTTTTCTGGATGGTTAAGTTTCTCCTAGTGGCAAAGCCTAAATATCTGCATGGTCATTTGTGTTGTTCTTGTTGTTTCGCTGGATCCTTCTAGACAGATAATGCATAATACTTCAAATTGAGGTCTTACCATGTCATGTTCATGTAATTTGGCACTCTTTGGGCTAATAACGAAGACATGTTAGGGTCAGCTCATTAAGTTCTTAGGTATAGGTAACAGAATAATTTATTCAAACAGGATTTGACATTTACTGGCAGTGCTTTTGACATTAGGAAAGTGTAGATCGATCCATTGCCCTCCTTCCTAATGCCAATGCTTGATATATCCATGGGAAGTTCATTATAAAATGCAAATGAGCAGCTTTACCAAAGGTTGAGACTATAAATAATGGAGTGACCCATAGTTTCCAGCTGTACAGTGAATTAAATAGTACTGCATGTGCCAAACATACATATTGTGTCATGGCTTTGCCATGTAGCTTCTTATTTTGGCCTGCATGTCCTTTATCTGATTTTTTTCGGGATTTACTTTTTTCCTTCATAGATTCTAAATACTCAACAGCTTTACAAACGGATTCTCCGTGCTCATTGAATTTAGGAGAACCAGACAAGCGACCAATCCACATCCAACACATAGTTAAGGCAAATACATTTTTTAAGAAAGTTTTTTTTTCCCCCAGTAAGAACTCCATGATTAACAATAGTCAAATGAGTATTCAATTCTCACCCAGTGGCATTAAAGCATCAGACCCAGGCATGGGGGAGGACAATGAGGGTGGCCAGGAATGTGTGTGCAAATTGTCATATCATTTCCAACCTAATTAATTGCACCACTGTAGGAGGCATATTGTTAAGAAAGAGATAGCAGCGTCTAGTTAGGGGTTTGTGCGGATATCAAACTGTGTTTTTAGTAATCAGTAACCATGTATAGACATATTAAATCTTGTTTTCCATTCATAGGACTCCTGTTGGCTGTGTGTGTGCACCTATACATTCTTGCTAATAAAATTGATTTACTGAGCATGTTGCAGAGGAACCAGGCAAGCTCTACATTTATGTACTTCTGTTCTTTGAAAGGAGACCATAAACACTAAAAATTGGTCATTACACAGATTCTGCTTGCAATGTTTTTTTTTTTTTGTTTTTTTTTACCAATGGCCACTAAACATTTTTAGAAATCAATTTCCCGTTTGTAGTTGTCTAATAGTAGCTGTAAAAAGATATTCCAGTTGCAAGACTTTCCCTGTTTTCTATAAATGTGAAATTTCTCTATAAATTTTCCCATATTATGTCCTGTTACCTTCATCCAGCTTTACATTTTCCTAAATAACTTTAACATTGTTGATTCTATAACCAAAAAAAAAACAGTGGGGCTCGTTTATCACGTATGGGCAAATACAGCATGCATCTGAGCATTAATTCATAGCAATCCATAGTGATGACATTTTTTAGCCAGGTACAATGAAATTTGGTTAGTTGCCATGGGTTTCTGCCTTAGTGCAAATTTTTCCCCAATCTTGATTAATGTTCCCCAGTGATTTGGGGAGCTTGTCCATGCACTTTACCAACAACAACAACCCCCTCATTTCTTAAAGCATATAAAGAGAAATCATAAAGAATAAGTACCCTGTGCCGAATGCAAAGGTACAAAAAAAAAAAAAAGATGAAAAAGAACCATTGGACTCTCTTTCATGTTGGCCAAGGGTCCCCAACCTTTTTAACCCATGAGTCACATTCAAATAAAGAAAGAGCCGGGAAGTAACACAAGCATGAAAAAGTTCCTGGGGATGCTAAATAATGGATGTGAATAGGTAGTTGGTAGTCCTATGTGAACTGTCAGCTCATAGGAGGCTATATGGTTTATTATGAAACTAAACTTGCCTCCAAACCAGGAATTAAAAATAAGCACCTCTTCTGGGGCCACTGAGAGCAACAGCCAAGGGATTGGTGAGTAACATGTTACTAGTGAGTAACTGGTTTAGGACCACTGCTTTAGCTACAGTATGTTATCTCATGGTCGTCTTGAGTCTTCAATGCATCAAAACCTAAATAGCAAATTCTACCTGCTGTAGCATGACTTTTCCTGAAAATATACACGTGCTAAAAAATAGAACAATATTGAGACACCACTCCCCTTGAGATAGTAGAACATGCAATACAAGCAAATCCATGCAGTAGCTTCATACAAGGCTTTGTTAGCTAGATACTGGTGCTTTTAGGTGAATAATAGGGGTCATTTATTACCTGGAGGGCAGAGTACAAAAAGAAGGATCCAAACTACCATATGCCCCTTAGTTCTTTTGCACTTCTGTCTATTGTCTAAATAAATGGCTCCTAAAGTGAATTGTCAATGTCGGACTGGGACACCCGGGGCCCACCAAAAAACCTTAGATCAGGGGCCCACCAAAAGACAGACCAGGGGCTGACCCAAAAACCTTAGATCAGGGGCCCACCAAAAAACATTAGACCAGGGGCCGACCCAAAAACCTTAGAACAGGGGCCCACTCAAAAACCTTGGATCAGGGGCCCACTAAAAAATATTAGATATGGAGTCCACCAAAAAATATTAGACCAGGGTACTATCAGTACTATTTTTCTTCCTCTCTGCGCTCAAACTCTATTCTACTAGTCTGTTTTCTTTACATACTATAATCTATTGTTCCATCTATTTAGCCTCTTTTTTTAATTTAGCCTAGAATTAGGGTATGACAATGAAATAGGCCAATTGTTTAGAAGCAGGAGGGCCCACTGACACCTGGGCCCACCGGGAGTTTTCCTGGTATTCCATGGGCCAGTCCAACACTGAATTGTTAAGCATATGACACCTTAATACAAGGCAGACTCTTTGACCAGAGTTACAAACACTTTTATAAAACCATAGAAAGCCCTGCAACAAGATTACACTGAACAAGTTCTAATATTGTGCACTAGGCACATTTAGATTCAGTAACATTGTTTTTTTTTTATATTTAAAATAAAATGAATACTGTTTTTCTAAGGTTTCTGAAGGTTAATAATAATAAAGTGTATTTTCTTGTACATTAATTCGGGAGCTCAGCAAACAGAGACAGTGTTTATGTAGTTAATGCAGAATTTAGTAATAATGTGCAGAGGCATTAATAATGTATGTTATTGTGGGTACGCTGATGCATGCAGGAGGCGTGGGTACAGATATTAGTACTGGGTGAAGTGGAGGGCAGCCCAAATTAATTCCCTTTATGTCTAATACCCTTTACAGATTACTGTGCTATTAATCATGTTGGAGCGCAGACTGGGGCGCTAGAGAGCAATAGCGGCTCAGCCTTTTGTTTCCGTTTATTATACACACACATAAATTACACTGCCGTCCCGTTTAATGAGTGTGTTGTTCTTCGAGGATCATAAACACCATTTCCATGCAGGACTCCGGAGAGCTGTATCCGGAATGCAAAATAGGGGGCTAAAATCTGACAAAAGCTGTGGGTGAGGCGCATAAAATGTATAATGAAGTTATAAAAAAGTGACAGAATTATTTTTTCCCCATTTAGAGGAGTGTTAATTTTAGAAGAAAGCGATAGAATAAATTACAGAAGGATTGGGTTATAGTGCTCATATGTACTGAATCCAGAATCAAAGCCACTTTGCAAATACTAAGGTGTTATTGTTACTATTTTGCACCTTGCCACTTTCTAGATCTGTCAGATGGAGGCTGTATTCACAGAAAATTTGCAAAACGGCGAAAATTTTCCAAAAACCATGAAAGTCTAAGGGGCAGATTTATCAAGGGTCAAATTTCAAGGAGTTAAAAAACCCTCGAATTGGAGCCTCGAAGTAAAATCCTTCGAATATCGAATTAGAAGGATTTTAGCGCAAAAGCCACGGTCGAATAAAAATTGTCGTTCGAAGGATTTTATCATTCGAACAACAATTTTTATTCGATTCAAACGATTTTAATCGATCGATCAAAGGATTTTTATTCAACCAAAAAAAACTTGGAAAAGTGCTGGGGAAGGTCCCCATAGGCTAACATTGGACTTCGGTAGGTTTAAAAGTATGAAGTCTAAGTTTTTTTAAAGAGACAGTATTTCGATTATCGAACGGTCGAACTATTTTTACTTCGAATCGTTCGAATGATTCGATTCGATCGAAGTACCCAAAAAATTACTTCGAAATTCGAATATTTTTTTCATTCTAATTATTCACGAGAACTTAGTAAATCTGCCCCTAAGGGTGTCAACATTTTTTTGACACAAAACATTTTTTCCCCCGTTGGGAGTCTATGGCCATCATTTTTGCAGCAAAACGTAGCGAAAAACTTTGCTCATCAGTACCAATAACAAGTAACATATAAAGGGTTTATTTACTACCTGCATGGTAGGGTGCAATAGATGGGCATATTCTTCCATGCTTTTTGGACTTTTCTTCCTGCCCTAGTGGTAGATCACAGACCTACACCAGCCTAAGTTCACACGCTGAATAAATCAATGCCTGCACCCGCCAACACTGTATTAATCAATTGTGGGTGGGATGAGGACTGCAGGCATCTACCCTTCCACCCATTATTCCTGAAACCTGTGCACCATTTAAACACTCAATCTAGAGAGGGACTACAGAGCCCTATACTTTCCCTATAGCAGGCGGTAAGGACAGGGCTGGGGTGTGAACACTGATGTTGCACTCTGTACATTGTTCCCAATTTTTTATTTGGCAGGAGGTGCAACCAGTCCCTGGGCAGAAGTACTGTCGGCATGGGCACTATGGCATGATCTCTTGCAGCATAGTAAATGACTACTTGTACACATATTGTACTGTACTCTTGTGTTCCAGAACATCAACAATGAAGCCAATGCTTCATTACACTTATCAGCTCTCCAGTGGATTTTATTCTATCTCTAAGGAACTTGGTCAGACATCATGGATGAGCATGGTTAACTGAAAGTGGCAGGGCATGGAAAACACAAGACATAGGTGCAACTGGGATAACGCCTTAAAGGAGAAGGAAAGCTATGGAGGCATTTTATTGTCAATAGATTAGCTGCAATAGTGCAAGCTAGAATGCTTTATTTATTCTATAGAATGTTTTACCATACCTGAGTAAAAAGCTTTAGAAGCTCTCTGTTTGTTTAGGATAGCAGCTGCCATATTAGCTTGATGTGACATCACTTCCTGTCTGAGTCTCTCCCTGCTCACTTATAGCTCTGGGCTCAGATTACAGCAGAGAAGGGAGGGGGGAAGAGGAGCAAACTGAGCATGCTCAAGCCCGGGCAAGGAGGTGTCTGATACAAAAGCCCATGAGTACACAATAGAAGGAAAGAAATGCTGTGTTTCTTTTGACAGAGGACTCAGAGCAGCATTACTTGAGGATTTACTGGTATATTTAGGTGGACCTTTCTAATAAGGCTTACTAAACCTTTCCTTCTCCATTATGTTTCCTCGTGTGTTAAACACAGAGATGCTATTAATCTATATTTAGCTTAGGGTTTTGTAGGAGGGTGGATATTTGGTTGAAGCTTAGAACAAAACAACTTTGGCATTGAATCAGCAAGCCATTGTTAGAACGTGGCTTCCTAATCTATCGTTATGTTGTTTTATAGCAAGAATACATAGATGTTGCTCCCCAACCCCTTGGATGTTGCTCCCAGTGGCCTCAAAACAGGAGCTTATTTTTCAATTCCAGGCTTGGAGGCAAGTTTTGGTTGTATAAAAACCAGATGTACTGACAAACAGAGTCTCCTGTAGGCTGCCAGTCCACATAGGGGCTACCAATAGCCAATCACAGCCCATATTTGCCCTACAGGAACATTTGTCATGCTTGTGTTGCTCCGCAAATCATTTTACATCTGAATGTGGCTCACAGGTATAAACAGTTGGGGACCCCGATTTTATAGGATCAGTTGAATAAACATAAGAGTATCGTTCTCAGAACCATTTTGATCCAAATATGCTGACACTAAATTGATTTGGGCAGAATGTAAAAACTCCACTAGGTATGACAGTGGGACATTCTACACATCTCCATTTGTTAAAAGGCATTTCATTAGAAAACATGACGAGATTAGTCCCATACTCATAGATCTGAGGGAATTAGTACGGGCAGAACATGCAATGATGGCACATCACAATAAACAAGACTAAAGCCAATGAATTAATGGCTTTTTACTGCTTAACTGCTGAGGGTTCAGGTAACTCAACGGGAGTTAAACAGTTTCCATTCATTAACAGTGAAAGCATTAAAGGACTTTTTAATTATTTCATTCCAATCTTCTTTAGACATCAGGCTGGATATTTAACTATGTACTTCAAATGACCTTCTCTTTAAGGATCCAAAGTGGCAATTTGGTGTAATCAGCTCTACACGCCGCTATCCTTCATACACCCCAACAACGAGAGGTAATTCATTAGACTGTGATATTGCCGATTAAAGAACTATCACACAGAGACTCCCATTGATTTTGTAACGGGTCCGTCAAAAGGTGAACAGGGAGTTTAGATTAAATCTTTTTTCTGAGCAAATGAAAAAACACATTTCCCCGTCCATTTTGCGAGGATAGGCGCTTGTGCAGAGTGTTACTGTCACTTAGATACTGTTACTGACATTTAAATGGGCAAAGATATTAAAGAGATATTCACTGCTAATCTCATTTGCTCCTGCTTGACGGTTAGAGCATTTAGGACAGAGACACACGCTCAGATTCGGAGAGATTAGTCGCCAATCGACAAATCTCCTCTTCTTCGGGGGGTGACTAATCTCCTAGAACTGCCTTCCCGTTGGCTAGAATGTAAATCGCCAGGAAGATGGCACTCGGAGCGATTCATTTCCCGAAGTTGCCTCGTGAGGAAACTTTGGGCAGACTTCAGAAGACAAATCGCTCTGAGTGCCATCCTCCCGGCGATTTACATTCTAGCCAGCGTCAAGGCAGTTCGGGGAGATTTCTCGCCGGGCGACTAATCTTCCCCAATCTGTGTCTCTGCCCTTAGAATGTAGAAACACTAAACCTTCAGCCTGGTTTACCTATATAGACATTCCAACCAGGGGATAGAAACTGACTTTTTTTATATTTAATTTTGACATCTGACATGGGGCTAGACATATTGTCAGTTTCCCAGGAGCCCTAGTCATGTGCTCTGATAAACTTCTTTACTGCTGTACTGCAAATTTGAGTGATATCACCCCCCCCAGCAGCCTAACAACAGAACAGTGGGAAGGTTACCAGATAGCAGCTGCCTAACACAAGATAACAGCTGCCTGGTAGATATAAATACAAAACTCAATAGTAAAATCCATGTCCCACTGCGACACCTTCAGTTACATTGAGTAGGAGAAACAACAGCCTACCAGAAAGCAGTTCCATAGTGCAGCACAGTCTCTTTCTGAAAGCACATGTCCAGGCAAAATGACTTGAGATGGTGCCTAAACACCAATATTACAGCTAAAAAAAATACAATTATTGGTTCAGGAATGAAATTTTATATTATAGAGTAAATTATTTGTAGTGTATCCATCGCTGATGGATAGCCTGTGATACCCTCAACATGAGGGACCTGGATGTTTAGTAAAATCTGAAAATACATATGTTGCCCCTGTGCTATAATTATCACAGTGACAATGACCAAAACCTAGAGTGTCTTAAATTGGCAACATATTAGTATACTTGTCCCCAAGCCTATGCTAAAATAGCCTATAACTATTTACCCAGTATCCCAGCATCATCTAAGTGATAGTTACATAGTTAGTTACATAGTTAAATTGTTTTGAAATAAGACAAAGTCCATCAAGTTCAACCCCTCCAAATGAAAACCCAGCATCCATACACACACCCCTCCCTACTTTTAATTAAATTCTATATACCCATATCTATACTAACTATAGAGCTTAGTATCACAATAGCCTTTGATATTATGTCTGTCCAAAAAATCATCCAAGTCCCTCTTATAGTCATTAACTGAATCAGCATCACAACATCACCCGGCAGTGCATTCCACAACCTCACTGTCCTGACTGTGAAGAACCCCCTACGTTGCTTCAAATGAAAGTTCTTTTCTTCTAGTCTAAAGGGGAGGCCTCTGGTACGGTGATCCACTTTATGGGTAAAAAGGTCCCCTGCTATTTGTCTATAATGTCCTCTAATGTACTCGTAAAGTGGAATCATGTCCCCTCACAAGTGTCTTTTTTCCAGAGAAAACAACCCCAATCTTGACAGTCTCCCCTCATAATTTCCCTCCCTCTAACCAATTTAGTTGCACTTAGTCTCTGCACTCTCTACAGCTCATTTATATCCCTCTTAAGGACTGGAGTCCAAAACTGCACTGCATACTCCAGATGAGGCCTCACCAGGGACCTATAAAGAGGCAGAATTATGTTTTCATCCCTTGAGTTAATGCCCTTTTTTTATGCAAGACAGAACTTTATTTGCTTTAGTAGCCACAGAATGACACTGCCCATCTTCTGCACAATTTGGTGATCCAATCAGAGGAAGCAGGCGGCACAACACGCAAAAGGGATCTGCCTACCCAAGGCAGGTGTAAATTTGTGCCAAAATCTTCTTTTTGTTCCTTCTGTTTGTAAAGCAGGGACAACCTGCAATTAAGGTTGTAGCTTAGTTGCATAATGTAACCTAAATAACCACAGCTACAAATTGCTATGCACAGAAGCTGCTACCCCAAAATTAAAAGAACTGTACTTAAAAATCTATAAGTCATGGAACAGGTTAACTGCATCTTAGCTGCACGGCTGAGATTTTTTACTTAAAGGGAACTTGTTTTTTTTTTTTACTCATATTCTGTGATCAGCAGATTCTGGGGAGTTTGAAGCAGGCGGCTGGGTTTAAGCTCATTTTGGATTTGGTGTAGCAATAATGCAAGTGCTGACTGCAGTCAAACGGCACGTTAATACTTCCCCGTGGCTGGCCTTGCCTTATCAGCCCTTCCATCCATTGACACATAAGATGAATTTAATGGTGTTTCTCCAGCAAAGGTTTTTAGAAATGGGGAAATAGTGATGTTGCTTTATCGGACGTTGCTTAAATCTTACAATATGTTTCCTTTTAAATTATTTGCCTTTGCTTTCCCTTCCTCTGTGATAATCTCTGCTGCAGCCTCTGCTTGTCTGTTGGCATAAATATCATAAGTTACAAGAAAAAGATTGTATAGACCAGACTAGGGGCCTTAGGATCAGATGTGGCCCTCTAGGACATGGTTTTGGCCCCATGACAGAACAAGGGCTCTGCTGACTTTTATGGTTGACATAATTTTATTATAATCGGTCCCCAGACATGTAATATAGGGAATCATTGGGCCACTATATGGAAACAGTTGGACAGTATTGGCACAAAGATTAACGATGTACAGATGAAGCCACTTGGATTTGTGAGTTAAATGCGTCATGACTCAGGGGTAATTGAAGAAACTGTGTTATCTTAAGTCATCTTAACTCATTTAATGCATTTAACCTTTTCATTAGCATACCAAAGCTCCATTGTTCACAATGGTGAATGCTTTAATTAGATGGGATGTTGTGACGCAGTTTTCTGTGTTAAATGAGATAAATGGGATATCTGTGTTTAGTTATTCTGTGTCAAACAGACAAACCAAAGTGGCTGCATCTGTATATATACCTGATGTGAAGGTCGACAAAAAGTCAACCTGTAGCCTGCCTGCTCCCAATCTGACCTAGCACTTTTTTTCTAGGCCCTCACCAAACCGCCCAACTCTGAAGTCACAAAAGAGAACAGGGCAGGGGCACACCTACAGTATAAATAGACACCTGAAGAAGAAGCCAGCACAGGAATGTTGCAAGCTGGGAGTGCAGAAGGAAGAGCTCAACCCAAACCGCCCGCGAGGGGTGTGTGTCTAACTCTACCCAATCCACAGGTCCCATGGCTATCGGGCCAACCTGCACATCATTAATATATATGTTAATCAAGAGCACCTTTATAATGAGGAGAGACCTTAGCACAACCTTCTTTAGATGCACAACCACAGGATTCCGGGAACCTAGTCATATGTTCTGTATACATAGAATACCATATATATTGATAATTACCTACTTTATTTAAAAGCACAGTTATCAAGGCCCATAATCAAATCATGGGGTTTCATACTAGTTAGTTATCCAGGCCATTCCTTCAGTGGGGGCCAGGTAATTAGCCCACTGTCCACCTGCCCCCCCCCCCCCCAAATGTTGGGCTGTGCCAGCTAGGTAGAAAAAGATCTCAACATGCCTAAGCATGCCCTTGATTCACTGCCAGTCATGACCCAAACACACCCATGATCCATCCAAATCCCTCCCATTGTGTCATCAGGCCCCACCCATTTGTGGTCTGTAAGTCTGGCTGTTGCATGTGTCCAGGCTTCCCTTTGGGATTTTCCAACTTTCTCACTTTTTAGCCAGATATTGCCTGGTAGGCCTTTTGGGAGGCCTTCTTCTGCCCAGCCAAGGGTTGAACATGTGGCTATCTTTCTAATATAGCCATGGCTCCTCTTCGGTAATTCATTGGCTGATGCACTGTACACTGGGCAATGCTAATTTGAAACTTTAGACTTGCCTAATGGACAAACTGGCCGATATCCATTGTATATTAATATCTGGTGGGAATATACAGAAATGAATATATGAAATTCATTTATATGTACATGTATGGTCACCTTTTGTGGACACTCTGGAGATGATTGCAGGGCAGACTCACAGCTCAGTAAATTCATTTCATCGCATAGAAGGAATCTCCATTGATGCATCCCAATATAAAGTTACTGGTATATCTGCCTGTACATGGAGAGCAGAGCTAACACAAGGGGAACTCAGGGGATTTTGGATAGTTTTTAGATGAATCCTTATTGGCAGTCAGTTCTTGCATTATTGCTTAATATGATCATCTCGATGATTTCTCGCCATCTGAGTAACTCGCTCTAATGCACTTTTTAAATCAAGCCTGGGCCCAAGATCTCGTTTAGCACTAATTGAGAAAAGAGTAATATACAGCACAAAATATCCACTATTTCTCCTCTGAAGCAATATAAAAAAAAACTAAATTGCTACTTTGCGTAAGGTAAGGCTGTAAATGCAATTTTAGTGGAACCCTTCCAAATTTCCATAGATCAGTTTAGCAAAGAGCCTGTGAGATGGAATAAATCACCTCCCGCTCACAGCAGAACATTTCAACCCAGTGGAAATCATATGTATGGCCACACCTATCATCTGTCAATCATCTATTTGTCTGTCACTCTATTATCTATCTATCTATCTATCTATCTATCTATCTATCTATCTATCTATCTATTATCTATCTATCTATCTATTATCTATTTATCATCTATCTAGCATCTATCTATCTATCTATCTCTCTATCTATCATCTATCTATCTATCTATCTATCTATCTATCTATCTATCTATCTATCTATCTATCTATCTATCTATCTATCTATTATCTATCTAGCATCTATCTATCTATCATCTATCTATCTATCTATCTATCTATCTATCTATCTATCTATCTATCTATCTATCTATCTATCATCTATCTATCATCTATCTATCTATCTATCTATCTATCTATCTATCTATCTATCTATTATCTATCTATCTATCTATCTATCTATCTATCTATCTATCTATCTATCTATCTATCTATCTCTCTATCTATCTATCTATCTATCATCTATCTATCATCTATCTATCTATCTATCTATCTATCTATCTATTATCTATCTATCTATCTATCTATCTATCTATCTATCTATCTATCTATCTATCTATCTATCTATCTCTATATCTCTATCTATCTGTCATCTATCTAACTATATCTAAATCTATCTATCATCTACCTATCTAATTATATTCATCTATCTCTGTCTGTCTAATAGTAGGTAAGTGGCTTGATATGTGTCACGTGGAAAGGTAGAATCTAATGAAAGGAATTTGAGTAGTGGTTCCCAAATTATGAGGCTAACTTCCCTTGAGGGGCTTGGAACATTAATAGAGATGATTTGGCTTAATAAAACCTTTAGGCTGTTATTATTGGGAGAATCCATATTTGCTTTTCTAGATACACCTGAAAGACCAGTTTGATGCTGAAAAGGTGACATTTAGGTTATTTATCAAAACCTGAAAAATATCTCATTATTTATCAATACATTTTCCCAAAATTGTCTTGTGCTGGAAAAAACTCTAAAAAAGCCTGAGAAATTTGAATCGCAATATTTTTTTTTCGGATCCCCCACCCCCCACACGAAAATTTCGATTTTTTCAGATTTTTGCCCGAAAACTACAAAATCTTTGGATTATTGCACGAAATCCAGCGCAGATCAGGAAATCTTTGGGACAACTCCCATTGACTGATATACAACCTCGGCAGATGAGATGCCGGATTTTTGAATTCAGACCTTTTTTATCCTCGGGGTACAATAAATCCTGAAAAACGTATTTTTTTTTCTATAGTAATAAACGTGACTATAATATATTGCACAACCTACATAATGTTTCCCTATTTCTTTTGTGCACAATATGGACAAATACAGGTCACTATGGAAGAGTTCTCTTGGTTTTGTACCCTTTCTTCCTTCCCCATAACAGATTTAATAAGGTAGCAGGGCCTCGTAGATATATAACGTGCACTTAGCATGATGTGCAGAAAACTTGGAATGTCATATTCTGATCAAATAGCTTAGCGTAGAGGGATGATGGTTCCGCTGTGAGGATTTGTGGAGGAAATCCATTTGTATGGTAATCAAATGTACATCCAAGAAGACTCCTAAATAAATTGTTTACTGACATCTTAACCTATTTCTTACTAACATGTCATACACATTCCTGGGGGAAATCATAGGGAATAACAGGGGAAATATGACGGTGTTGCTGCTTCTGCTATGGATTAGGCTCTTCATGATGTAGTATTCATAGATGTTGCCTGTCGAGAACTCAATTCAGCACCAGTAAAACACAAAAAAATTAAAATAAGCCTGAGAATGGATGCAAAAAAGCCCAACCGCAAAGACTATTAACAAAGGTACTAACCTTCAAGGAGCAAGTTTTTATATTATGTGAAACTTCTTTTCTTGGCCACCTTTATTCTCCATGAATTAACTGTAATAAGAGGCAGTGAGCAGAGACTGATGTCCATAGGCCACTTGCTATAAAGAAATTCAAGTAGTACAGAATATGTTGGTCCTTTTTTTTGTTGATTCATCAATAATTGTATAATAGCTTTTCACAGGTATGGTTATCCAGAAACCCATTATCCAGAAATTACAGAAAGGTCTCCCATAGACTCCATTTTATTCAAATAATTCAAATTTTTTTAAAAAAAAATGATACCTCTTTTCTGTGTAATAATAAAACAGTAGCTTGTTCTTGATCCCAACTAAGATATAATTTGTCCTTATTGGAAGCAAAACCAACCCAATGGGTTTATTTAACGTTTACATGATTCTCTAGTAGACTTAGATACTGTCATGGGAAAAATGTTTTTTTAATCAGTTAATAGTGCTGCTCCAGAAGAATTCTGCACTGAAATCTATTTCTCAAAAGAGCAAACAGATTTTTTTTTTTATATTTAATTTTGAAATCTGACATGGGACTAGACATATTGTCAGTTTCTCAGATGCCCCCAGTCATCTGACTGGTGCTCTGATAAACTTCAGTCACTCTTTACTGCTGTACTGCAAGACGGAGTGAAATCACCCCCCCTCCCTTTCCCAGATCAGATAGCAGCTCCCTAACACAAGATAACAGCTGCCTGGTAGATCTAAGAACAACACTCAATAGTAAAATCCAGGTCCCACTGTGACACATTCAGTTACATTGAGTAGGAGAAACAACAGCCTGCCAGAAAGCAGTTCCATCCTAGAGTGCTGGTTCTTTCTGAAAGCACATGACCAAAGCCCGGATCTCGAATATTCTGGATAATGGGTCCCATACCTGTACCAGATCTTTCTGGAATCTACAGGGTTATATCTTTAATTCCCATCCTGCATATTAAGTGCTGCCAGAGGCAATCCATTGAGCCGCTGACAGGTACTGGGCCACATGCTGAGATAATATCCAATCTCTCAGGTAGCTGAACCTTAAAAGCCACTGAAGGCTTTTGTTTAATACCAACACCTTATACTTAGCAGCATGATTATCTCTGCATTCCCCGCGGGGGCTATTGCCAGAGATAGTTATTGAGTCCGAATGAGCTAATCATATTGCGCCTTCACATATTGCATCCAATGATTGCCGGTCACCTGTCCAATTCCACTTGGCGATGGATCGCTTTATCTGATGTTACATTGCTGGGTACCGGCCTCTCCGTAAAGTTTTAATGGAATGGGACTCAATTACTACTGTAATAATAATTCTGAAAATGGAACTCTTGTTTAACGCAAGAAGCTACTGACAGATAATGTTCTGCTTTTTCCTGCACACAATACAGAGAATATTGGGATTTAAACCTCCAGCAAAGCTTTGTGGGGAAACCCGTTATCCAGAAGGCTCAGAATTACAAGATTGCCCATCTCCCATAGATTCCATTTTAATCAAATAATTCAAATGTTTAAAGGGATACTGTCATGGGAAAACATGTTTTTTTCCCCAAAATGCACTAGTTAATAGTGCTGCTCCAGCAGAAATCTGCACTGAAATCCAATTCTCAAAAGAACAAACAGATTTTTTTGAAATTCATTTTTGAAATCTGACATGGAGCTAGACATATTGTCAGTTTCCCAGCTGCCCCCAGTCATGTGACTTGTGCCTGCACTTTAGGATGGAACTACTTTCTGGCAGGCTGTTATTTCTCCTACTTAATGTAACTGAATGTGTCTCAGTTTGACTTGGCTTTTTCAGTGTTGTTCTTAGATCTACCAAGGAGCTGTTACCCTTTAAGATTTATTTCTGCTTTTTCTGTAATAATAAAACAATGCTTTGTACTAAGAAATCATTTATTGTTGTTCTTAGATCTACCAAGGAGCTACCAGTGTTGTTCTTAGATCTACCAAGGAGCTGTTACCCTTTAAGATTTATTTCTGCTTTTTCTGTAATAATAAAACAATGCTTTGTACTAAGAAATCATTTATCCTTATTGAATGCAAAACAATCCCATTGGGAATATTTAATGTTTAAATGATTTTTTTGTAGATATTAAGATCCAAAGAACGGAAAGACCCCCTTTATAGGAAAACCTCAGGTCCAGAGCATTCTGGATAACAGGCTCCATACCAGTACAATCTTTGCGTGTTACTAATATCTTATACCATAAACCATATGGTTAAAGAGCATTGCCTTTGTCTTGTTGTAATACTAGTGTATCAGCTGTAAGGGTGGGATACTGATATCACTTTTATGCCTCTAACTGCTGGTTCTGAATTAAATTATGGGGATGCCTTTCCCTCTGAGGGGCGCCATTGCTGCAGCTAGGCACAGTTAGGGTTGCCACCCTTCCGCCCTTCATATATAATTATCTTTATTCCCTATTAATAACATTGGGATCAGCCATCATTTTTACTGGCCAAGCCGGTAAAATACCGGGCAGGTGGCAACCCTAGGCACAGCTGGAAGGCCAGTTAGTGCACATTGGGCTAAAAACACCGAAAGTCAGGGGCAGACCCTGCGGCTGCAGGGGGGCCAGGAGGTATAGGGGCCCCACAAGGCCCTAATTCATATACAGTTTCAATAAGTATTGGTAAAGCATGTGGTCCTCTAGACATTTTTGGGGCCTAAAAAATAATTTGCTGTGGGGTCCAGTTATATCTAATTAAGCCAATGCCCAAAGTCATCTACTGCTTCCTTTTGTAGCATTTAATGGTAAAAAGCTGAAATAGCTATTTTTAATCTTGCAGAAAAACACTCAAAATTGCTTTGGGCAAAATGCCTGAAATCTGTCCAATTGGCCATAGTAGTATTTCAGGGTGAGCGATGGTCTTTTATATTACAGGTTCTGATGCTGCCCTAGGCACTGGACCACTTGCTGATCGTGCACATGTGCAGTACAGTCCATGCCTGCATCAATCGCAAAAGAGATGGGCACGTCCCCGAATTTGGCAGGA
The DNA here is from genome assembly GCA_038501925.1 of Xenopus petersii. Classification (NCBI taxonomy): domain Eukaryota; kingdom Metazoa; phylum Chordata; class Amphibia; order Anura; family Pipidae; genus Xenopus; species Xenopus petersii. The sequence goes on from CM076674.1 coordinate 16,685,770, forward strand.
AGTGTCCAGGGGCGAACTGGGGGATATTTCTTATATATGCACCTGGTGATAACCCCACATTGTAAGTGTTATTCAGAGCATTTTTGCAAAATAATTTTTTCCCACAAATTATGTGCTTTCCAGATATTTAGTTTTTAGAGTAGTTTCCTGTCTCATCTTATTCATACCCCCTGAGCTTTACTGTGCAATTGACCTGGGGCTAATTTCAATTACAGTAAAATACACCGAATTCTCTTCCTCGGTATGTGCTTAACCCCTGGGGTTCTACCTATATGCCTACTGCCGTAGCAATCATCTCACCTTCAGTCTTGAAAACATGAAACACCAACAGAACACAGGAGGCCACCTTATTGATTTGATCAGACAATAACTTGACACTTCTCTTATTTTTATTTTTCATCTCTCACACTCTGGTGAGTGGCATTACCTTTAAAAATGTCTAATTTCATGGCTTCTTTGTACCCAAGACAGCCCAGTAAAAAAGATCTTCTTCTTGGATATTCCCTGGATACTTTGCATTCCCATTAAATAACTTATATCTCTGTTGATTGTACATCATGCTAAGAAACCCAAAATCACACCTTATGTAGTATTCATCATAACATCAGCCTCCTCTTAATTAAAGTCATTGTGACAAACATTTAGGCGGAAGGAATAGGCAGTTAACTTGAGGGTTAACATAGAAATCATATCAGTTTCTCCTTTTGCACCTCGTAAGCATTAGGAAGTGTAAGGGTTCATCTAAAGTCAGCGACAGCGAATGGCCCTCTACCAGGTCAAATATGGCTCCATGTTGCACCTCAGAAGAGATGAGTAAAATGCTTGTCTATCTAATGGGAAAGTTCAAGTGCTGTTCCACAACTTGACTGTGGAAAACAATTGCCCTCCTGTCATATTACAATTGAACCTTTAAAGGAGAAGGAAACCCATTCGGCGCAACCCCCCCCCCCCCCCGTGTTGCTTCCCCTCCCTCCTCCCCCCTGGCCTACCTGTCCCGCTGGGCAAATGCCCCTAACTTGTTACTTACCCTTCTGCACATGTCCAGTCTACGGAGTTCACCGACGCCATCTTCTTCCTGCTTTGACTGGTGCATGCGCAGTTGGAGCATTTCGCTGGTACGGATCTACTGCGCATGCGTCAAAAGTCACAAAGTGAAATCGGAAAACTTTGTGACTTTTGGCGCATGCGGAAGAAGATCGCTTTGAAGAAGATGGCGTTGGTGAACTTCGTAGACTTGACCTGCGCAGAAGGGTAAGTAACAAGTTAGGGGCATTTGCCCAGTGGGACAGGTAGGCCAGGGGGGAGGAGGGAGGGGAAGCAACACAGGGGAGGGGGGAGGGTTTTTGCGCCGACTGGGTTTCCTTCTCCTTTAAAAATGATGCTCTGCAAGTCATCTATTGATAGATTGAATAAATCACCTATCTATGGCTGGCAATACCAATCCTTTATCTTTAGCTCTGGTTTAGAGAAGAAAGAGTATCAATGGACAGTAGAGACCATATGATGAATCTTTGACTTTTTTGGTTTTCATGGAGATTATGGGGAACGTTCTGCAAACTGTCTCTTTATTTTGTTGCATATTGTTTCAATGGCCAAAAATTAGTCTTTATTAGGTCGGACTGGGCCATGAGACACCAGGTAAAAACCCGGTGGTCCCTGGCAGCCTAGACCCACACCTGATTTCAGCCCTCATTGCCCCCTGATCTTGGGTTGCGATTGAGGTGGGAGCCTATAGATAGAATAGGACAGAAGCGGGGGCCCCTGTGGTGGAAGCGGGGTTTCCGACCTGGTAGTCCGAACAGGTCTTTATACAACATTCCACATAGAAGCAGGACCAACCGAGATGAACAGTGCAGAATCCTTGCTCACAGGATTCATTATAAGATGGGAACAAAATTGGAAAAAAAGTGATTGGTCAGAGGGTGAGGCTATATTGGTAGTAGACCCAGGTTACGACTATAGAGAGTAACTGTATTACCCAACCTGCAGTCATTTCGATGTCAGTGCAGTTGTACTAAAACAACTGCATGGGCCATGCTTGGGTAAATCTAAAAAATGTAAATTAAATAATGCTTGTATTTCTTTAGTCTGGGATCCAAGTACTGAAAAGACAACCTTGTCCACGACTCCTTTACTTACATATATTGCTCAATTCCTGATGTAGCCAATTTAAAACTCAATCAATATAACAGCAGAAAAAAACAAGAATGATTAAACTTCACAAAAATAACATTGACATCATAATATTTCATCCGCCCCTAACTTAATTATTCAGGATGGGATTAAAAGCAAGTTGGGATTTTTGTAGGGGACAGGTGTGACATGTGTCATCTGTTAGATGATCATAAGAACCTGAAATTCCAATTAAGACTCATTTTAATTACTTGGCATGTCAAAAAGTGAGAGTACAGATCCCCCGAGTGCTGCGTGCATACCTCAGCGGGCTCATATTCTGCAATTTCTTGTATTGTGTGTGTGGGCCTTTTCTGATGAAAGAAAACCTTTCTTTGTACAGAGTCTAAGGAAAATAAACCACCTTTATACGGAGGGATAAAGCTTAACTTCATTTCCTGTTTAACAGAGAGTAAAATACAAGGTAATAATGTATTGTGAGCACAGAACGTTCCTTTGTATATTTGCATTTATAGTGGGCGCTGTCATATTGCTTCCATTATACAATGAACAATGAGAGTAGGGCTCATTGTGAGCACATTAGCAGTTGTACATAGGAGTGGAAGCTGCCATTTTCCTTCCCTAAGGCCAAGGTTACTAGGTCATTTAAAGAGCAGGGCTTTTCTAATTATGCAAATTGCTCAGTTTTGCTAATTGAATTTAAATTAGAATCAGTGCCGCCAGTGAAGCCAAAGTATTATTTCTTTGGACTGTTGCTGTACGCCAATTCCACCCCATTCTGCCTGATCCTGACACTTTTTTTGGTGCTGGACCTCCTTGGAATTAAGGTCCCCATGCAGTAAATCTGCCATTGCCTTAGACCAAACATCATGAGGTTGTAGATCAGGATTACGAGGTGTGCTGGAGTCAAGGGTGCCATGGCAGAAGGGGGTCAAGATGGAAAATGCAATTTGGAGGTTGTGAATGGGGTAAAGATTGTTGTGGATTGGGTGAGGTTTGGGTGAATCATAGAGCGGCCAAGTTGGATCCAGCATGTACTGTAGCTGTGTATGTGAAGTGCATTTTTTTCTATTAGGACCCTATTTAACTTGTTGGCAGAGGTCACCACTCTGGGGCCTCAAGTGACCAAAGAACTGATATTTGGGACCCCCACCCTAACATGATAGTAGGAGGCCCCATGAATACTCATGGCAGGCCTGTTGTGGACTATAGTCTTCATAGAATTTGTATTTCTGTATATTTATATGTGGAGGCACCATATTGTCTCCTATAGATGGTACTACAGTACTGTATATGAAGATGCAGCTTATGGTGCATACAGAACTTTTCACCTACTGTATGTACATCACAGTTCTTGGATCAGCTTTATAAATGAGGCCAACTGTGTGTGAAAAATGCTGTGCAATACTGCATGGAAATGTGCTGAGCTAAAGTTAAATTCTTATAATTTATTATTCATTCTAAGGACATTCATCCCAATTAGGCTTTTCTGTGATAGCCAATAGAGGCGAATATGTAAACTTGCCATAATTAATAATGCACGCTCTCTAATTATAAAACGACTGTCTGCACAGGATAGAGAATGTCTATATGTCATGCTGGTAACCTCTATGTACCACTGGAAGGGCATGGCTCCATGATCAAGCACTTGGTAGCTCCACTTGCACCACATTACAACATAACCAGACATAGGAGAGGATGTGACCATGTTAGATTGGTATAGAAATGCAGAAAAACAAATGTTTGTGATACAAATTACTCCTTTCATGGCTACTTGATAAATACAGTAAGTGCATCTATGGGGACAACATAGACCCCCATATTTGATTAGATGTCCACAAACGAACCTGGAAACATGGGCTGATTTGATGATATAATAATTATAATATTATTACGGTAGTTTGTGGGGAAATGATTGTATTATATTATATAAGTGTCATTAACTTGTTCCTTCTGTCATGCTTTAAGATTCTAGCTCTCTTTGTAAGAGAGGATTCAGAGAAAGGTTTGTGTGAAATTCTATCTGAAACCCATAGTTTATATCACAACAAAATCCCTAAGCAGAAATCAAAAAAAACGTGTAAAACAATTGCATTTTAAAAGGGGGGAACAGAACCCACAGCTGTGTTGGGGCCCAGTAAGATCCCTTGATTACCCAAGCTCTCCCCCTGCCCGACGGCACCAAAAATCTTGCCAGTTCCGAATTATGAATGAGCTGCTTATAAAAAACACAGACCGAAGGGATCTCCTCTTATGTATATGCGGTAGCCGAGCTGCACGCAAAAATATTTGACAAATCAATTTTCTTTAACACTTGTTTTTGGCACAACTTGTAGTTTGACTTCAGATTTATCATTAAAATTGAACAAGTTCTGCGTAATTTGCCAAGAATAAATGAGCAGAAAAGTTGCTTTCTGAGATATGCACATTAGGAAAAATAAATAGATTTTCCGTCCTGGTTTTGTGTCATCCACAGTATTTCTTTTCAACTGATGAACAACTTAAATGCAATTTATTAGCCCCAGCTCTAAGAGGAGCCGCCCCAGCAAGTCTGGGACCATATATCATCATTTGTATTGGGTTTCTGACAGGCCCAGGTTTGCAGTAGCAATCAAAGTGATGTCATGAGACCAAAGAGGTTATTTATGAAGGAAAGGTACTTCTGTCCTTACATGCTCCTGGTGATTTTGATGGAAAAATCAAGGGACCTCTTGAGCATACTCGAATGAATTGCATGCAACTGAGTGCATGAACTAAGGGTACTAAGAGGCACGTGCCTAGGGCACAAAGCCTATGTACCTTCTCTGACACCTTCTACTAGTCCAGGTGTTCTGCTCCCCGAAGCTGTACTCTCATGCATGTGCTTATTCTTTGTGTGCTCATTTGGGGCTATGCGATGGTAGGGTTGACTAGGGTGCCAAGCTGGCCTGGCACTGCCTAGAATTACCACCCATGGATACAACTGACTTGCATGTTATTGACATCGTCAATCCATTCCCTTCACCACTTTGAAAATGATCAGTGTGCCTTGTGTGTTCCATGTTTCATCATTTGCGCCCATATGAGTGCATGACACGGAAGCTGTGGCAGCTGAAAATTAACAGTTTCCCACAATAATATTGAATTCTCAGTAAAATGCTACATTGTGAGTAAAAAAAACCATACATTTGCATTTATTTAGTGCACTTTACACTTGCTTCATAATTGAGCCATAAGATCTACAGGGCATCAGATTTTTAAATTTTTCCAATTCAAAAAATATTTAATCAGATTACTTTCCTGTCTCAGAAAAGAAACGCCTCCACCTATTCGCCCCCTTAAGTTATTTGCAGAAGGTTTCTGACCAAACCCATGGAATGCCCAACTACTAGTCATTACACTCTGGTAATGCCCTGGCCACTCCACTGTCTAAAAATCGGGGTGGGTTGACAGGTCAGCAGTAACTGGCTGAAGAGTGCCAAATACACTGTCTAAGAGACAAAGGAAAAAAGGGGTTCCCTGACATATGAAGCTCGCAATCTAAGTAGTTTGGCATGCCAGAAGACAAGCCCTCTCAAAGAATCTAAGAATCCTTCCTTGATGGTATCTAAACACTGCTTCTGTGTTGTTTTCCCCATGCACCAAGATGGCAGAACCCATCCATTTTCCATGAAGAAATATCTTAACGTATACTTTGAATACGAAACCACATTCTAACTTACTGTGTATCCATAAAACCTCTTTTTTTCTTCATTAACCACTTTTCTGTCCCTAGTATTTACTTTCCATGATGTATGCTTTTAGGGACCTGACCGGAGACAACACATGGCACTGCAAGATCAGAAAAACCCTGTTCCCAAAGTGTTAAAGCAATAGATATTGTGTTTGCCCTTATTTTTAAATAATGTACTATTTTATTTCACTCAGCAATTTGAATGTTGATTTTACGTATCTGTGTGTCCTTTCTTTGTCGAGTATCTAGTTTGAGGCCACTATTTTGAGTGAGTGGAAGCTTATTCCCTTAGATAAGTGACCTGTTTCATCCTGGAAACCATCTTTGAGCTATCAGCTAAAAAGACATTGGTTTAAAGAATGCCCCCTTGTGTTTGTGATGATCTCAGATCTCTGCAATTAAAATTTCTATGTGATATCCACTTCTTAAAACACGGGAGAATGCAGCCGAATTAGATTTATATTCTTATATTTACAATGTGGGTGGCCGTGTCACTTCATAAACAGCGGGATGATTTTACCAAACATGACTGATATCCGAAACTGCATTATGCCTTCTGTTGGTGCCTTATCCATAAGGGATCATGCATAATCACAAATCATTTTAAATACTCCTTAAAGGGCCACTGGAAGCTTGTATTACCCCATGGAATTGCTCTTGCAGAAGAATGCCTATGTTGGTATAATTGTACGGGTCTCTCAGTGCTGCTGAGTTGTCTGTGCTACTAATTGTTCTTCACCCTTGTAACATGACTGCACCTGAAACCATATGAGCTGACCTCCATTTTAGTTTATAAAAGGGATTATAATTAGTGAGGGGCGAATTTGCGCCATTTCGCTTCGCCGAAAAATTCGCGAAACGGTGCCGGTGTCTCGTTTTTGACACCGGCGCCCGTTTTTCCGAAAAAAATTCGCCGCAAATTCGCGCCTGGCGAATAAATTCGCCCATCACTAATTATAATGGTCCTGATGGAACTTATTTTATTCCTCCATATTTCTATTCAGTAGGATTCTCCTTATATCTCTTCCAAAACTGGTGGTATACATTTTCATTAAACCATCAACACCTTCCATTTCCATTTTGTTGGTGGGTATTAGGTTCCACTGGCTTGGCCTGGCTTAGGCATTAGGTCTTATATTATATATATATATATATATGTATATATTTATGGTCATTTTAACTGTTCTAGACTAATGCTGTATCTATAAATGTCTTTGGGGTTGGCTTACATTTGACTAGCCACATATCTGAAATGCGCAATATACAACAGCCCCAGCACTTAGTGGATGACTATTAAAGGGTGAGTTGGTAGAGAACTGGTACCCTTGGGACTCAAACTTGACTAGCCTTGTTGCAGCACCACAACTTTGCTAAATAACATACAACAGCACCCTTAGTTAGTGGATGTAGATGTGCGGGTGGACACCTCACATCGGAGTTTAACATATTGGAAGTAAATAACTCTGATGGTGACTTCTTATTCATTTTGATTTTTTAATGTCCTTTGGGCTTCAAAACGTGTTACAGCATCATATATGAAATGAGCAACATACAGCAGCACCTCTAATTAGTGGATGACTATGAAATAGTGTGAAGGTGGACAGCTTCATTTTCACACAATCCTCCTATGAGTGTTAACTTGTATTTTAATTGTCCTACACTAATGTTGCGTCTATTAACATCCTTGGATCTCCAAGTTGGCTAGAAGTGCATGTGCACAACTGAAATGTTCAAGTTACTTGGGGCTCAAAGTAGACTGGCCTTGCTACAGCATTACATCCTAAGTTAGTGAACAACTATGTAAGGGAGGACAACTCCACGTGGGAGTTTAAATTACACATTGGGAGTCAAGAACTCACAGCTCTGACAATGACTTCTTGTTAGTTATTATGCTTTCGCATCTCCCTAAGCAATACAAATCACTAATAATAAAAGCCATCTAGAAGAGCCCAAGGCAATAATTAGGGATGATGCCTCTCAGCAGGTTTTCCATCAGGGAAACTTCTACTTTTGTCAAAGTTGACATTGATCAAACCATCAATAGCTCCTTGAGGGAGCTGAGCATCTGATTTATATTTTTGGCAGGTTGAAGAAGGTTTACTGGATTGAAACAGTTGTTAATCCTGACAATATATAGACATACACTTCCAACAAGCAGAGATATATGGATCTAAACAGAGTTGAAGAGCCAATCATCCTGAATGACTCTAAGCTATAGAGTTCTGTTGCCTAATCCTTGTTGTTGAAATTACTCACATCACACTGAACAGGGGAAAAATAAAGTTCTGTATCTCAAGAAACCACTGAAATCTTGAAAGGGAGCCAGACCCAGGCTGAGAGTGAAATTCATGTTTGTAAGAACACCAACGGAGGGAAACTTCAAAGGATGAGAAACACTTCATTTGCAAGTTCTTTGGCATCTCATTTATTTGCTACTGAGAAGTTGCAGAGATAGAATGTGTGATTCTAATTAAATACTACAAATAAATAACGAGGTAAAAAAATAGGGCATGAAAAACTGTGCAATCTAAAATAGTCCAATCCTAACTTTTTTTACTGGCAGAATGTTATCATATATGCCAATGAAAATGTAATTAAGTGTATAGTAGTGTTGCTTTCATTTTAGCCTGGATATATAAATAAGAACATGTTGGTAAATAATGCATTTTTACATTCATTTCTAGAATACCTATATAGAATTTATTGATATATGTTTTTCTCCCTTGTTCTTTATATGTAAATGTATATTATATATGTTGTATTGTCACAAGATGGGGCATATCGACTGCTTGCTTCATAGGCTTGATGACCATTTATAAGTTGCTATAGGTCCATGGTTTACAAAATATTGGGCACAACAACCCTCCTCCTAAAATGGCCCTGGGCAGTGTATGGTGGTTTTACCCTTACATGCCATCAGGGTGATATTTAGGGGTAAATTAATATTTACTGTTTTTCAATATCCCTGGGACTGGGAAATTTTAATATATCTATAACAATGTAAAAGGGGACCAAATTGTGGTCCATAAAGAGCATAATGATTCCTCTGCTGTACTGGGTTTGTAGGCGGATGATTAGAGAATGGACAATACATTTCATTACATTAATAGTAGGATACAGCTTTGACTATCAACTGGTTTTTTTTTTCGATTATGACACAAATGGTATCACCCTTAGTGGTGGAACAATGAAGGGTGGAAATGGCCTAGAGCACATGTGGCACCCCATTGCCCACAAAAAAAGGGTACAGTGTGAATAATGTGCATTAAATAGAAATAACAGGATTTTTGTACTTACCGTTAAATCTGTTTCTCTGTAGTCGAAAGGGGGACACAGGGACTGATGGGGTTAAGCTCCATCCTCCAGGAGGCAGGACACTTGAAAGAATTGTGTGGGCGTGCCGGGTCATGCTTAACCCCACCCACAGTACAATCCTATTCAGTTGGTTCCAAAGCTGCTAATGGAACTTCATAACTCTCAAAATACAAAACTCATAACAGGCAGAACTGTAAAACAGAGAAGTGTTCACGCAAACCAAAATGGTCAACGAACAAAAGTTTGCCAAGTGCGGGAAGCCCTGTGTCCCCCTTTCGACTACAGAGAAACAGATTTAACGGTGAGTACAAAAATGCTGTTTTCTCTGTCGTTTTAGGGGGACACAGGGACTGATGGGGACTTAACAAAGCAGTCCCAACACAGCAGGGTGGGAGCGAGCCTGTATAGAGTGGTTCAGTTATTTTATCACAGATTGCAGCACTCTACGTCCAAGTGAAGCCTCGGCCGAAGCAAAGGTGTCAACATGATAAAATTTTGAAAACGTGTGGGTAGACGACCAAGTGGCCGCCTTGCAAATCTGCTCCAAGGGAACAGAGTTACGCTATGCCCAGGAAGCTCCCACCGCTCTCGTGGAATGCGCCCGAAGTCCTTGTGGCGGTGACTTGCCTTTAGCAATGTATGCATGCTTGATGGTCTCTCTGATCCATCTGGATATCGACATCTTCAAAGCTGCTTGGCCCCTGCGGGGTCCAGACGGAATTACGAACATCGTCTATGACGATCTGAATGACTTGGATCGGTCTATGTACCATCGACGGGCTCTGACCACATCAAGTTTGTGTAGATTCCGTTCCTTAACGTTCTTAGGTTCTGGGCATAAGGAAGGCACCACGATGTCTTGATTAATGTGGAATGAAGAAACCACCTTGGGAAGGAATGTGGGCATCGTACGAAGTACTGCTTTATCCTTATGGAAAGTTAGATAAGGAGGGTCGCAGGACAATGCTCCGATTTCTGATACTCTTCTGGTGGAGGTAATGGCCACTAGAAATACAGTCTTCCAGGTCAGCCAGGTATCCAATTCGAATGGTGGTTGAAGTAGGGCTTCCAGCACCAAATTTAGATCCCATCCAGCCACTGGGGGGCGAAACGGAGGCGCCAAGTGAGCTACCCCTTGAAGAAAGGTGTGTATGATATCTTCATTAGCTAACTTGTGCTGTAAAAGTATGGAAAGTGCAGAAACCTGTACTTTAAGTGAACTGAGCTTTAGACCTAGGTCTAATCCGTTCTGGAGAAAAGATAAAACTCTCGGTAGACTGACTTCTGTTTGAGATGAGTCTGTCTCTTGGCACCAGTTGATGTAAGAGCGCCACACTCTATAGTAGGACTTAGATGATGAAGCCTTCCGCGCCCTGAGCATAGTCTGAATGACTTCTTCCTCTAGTCCCTTGCTCCGCCAGATGGATGTCTCAACAGCCAACCCGTCAAAGCGAACAGCCCTGGGTTGTGATGAACTATTGGACCTTGACGTAGTAGGTCTTCCCTGGATTGCAACCGGATTGGGTTTGCCACTGACATTTCTTGTAGATCGGAGAACCAGGTTCTCCGGGACCAGAAAGGTGCTACCACTATCGCCGTGACTGGTGATTGCTTGATCTTCTGCAGCACTCGTGGTAGTAAGGGAAGAGGTGGAAACACATAGGCTGCCAGTGTTGTGTCATGGCATCCACCCCTGCCGCCAGAGGGTCTCGATGGCGAGCAAAAAACTCTGGAACCTTTCGGTTGAGTCTGGACGCCATCAGATCTATGTGTGGTCGTCCCCAACAGCTGACGAGTCAATCAAATTCGGCAGGATGTAGTTCCCACTCTCCTGGGTCTATCTGATTCCGGCTTAGGAAGTCTGCCCCGGTGTTTAGGATCCCTGGGATGTGTATGGCAACTTTACCGAGTTGTGTTCGGCCCAGTGGAGAATCTGACTGGCTTCTGTCAGTGCTCTTTGACTCCGTGTTCCTCCCTGGCGGTTTATGTACGCCACAGCCGTGACATTGTCGCTTTGTATTCTGACCGGATTTGCCCGAAGAGCTTCCGTCCAGTGCAGAAGCGCTAGCTTCACTACTCTGAGTTCGAGGACGTTTATGGACAGTCTGGACTCCTCTGGACACCATTGTCCCTGTGCTGAATGGTTGTCCCATGTGGCCCCCCAGCCCTGGAGGCTGGCGTCCGTGGCGATCACATTCCACTCTGGAGTTGCCCACAATTGCCCTAGGGCTAGGTTGTTTGGAACCAGCCACCACTGAAGAGCCGTCTTCGTCGTGTTCGACAATCGAAGCGGTCGATCCAGTGATCCCCCTGTCCAGGAGGGGAGGATGTTGGCTTGTAGTGGGCAGAGATGGATCTGGGCAAACGGGACTGCTTCTATGGTCGACACCATAGTGCCCAAGACTTGCATTGCCTTGCGTATTGTCGTGGCTGGTCTGGTTATTAGAGATTGGACTTGATTCCTGATCTTCTCCTGTTTGTCTCTGGGGAGACTCACAGTCTGCATCGCTGTGTCGAAATTGAGACCCAAGAAGGTCATTCTTTGGTCTGGATGAATGTTGGATTTGCTCCAGTTTATTTTCCAGCCAAATTCCTGAAGAAGTGGAATTGCGTTGTTTAGGGTTGTTCTGGCATTCTGCGCTGAACTGGCCTTGATTAGGAGATCGTCGAGGTATGGTGTGACTGAGATCCCTTGCAGTCTCAATGTCGCAGCTGTTATAGACATTAGTTTGGTGAACACCCTGGGCGCTGACGACAGGCCGAATGGCAGGGCTACAAATTGGTAATGCTTGTTCTTGAATGCAAATCGAAGATAGCGATGATGAGGAGGCCATATGGGGACATGAAGATATGCCTCTTTGATATCCAGTGACATCAGCCACTGTCCCTGTTCCATTCCTCGTATAACAGACCGTAGTGTCTCCATCTTGAAGCGCACTGAACTGATATATTTGTTCAGACCCTTGAGGTCCAGTACCGGTCTGAATGTTCCATCCTTTTTTGGAACCGTAAACAGATTCGAGTAAAAACCGGAGAATCTCTCGGTGGTCGGAACTGCGGTAATCACCCCTAATCTCTCCATCTTCTCTATGCAGTCTAGAAAAGGCTTTGCTTTTGTGTGATTTGAAGGGATCCTGGACATGAAAAACATGAGTGGCAGAGTTGTGAAATCCAGGTGGTAAGATTCCGACACAATTTCGTTGACCCAAGCGTCTGTTGAGTAACGAATCCATGCCTTGGATTCGTTACGCCTGTTTATCGGAGGGGGACTTGTTGAAAGACTTTGTGTTCTTCCAGATGGGCCGGGTTTTGTCGGAATTGAGAACGTTGTGGCAAATTGTGTCGCCTCGTGAATTTTCCACTTTGGCCACGAAATTTTTTTCCCCTTCTAGCGTAAGTTGAGGATCACCCTCTAGCTTGAGGCAAGAATGTACTTTTTCCGCCTGTTGCTTGCTTGATAATTTTTTTCGAGCTCATCGCTGAATAACTTTTGACCCTTGAATGGGAGAGAAGTTAGGTTTTTCTTGGAACTAGTATCCGCTGACCAGTTCTTCAGCCACAGAGTTCGGCGAGCTGCTACGGACAACGCAGAGGTGCGTAAGGTCATTTGGGACGCATCCAGTGTGGCGTCACAGAGATAACTGGATGCCTCTGTGATTGCTTGCACAGTTGTCAGCAATTCTTCCCTAGGAGTGCCCTCTTGTATCTCCTTGAAGAGTGTTTCAGACCAGGATTGGATTGCCCTGGCGACCCATGCTGACGCTAGACAAGGCCGCAACATCCAGCCTGCCGAGGAAAAAATAGCTTTTAAGAGACCTTCTGATCTTCTGTCTGAAGGGTCTTTGAATGCTGCTGGGTCTGTCACCAGGGATGGGCGAATTTGACCCGTTTCGCTTCGCCAAAAATTCGCAGCCGGCGAAATGTCGCAGACGCCCATACAAGTCTATGGGCGTCCCTATCCGTCACTGGTAATGTGGTGGATTTAGACAGCCGTGAGACTGGTGCGTCTATTAGTGGAGGGTTAGACCATTTTTCGGTTAAACCTTTGGGAAAGGGATACAAACGACCAAACTTCTTGGTGGCCTGAAATTTGCGTTCTGGTACATCCCATTCATCCTGAATAAGGCTAAGCAGTTGCTCGTGCTCTGGAAAGCAAGCCGATGCCTTAAGGTGTCTTTTAAACAGCGCCTGAGAATCCCCTTGCTTTTCAATATTCTGAGAGATGTTAAGGGTTTCAAGGACTCCCTTGATAATGCTGTCAACATCGTGTACTGATTCCCTTTCCTGATACTTCTCTGTGACTTCTTCCTCTTCAGCAGAGGATCCGTCAGAGTAAGGAATTTCGCCTTCAGAGTGAGAGGATGAATGCTCATCACTAGACTCCTCTATTAAAGCCTGGGTGGAAGGTTCCCCTCTGGCTGAGTCTTTACGCTTGCGCTTACTACCTGACCTGTAGTTAAGCTTTTCAAGAGCCTTGCCCAAATTTTCTGCAATGGTTGGTAAACCTTGAAGGGATGCCAGGGACTTAGAGAGATGAACTGCCCAACTAGGTGGGGCCGGTTCGGCCACTGAGCCTTGTCCCGGATTTAAGGGAGGGTCGTGGAGGGGGTCTTCTGACTGTTCCAATATGCCCCCAGAGGCAGCAGCAGCCCCCTGTCCCATAGAGCCGGCTTTGCAAAGCGGCTCTTTTTGGCCCCCGGGCAATTTGTTTTGGCACTTGGTACAGGCTAGGTACTTGACCTTTGCTGTAGTGGGCACTCTCCCCCCCGCCTTGGTGAACAGCCACCCTGTCCTACCTTCTGCCATAGTTGTGGGAGAGATTAAGCCTGAATACCGTAACGACACCACTTGGCAAGTTTCTTTGCTGAGAGAAGCGCGAACGATTCGCCAAACAAAATGGCCACTGGAATGCATGCGTTCCAGTAAACGTGCCTGCGCGGAAAAAGCCAGCGAATTTTCGCTAACAAACCTTCGCCGAAACCTTTGTGTGTGGGCGCAAATTCGCCACGAACTTTCGGCGAACTTTTGCGCACATGGAAAGCAAAGAAGAACTACAACTCTCGCCACATGGCCAGGCTAGTGACTACCTATATCTGGGAGGTAGGAAGCCAAAAACAACCTAATTAAGGTAATCTGTTGCCTGTAAGGACAGTCTGTGTGGGGGGGTAGAGAATTAGGGCTACATGCACCTAAATGCCCGAGGTAAAGTGGTGACCCAGGGGAGTGCCATACCTGGAGTCACTTACCTCATAATACACACGCCGGCCAGACCTTCTGCTCCAAGTTCCCAAGGGCAGGAATTTGTCTGGGTGGTCGGTATAGCCAGTTAAGGCCAGTGCAGGGACCCCGGCGGTAATCACCTCGTCAGGGGCTAACTCTTTTAAAGACAGGCAGCCCTGCTTTAGGTATCACCCCGGGTGTCAGTCTCAGACTGACCGAAGAAATCTCATCCATGAGACTATCGTCCATCCTCCCGGTAGCAGGACACTTAAAAAACTGAATAGGATTGTACTGTGGGTGGGGTTAAGCCTGACCTGGCACGCCCACACAATTCTTTCAAGTGTCCTGCCTCCTGGAGGATGGAGCTTAACCCCATCAGTCCTTGTGTCCCCCTAAGACGACAGAGAAATCTCAATGTTGTGTATAAAGAGAACCTCGAGAACTTATGGTTGGGTCTGCGTTTTTCTATTTTCTACTTTTATTTTACATTCATAACAAACTAAAGCCAAACGAAAGCCAATAACGGGCTTCAGTATCTCTCTCGCTCTCTACGAGCCGGTGTCACAAAATTAAACGTTTAGAGACGATCGTTTATGGATTCTGTCTCTTCGTTATGGATTGATGAATCCAATAACTTTGCCCAGCCTTCTGTTTGCATATGGTATAAATCAGATGGCACGTTGTATTATCTGTGTGCATTGACCAGTGTCTGTAGATGTAATCAGCAGTTTCATCAGGCACAATAGGACCACGGCTCTTATTATGATTTTCCAGTCTCTCATAACCCTGTTGTCCCTTGTGCTCGTTCCACCGTCTCTGGAAGGTTATTCATAAAGCATTTTATTTGACATGGATCAGCTATGCATCAGGAAGCGAAAGTAAGAGGACAAAACTCAGTGCAAATGACACACCATTTTATTTATGGGGGCAATGGGTACAGTTCTGTGTTGTAGCTGCATTAATCACCCTTGGTATATATGTACATATACACACAGTGTTGTATGTTCTATCATATCTCGTATGTCATATGTATCTGGACCAACAAAAATAATTAGAAAAAAGGAATTCATAATGACTAGGTAGAGGGGAAACTACCTATACTGCTTCTCTCAATACACTCCAGTAACACAGTGTGCTCCTCATTGATAATATAATCATCAGAAATACAGATACATAAGCTGTGGCTGAGGTCTGTTCTGCCTTGACCACATGTAATTTCACCTACAGTGAAGCCCACAAATCACACTCTATCCAAGCTCTACCTCTTTTGGGGGTATATTGGAATATTTTCCATTGCATTTCAAGGTCTTTCAATAGAGAATCTTAAGAACAACCTGGGAACAAATCACAGGGTAGAGTCCTGCATGGGGTTGGTACCATGAGAATCCATGAACTACCTACAAAACAGTAGGATTCTAGTGGAAAGCCCTCATGTTGGAGCCAGTTGGGTGGTCCACATGTACCCAGCAGTAAAACAGTGTGTTCCTTATGGATAATATAATCATCAGAAATACAGAGACATAAGCTCTGGCTGAGGTCCATCCTGCCTTGACCACATGCCATTTCACCTATGGTGAAGCCCACAAATCACACTCTATCCTAACTCTACCTCTTTTGGGGGTATATTGGAATATTTTCCATTGCATTTCAAGGTCTTTCAATAGAGGATCTTTAGAACAACCTGGGAAAAAAATCACAGGGTAGAGTCCTGCATGGGGTTGGTACCATGAAACTCAATGAACTATCTACAAAACAGTAGGATTCTAGTGGAAAAGCCCTCAAGTTGGAGCCATTTGGGTGGTCCACAGGTACCCAGCAGTAAAACAGTGTGCATCACATGGATAATATAATCATCAGAAATACAGAGACATAAGCTCTAGCTGAGGTCCATTCTGCCTTGACCACATGCCATTTCACCTATGGTGAAGCCCACAAATCACACTCTATCCAAGCTCTACCTCTTTTGGAGGTATATTGGAATATATTCCATTGCATTTCAAGGTCTTTCAATAGAGGATCTTAAGAACAACCTGGATAAAAATCACATGGGGGTTGGTACCATGAGAACCCATGAACTACCTACAAAATAGTAAGATTCTGGTGGAAAAGCCCTCACGTTGGAGCCATTTGGGTGGTCCACAGGTACCCAGCAGAGGTATACAAATTATATGTATTAAGTTCTCTGGTGATTCAGCCTGTCAGTAATGTCCCATCAGATCTGTCAGAGGTTAATGTGACTATAGGAAACGTCTTAATTGGGTGGTTTTGGGAAGGCAGAAGCTTCAGGGACAATATAGTGAAACAGGTCTGATTGTGGGTGTACAGGGTCAGGTTTCTGCCAAAACAAACCTGAGCAGGAGCCTGTCACAAGGATCAGGTGACTGGGGCATTAATGTAGGTGTCCAGGCAGGGGAATTTGTGTCAGTTGACATGTCTGAAAATTATTTATGTGTCCAGCAGGCCTGAAGGCAGCAATGTAAGTAGAGACTTGAAGGCAAGTAAGGGTAAGTTCAAAGATCTAATAGACTTGCAGTTCCATTTTAAATCTCCAGCCTTTTGGAGCCCTTCTGTACTATACATTGAGACTTGAAAGCTGTGCTCATATGCAAGAAAAAGACAGCTGGAAACAGTAGTAATGCAATGGCCCTGACCACACTCACCAATGTGTGCATGAAGGTTAATTATATACTTTACACCAATGGCTTTGTTACAATTAAAACTAAATACAAATCTCATCATTTTTAATTGTATCCTGTAAATATCCCATCTCCAGCTCAGAGCTTAATATTAGAGCCTTCCATACGGTAATATTCAATTACTCTTCGGCACAACATGCCCTTTAGTTCAAACGCCACCCTGCAATCACTCTCTCCCAGCTGAGCTGACATTTTAGAGTAAAGGGGATTCCGTGATGGCAGCAGCATGAGCCGAAAAGGATTTGAAGCTCAGAGCCTTGATGTCAATAAATGGAGTGGGACACTTCAAATAGAAAAATAACATGGAAGAAAAAAAAAATCTCTGGTATATAATTGGTACCCTTCAGGTTTACAAGTATATATAATAGATAATATATTGTATCAAAAAGAAAATGAAATGCTAAATCAAGGACAAGCATTCTGTACAGTAATCAGATTAAAGGACTATATAGATGAAATAAATAGGGCTTGTGCTTTACATTCTTTTTTCCTCTTGTTTTAATTAAGAAATATCTATGATTTTTGATATCTCTGGTACTAGGCAAGGAAATGAAATCCGTTTCACTTTAGCACTTCCTGGTGAAGCTGATAAAACTAACGATCAGTCCACTGAGAAGCCCTCTGATAATGATCAGCTCAAAGGCTGCAGCTTAGGGAAGGCAGACGGTAATAAAGAAACTTTGAAAAAATGATGCTGTTTATAAAAGGAGGAGGTGAAAAAAAAATCCTTGTGCTTTATAAGGGAAAACTTTGGGGGAAATTGGGCTTTTTTACATTTAAAGAATAGTCAGAATGCATTTTTAAAACAAGTCCTAATTATTATTATTATTATTATTACGCTTATTTGTAGGTGTTTTTAGGTGTATGCTGCCCTTTAAAGTATCTATTTAGAAAAGAAAACCATGGAGTCCAATCAGAGCTATATTGGATATTTGTGGCCCAGATGGCTGCTTTTGTTGTTCCTTTTCCCACCGAACCGGGGCATTTCATCATTTTTCCCAAGCTCAGCCTTATCTCATCTGCAAAAAATAATAATAAATAATAGTTATCATTCAACTACCCCCCTACATAGTCACGCTTTAACCTCAATACTAGAATGGGCTGAAACCAAATTATACCAATCAGTCTGGCATTTAAACCATCTAATTGCCTTGGACAGTGATGATACCAACCATTGAAAATCGGCAATTTGTAGAGAAGAAGAACATTCTGAAACATATAAAAAAACTGCAGAAGCAATTTTTGAGGAAATAATAGTAAAAATACCAGCAATAGATTGAAATGCCCTATATAAATATATATTTTAGTATAGTCATGCTTAGTGATTTTTCAAGCTATAGCAATAAACAACAGATCCTTGTGGATTTGTGTTGGTCTAAGTGTTCTTACTAGACAGAGGAACTTCAATTCAAAGCAAAGAACCGGTCGATTTTAAATGTCTTCCAGTTTTGTGCTCGGTACTGGGCAATCACAGGAGAAACGCTACACAATGAATATAATACTCATGAGCAGTCGTATACTTTCAGCCAGAACCGCTAAGTGAAATATCAACCTTTCAAACAAAATTGTTGTATTCCAGAAATATTGACATTTTCTCTCTTGAAAGTGAAGGTTTTGTAAAAACTTTGGAGAAAGTATTTTTTAGCTCAGATGAGACTAGCAGGAGAATTAAATGAGGAATGTCTGCATTAACGCATGACTTTGTCCCTCAAGACAGATTTAAATTTAAAAAGTTATTGTTGTTTCATTAAGTATAAAAAAAGTAGGAAACATATAAAATTTGAGTCCATCATATTCAACCATTTGCTTGGACAATTCCTGTTTCGTTTCCAGTAGAAAACTAAACAATTTGCAGAATGAGATTGCAAAATGGCAGGTGGACAAATCCTTGGATCAACATTTAGTTAGTAATGGCAGCAACCTTCTATATTCTCACCGGCTAAAAAGAAAAGGGCCAGGTCCAAGGGTGGACCTAGAAGTAGACAGCTTTGGAGAATTAGAACATGTCCCAACATTAGGAACAATCTACTGGTAATAAGGCATACCATTTATTATTATAATGCATATATAGTAATACATTTCTTGGGGGAAATTTCTTGGGAGGACCCTTATTGCATTCAAATCAAATGTTGGTTTATAAAGAGATGATCAAGGTTGTCCACTCTTCTGTGGTCATCAGATGTAATTGGGGGTTCTGATATAAGGGTTCCTTATAAATTTCATCCCTAGGACAGTAGTTGTTGGCACTATTTCTGGTTCACTTTTTCAGGTTCAAGTAGATGGAAACAAGCTCGTAGATACACAAAGCTATGTCTTAAACCTGACAACATTTTCTAGTTACACAGGGATCCAGAAAATGAAATAAGCATTCATTTCAAAACTCATTCTAAGAATCCTACAGGCTGGAAAAATATCTATCCTTCAGGGAATTCTTGCTTATTAAGGACAGAGTTTGGGAACAGGCTGGGACAACATCTACCCTTTTGGGGACTCTTGTATGGGAATGCTACAGTTTAGGAACAGGCTGGAACAACATCTACAGTACTTTTTGGAAACTCTTGTTTGCAAATAGGCTGGGACAACATCTACCCTTTTGGGAAGTCTTGTTTGGGAATACTAGAGTTTGGGAACAGGCTGGGGCAACATACAGTATACCCTTTTGGAAAATCTTGTTTGGGAATACTAGAATTTGGAAACAGGCTGGGACAGCATCTACCCTTTTGGGGACTCTAGCATGGGAATGCTACAGTTTAGGAACAGGCTGGAACAACATCTACAGTACTTTTTGGAAACTCTTGTTTGGGAATAGGCTGGGACAACATTTACTCTTTTGGACACACTTGTTTTGGGATGCTACAGTTTAGGAACAGGCTGGAACAACATCTACAGTACTTTTTGGAAACTCTTGGTTGGGAAAATGCTGGGACAACATACCCTTTTGGGCAATCTTGTTTGGGGATTCCACAGTTTGGGAACCTTGATGTTCTAGCAGTGGTATGTGCGCTCGGTTGCATATGGCTGATAATGTAACTAGAAGTTATTTGTTCATACATGATCCCTTTGGATCCAACCACTCCTCCAAAACTCCTCTGTTGAAGCTTATTTCTTATTTTGTGCACAGTAACAATCTTGGAATCGGAGACAATTTATAATTATTCCTTTTACAAACATGGCATAATCATATTAAACTGTGACCTCATGCAGTACTCTCTCCTTAATTTTAACCATTGGATATTACAAAATAGTCACTATTCTAGACTGCTGAAGATTTGCCCAATCCATGTGTGCATTATGCATCTAAATGAATTGCTAATAGCCATGAATTTCTGTGGGATTGAGGGAAGAAGTGGTAACTCAATTCCACCCCAGAATGCTGGTGATCTGGGCTTTTCCTGGTAAGTGATCTTTCTGTAATTTGGGTCACCATATTTTAAGTCTACTACTAATTCTAGTCAAATTAGAATTCTTTTATGAAAATGGAGTCTATGGGAGATATTTTCATAATTCAGAACTTTCTGGATAATGGATCCTATACTGTATAATTCATTTGAAATTATTATGTTTGAGTATAAGGAAAGCTCATCGATTCTGACAATGACTGGAAAACGTAGCACTTTTTGACCAAACCTTCCTGCTCAACTAAAATGTTGAAATTACAATTTTCTTTCCTTTTAGTTCCTGTTAACTGCCGCCACTTCTAGTGGCTTGTGTTGTGTTGTGACATGCCTAAAGAACTGGCAAATGTCTCTACAAAGCTCACATACCCTGTGGGATAAATTTTCAGCACGGTTGCTGGAAAATTAGGCGCGTGAGTTCCATTAGCAACAATGGGCTGAGGTGTAAAATAATTCACCACGGTAAAGATTTACTTGTAGCTATCATACGGAGCCAGAGCCTTGAAATGACTACATTAGTATGGGCCGTTGCACAGCAATGCAGTTTCATTTAATGGGACCTTACTGAAAGGACAGTCCCTCTGAATTCAGAGAAATATCCCAGAATTCATTGCTCATTCGTTTGCAGTTTAACCTGAAATGATAAGTCTCATTTATGGTCAGATAAACCCAAGTGCTGGTGCTAAGGGCTCCCCTTAATGTGTTGTATTGTTTCTACATCAGTTCATTAGTTACAAAGGTGCATGAAGGTCCTATAGCTAAATCAGGTCTGCATATCTCATACATATATAGCTATGCAGCACTCTTCTACCCTTGAGAAAGTCGGGACACCAACAAAATACGCTGGGAACACGTTGAATGGACTTTTCTGATGATGATTTATTCTCTGCTACATTGTAAGTGCAAAATGTTTATTTATAAGGTGATGGTACAGTTTTACATGATGCCTGCCTGGGACCAGCATATTAAGCAAACAGCAGCCCACATGGAGCATTTGTTGGAATTGAACCACTTGTATTTATTCCTTGGAGTAGTTAAAAAAAAAAATATTTTCCAGGATGTTGTCATTTATGTACATTATTATTTCTGTATATAGTCACTTTAAACCTGTAAGCACCCCTTTTTTCAAAGTGGGCAGTGTGTGATGTCTGTACCCCTTAAAAACATCCAGTATGGCGTTACTGCACATTATAATATCTGCAAGACTGATCCTAATTGCCGAAGGCAATGCTCAGAAAGGACAATATGTCCAAAATACTTGCATTTTTGTATCATTCTTTATTGTGTATTACTTTTCATTCTACCTATGGAAGCAACAGATGAAAGTTCTAGTACAGATATGGGACCTATTATCCAGAATGCTCAGGATCTGGAGTTTTCTGGATAACGAATCTTTCCATTATTTGGAACTTCATACCTTGGGGCAAATTCACTAAGCGCCGAAGCGCCGAACGCTAGCGTCTATTCGCTAGCGTTTGGCATTTTCGGTACTTCGCAAATTCGCAAAATTTACGCTGGCGTAAATTCGCTAGTGTTACTTCGCACCCTTACGCCAGGCGAATTTTCGCTAGCGATGTAACTACGCAAATTCACTAACTTGCGCAGTGTACTGAACGCTACCTTTTACGCTAGACTTCCTTCGCCACCTCAGACCTGGCGAAGCGCAATAGAGTAGATAGGGATTGTTTCAAAAAAAGTCAAATTTTTTTCTAAGTCCCAAAAAACACTGGCGTGTTTTCTACATGATGGGTGATGGGCTGAAAAAGATCGAAAAAGTTTTTGGGGCTCCCCTTCCTCCCCCCTACATTTCCTGACTCATGGCAACTTACCTAGACAGTGGGCACATGTGAAGGGCAAAAAAAAATTTATATTTGCTGATTTGAAGGTTTTCTAGGCATTTGTAGTGCTGATACGTATTCCTCCATTGAAATTTGAATTTCGTGCCGTATGCAAATTAACCATCGCTAGAGAAACTTTGCTTGGCGAATTAACGCTAGCGCAACTTTACAAACTAACGCTACCCCTGTGCGCAACTTCGGATTTTAGTGAATTTGCGGAGCGCTGGCGAAAATACGCCTGGCGAAGTGCGGCGAATTTGCGCCTGGCGCAACTACGATTCTTAGTGAATTTGCCCCCTTAAGTCTAATAGAAAATCATGTAAACATTAATTAAACCCAATAGTCTGGTTTTGCTTCCAATAAGGATTAATTATATCTTAGTTGGGATCAAGTACAAGCTACTGTTTTATTATTACACAGAAAAAAGAAATGTTGATTATTTGGATAAAATGGAGTCTATGGGAGGCAACCTTTCCGTAACTTGGAGCTTTCTGGATAACGGGTTTTTACAGATACCTGTATTAAAAGATTTGACTTCAATCTCCCAAATGCAGCTCAATGTGGTCCTATTGATTTGCTTTCTCTTGCGGGGCTTAAAATGTGTTCTGCTCGTAGGTCTTACATGCATGGTATTAACTTGATTTATCTTTAGTTACCATGAGATAACCAGGCAGTCTTAGAAGGACTTAAAGGACTTCATGCATGGCGCAGCACAAATCCCCAAACATGCCTCCCTAGCTGTGCGTGATGGCGATTTCTGAGAAAACATTTCCAATGTTGTTTTGAGACATGTGCTCGTCTTCTCATTTTTTGTTGTTGTCTTTGCTTCATTCAGTATCCTGACATATATTTTGACGTTGCAGATCTGCTCACAACTGTTAAGAAGCTCTAAAGTATTCTTAAATTCTTTAAATTCCTGGCATTTTTTTTTATAAGGCTACTCCATGGGGTAGATTCACTAACAGGCGAATTTTCACCAGCGTCAACTTCGTGCACCTCACACCACTTCACCAGGCGCAAATGCATGCTACTACGCCAATTCACTAATATGCAGAGTTTCGTCCTGAGCTCCGAATGCTGACGACTTTTCGCTAGCGTTACTTCGCCAGTGGGAGCAACTCATAGCGAATATTCATTAGCTTCATTTGTGCCTAGCGAAAAATCACTAGTGATCTCAGCGCTTAGGTCAATTTGCATAGGACGGGTAATTTAAAGATGTATGGACGTTAGTATTATAAATGTTGGTGCAAATGCTTGAACTAACTACAGGGAACCTTAATAAAGACAAGAGAGTTAATATAATGCCCTACACATGAGCCCACTGTAAAATGAATGTTCCATATGTTATAAAATGTCTGGAGAAAAACGGTTATCCAAAAAAAGTTTTCTAGGACTTTCACAGGCATTCCCACTTTAAAAAAAAAAGGAAAATTCATTGTTTTTTTTTTAACTTAATGCATTTTCGGCACACAGGATATGATGTAAGTGACATAAGATGAGGAAGATCTAACTTCTTTTTTAAGCACTTCGCCTGGTCTGGTAAAGTCAAATCTGATGAAAGACGTAACGTATGGTTAAATCTGCACTTTGCTGAATTTGTGGAATAATGACCTTTCGCCAGAGCAAAAAGCCTGGCAATAGAGTGCGAACAAACGCTAGCGACGGTCTCTTTCGCTAGCCAATTGACACCTGCGCCTGTTGAATAGGTGTCAATTGGCAATTGGCAATTGGCAAGTGAATAGGCAATGTCCCCACTGGCAATTCGCCAGTGTTACCTGCGGATGGTAACACTGGCGAATTGTCTCTAGCGTTAGCCACTTTGTCCTTTAGTGAATCTACCCCGATAACTTTTTGAGGATTTGGTGCTTGTGTATTAGAATTTTCTTGCCACAGTCTCCTTTAACACCTGCACTATTGTGCTACAATTCTCATTATAAAAAGGTGATCACCATCAGAAAGCCCCCTTCCTGGAGGCAAAGTAGTTAAGGCAGTGGTTGTTGTACTTTGTATCAGTTTAAGTCCACCTTTGAGGTTCAAACATTGTTCAGGGCCCACCTTAGCTAATAACAAGGTTACAGGAAAACATCAGTGTTTCAGTCTTTGGCCATAGTTCCAATAAGGCAGTTGTTTTTTTTTTTTTTTTATTGAGCCCACCTTTGAGGTCCAAATTTTGTTAAGGGCCCCATCTTAGCCAATAATAGTGTTACAGGTGTAGGACACCATCAATATATCAGTCTTTCAGCCATGGTTCCAATAATATCTACAAGATCATGTTTTATGTTTTAATTCTCACACTAATTGACCTTCACATTTGGCTTTCAGGTTTGTTTAGGAAAGCAAATAGGCTTTCTCCCTAGCATTCTATTTAAGGCTCTCCTGTCCTTGCTCCAGGCACCACAGATTTGGGAACCACTGGGTCTATGGCTCAACCTAAAGTCTAAAGATACGCCGACTGAAGAGCCCATGTGCCAATCTGAGGGATATTGTGCAATTTAACCATCTATGCAGATAGCTGTCCATACAAGAGGATCCTTCTTCTTCTGCCTCTGCTAATGCCCAATCCATGTGCCCAGAAGGGACAGATGATAATTTTGGACATGCTGACTGCAATGAGACAGTATGACAGGAAGATCTATCAAAACTACTCTCAAAGTTCCATAACTGGCCAGATGGTTGTGCATTATGCCCCGTCTGGCCAGGTAATCTTTCGATTGTTGTTGTATTTGGATAAAAAATAGAGAAGGCTGCTGAGCTTAAAGGCATTTCTCATAATTACCCCTAATATACATGTGAAAGCTGCTATAAGTTAGACTTTAGTTACTTTATTGCTCATCTTACCCAGTTCCCCCAATAGAAACTAGGATGTTCGACCAATTGCAGTAATGATTATTTTGCTGACGTTATGAATTAAGCCTGTCCTATTTTACATGTCAAGTCAGGGACTATATCTCTGGACACTGACTATAATAGCCATAAAATAGTCTATCCAAAGCACATATCACTGTCTGTATCTGAGAACTGCTCTCATTGCAGTTACATTAATCCTTTCTTTTTTTAAAAAAAAAAAAATCCCTCCCTTTGTCAACTGCCGTCATCTGCATGAATCGCACTGAAGGTCAATATCTCTGGCGAGCATTTACTACAATTGTGCTGTCAGCTTGTATTCTCTCACAGTCAGACATGGAAAAGAAAATAACTATGTACAGACTTTTCTGAGACTTTTATAGCTGAGCTGTGTTTTACTTCTTAACTCACAAGGTAGAACCACAGAAATCCATGGGAGTTTGCCTCCGGAGCAAAGGAGCCTGTCAGGAAAACGTTGATTGCCAGAACCACCATAGGGACTGCACTCTCATTTATGAACACAGACTGCAGAGCACAAATCACTGTGTTTTTAGCGGGATTTCAGCCTTTTTCAGCTGAATTGGGATAACGTGTGCCACAACTTGCAGTCACTTTGAGGAATTGCTTGCAAGTTGCAGCGCATGCCTTTATAAGAACATTTGCCTTAGAATGGGGTAAATTCTGGCAACAGCAATAGTACTGAATTAACTGGACCCAAGTTTGTTGTTAGTGTAGCAAGAACCCACAAAGGGTAAAGACTGCTTTTAATTCCAGGGTTCCTGGGTGTCTGTGACCGTTTTATACCCATGAGCCACATTCAAATGTAAATATAAACATAAATTCACAGTGAATTTCTGCATTTCGATGCTGGCGAATACATCCATGAAACTGACGCGAAGATTCACAGAGAGAATTTGGCAGCGGCAAAAAATTTTGGAAACGTGTTGGAAAAGTCGCTCGCGTCAAAACCAGCACATGTCAACATTATTCCATGCCCATTGACTTTAATGCCGGCGTCAACGTTTTTCATCGCTTCGCTGAAAAATTTGCGTATTTCACGCAAAATTCGTGAAACGGCAAAAAACTTTGATGCCAGCGTTAAAGTCAATAGGCATGCAAATAATTTTGACATGCATGGGCGTCCGCAGAAAATTTTCCAGGGGGGGGCAAGTAATTTAGTTTAGGGTAGCATCCCCCAACAGACAAATATATGTATATATATATATATATATATATATATATATATATATATATATTTATATATATAGATATATATATATACATTCCACCATAGTGTCGGCACTCACGAAAAACGATCTTCGTATGCCTGGGTGCAGAAACAATAATTTCATCCACAACAATCCAAAGGAATCCACACTCACAGGTCTTAAATAAAGTTAAAAATATTTATTAGAACAGATGACTAACGTTTCGGCCTCTCCGAGGCCTTTCTCACTTTGAGAAAGGCCTCGGAGAGGCCGAAACGTTAGTCATCTGTTCTAATAAATATTTTTAACTTTATTTAAGACCTGTGAGTGCGGATTCCTTTGGATTGTTGTAGATATATATATAGATAGATATCTATATCTATATATCTATTCTATAACTATATATCTATATCTATATATCTATATCTATATATCTATATCTATCTATATCTATATATATCTATATCTATATATATATCTATTTATATATATCTATATATATATCTATATATATCTATATATATCTATATATATATATATATCTATATATATGTATCTATATATATATATATCTATATATATATCTATATATATATCTATATATATATATATATATATCTATATCTATCTATCTATCTATCTATCTATCTATCTATCTATCTATCTATCTATCTATCTCTATCTATCTATCTATCTATCTATCTATCTATCTATCTATCTATCTATCTATCTATCTATCTATCTATCTATCTATCTATATATATATATATATATGGAATGACCACTATAATAAAGGGTGGAATGAATTTATGGAATGTAATTGCTTAGGTGCCCCAGTGTGGAAGTGGTTGGGATAGTTTATTGGCAGATTTGGAAGTAGATGGAGTGTACTACTAATGTGAGGCAGGGTCTTGACATGAAGGCAGGGGCCAGGGATGGGGGACCTCGTGAATCAGGAAGGAGCAGGCTGAGATCAGGTTGGGGAGAGAAAAGGGCAGGTCCACTCGACCACTCCTCACCTATTTCTTTTTCATTGCCCAGGCTCAGCTCAGCTTCCGCGCATTCGACTCGTCCTCACAAAGCACCCTGGCGAGTGGCGACCAGGCGACGTGACGTCGCGTTGTGTCAGCGACGTCGCGTCGGCAACACCCGGAGACTGGGGGAGGCAGCTGGGAAGCGCTGGCTGTGGGTAAAATTAAGCGTGCAGAGAGATTTTTGTGGACAGTCCCAGGGGGGGGCACTGCCCCCTCTTGCCCCCCTCTGTGGACGCCCATGTTGACATGTGCTGGTTTTGATGCGAGCGACTTTTCACCATGAGTTTATTCGCCGGTGGCAAAAGGAGGAAATTCAACGCAAAATTTGCCCATGCCAAATTTATTTGCCCATCACTAGTATAAAGATTTGGGGAGCAACACAAGCATGAAAAAAGTTCCTGAGGTGCCAAATAAGAGCTTTGATTGGCTTTTTGGTTATGTGGACTGGCAGCCTACAGGAGACTCTGTTTAGCAGTACACCTGTTTTCCAAACTTGTAATTCAAAAATAATCACCTGCTTTGAGGCCACTGGGAGCAACATCCAAGGGGTTGGGGAGCAACATGTGAGCCACTGGTTGGGGATCAATGAGTTTCGCCATGAAGTGTTCATGCTATTCACTTGCTAAGCACAGTACCATTTACTGCCTGCAATTTTAACAACAGGTAGATCATTTTTGTATTTTTCTACATAACTCCCTTATTCAGCCTTTGAAATATCCACCAGATGTAATAAAAGAGACAAATCTTTTGTTTCATTGGTAATTCCTACGTACGAGTTCATGTCCTCTGCAGATAAAAGAGTCGCCATATGTAGAAATGTGGAGATGTGATGGGAGACAAGGGAAATCCTGGTTGACATTCTCTAACACTGTTTATGGAACCATTCATAGAAGCCTTTGTATCTGGTACGGCATAGAAATAACAGCATTCCTGGAAATTAAATAAATAAGCAGCTGCGTCGAATGGCCATGGAGGGGGGGTGTTGCTCGATGGAGGGAAAAATCAGTTGACCTAAATGTCTCTATGAAAGGGCGATTGTAGGACTGATGGTATCTGGTTCAGCCTGGGAGTTGTACTGGGAAATGGTAAAAAATGGAATGAATAATAGTCATAAACAATTAGGTTATCCTTGGTTAGGCAGCTATTAGCGGCCTTTTGCACATCTCTCTTCTCCAGAGACTTAAAGGGGAAATTCACCTTTAAAGTGCTTTGGGCACTATAAAAAAAAACCTTTTAATGTGTCTTTATTCTTTTCTTAGTTTTTCTTTCTTAATTTCTCACAGCTCTCTAATTATCTACATTTTTATTCTGCCTCTTTCCAGGCTGCAACAGAATAGTCTATCTGGTTGTCAGGGACACTGGCCCCAGAAACAAAAATACAGACCTTCCAAGCTTGCCTCTCATGAACACTGTACTTCCAAATGCAGGGAGCTCTGTAATCATAGAGGAGGGGCAGGTCTCTGCGTCCCAAACCAATGGAAATTTTAACAACTACAGGGCACTGTTTTTTGCACTCTGACTCCACTGTACCCCCACTCTCCTTTTTTTTAAGACCTGCTGGGTCAGCGACCCTAATAATGCATTTACTTCCTGTTTGGGTTTAGATCCCCTTTAATAGGATGGAAAGATAACAGTGTTGACCCTAGAGTTACGGGTTTGAAGCATGATATCCATAATTCAATGACCAAGATCTATTTTGCCCATGATTGGTGAAAGACCATATGCCAGTAAATCTGGTCTAACTTATTATAGGAATAGCAGGTTTCTGATTATAGGAGTAGTCAGATCCATCTCTGGCTCGTTGAATCCTCTCATGCCTTATATTGTTTCATTCTCACCCCCTCTTGGTTATCAGATTCTGACATTACCTCTAATAGTCACATTAAAAAAAAAACCTTTTGCATTCAGTTTGGCTCCAGGAAGATACTTCTAAGATGCATTACACCCTATTTGCCTTCTCAGAATGTAATCAATAAGTTCCTAACAGCGAGTGTGTTCATATATTCTCTTCCTGCTTCAGCATCTTAATGGGAAAAGCATCATGCATAATAGATTTACACGTTCCTCAATCTGTTTAGTGACATAATCAGTGCACTGATATATTTATGAATTGCTTTTATTTTTTGTTAATGGTTAAAACATTTTATGATTGCTAGAAAGGGCTGGATTGCCTGGCCTGGTTTCATCAAGAGCTACTCAAAAAGATATTAATCACGACAAAGTAGTAATGCGCTTTATAATATCTGTGGTTGGAAATAATTGAGCTTATTTGAAGTCCTCGGTAGTCCAGGGCTCATTAAAACAAAATATGTTCATCATTATCATATGTTGGTTGTGTAGTC
This sequence comes from Xenopus petersii, assembly GCA_038501925.1. Taxonomy (NCBI): domain Eukaryota; kingdom Metazoa; phylum Chordata; class Amphibia; order Anura; family Pipidae; genus Xenopus; species Xenopus petersii. Next base: position 16,715,507 of record CM076674.1, read on the forward strand.
TCAATGGTGGACCTTCATGTAGCATCCAAAAAGTTGGATAGTAAAGGAGAATCTAATGCAGTAGTTTCCAGACTTTTTTTCTAACCTCTTTAAAGTAAGAGGCAGCTCATCTGGATGACTGAACACAAAGTTGAGTCCTTAACCTTGTGTGAAAATAGAGGACATGGAGAAGATGATGTTGGATGGGGAGTTGGGGTTTATGTACTGGTGACTAATTCTGGAGGAAACAGCAGCATGAGTCAGCGATTTGGTATAGAGCAGCAGTCCCCAGCTTTTTTTTTACCTGTGTGCAGCATTCAAATGTAAAAAGAGTCAGGGAGCAACACAATCATGAAAAGTCCCTGGTGATGCCAAATAAGGGCTGTGATTGACCATTTGCTAGATCTTATGTGGACTGGCACAAAAATTTACTCCAAGCCAGGTTTTCAGAAATAAGCCCCTATTTTAAGGCCACTGGGTGCAAATGCAAAGGGTTGGTGAGCATTGCTCTAGAAAGTAGGCAATGTATTGGTGGTCCGTGTCATATCTAGCGATAATGCTAAAACCAGAAACCACATATCCCTATGAGCACTAAAAAAAATCTCGGCACCATCTATGCTCGTGAGCCACTGGTTGGGAATCACTGGTGTAGAAGAATAAGCTGTCTACACACATTGTAGAGCTGACCTCCTTGAGAGTCATTGTGTTGGATGGAGGCACATTCTGAAGGCTGGTTATAGTAAAATTTGGGGAAAATGCCTACACGATATGCTCTACTAGTTTCTTCTAGCCCAGCGAGAAGGTCAGTTAGGGTGATATTTTGGATATTGGGTTGGCTGTGTTAGAAATTCTTGCACAATGGCTGAATGACTGATACATTTTCCTGTATCTGTAAACTTTTTACGAGCCTGACCAAAAGGTTAGACCTCCAATGAATTGAACCAAAAAAGTCCAACAACCACGAAAATAATAGTTAGCGGCCAGAGGCTCATTCCTTTTATACAGGTCATTTATTTCAGTATCTTTGGGTCAAGTGACACAAATGACATCACTAACCACCATTAATAATGGAGATAACTTAAAGGATATTCCTGGCACATGAATGAATACACAGATAGTTGATAGAGAGATGAATACTGTATATATTCCATTAGTCTGTTGGCGTGTGTTTCAGATCATGTAAACTGGACGCCCTAATGGTAATGAGAAGTAATTTGCTTTATGACTCATATTTATCTCTCCTGAAACACTCGAGCACTTGAGAAGTTTTCACCAAAATGCTATGAGGAACTGTTTGTGTGAATATCTACTGCCAGATTAAAAATGTAATTGCAGTTTAGTCTTCAGATTTATTTGAAAAGGGGATAATGATAGTAATTACCCAGTTTGAGTTTTGTGGAAGCTTAATTAGATCCCCCAAAAAGCATTTATGTTCACAAGGAGAGAAAAACACGTACATACATACAAAAGAACCATCTGCCTCTTCTCTTTTTGCCACTCCAAAATATTGTGCAGTTATTTTAAGCAGAAATCCAGGCTGACATTTAATTGTGTGATCTGTATCTACACACCAAGAGAAACTCTGTGTTCAGCTATATACATTTCTTTTTAAAGCTGAGGTTAATTATTCTTTGTAATTAGCCTTATATTAAACAACACCAACTTAGGCTTGTTTGCTTCTTTTATTAAATGGAACAATATTAGGGTATTTAAAATATATTGGAATGTTTGTTATTCAGACTTTTTAGCTAATCTTTGAAGTTGCTGCATATTAACAATGTTGTTAATTAAATGAAATCAATTTAATTTACTAGAATGAAAAATGGCGATTTTCAACATTAGTGTTTGTTAAATAATCTCTGGTAAGGGTGTAGTGGGGAATAAATATTAATGGTAACCTATGTTCAACACGTATCCACCATCTATTCCATATGTTCAGTTTAAGTTTCATAAAGTAGTGCAAATGGTATAGGGCTTCTACAGAGAACTATTCCATATATTCAGTTGTATAGGTGTTTATCCGAACCTACAAAACCTTAACCACACCCGACCCTAACCCCCAGAATGTTGCAAATTTTGTACCCACATGCGACCCATGCCCATGGTTCCAAGACAAAGACTTGTTAGGATCAGTGGAGGAGAGTACTTCCCAAGTCTTACCTGCACCCAACACTAATCAGCAATGGTTGTCCAATATTCAACCCAAACCCACTAATCTGGTTGTCGACCCACGGGTCACAATGAGTTTTGGCTCAACCTGCACATTACTAGTTGAAATGGTATAGGTCCTCTCTTTACACTGCTTTTTTTCTCCTCGTGTTATCTACAGAGTTTTTGTGGAAATGGAGCAAGTTTGTCCATAGATTTTAGATTTTTTATGTCCATAGATTTGTGACAGTTTCAGAAAACCATTGTGCAAACCCAGTAAATAGTACTTGGTTTCTTAGGAAGGATATCAGACATCTACTGAGAGGACTATCCCAACTTTGACTGGTCAACTGGAGAGAAGATGGAGCTGATTATTGTTATCTTTGGTCAAACTACCCACAATCTGGTTGTTCAGCCTGTGGGCCAACTGAATAGTTGTAGGACAATTATCTTGTGTAGCTGCCATCAGTGAGGATTTTTTTTGTAGGCTTAGTGGGTGGAAGTTTGATCATAGGTCATTCACAATGAACACCTTATGACCTTACATTTAATCTCACATACTTGTCACACTTAAAGCAGGGATGCCCTTCCTTTTTTACCCATGAGCCACATTCAAATGGAAAAATAGTTGGGGAGCAACGCAAGCAAGAAAGAAGTCCCTGATGATAGCAAGTAAGGGCTGTGATTGGCTATTTGGTAGTCCCTATGCAGCCTACAGGAGGTTCTGTTTGGCAATAAACCTGGCTTTTATGCAACCAAAAATTGCCTCAAAGCCAGGAATTCCAAAAATAAGCACCTGCTTTGAGTACACTGGGAACAACATCCAAGAGGTTGGTGAGCAATATGTAGCTCATGAGCCACTGGTTGAGGATCACTGGCATAAAGAGTGCTCTTCTCGTTCCATAGTATTTAAGAGAATGCCGTATGATATCATGCATTTCTTAGTGTTAATATTGGCTCTGTTATACAAAACAATAGGTTTACATTTTCATAACAAAGTGCCTGGGTTTAATTTGAAAAGAAATAATCATTCCTGTACTTTTGTATAAAATGGAATATATCAATATTCTTCTCCAGCCCAATAATAAAATAAAATATTTAGTATTGCTGAACATTCACCAAGATGATTTATACAATTTTCAAGATGTAGACAAAAAAAAAAACAGTTAAGTATCATTTCTGAGTTTGCCTTTGCCTTGGGCAAATGTGAGCAGTTGTTACTGTAGAATCTATTTCTAGAAATATTTTTTTTTTTTGCATTCAAAGTAAGAGTCAAATGTTTATTTGGGAAGCTCCGGATTTACTAGGATGAACATTGTTGCAATTATCTAACTGGACCTAAAGAATTTTTTTTTAAAAATATCCCCATCCTTAACATCTAGAGGAAATCAGTGTTGCCTACATATATTTTAATTATATAGCTCTGGACAAGAGCAGTGATTGTGGTGAGAAGCAATAGTTGGGTCAAAATCTGCATGAAAACATGGATAAGGCACCAGAAAGGAATATGGTAGGTGGTGATAATGGAGGCCCCACCACAACAAAAGAAAGACTTGAAGACCAAGACTATCAATACCTTTAAGAGGTGCTTGGATGACTTCTTGGACAAGCATAATATCCAAGGCTATTGTGATCTTAAAGGAGAACCAAACCCTTTTTATTAAAATCCCCTACCCCACTAACTACATTGACCTCCCTCCATGCTCCCCCCAGACTAGGTGTTACCCTGGGTAAATGCCCCTAAGTTTTTGCTTACCCCACATTGCAGATTCAGAGCATCGGATTTCACGGACGGCATCTCCTTCTCTTCGGTAATCTTTGGGGTCTTTTTCCGGCGATTCGATTGCGCCAACTGCGTATGCACCGATATGCTGCTCTCTGCGAAGATTACCGAAGAGAAGAAGATGACGCCCGTGAACTCTGATGCCCTGATTCTGCAACAAGAGGTAAATAAAGAGTTAGGATCATTTACCCAGGGTAACAGCTAGGCTGGGGGTCGATTTAGGTAGGGGGTAGGGGATTTTAATAAAAAAGTTTTGGTTCTCCTTTAAGAGCTATGGATATATTTGGAGGCCTTGAACCTTTTTCATCCCAAATTAACCTTCTAACTATAAGAGCTTAGAGGGCTCAAGATCAAAGATGGCAGATAACAAGAGTCTCTAATACCAAACCACTGACTAATTGATACATAATAATGATTCACATCAGTGAGATGTCTTTAAATAATGGTGATCTATAAAAGAACAATTACATTGATTTTTTATCAGAAATGTCCCCTTTTTCCAGGCAATTTACAAAGGGATATACAGGGGCACATTTAATAAGCTTCGAACTTCGAAGTATTTTTTTGGGTACTTCGACCATCGAATAGGCTACTACGACCTTCGACTTCGATTCGAACGATTCAAACTAAAAATCGTTCAACTATTCGACCATTTGACCATTCGATAGTCGAAGTACTGTCTCTTTAAAACATACTTCGACTACATGTTAGCCTATGGGGACCTTCCCCAGCACTTTTCTTAATTTTTTTTTCGATTCGACCCTTGATTTTATCGTTCGATCGAACGATTTTTACTTCGACCGATCGATGGATTTGCGCTAAATCCTTCAAATTCGATATTCGAATTCGTAGGTTTATGAACCCTCGAAATTCGACCCTTGATAAATGTGCCTCACAGTGTACAGTAGCTGCACATACATTCACCTGAATCTGTGATTTCTGTTTGGCCCAGTACTTTTGATTTCCAGGGTTTGGAAAAATAATCAGATCTCCGCTGTATCAATGGAAAGACTTGACTGATTATAGGATTTGATATGTACCTGCTAGTCTCCATGGCAACTGGGGAACGTTGCATTATTTTAACAGAAACTGGCTTGTTACTGTGGGGTTTATAAGTCACATTATCTTTGTGGCAACTGATGGTTATTGAAGGAATCATTTTGTGCGTACTGAATGGAATTGACACGACAGCCGCTATACACAACTACGGAGGTGTCATTTCTATGCAATATTTTTAAATGTATATTTCCTTTGGGTTTTAGTGTTGCAAGTATTAGTGTCAAACACATGCTGCAGGCTACAGCAGAATAATATTTAAATAATCGTGAAAAACCTGGCCTCGGGTTCCACACAGTTAATATTGAGGCTAAATTTTGTTTCATTTTTTATGCATCCTATGGGTAAATGTCTGCCAGCAATTATACAGAACTTTCTAAAAAGGGAAAAAAATAACTGCCTATATTAGAAGGCATAGGGGCCAATTCACTAAGGGTCGAATATCGAGGGTTAATTAACCCTCGATATTCGACTAGGAATTAAAATCCTTCGACTTCGAATATCGAAGTTGAAGGATTTAGCACAGATAGTTCGATCGAACGATAATTCCTTCGATCGAACGATTAAATCCTTCGAATCGAACGATTCGAAGGATTTTAATCCAACGATCTAAGGAATATCCTTCGATCAAAAAAAGTTAGCCAAGCCTATGGGGACCTTCCCCATAGGCTAACATTGACTTCGGTAGCTTTCTGATGGCGAACTAGGGGGTCGAAGTTTTTTTTTAAAGAGACAGTACTTCGACTATCGAATGTTCGAATAGTCGAACGATTTTTACTACGAATCCTTCGATTCAAAGTCGTAGTCGAAGGTCGAAGTATCCGATTCGATGGTCGAAGTAGCCCAAAAAATAACTTCGAAATTCAAAGTTTTTTACCTTCGAATCCTTCACTCGAAGTATGAGGCCAAAGTTACAAAAAAAGTTTACATCTCTATAAATTATTGTTCTGCGGTTTCTGACTGGGGCTTTATTTAGGTCCGGAGCTGTCGTAGGCACTGGACTGCGCCGACCGCTTGTGATTGTTTTGTGCACATGCACCAATCTCAGAAGTGGGGGAATTCATCCCTTTTCCCCTAAGTTCTTCTTCTCAAGTGCCCAACGGCAGGGTGGGGAGACTTTTTTAAGCATTTTTGCTCTATAAGACTGCCCACTTAAGCCTTTATGGAAATATGGCCCTGGTCACACCACCAGTAATGTTATATTCTCCCTTGGACACGTGGCCATTTCCCCCTGCTGGCTTCATGTAAGCCTCTAAAGGAGAAGAAGGAAGACTGATGTCAGTCCTCTTGAGACAGCAGCAGCTTAGGCAAACGCCAAAAAAAGTTCCGGTAACACTTAGCAATAATAGAAACAAAAAAGAAAAAAAAAATTATGGAATACTATTTCCAATTGACAAAACTAGGAGAAAATAAAAAAATGTTATTGTGACCCTTTAAATATTCATAAAGCCACATGCTTCTATATATAAGGCCATTCGAAATGTGATGAATCTCCCTAAGATCTCCGTCTTAATTTTACCTTATGTGGGTCGCTTCTGCTATGTTTCATACAGCGACGTAGAACTTTGTGCCGCGCTTTGAGTCAAACAGATGATATTCATTGTTTTGTTAACAAGCTGCACAGAAATGATCAGGGGAGGAAAGAAAATCAGGTTCTGGGATGTTGAGTTAAAATAATAAATGTTTATCTTTGGTAATCCTAAGTGCAAAGAGAGCTAAAATAAACTTTCCCACTGGGCACAAAGACCTGGATTTGTCATAATATGAGCTCTAATTTCTGTTTTCCTGTGGAGACTAGCATTCAAACCTGGAATTTTCCATAATTAAGATACGGTGGAGAGAAAGAAATGTCACTTGTATAGTTGTGTCTGGAGAGCTTTCATTAATAACTGAGTGTGCAAACACGGAATTATTCCAGTCCAAACATCGAGCTCAGTGATGTCCAAGCTAAGCTGTTGCCCTAAAAGTGATCTTGAACTGTAACACCAAAAAATGAGCAACAGCTTTTGGCTCACAGTTACAGTTCAGTAACAGATGGATGACTGTAGGGTGCAATCCCACGAGGCAGAATAATGATTAGTGTAGGAAAGTCAAGCTTCCGTCTTTCGAGTGTTTTGCATTACAACAGCTAGATGCCTACAACTTCACACGTCATCATGTATTAGAGAAGGTTGCCCATTCTAAAATGAAGTTAAACATCCCTGTGCCAATCATTATTTTCACAGTTGTGGAATATTAATTAGATTTTTTATGTTATATGTTTGTGGCAACAACTTTGAATTTGTAATGATCTTCTGTAGGTGAGTTGGAGACGACATCATGTAAGTTGTAACCTTCCCAAACAAGACCTGTGACGTTAGTGACCTGGATGATGGTGTTACTTTTAGGGCAAACCTCGCAGACAGTGGAAAAGTTATGAAGCAAAACCAACAGGAATAATGTTATAGGAACAGACTTCAGATGAAGTTTGGGGGCCAGTTAGAAGTGACCAGGAGACATCACTAGCGATGGGCGAATTTATTCAGCAGGCGCGAATTCGCTGCAAATTTCCATAATTCTTATGCAGGAGACAAATCTGACTTAAACGCACTACCATTGACATTAATGCACGTCAAATTTTGTCGGCATCAGAATTGACGACTGCCCCAATTTTGACGCCTGTGAATTGAAATTTTTCACAGTTTTGCAAATTTTGCTGGAAATTCACAATGTTTTTGGTGAAGCAAATGGGACACATTCGCCCATCACTAGACATCATTATTTTCAACTGACATTTCTGGAGAAGCAATAGAATTTTACTAAAATAAGTGTAAACAGCACTTGAAGAGGGGGTCATTAGTTAATTTCAGGCTTTTAGATTTTTAGCTTTTATTTATTATTTCTATTATTTCAAAATTTCACCGTAAAACTATAGAATAAAAAAGGGTTGCTTGTTTTACAAATAAAAAACTGGGATCAAAATAGTTCTTTTTTTTTGTAAATTGGCAGTCCAGAGATTAGCAGAGACTTTATTGTGTGCCAAGTTCTTTTTTCCTGTGAAAGTTCTGACCCTTTCTTTTCGGTACAGAGACATTAAATATCAGAGTACAGGAGCCAAAACACTCTGAAAAAGATTATTCTTTGCTTCTCGAGTGATGATGTCATCTTGACAACAGGTAGTGAGGCCGTTTTTGTCCCATGTGATGCACAAGTGGTCTGTATTCTTTATAAAAATGAATAGGTCTACCACAGGCTCAACCACCACAATTATCAGTTTTTATACTATTCACGCTCTCGCTCTCTCAGTGAAGTTTATTTTATTTATTTTTTTACTTTTTTTTGTTTTTGTTATTTTCCAACCCAGATGTAAATGTGAATAACACAGAACTGAACACATATAGAATTTGTCAGCAGATTTCCTATTTGGAGCGCTAAGCAACACACTTCCCTCCTGTGGTAATCAATATGTTGCAAACACTATTCACACGCACAGCTATATATGATTATTATTTCTTGGCACAAAGAGCGGCACCATCTGGTACATGCTGCAGTTGTAGATTGTAGCTTTTCAGTTGAACTTTGTTGCTTAATTTAGAATTGTGGGTTTTTATGTGTTATGCTTTATATGGGGCATAGCATGGAGAAAGACTAACTGCTGCCAATTTAGACAGCTGCATTGGTCCTCAGAATAGCTGGAAGTCTAAGAACCAACAGGAGTCCACTGGTCTTTAGAAAAGGACATTGGGGTGTTGTGAAGCCACTATAAGTTACAGAACCATGAGGGGTCCATTGGTCTACTTATATTGATATCATTGTAGCCTAAAGCTAACAATACAATTTTATTGTACATCACAGAATAACCTTCGGTCTCATTGGTTTTCAGACATTAATGTCATGGTGGTGTGGAGCTAACAATAAAATTGTAAGTGGGATATTACAGAAGGGTCTCATTGGTCTGCAGACATTGATATCATGGTGGTATGGAGCTATCGTGAGAGTTGTACGTGATATTATAATGAGTAGTGTCATTGGTTTGCTGACACTGACTTCATGGTGGTGTAAAGCTATCATAGATCTGTAAACATTGCCATTATAAAGGTGTGACACTATCAAGAAAATTGGAAGTCAGCGGATAATGAAAATCTACATTTGTCCACTGACACCATGGTGTTGTGACATTGTCATCAAAAGTGAAAATCCCTAGGTCCAAAAGAACAACTGATCATACGCCCATAAGTCATCAAGGTCAGTAGGTCTGGAGATATGGACATCATAGTGCAGAAAAGCTATATTTGAAAATGAAAGTCCAACATGGGTCTGTATTTCTGCAGATACTGATATCATGGTGGTAGAAAGCTTTGAACAAAAACCCCACAGCCAACATGTTTTGGTCTTTAGACACTACCACCATGGTGATGAAAAGCATAACTGAAACTCCATATGCCAAAGTTGTCCATTGGTGTGCAGACACTAAAATCATGGTGGTATGAAGCTATTATAGAGGTGTGAGGTTCCCACGATGTTATGGTGATACTAAAATGATGCTGATATCATAGCAGAGTGATGTCATTATTGTAGGGTTGCCATCTTTGACTTCTGCAAAAACCAAACAAGGGGGCAGGACGATGGCACCAGGGGTCGGAGGAGTGACATATGGGGGTAGAGTTATGGGGGCATGTTTGTGCCTCATGTGGGTGGGGTTTTGACACCAGAGGTGGTTATTGGCTAGATTATTGTTTGGGGTTTCACAAGGCTGAAACCCAGACAGGTAGTTGTGACCCAAAAAGCCATAAGAAAAATTGAACTGCTTGGGTCAAAACTGAACAGGTGGCAACCCTACATTATTGTGCTCTTTTCTAGTCACAGGAGTGGGTAGAGAAACCCTTTCAACCTTACTCCCTTGTACCTGCCTAGTTGCCAATTGTTTTGCCAGCAACAAACTACAAAAATATGCAGAATTTTTAGACCTGTTGTATTTATTCACTCACATCCATTCAGTATTCGCAGGCAGGAGTGTAACTGCCATGGGAACCCTACTGCCAAGCACCTTTCATGCTTCAGTGTGAACAATAAACACTTATTTGTACTCAAAGCTTAAATCAAAGGCTAAACCTTAATCTTGCTTAATGCCAGGTCTAGAGCAGGTTACTGGAGTGCTCCCACGCGGCTGCAGCAGTGCACAAGTTCACCGCGGATCTGAAGCACATTCATTAGCAAACTCAGCGCTTCTTAAAAGATTGTTAAAATGATTGCCAACATGTACAGTCGGATTTGAGGTGCTTATACCGAGTTTGTTTAAGTGCAGGGATAGATTATTATTATAGGGGGATTTTGTGTTAAAAAATGTACATTACTGATTTGTTCTTGCGGTTATAATCCAATGATTGCGAAAAATAAAAAGGTGTATTATGTTGCTGGACATACACATTCCTAATAACTACAGTTGTTTTGATATCCCCATATGGTATGGTACACTAACCACTGTGTAATGATGATTAATGCTTTATGTGTCCCTTGTTTGCTATAATTTTGTCAGTCCAGTAAATAGAACTAAACATACATACATCCAGTGCTCCTGATATAGGAAGGTTGGGTTGCCACAGTCCGGTTTTGACCTGGACAGCCCAGTTTTTGGAAAACCAGGCAAGATTATCCTAGATTAATGGGACCCTTCCTGTGACATCAGCAGCCTGCACCATGATGTCATCAACATGTGCAGCCCTGAAAGGTGGCAGCCCTATAGGAGGGACAGACCAGAACAAAAGACTAAAAAGGGATAGAGAAGTAACCAAAAAGTGGGCTGAATTTTATGTCGTATTCTGTGTGTTTCTAGATCTAATTAGATGTGACCATGATGGATTGGTAACGTGGCCAAAATTGTTCCAGTTTTTAATTTTCAAGTTGGGAGTTAGTGATGGGTGAAACTGTCCCATTTCACTTAGCCAAAAAAATTGTGAAAAATACGAAAAATTTGCACGCTTAATGGGTGTCAAATTTTTTTTACATGCGCAACAATTTTTCTTGCTCCAAATGCATTGAAGTCAATGGCCATTTTTTCTTATGGAGACTTTTTTGTCTTAACGCATTAAAGTCAAAGGGCGTTTTTTCTTATGGCGACTTTTTGTCCTAATGCATTTAAGTCAATGGACATTTTTTCTTATGACAATTTTTTTGTCCTAATGCATAGAAGTTTATGGGCGTTTTTTCTTATGGTCATTTTTTCTCAGCAAATTTTACTGCAGCAAATTTTTGCTGGTTTCACAAATAAATTCCATGGCTGGCAAAACAATTCGCTCATCACTGTTGGGAGGCATTCCAGCCTGGACAAACAGACTGAAGCTCATTCATTAAAGAAAGGGCAAGGTCCAAAACGTGGTTGCACAGGGATCCAAGTTTCTTGCATGTTGGCATCTTGAGGTGCTTGAGGTGCAACTTAGAGTTGCAATGTTCTATAGGGCACTACCTGCATTCAGCTGCAGTTCAGAGGATTGAGGTATGGCTGGTCCCAGGGTGGACAGGACACATGGCCTAAATTATCCTTCTTTTCAGTTGGTGGTATGCTGTGACAGTAGTCCTCTAAATGGCACCATTAGTCACCAATAAAAACAATATGATTAATTACTGAATCCACCCTTCAACATTAGGCACGTTTTTATCTTTTCCTCGATAGACAAAATAATGTTCTTATAACTTATGCTCAGCTACACAAGGCACTGCTGGAATTTGAAATGACAATTCCAAACAGCCGACATAGTCATTGCTGACATTTATGTTTCTCTATAAGTGATATGTTTCTTGGATACTTTACCCTCGGGTTAGTAGTGGCTTTTCAGGATGAATTATTGTCTGGGAAACTAAATGCATAATCATTTGCCAACATTACTTGGAGCATACCAAAAGACAAATTCATTAGTATATTACATGCATTTATAAATCACCCGTGCTTATTAGTTCTCCGCTGTTATATGTGTCAGGCTTGGAGAACAGGAGTTTAGTAATATCTGATATATTCACGCAAACTGTTGGACTTAATTTAATGTTTGGCATTCTCAGCTAGCATAGTAGCAAGTCAGTATATACATATTATTATAGTGATGAGATGTCAAATCAGGGACCCTCCAGCTGTCAGAAATGGTTTGATTTTTGGTCCTGCTAGTGGAAATGGAAGGGCAGCTAGGTAATGTGTGGCTGTCATAGTAATTACATGGATGGCACCACATGAGGAATCCAAGCAGTTCCAATACAGTATAGTGTAGCATTGTGAGTGAATTAATATGTCATCAGGTTATTAGCTCAAATGCATAAAATGTAGGTTTTTTGGCACAAGATTAGATTAAGTGACATTGAGCATTAGCCCTTTTGATTCTTTTTGCCTAATTGATTGAACTACTAATCAGTTGCCCTGCGTTACTACATTGGTGTAAATCTGATGTTTTTAATTCTTCTAAGTTTTGCTTGCTGTGGCCAATCTATCCACTGCTCTACATTCTGTGATCTTCCTTTTTCCTTCCACTTGTTGACTCCTTTTTTGTCTACATCCCCTTCTTCAATTGATACAGCCATTTCTTACACAGCTCCTCATTTCCCTTCTTCATGAGTCTCTCATCTCTTCTACAGCTACTCATTTCTTTGTGTTCTTTACCTCAACCATGTATTCCACAGCTATCTCTTCCACAGTTTCTTCTTTTCATGACCCAGCTATCTCTTACACCATTTCTTTCTTTCCCTTCTTTTCATGACTCAACTGTCTCTCCAACAGCTTCTTATTTCTCTTCTTTTCATGACCCAACTATCTCTTCCACAGCTCCTTCTTCTTTCCATTTGTTCTATGACCCACCTATCTCTTCCACAGCTTCTTCTTTCCCTTTTTTCATGACTCAACTATCTCTTCCGCTGCTTCTTCTTCCCCTTCTTTTTATGACCCCAATATTTCTTCCACAGCTTATTCTTTCAATTTGTTCTATGACCCACCTATCTTTTCCACAGCTTCTTCTTTCCCTTCTTTTCATGACTCAACTATCTCTTGCACAGCTTCTTCTTTCCCTTCTTTTTATGACCCAACTATCTATTTCACAGTTTCTTCTTTCCCTTCTTTTCATAACTCAACTATCTCTTCCACTGCTTCTTCTTCCCCTTCTTTTCGTGACCCAACTATCTCTTCCACAGCTTCTTCCCCTTATTTTCATGACTCAACTATCTCTTCACACAGCTTCTTCTTTCTCTTCTTTTCATGACCCAACTATCTCTTCCACAGCTTCTTCTTTCCATTTGTTCTATGACCCACCTATCTCTTCCATAGCTTCTTCTTTCCCTTTTTCCATGACCCAACCATCTTTTTCACTACTCCTTTTTCCCCGGTTCCAGACTGCAATATTTGTCTCTCAATCAACTTTTCTCAGGTCTTCATATTCTCTGTCGTTTCTCTGTCACATCTTTTCTACTTTTACTAACCCATACTGCCTTTATATTCTGTTTTTTTTCATTTACTCCTAATTATTATACACTGTAGAATATTTATACATATACTGAACAATGAATTGGGGAGAACACAGTCAACATGACAAAACAATCAGGATTAATTAGATCTTAGTTGGGATCAAGTACAAGCTACTCTTTTATTATTACACAGAAAAAGGAAATCAGTTTTAAAAATTACAATTATATGATTAAAATGGAGTCTATGGGAAATGGCCTTCCGATAATGATTTCTGAATAACGGTATTCTGAATAATGGATCCCATACCTGTATGTTTGTATGTTTAAAGTACCAATGGTAAAGTTCATGCACAAGGAGACTGCTTTGAACACTACATACATACAGTTCAGTAGATACTGGCTTTGAGTTTTCTAGATTTCAATATAAAATATTAATTTGAACTTACAACACATTGCACTTAGAAGAAGTAATAGAAAATGTATGCAAAAAACATTCATTTTGAAATTCTGTGCAGCATTGATAGCCACTTATTTCCTATCACTCAAGCAGCTTTCATATTAGTGGATTGCAACATGTGTGCTCTAGATTACATTAACTACTGGCACGCATTCAAGACGGTTGCAGACTGATATCCAAGAATAAATGAACTTGGCAGTGGACTGCATAAATTGGACTGCTGTATCTATGTCTCAACATAACTACTTTCTCCAGTGTGTTGCAACTAATCAGGAGATGAGGAATAGTGACATTTTGCACTTCTGATAGCAGGCAGCCAACCCTGCCCATCTTACAGCACACTTGTATGGTGATTAATATTGTGTAAGACAAGGAAAACAGTGAAAAATGCGCAAAACACATAGAAGCCAATGGGATTCAAAATTATTTTGACACATATAAATGTTGACGCAACAATTTTTATAGGTGCGCCAATTTTTTTCAAATGCATTAAAGTCAACGGGCGTCCAATTAATTATGTGCGCAACTATTCTGACGCATGGTCAAATTTTTTTGATATGCCAGATGTGACTTTACGTGAATTTATTTGCCGGCAGCGAAATGCGGAAATTCGCATCGAATTTGCGTTTGGCGACTTTATTCGCCCATCACTAATGACCATTGATGAAACTTGGCATTCTATATATGCTGCTCTTAAAGAGGATCTGACCATATTATAAATTAACTTTTTAAGTAGTAAATAACTGTTAATAAATAATTTTTAGGTGCCAACATTGGGATCAACACCAAAAGTGAAAACAGTAGTAACAGTAATTTTTAAATGAAAGTATTTATTAGGACATAGATAGTCTTACGAAACTTACCTGATGGGGCACTTATTCACAGGCTGCGAACATATTCTGCCAATCTCTTTAATTACCTTAAAGGGTTCTTTTACTAGTCCGTTTAAACATCACAATGTTTTTCTCTTTGTTTTCTCTTTTAGGTCTTATTACCACGACTTCAAGAAAACTGGATCGTGAACAGCAAGCAGAGCATTTTCTTGAGGTAAAGAGATAATATACCCCCAGCTACATTTTGTAATGATATTGTAAGGATATGTGCAAAAAAAGACAATTGTAACAGCCAGTAAAATAAATAATAAAAATGTAAATCCAGTCCCGTCAAATGAAGTGCAAGATGTTTGGAGAGACTATCAAAAATAATTATTTGGTCTCAGAGTTTACAGAATAATTAAGATGAGCAGATAGTTTGGCTTATTTATCAACACTGGGCAAATTTGCCGATGGGCAGTAACCCATAGCAACCAATCAGTGCTTGGGTTTTTTCAGGCAGCTGCAGGTAGAACAATGAATGCAACAATCTGATTGGTTGCTATGGGTAACTGCCCATGGGCAAATTTGCCCAGTGTTGATAAATGACACCCAGTAACTTCAATAAATCATAATAGATGGGTCACTGTCCTATAAGTGCCAAGTTTAGATTGAACACTGTTTTAGTGCTTAAAATAGTGTTGAGGTTCTTTATGGAGGAAAGGGAGGTGGAGTTCTAGAGGGTATGGAATGGCAAGAGGAAAAGGGCAAATAAAGCAAAGAGAGAAGATGGGAAAGTGTGAACTAGGGAAACAGCCACCAAAACTCTTAATAGCTCTAATTTCATACATTTCACCAGCAACTAATGCATCAAATTGTAGCAGTTTCTCAATAACAGACTTTGTTAAACCATGGAATTAGATAGCATACTCAGTAGCAGGACTGAAGAAGGACTCAAGAGCCCTTCAGCACGTACCCACAGCTAACTGGTATTTTATGGGTTTGAAGTAGCAAATGCAGTTATGTTTGTCCAGGTCTCAAACCATTGGTCTCAAAGTAATCTTCTTTGCCTTACTTGACTACTTAATACTCTTTCCTGTCCTTGGATGATGTCCCTGGTCCACTGTGAAGCCTACTGGGTTGTACATAGAGAAGTTGGAGGCCAGATTGGGTAGCGAGTGCCAGTGGGAAAAATGCATGTGCAAAAATGTACATATTCATATGTGGGTTGCTGGTTGTCCCAGTCGAGACCAGCACTGGTTTCTAGTCGAAGCTGCAGCTGCTGAGGAATCTTGGCAGCTAATATATCAGATTGTCATTTAGGGCAGTAATCCCTAAAGCAGGTGATTATTTTTGAATTCCAGGCTTGGAGGCAAGTTTTGGTTGCATAGAAACCAGGTGTACTGCTTAACAAAGACTCCTGTATGCTGCCAGTCCACATAGGGGCTACCAAATAGCCAATCATAACTCTTATTTTTGGAACCCCAGGAACTTTTTTTATGCTTTTGTTGCTCCCCAACTATTTTTAAATTTGAATGTGGCTCACACGTTAAAAAGGTTGGGAACCCCTGATTTAGAGAATTGTCCGACTTGGGCGAAATACTATTCATTTATTTTTAAACCAGTAAAAGAAAAACAACAGAAAGTGGTAGAAAAGGCCTGCTTGTTGTGTACTTTTGATCTGCTCCTTTAACTCAGCAGAAATTCCATTTGCAGCTGAACATCAGAGCGGCCGTTGGAAATTTTTGGCAACAGCCCGTGTGACATAATTGTGTCTAAAAGAAAAGAAGCTGGCTACTGCCCAAAGTATAATGGGATTACTGTATGTCTCTATAAGAGGCGTCATTCTTCAAACGGCCATAGTCCTGCAAGTCTTTATAAAGAAAAATAACTTGTAGCCATATCTTAACGAGACACTTATGGGGAAATACAAATGGCTTTTGTACAAAAACCCAATCTAACTCCAATGCAAAATTCACTCACTATAATATTATTTTAGAAAGAGGTTGAGGAATGGTATAGTACATTAGGTTTCTATTAGAAATTGATTTTTTTTATTTAAGTGACAGTCAAGTACCCTCCAGCATTTGAGTTAATTTGTTTGTCTCTGTAGGAGTGTTTCCACCCATGCAAATTGTTTGGCTCCTTTTCATTAAATCTTAATCGACATGGTTACGCCTGTGTTATAGACCCAGTGATTTTATAGACATGGTTGTTGGGAACAATCTATACAGATGGAGCAAAGGTTTGCAAATATGGCTCTCCACTTCCCACCATTTAGGCAGATATTATTCTTGTCTATGTTATATGGTGCATCGTGAACTATGTCTTGTCAAATTAAAATTAGCTCCATCTGTATGTGGACGGAGAAAATTTGACATATACAATTCTTCAGCTAAGCAATAACATGCCTGTGTGTTACTGGTTTTATCTGCTTGGTTACAAAATCCAACACTTAGGAGGGGATTACTCAATGCTCAGACCAAGGAATGCTGAAATATTCTGTGACCATGTTGGGGTATGTAATTCAATCTATCCTACTGCCCCAGTGATTTTATATTCTTGGTTGACAGGAACAATATATACAGATGGAGCAATGGTTTTGCACTTATGGCCCACCATTTAGACAGATTTAGACCCCTTTCTGTCTGACTACTGTAACATGGTGTGCTGTGAACTTTGTTATGTCAAAATAAAATTACTGTATATACTCGAGTATAAACCGAGTTTTTCAGCCCCCAAAATATGCTGAAAAACTCTACCTCGGAATATACTCGGGTCAAGTCGCAAAAACAGTCGCCGGTATCTAAGAATAGTCGCCGGCGCCTAAGAATAGTCGCCGGCGTCCAAGAATAGTCGCCGGCATCCAAGAATAGTCTCCAAGAATATTCGCCGGCATCCAAGAATGGTCGCCGGCATCCAAAAACGAGACTCCGGCACCTCCAATGGGAGCAGAAACCTGCAATTTTTTGATTGAAACTTACCAGAAGCTGCTACATTTCTCACCCTAGGCTTATACTTGAGTCAATAAGCTTTCCCAGTTTTTGGAGGTAAAATTAGGTACCTCGGCTTATACTCGGGACGGCTTATACTCGAGTATATACGGTAGCTCCATCTGTATATGGATATACAGTACATAGAATTTCATATCTACAGTTCTTCAGCTAAGCATTATTAGGCTATAGCACGCCTGTATGTTCCTGGTTTTATCTACACAGTTACACTCAAAATCCAACACAGAGGAAGGATTACTCAATGTTCAGAACTGGGACAAAGAAATTCTTTGACTATTTTGGGATATGTAATACTATCTATCCTTCTGTCCCAGAGTTTATATTCTTGGTTGACGGGAACAATATGTACAGATGGAGCAAAGCTTTGACAGTTATGTCTCTCCATCTCCCACCATTTAGACATCTTCACAGCTTTTTCTGTCAAATGAATACTGTAACTTGGGGGCAAATTTACGAAAGGGCGAAGTGGCTAAAATTGGCGTAAATTCACCAGCATGATGTCATTTCGGCACTTCGGGTATTTACTAACGGGCACTGAGGTAATTACGCTAGCGAAGGAGACCCTGGCACAACTTCGCACTCTAACGCCAGGCGAATTTTCGCTCTGGCAAAAGAGCGTTACTACGCAAATTCACTAAGTTTTTCATTTTACTGAACGTTACCTCTATTGCCAGACTTGCCTTCACCACCTCAGACCAGGCCAAGTGCAATGCAGTAGATAGGACTTTGTCCAAAAAAAGTCTAAATTTTTTCCAAGTCACAAAAAACGCTGGGGTCTTTTCCTTTTTACAGGTTGATAGGCTGAAAAAGATTGTAAATTATTTTTTGGGTTCCCTCTTTCCCCCCTACATTTCCTAACACATGGCACATAAACGATACACTGGGCTCATGTGTAGGGCAATATAACAACTCTATTTTATTTTATTAAGGTTCCCCGGACTTGTGTAGTGTAATGTATTTGCTGCAACATATACGTCCATTGAAATGTAACTTCCCACGTATACAAATTATCTAAAGCTAGCGCAACTTCGTTATGCCTGGCGTAGTAACGATATCGCAACTTTGCAAGCGTTCAGCGCCAGCGACTAAACTTCGCAACTTAGTGAATTAGCGTTGGCTGTGCGAAGTTGCGCCTGGGGAAGTGTGGCGAAGGAGGTGAAGCCACCGCTGGTGAATTGTCGCCTGTTAGTAAATTTGCCCCATGGTGTGTTGTGAATGAGGTTATGTCAAAATAAAATCTGCTCTATCTATATATATGGATGGAGAAAATGTTATATCTACAATTCTTCAGCTGAGCATTATTAGGCAATAACATGCCGGTGTGTTACTGGTTTTAGCTACATGGTAACGCCCAAAATCCATTACCCATTGCACAGACCAAGGAAAGCTGAAATATTCTGTAACCCTGTTGGGGTATGTCATTCTAGCTATCCTACTGACCCAATCATTTTATATTCTTGATTGACGAGAACAGTATATACAGATGGAGCAAAGGTTTGTCACTTATGGCTCTCCTTGCCCCCCCCCCTACATTGACCAGTGGGTGCCTTTTGAGTTGTGTGAGGTCAAAACAAATCCTTCTGTATGTACATCTACAGTTCTGTAAATCATGTACGTGTTCAACCAGGATATTTACTGTGTTTTATAGAGTTTTGGTTCTTTTTTCCCAGCTCCCTGTTACATTACTGGTATGGAGCCAGCCAGTGGCAGAACAGCATGTTCTCTACTTATATAACATTTCACTAACCCATTCTCCTAAGTTGCTAATTAAGATTTTGTGCTGCTGTGACCTCTTTAGTAAAGTACCCTGGTGTTATTTGCTTGTAAGAAAACTCACTTTTGACAGGTTTTCTTACAAACTCTTTATAGCAGGAGGAGACACATAAAAAGGGGCCCTGTGCAAATAAATGCTTTTCTTATGATTTCTAGTGTGAACTGCAGGGGAGGGGGGAACTGAATATTTTATGAGTGCTTTGAGTTGAAGATTTCCCAAGAGCGCTAAGTGTGGGGGACTGCACCTCAAATGAAACGGTTTCAGAGAGTAGAGACAAATTGGTTAAACCTGAAAATGGAAAAAAAAATGTCTTGCAAACTAAACCGAATTCAATGCTGCTGCTTTGTATTCAGGTCTATGCAGTCAGACAGCAAAGAAAATGATTGATCCAAAAAAGAAAAAGGCAAACTAAACCCCAAGCAGACAAAATATCAGATGGTTGCTTTAAAGTGAAGACCAAGCAGCAAGGACAGTATTGGGTTGCAACTATGGATAATACATGCAAATGAGCTTGGCACACCTTCAAAAATGTTCAAGTAAACTGGGTGCTCGCTTTAAGGGGGGTACCTGGAAGTCCCCATATCAGTTTGACTGATATGAAAGGGCAGAACAGGACACTCCAAAATACAAAAAATTAGACCAAGTTTATTACATACTAAGCATGAAAAAACAAAAACCCAATGTGTTTCAACTCCCTTGCAGGCCTGCATTTTTATTCTTTGCATGTGCCCCTGACAGAGACCCCTGCAAGGGGATGAAACTCATTAGGTTTTTTTTTCATGCTTAAAGGAGAAGGAAAGCTACCAAAGAATTTTATTGCCAATAGATTAGCTATAATAGTTTAAACTATAAAACTATATTTATTCTGTAGAATGCTTTACCATACCTGAGTTAACAGCTCTAGAAGCTCTCTGTTTGTTTAGGATAGCAGCTGCCATATTAGCTTGGTGTGACATCACTTCCTTCCTGAATCTTTCCCTGATCACTCATAGTTCTGGGCTCAGATTACAGCAGGGAGGGGGGGGGGGAAGGAGAGGGAGAGAGGAGCAAACTGAGCATGCTTAAGCCCTAGCCCTGGAGTTTATCTGAAAACAGGAAGTCTGATACAGAAGCCCATGAGTACACAATAGAAGGAAAGAAATGGGGTGTTTATTTTGATAGAGGACTCAGAGCAGCATTATTTTGAGGGTTTACTGGTGTATTTATATAGACCTTTCTGATAAAGCTTACTTCATTTTAGCCTTTTATTCTCCTTCAATATGTAATAAACTTAGCTCACATTTTTGTATTTTGGAGTGCCCTATTCTGCTCTTTACAGGCGAATCTGGAGACAAGTACCACCTCCTTAATGGACCTATGAGAATTTTGACCATGGACATTGGGGCAAATTCACTAAGCGCCGAAGCGCCGAACGCTAGCGTCAATTCGCTAGCGTTGGGCGTTTTCGTTACTTTGCAATTTCAGTAATGAACGCTGGCGTAGATTCGCTAGTGTTACTTCGCACCCTTACACCTGGCGAATTTTCGCTACAGACGTAACTACGCAAATTCACTAACGCGCGCAGTGTACTGAACGCTACCTTTTACGCTAGACTTCCTTTGCCACCTCAGACCAGGTGAAGCGCAATAGAGTAGGTAGGGATTGCTTCCAAAAAAGTTCAAATTTTTTCCAAGTCCCAAAAAACGCTGGCGTGTTTTCTATATTATGGGTGATAGGCTGAAAAAGATCGAGAATTTTTTTGGGGCTCCCCTCCTTCCCCCCCTACATTTCCTAACTTATGGCAACTTAACTATACAGTGGGCACATGTGTAGGGCAAAAAAAAAAAATTATTTGATGTTTGGAAGGTTTCCCAGGCATTTGTAGTGATTCTACGTATTCCTCCATTGAAATTTGAATTTGGTGCCGTATGCAAATTAACCTTCGCTAGCGTAACTTCGCTTCACTTAGCGAATAAACGCTAGTGCAACTTCGCAACCTTACGCTACCCCTGTGCGCAACTTCGGAGTTTAGTGAATTTGCGGAGCGCTGGCGAAACTACGCCTGGCGAAGTGCGGCGAAGTTGCGCTTGGCGCAACTACGAATCTTAGTGAATTTGCCCCTTTGTCTCTCTGCCCCACCCTGAGCATGCCCTATTCCAAACAGAACAAGGCTCAGTTCTACCTCTTCAGAGACTATACATACAGATGGCATTGGCGTGGCATATTTTAACGTCATGACTCAACTGACCACCTCTTCTCATAGGAATATTCATATCTTAACTGTTTATAGAGTTGAAGAATCATCTGAAAAAGGCTCGTTAGACTGTTATTAGTAAACAAATACTCAGCCCTCTTAATATTTTACTAAGAGGGCTGAGTAAGATTTTTGATGAAAAAGTGGAAGGAGCCCATTCGGGCAGGGAAAAAAAGAAGGAAAGCTTGTGTGGCCTGAAACATAGAAGACTTTATTAGTGACTTTATTCCAACAGATCCCATTTGATGTCATTGCAGAGCTAACATCTGAAGGACCCTATAGATTTTTAATACAATTACCTATAAATGTTGTTGGTTTTACTGCATTCTCCGCTGCATCTCCCAAGCAACCTAGACCTTTGAAGATAATGTTTCCATTGCTTCTTACACCATTGTTTACAGCTCATTCATAGATTGTATTGCCCTTATTTTTCTCTCGCTATTAAACGTTTACAAGAATGTGGGAAATAATTATGGCAAGTAACATTTCCCCTCTTTTGGCTTGGTATCTATCAGCTTCTTGTGTACATTACCAGTGCACCTGCCAGGGTACAGTGGAATCTGTTTGGCTTTACAATGAACATCTGTAGGCCGATAAGGCTCTGGATTGTTCTTCCCGAGGAAACACAAAGGGCTGAGCGGCAGCGGCTGTAAATCAAGGCTCAATGTGCTCTTGCTCAGAACGTGCTCCCTTTCAGATGTGCCTATAGCCATGCTGCGCGCTTGCAAACTTGATTGTCATATGAGGCATTTGTAGAAAAGCTAATTAGAAAAACGTATCCTCCCTACCGCTGGGGGGTTTGTTGAGACTTTATATTGATGCTATTTAGCAAAAAAAAAATGTTATACAGGCAGCTTCTACCTGTACATTTGTAAACAAAGGACAAGGACATAATTGAGTGTAAATATGTAACCTCTATATTAATTGTATTCCTGTAAGCTATCAGTGCACTTGTGTTTATGTTTAAATATACGTTTATTTCAAGTGTTGTTAATCTAACTAAAGGTGGCCGATAAAAGCTGCCGACAGACCGAGTCGGCAGCTTATTGGCCCGTGTATGGGGCCCCCGACGGGCTTCCCGATCGAGATCTGGCAGAAAGTCGGCCAGATCTCGATCGGATGGGATTAAAAATCCTGTCGGATCGCGGCCGCATCTGTTCGTTGATGCAGTCCCGCGATCCGACCGCCCGTTTGCGTTCGCTAGGATCCGATCATTGGGCCCTAGGGCCCACGATAGGATCAGCCCGATATTGCCCACCTCAAGGTGGGCATATTGGAGGGAGATTCGCTCGTTTTTGCGACATCGCCAAACGAGCGGATATCTCCATGTATGGGCACTTAAATCGAAACAAACCAATGGCTCAGACTCTTAGGTCATATGCCAATATGAGTATGGGACCTGTTATCCAGAATGCTTGGGACCCAAGGTTTTCCAGATAATAGATCTTCTTCATACCTTAAGTCTACTAGAAAATCATGTAAAAATTAAATAAACCCAATAGGCTGGTTTTGCTTCCAATAAGGATTAATTATATCTTAGTTGGGATCAAGTTCAAGGTACCGTTTTATTATTACAGAGAAAAAAGATATCCTTTCTAAAAATGTGGATTATTTAGATAAAATAGAGTCTATGGGAGACAGCCTTTCCATAATGTGGAGCTTTCTGGATAAAGGGTTTCCCGGATAATGAATCCCATACTTATAGTATATATCCATTGCTGCAGAAATCTCTGCAAGTAAGTCATTAAAAGAAGATGTGTGGGCTAGAGCAGTGGTCTCCAGGGAATCTCCAGGGAACACAGCCTGAAGACCAGTTATGGTCAGACTTGGGGTTAGAACTTATTTGCTATCCTAGATGGACATGGACCTATGACAAGTACTACAGTTTCATACACTAGTAACTTTCTCATGGGCCATGAACATGTATTGGACCTTAATGTGGGACTGGGATCCAAAAAATTCAACAAGCCCTGTCTAGCCATATCACTTTGTTAGGTTGCCACCTTTGAAGTTATCATCAGTAACTATCTAACAATGCACTATAATGGGAATGATGTTAAAGAGGTGGTTCACATTTAAGTTGACTTTTAGTATGTTATACTATGTCCTATTCCGAGCAACTTTACAATTGGTCTTCATCATTTATTTTTTATAGTCTTTGCTTTAACTATTTGTCTTCCTATTTTACATCTTTCAAACTTTTAAATGGGGGGTCACTGACCCCACTGCCAAAAAACTGCAGTTTTATTATTATTATTATTATTATTATTATTATTATTATTATTATTATTAATGTTACTTGTTTATCGCTTTATTCAGTCCCTCTTCTATTCATATTCCAGTCTTACAATCAAACAAATGGCTGGTTCCTTAGATAAAGAAGACCTTAACCTGACAGCTGCTGAAATTGCAAACCAGAGAGCTGCTGAACAAAAAGCTAAATAACTGAAAAAACATAAACAATAAAAAAATGAAAACCAGCTGGACATTGTTTCTGAATATTGTGTCTATGAAGTACTAAAAGTTAAAGGGGTGGTTCATATTTAAGTTAATTTTAAGTATTATATAGAATGGCCAATTCTAAGCAACTTTTCAATTAGTCATTGTTATGACCCCGAGCACTTTGTTCCTCACGAGGAAACTTCGGGCGACTTCGGAAAACGAAGCGATCTAGGTGCTAGAATGTAGGGCTAGAATGTAAATCGCCTGCGGGAAGGCAGATCGGGGAGATTAGTCGCCCTGAAGAAGAGGAGATTTGTCGCCGGGTGACTATTCTCCCCAAATATGACCATATGTCTCTGTCCTAAGGCAACAAATGTATTGTTATTGCTACTTTTTATTAATCTTTCTATTCAGGCCTCTAATCCCGTCTCTTATTCAAATCAGTGCATGGTTGCTAGGGGAATTTGGGACCCTAGAAATTGATAATTGCAAACTGGAGAGCTGCTGAATAGGGATGGGCAAAATGTTTCGCCTCGTTTCACCGAAAAAATGACGCCCATAGACTTGTATGGCGGCGTGCGTCAAAATGAAATACGCGCGGCAAAAAAATTTCGCTGCGTGACAAAATTATTTTGACGCCCATAATGGCCGTTCGCCAGCGGCGAATTTTTGGCGAAACGAAGCGGGTCAAATTTGCCCATCCCTACTGCTGAATGAAAAGCTAAATAACTGATAAAAAACCCACAAACAATAGAAAATGAAAACCAATTGCAAATAGTCTCAGAATATCCCTCTATACATCTTACTAAAAGTTAACAACCCCTTTAATTTAAATGTGAACAAGGGAAGGGGGGGGGATACTGGGGAGTTGTGCGTATCAACAGCCTGGGGTCTACAGGTTGGACATTCCTGATTCATGTAAAATTATTTTCTCCCCATCTTTCCCATAATATTTAGGATTGGCTCTTCCCTAACTCCTGCCCTGTGACCAGGATTTCATATGTTTCACATGTTGAAAAGTGCAGCTCATTGTGTTTCCATGCGGCTTTGTGAGCAATATTCATAGGCTACTCTCTAACTGTCAGTAGCGGATTGACTTCAAACTGACAGCTGTCTCGCCAGCATCTCTGCGTCCGACTGTGCCACCATTTACGATGTTCTTACCTCTGTGGTGTGCAATTAGAGGTGGGGCGTTGCACCTGTTCCTCCCTGTGTCTCAGTACTCGACTCCCTCCCTGTCTGACCCCGTCTCGTGCCAACGTCTGCCAAGCTTTTTATTTGTTCAGGACCCAAAGCAGCAAAGAATTGCGCACCTACTGAGCCAACGTTACAAGAAGGTTTTCACGCTCACAGCTTCCGCTGAAAGAAATCCCACTCAGCTGCCAAACAATCCATTTACTTCACTAATGAGGGGCTCCTTTAACCCTTTCACTGGTGCAACTCATGAGATTTTGTAGTGCATTTGTTTTTTTACATTTTTCCCACAATATACTGGGTCTATGTCATGTTGCCGTTATCTCGTAGAAGTAACAAAGAGATTAATAACCAAGAAAGTCACTGTATCATGGTGCAGATGTCTACCTGTCCAGCAACCAATCAGCATTTTGCTTTCATCGATCTACTGCAAATTGAATAATGAATGCAAATCTCTTATTGGTCGATGTAGGGGCAAACTTGGCAGTTTATTTTTTAAGGGGTTGTTCACCTTTGAGTTAACTTTTAGTTGGACCGGGGTGGCTGTCTCAATGGCCCCCCGCCCATCCGGGCTCCCCGCCGCGCAAGCACCTCCCCCCCTCCGCACTTACGTGCGCTCTCCTGCCTTGTGTGACAAGGACAGGAGGAGGACTTTCATGGCAAGGTCTGGACTGGCCGGGACCATCGGGTTTTTTCCCGGGGGTTCCACCAGCCCAGTCCGACCCTGGATCTAAAGAGTGATATTCTGAGACAATTTTCAATTGCTTTTCCTTTTTTATTATATGTGGTTTTTTCAGTTATTTAGATTTTTATTCTCCAGTTTGCAATTTCAGCAAGCTGGTTGCTAGGGTTCAAATTACCCTAGCAACCATGCATTGATTTCAACAAGGAACTAGAATATGAATAGGAGAGGGTCTGATAAATAAATAAATAAACAGTAGCAATAACAATACATTTGTAGCCTTTTTAGATGACCCCCATTTGAAAAAAGGGAAATAATTAAAAAGCTATATAAAAAAAAATAATGAAGACCAAATGAAAAATATTTAAGAACTGGCCATTCTTCAGCATATTAAAAGTTAATTGAAAAGTGAATCACCCCTTTAAGATAAGTAATACTTGTTGAGATAACTGGGAGACACTGGGCCTTGTTCAAAGGCATTTATATAACGTCAGGTAGATATACAGTCCAGATGTTATAAGGGCAGGATTTAGGGTAGAGCACATAGGGGGTTTGTCTGTGGCTTTATCTTTTATTCTGTCGAAGGCCATGGCTGCCCATGTATTGATGCATTGTGGGTAAAAAAACATGAAGAATTTCCCCCAAATTGCACTTGCTTCCTATATAAGCCTTCCAGTGCTGGATTTGACCATTGCTCAAGATTGATTGGTCCCAGTGGACTGTTAATTATAGTTGGTGTCATGATATTTGGGAAGGACTGGGAAGGAGGGTTGATGGAATATCCCAGCTGACCCCTCCATCACTGTGTTGGGAGCTCCCTCTACTTTCTGTACATTACTCTGCACTGTATCAGGCTATTTGAGCTAAAACAGCAGAACTCGAGACGGCTAATATATCACCGTAATTATATCTACAAGTTTCACATCTGTTCATTTAGTAAGCGTTTGAATTAACAGCCACTACATATATTTTCTGCCTTGATAATTTTCATCTACAGCTCTTTTTTTTTGAGTAAATGGGTTCATTAGTCAAATCACAGACTCAATATAATTATAAATATCTACATGTTTTAGGAAGAATGAGGGGGTCAGATGAAAGGTCTTCTTTATGTTGAACTGCAGAGTAGTGATGGGCGGATAAATTTGCCTGGCGTTAATTTCCGCGATTCACGGGCGGCGAATAGATTTGGACGCGCATCCGAAAACTCGGTCACGTCAAAATCACTGCGCATCAACACTAATCGGACGCCCATCTGCTTTCACACCAGTGTCAAAGTTGACGCAAGCGACTTTTTGGACGTGTGTACAAAATTTACGCGGGTGTCAATTTTCCAATTTCATTAATTTTTCAACATTTCGCGAATTTCGTGGGAAAGTCACTAATTTTTCAGAGAAGAGAAACAGGGGAAATTCACCCATGACTATTGCAGAGCATTGGTAAATTCCGACCCTCTCTCTTTCAGTTGAGCCATCTCTGGGTGGATCTTTAGTGCAGTGATAGTATTAAAGGAGAACTAAAGCTAGAAATGTACACTTTGCAACCACAGCCCTTTAGCAGTAAAGATCTGTGTCTCCAAAGATGCCCCAGTAGCTCCCCGTCTTCTTTTCTGCTGATTCACTGCACATGCTCTGTTCTGCTGTCACTTACTGAGCTTAGGGACCCACTCACAATATACAGTACACATAGAATAGAAATGTCACAATATAAGGCTGATTAGTAATTAATACAGATAATTACTACATGGCAGCACAGAAACCAGTGCAATTAGCATCAGAATTTAATAATCAGCAAACCTGTAGCATCAGCTTATATTACAGGGGAAGCTCATTTTCTGCTGGATAATTAGTGACGAGCCCTAAGCTTAGCTTCTCAACAGCCAATCAGAGCCCACTGAGCATGTGAGTGTCACAGACACTTTCCAAGATGGTGACCCCCTGTGACAAGTTTGAAGTCCTGGATCATTGCTGCTATTGACAAGCTGAAACTTTAGAGTGGTGCAATAAGTTCAGTATGTAAAGTATGATATATTAAACCATATTTATTTTTAGGGTTTAGTTCTCCTTTAAGCAGAAATGGTGGTAGAAAAGTGGTTTTTAACCATGAACTGAAGATTTATTGAGTAGAAAAGGTAGCACCTTGGTACATTTAATAAAGGCACATTTAATAAAGGTCGAATTTCAAATTCATGTGAGTTTTTTAAAACTCTTATTAAATTAGAATACACTCGAAATTTGACTGGGGGGTTATTTATAAAAAAAATCGAATATCTCAAACTCAGAATAATTTTACAGACTCAAAATCTCAAATCGCATTTGAAACTATTCAAGTTTCTTCTCCGAAAAAAACTAGAATTTCTGAAAGGCTACTAAGATGTCCAAATTGGTCCCTGGACCTCTCCCATTGACTTATACATCAAATTTGTATTCTTAAAGGTCCAGAGTTTGATTAATCTCGAAAATCGAATTCGAAGTTGGATAATCGAAGTTTAGACCAGGGGTCCCCAACATTTTTACCCATGAACCACATTCAAATGTAAAAAGAGTTGGGGAGCAACACAAGAATGAAAAAGTTAATTTAGGTGCCAAATCCAAGAAGTTGGAGACCAACATGTTGCTCAAGAGCTACTGGTTGGGGATCACTGGTTTAGACCATGAAAAAAAAAAAAATCGAAAATTCAAATTTTCAATTCTAACCTGCCCCATAATGATTGAGACAACTGATTCAGAAAGATATCAGCCAATATTAAGTACTAACACAAGCCACTGGGCTGGAAACAGGAATGACACTCCAGTGCTTTAGGAAACCAGACTTTATGAAGACTCTCAGAAATAAATATAGTCCAGCTGTGGGCCCTACACGCGGAATAAAACCCCCTTACTACTTCTACTTGGTGGAGCACAGGACCATGTTCTCTCACTTGCCCGTACTATCTTACACCCCTAAGACATGATGGTCTGTCACTTGCTAACTTCCGTCATGGGGTTCCTGCTACCCTGATTCTCTAAGGAGAGGTCTGGACTCTTCTCTAATGATGGGCGAATTTGAGGCGTTTCACATTGCCGAATAATTCACAAAACAGCACCGGCGTCTCGTTTTTGATGCTGTGTCCATTTTTTTGACACCGGCGTCTGTTTTTTGGACCCTGCTGCACATTTGCTGGCGTCAAAAAAACTGACGCCAGTGTCCATTTTTTGGACTCGCTGAAATACGCCGCAAATTCACGCCTGGCAAATAAATTCGCCCATCACTACTCTTCTCCTCTTACACTGAGGCCTACCTCCACCTCAGGCTTTCTGGCAGATCCACCTCCTGCTATGGTGAGGCGTTGGGCAGTGATCCCAACCAGTGGCTCATGAGCAACATGTTGCCCCAAGTGGCCTCAAAGCAGATGCTAATGTTTAAATTCAAGCTTTGGAGGCAAGTTTTGGTTGTATACATACTGCCAAAAATAGCCTCCTGTAGGCAGCCAGTCCGCTTAGGGCTACCAATCAAGAGTATTTATTTAGCACCACCCAGGAACATTTTTTATGCTTGTGTTGCTCCACAACTCTTTCTACAGTTGAATGGTCACCCGTAAAAATGGTTGGGGGACCCCCACACTATGGATCATTGGGGAATTGCTCCCTTTCACAGGGCACAGGTATATATATATATATATATATATATATATATATATACATATATATATATATATATATATATATATATATAATTGTTTTTTGCCTTCACCTATCAGAGGAGGTCTCATTATCTACAACTGTACCTACTGTATACAACGTGTATAACCCAGCATCACCATCGGACAGATTTGTAGTTCAACAAGGTGGTAAGAGCGTTGGGCATCAGTGATGGAAAGAATTTCATAGTTCCATTGTTTAGTTCCGAAGCTCTATTGTGACTGGGGAATGGAGTCCATCTGTTTGAAGTGCTGAGAAGCAATCAGTGTAATTAAAAGAAGACGGTGAGAAGGTATTTTGTTCCTGCTGATACAGAAAATTAGAAACAGAACAGAAAGTACAGAGAGAAAAGATGAAGTGGATGTAGAATGCTGGGTGGGCATTAAAAGTTCTTTTGAAAAGAGAGAATCAGCAAGAGATCAGAAATGAGTATATTTGTGGGTTAAAAAAAAATCACTGGGGATAAAATGTTATTTTGAACAAAAATGGTATAAAAATGATTCAAGCTGTAGGCTGAGAGAGAGCGTTCTAGGGATATATTGCAATTTAAAGGGCTACTGTACCCTTAGATCCCTGTACAGGTATGGGATCCGGAAACCCATTATCCAGAAAGCTCAGAATTACAGAAAGGCTGTCTCCCGTAGACTCCATTTTATCCAAATAACCCACATTTTTTAAAATGATTTCCTTTTTCTCTGTAATACTAAAACAGTAGCTTGTACTTGATCCCAACTAAGATATAATTAATCCTTATTGGAGGCAAAACCAGCCTTTATTTAATGTTTACATGATTTTCTAGTAGACTTAAGTTATGAAGATCCAAACTGGAAAGATCTGTTATCAGGAAAACCCCAGGTCCTGACCATTCTGGATAATAGGTCCAGCTTCAGACACCAGTTTGGGTCCTATTTGTAAATTGCATCGCTATCCATATCTTGCAACCTTGGGTTATATACCTTCCTATACACCAACCATATTTGAATACATAAGAGGAACAGGGCAGATTTCATAATCTATGACAGGTTTGTGCCAGGTTAAACAGGGGCTGGACTAGGGGTCAAATGCTGGGTTGTGAAATTCCTAACCCGCTCCTCACTCCTCCTCCAGCCTAAGAGCAATCTTAGTACAGGGGAATACCTTTGCCTTTCTATGGACATTTCTACTTACAGCTGGTCACAACCACAGTGATATCACACTCCACCATAGAGCTTCTAGTCCATAGCTTCTTTAAAGGAGAAATAAACCCTAAAACGGATATAGCTAGAAATGTCATATTTTATATAGTGAACTTATTGCACGAGGCTAAAGTTTCAGCTTGTCAATAGCAGCAATGATCCAGGACTTCAAACTTGTCACAGGGGGTCACCATCTTGGAAAGTGTCTGTGACACTCACATGCTCAGTGGGCTCTGATTGGCTGTTGAGAAGCTAAGCTTAGGGCTCGTCACTAATTATCCAGCAGAAAATGAGCTTCCCTGGCTGTAATATAAGCTGATGCTACAGGTTTGCTGATTATTAAATTCTGATGCTAATTGCACTGGTTTCTGTGCTGCCATGTAGTAATTATCTGTATTAATTACTAATCAGCCTTATATTGTGACATTTCTATTCTATGTGTACTGTATATTGTGAGTGGGTCCCTAAGCTCAGTAAGTGACAGCAGCACAGAGCATGTGCAGTGAATCAGCAGAAAAGAATATGGGGAGCTACGGGGGCATCTTTGGAGACACAGATCTTTACTGCTGAAGGGATGTGGTTGCCTTGGGCTGGTACAGAAGCACAAAACAAGGGGCAGATGTATTAAGAGTCAAACTGTAAAATCGAATTCAAGATGTATCATACCTGGATTCTGGTAAACACCTAAATTGGACTATTTGCCACCTAAATCCTGCTGAGTTCAAGTAAAAGTCAATGGCAGAGGTCCAGTGACCCATTTAAAGATGTATATAGCCTTCCTGACACTCCAGTTTTTCTCGATTCGAGTTTAGTTGAATACGATTTGAGTT
Organism: Xenopus petersii; assembly: GCA_038501925.1. Classification (NCBI taxonomy): domain Eukaryota; kingdom Metazoa; phylum Chordata; class Amphibia; order Anura; family Pipidae; genus Xenopus; species Xenopus petersii. The sequence goes on from CM076674.1 coordinate 16,747,178, forward strand.
TTCGGGTCGGCAATATTTGTTCGAGTTTTAGACGTTCAGGTTTTTTTCTTAAATAATCTCCCATTAGAGTTAAAAAAAAATCTAAATTTGACCCTTGATAAATCTGCCCCATAATGATTGTACAACATTTCTGCCCTACTTATTTAGTTACGTTTTAGTTCCCCTTTAGGGGGATTACAACATATCAGGAGGCTATGGCTGGTGATAAGGATGAGGAATCAGTATGGCAGCAGGTAAGGCTGAGAGTGTATCACCTGCATGGAAGCTTGGGACAGTAAAGCTAAACTAATAATAGTTATAGAGTCGGCCTTTCATAAATCCAAAGGGAAATGCCAAAACATTATGGTATATCGGCACAGTAACCCGACAGAAGCAAAAAAAAAACCTGTGTGTTCAGTGATTTCTCCCCGCTGCTAATATTGTACTGTCCTATTAATTACCTACACAGTGATGCAATTCCTAATTATATTTACCGCATCCCTCGGTTTGTTAAAGACTTTCTCTAATGATTAACAGATTCTCGCTCAACAGGTAGGCCATATGGTCTGAGGCTTGAATGAAAGCAGCACCGAGCCAATTTCTGAGCTCCGCCGCCGCTCTGCGCTGATATTTAACAGTCAAACCGATTGAATTAAATTAATCATATTATTAAACGCCGGGGAAAGAGCCTGAGCCAGTGTCGCACTTGCCATAACTGATATACGTTGATAAAACACAGCGCCATTTATATTCTCCCATTAGTTTCCTGTTATCCGGAGGAATAATCCTAAAGATGAATATTCATTTCCCCAGTCATTTCACACTAATGATTGGAAGGGTTTCAACCTCTCGCCGCCTGGATTCCTGCACAAAACCCAAAATGAAGATGTTTGATTGCGTTTGACAGATTTTACATATTCAGAAAACCCTTCTCATTGCTTAAAGGTGTTGTTTGTCAGTAAATTAACGTTTTTATGATGTAGAGAGTGATATTCTGAGACAATTCGCAAATGGTTTTCATTTTTTATTATTTGTGGTTTTTGCATTATTTAGAATTTTATTCAGAAGCAGTTTCGGACATCTGGTTTCTAGGGTCCAAATTGCCCTAGCAACATGCAGTGATTTAAATAAGAGGTTGGGATATAAATAGGAGAGGGCTTGAATAAAAAGATGAGTGATACAAAGTAGTAATGCAATAATTGTCAATGACCCCCATTTGAAAGCTGGAAAGACTCAGAAGAAGGCAAATAATTAAAAAAAACTATAAATGAAGGCCAATTGAAAACTTACTTAGAAATAGCCATTCTATATTATATCAAAAGTTAAATTAAAAGTGAACGACCCTTTTAAAGGGAAAATAGAACTTTCACAGGCTTTAGTTTTCTGTAGTTGTTCAGTAAAGTACTGTATTTTGGGATGGGCCAGCTATTCTGTGCCCATTCCAATAGCATCCATAGACCGCAGTGAAACTGTGACCTCCATAGGACAAATTAAGAATGTTTTGATTACTTTAAATGACCGATCACGTTTGAATGTGCCTCTTAGATGTGGTGGCACCCTTGTTATAATCATGCCTTATAGAATTAAATACTATTTAAAGGAGAACAACACTCTTAAAAAGAATCTGACGAGCAATGCTTTATTTTATGTGCTGTACTCACTGTACCGGACCAGGGGTTCAGCAGCCCTATAACAATAATGATTCAGGACTTTGGACTATTCCTCTGCCATCTTGGAACTTGTTAGGCCTTCTTTTGTGTGTCAGTGGCACTGCACATGCTCAGTGAGCTCTAGGCTGCTGTTGGGAAGATAAGCTAAGGTGGGGTGAATTATTATCAAGTATACCATGAGGTTCATCTGTCATAGAAGCAGTTGCTACAGGCAGTGTCTGACCGGCCCCGCGGGACACCGGGAAAAAACCCGGTGGGCCAGACCCCCCTCTCCCAATGCTCGGGGTTTTTTTTTAAAAAAAAGTCCCTGGCTACAGGGCTGATTATTAATGAATTTTGATGTACAGGTATGGGACCTGTTATCCAGAATGCTTGGGACATGGGATTTTTCAGATAAGGGATATTTCTGTTATTTGGATCTTCATACCTTAAGTCTGCTAAAAAAAAATCATTTAAACATTAAATAAGCCCAATAGGCTGGTTTTGCTTCCAATAAGGATTAATTATATCTTAGTTGGGATCAAGTACAAGCTCCTGTTTTATTATTACAGAGAAAAAGGAAATCAATGTTAAAAATCTGTATTATTTATTTAAAATGGAGTCTACGGGAGATGGCCTTTCCTGTAATTCTGGGTTTTCTGGATAAAGGGTTTCCAAATAATGGATCCCATACCTATATATATATATATATATATATATATATATATATATATATATATATATATCAATAGATAGATAGAGATATAGATAGATAGATAGATAGATAGATAGATAGATAGATAGATAGATAGATAGATAGATAGATAATGATAATGGATCCCATACCTATATATATATATAAATATATATATATATCAATAGATAGATAGAGATATATATAGATAGAGAGAGAGAGAGAGAGAGAGAGAGAGAGAGAGAGAGAGAGAGAGATGATAGATAGATAGATACATAGATAGATAACATAGATAGATAGATACATAGATAGATACATAGATAGATAACATAGATACATACATAGAGAGAGATAGATACATAGAGAGATGATAGATAGATATAGATAGATAGATAGATAGATAGATAGATAGATAGATAGATAGATAGATAGATAGATAGATAGATAGATAGATAGATAGATAGACAGTGTCAGGGGTCCACCAGAAAACCATAGATCGTAGGCCCACTTTCCAAACTTTTCTTCCTCCTCTCCTCACTCAACCTCTTTATTTTTCTACTCTTTTATCCCTACATACTGTACTCTATTCTTCCATTATCAAGCCTCTTAAAGAAATTTGGAATGACCATGAAATAGGCCAAATGGTTAGAATCAAGATGGCCTACTTGCACTGGGCCCACCGGGAGTTTTCCTGGTATTCCGGTGGGCCAGTCCGACACTGTAGATAGATAGATAGATAGATAGATAGATAGATAGATAGATAGATAGATAGATAGATAGATAGATAGATAGATGATAGATAGATAGATAGATAGATAGATAGAGATAGATAGATAGATAGATAGATAGATAGATAGATAGATAGATAGATGATAGATAGATAGATAGATAGATAGATAGATAGATAGATAGATAGATAGATAGATATAGATAGATAGATAGATAGATAGATTTCCAAAGTTAATGTTTCTGATGCAGCCGCTGAGCTGTATTCACCCATCTCCTTACAATCATTTCATGCCATTTATTTGCAGCAGCAACAGACCGATCCATGCGCATAAAACATTTATAAGCGGTTTAATAATTTACTTTATATTATGGCAACCAAAAAAAATCAATTATTTTTTACCGCTGATCTCATATTAAATAAAGGTGATGAACCGGATAACTTGTTTTGAGTCATTTTCTTATCTCGGTATGGGTGATGAACACGGCCGCGAGATTATAGCAGCAGTGGATTCTTTTTCCGTATTAACATTGCAGCGGGGGAGATGATTTGATTTGGAATTGTGCTTTGGTGATGAGGTTCTGAAATGGAATGGGCGGTGGGTGGGCTTTTGTGCCCGGCTAAACTATGGAGTAGATAAAATGCACAGCGAGCAGCGTGTCGTAATCAGATTGACCTGAACCGACAGTGCAGGAAGCTGACATGATATCTCAGTGCTGCCTCCTTGGATATTATAAAAAAATGGTCTGATGAAGAAATAAAATAGCTCTAATACAGGTATGGGATCCGTTATCCGGAAACCCATTATCCAGAAAGCTTCGAGTTATGGAAAGGCCGTCTCCCATAGACTCTATTTTATCGAAATAATCCATATTTTTAAAAATAATTTACTTTTTCTGTGTAATAATAAAACAGTAGCTTGAACTTGATCTTAACTAAGATATAATTAATTAGGCAAACCCAGCCTATTGGGTTTATTTAATGTTTACATGATTTTCTAGTAGACTTAAGGTATGAAGAAAGATCTGTTATCCAGAAAACTCCAGGTCCCGAGCATTCTGAATAACAGGTCCCATACCTGTACAATGTTTTTATAGCAAAAGACTGCTCATATACAAATTTTATATGCAAACATTTGTGCATATTTTCATATTTTATATTGTTTTTTTACAGTTAGGGTTGCTGCCTTTTCCCCCCCTAAAACTGACCTTTGGGTTGGGAGGCATTTAAGGGTGAGGTTATGACATATAGGGTCGGGGAAATCAGTGGGTTGGGTGGGGAAAGGTGGATGGACCAGAAAGTGGGTGGAGAAATGGGCAGGGCAGAGTTGGATCTGGGATTTGAAGATGAGATCGGCAGTAGAGTCCGGCAACGGGTTGGGTACCTGCAAAAAAAGCGGGCACCCTGCGGAATGAGAGGCGGATTTTAATAGAATATAATTGCGGTTCATCGGGTCTGGTTGCGGGTCTCATCTAAATTTCTTATGTTGTGTACTATTGTCTATATTTTACTCTTTTACAAAACTTGTTTCTGTCCCGCCCACTTTCTGGTTTGCAGCAACATCACTTCCTGTTTGATGGTGGTCGGCGGGTTTGGTTGCGGATAAGGCAGTTGTGGATCCGGGTCGGGTAGCGGATCAAAGTGGGTAAATATGCGGGTTCGGGTCGGTGTCTTCGAAATTTGTTTAACGCAGGACTCTTATTGGCAGTGGAAACGGTATGGGAGGGGAGGAACTTATTGGGCGTTTTACTGCTTTTCTGGTATATTTGTAATACTGTCAGCCTTAGTTAGTGTTTACTGGCTGGGTCCGTCAAATACCGGCCAGGTGGCAACCGTACCAACAATGCCATGCTGTTCTGATGGGAGTATATGGTGTATACTGCAATTTCTGTGAGATTTATCAATGCATGTGCACAGTTTTATACAAGTGGATAAGTCAAACAGAAGTTGCGGCTCTGTATGTGCAAAAATCCCTGGGCACAAGTTAGTTGTGGAACTTGCACAGGGAAACCTGTAAATAACAGCTACTCAAGGCAGATATTAATTCTAGGGTTTCCTTGTGACCATGTTCTTTGCACCTTCCATGCAAAATCAAAGCAGAATGCACTGTTTAATATTCTGACAATGTGAGCCAAATATCCAGATAAAGTTTGCTCCATCTGTAGGGGGGTGACTAGTAAATAGCTTGATACCAAATCATACAACCAATCCTTCAAATGAAATTGTGAGGTTTCATAGATAAAATCCCAATCTGATACTGTGTGTTCCATTTTCTGTGTAACCAAACATTTATCTTAATCAGCATTTAACTAAAAGCTTTCACTCCTTGCTTCTAAATATAAGGGCTAATTGCAAGTTGTTGCAAGTTGGTGAATATGTATGCAAAATAATAAGACTCATGCAAAATGCAAAGCTTTTTTCACGCACACACCCCCTTCCTTGTATATTATGAATCATTTTAGGCATGCAAATAAATTGATTTGAAATCAGCATATGTAAATGTAGGAAGAAGGAGTAAGGTTTAATTAGTGTAGTCGGAAAGTAATTGATCCTTTTTCTACAAGCAGTGGCTGCCTTGGACTCATCTAAATTCACGATCAGCATGTTGCAGTTGTAGGAATCTAAGCACCCATGTTGTTGGTATTTTTGCTTTTTTTTTAAAGATTTTTTTCATAAATTGATTAAAATTCACCATGCCAAAAAAAAATCCCCTTCCTCTTAGCAATAACCCTATGTCCTTTTTATTACGCACTCTCAGATCTAAATACGTTTTTCCTTGTAGGTGACAGTCAGCGATGGGGGACCTTCTTCTAAACAATCAACCGTGTGGCTGGTAATCGAAGTCCTGGATGAGAATGATAACAAGCCTCAGTTTCCAGAGAAAGTCTATCAGATCAAGTTGCCTGAAAGAGACCGGAAAAAAAGAGGGGAGCCCATTTACAGAGCTTTTGCCTTTGACAAGGATGAAGGCCCCAATGCTGAGATCTCCTACAGTATCGTAGACGGGAATGAGGATGGGAAGTTTTTTATTGACCCTAAAACCGGCATGGTATCTTCCAGAAAGCAGTTTGCGGCAGGAAGTTATGACATTTTAACGGTAAGAACTCTTTTATTATTCATATCTGTTCACTAAGGAAGTAAACCTAAAAATGCATTTTTTATTGTATCCGACATAAACCTAATGCAGCCTCACTACAATATGAGATTTCATTAATATCATCAATATAACCACCTCATATCCTGTTTTTATACTGAATATGTTTATTTTGTTTTGCCCTGCCACCAACCTTCTGTTTATTATTCTTATAGGTTTAAATGTCCCTTCCTACCAGTCATGCCAAATTACTTATTGCACCTTTCTTCCCCACCCTGTTGTCTTTGTTCTTAGCTCTCGTTAATTTTTCCTTATGCTTTCCCTATTCTGTTTATTGGCATTCAAAAACAGTAACTTTTCTGTTGATGTACTGATAGAAACATCAATTGGCAGATAGCACGCCAAGGGTAGACAGGAGCTGGAAAACATGTCACATAATATTGATCTGTTTATCCAAAAGACAGAACAACACTTGTAATGTTTAAGTGGTGGCATAATGACTTTGTGCATCTCAGAATGGATAGGATCACTCAGAATGTATCTCAAAATGGATAGGAACTTCGAAAACAAGATGAAATGATCTTCAAAAAATCGGCAGTAAGTAAGGTTGATGATCATCAACAAGAAGATCAATCATCTTGATCCAGATAGAAGAGCAGGACAATGCCCATTAATGTGACAAGAGAGACAACAAATGCAGCAACTGCTGGTAGGGTTGATGAGGATTGTAGAGGGCCAAGAGGAACCTGATGATAAATTTCAATAGAATGTGTCTAACATTGTTCAGTAGTTCATCTTCCATAAGCTCCAATGGAATATGGAATTCACCTAGTTTCTTTAAAGCCTTCTGTGTATTGATTATTTTTTCCCAGAAAGGCAACTTTTGCTCAAAATGCTTCTTATTACATACCGTAGTTACATAGTTAAATTGGGTTGAAAAAAGACAAAGTCCATCAAGTTCAACCCCTCCAAATGAAAACCCAGCATCCATACATACACCCATCCCTACTTTTAATTAAATTCTATATACCCATACCTATACTAACTATAGAGCTTAGTATCACAATAGCCTTTGATTTTATGTCTGTCCAAAAAAAAAAAACTCCCAACACACTGCCATTTAGTGTATAACTTGCATTAATGATCCATAGAACTTGTGGGGGCCTTTTCTCAATGTATTTAATATATAGCTTGCAAAGTTGAAGGACAATATCAAAAACACCTGAATATCTAACTAAAGTTTACAAATACATATACATGACTCCCATTTTTCTTACTTGAGAGCAGATACACCACTCTCAGCAGTGATTCTGCAATAAAAAGTTTTAGAACTAGAAGTGTGGGGGTGGGGTTTTTTTTAAATAAATGCAATAACATGAGTGGAGACAAAGCCATATAATATGAATCAGTTTATATGAGGACAGTGATAAGAACTGGCCTTGAATACAGGCCATTAAGAGAAAAACTCACATACAAATTCCATATTCCATTGACTGGTATGTACTTTGCACGGAAAAGAAAATAGTTCTGTATATTAATCCGTAGGCAACATGTCTAGAAGCCAGATGATTTCAGCATTATATGCTTTCACAATAGAGAGATAAAGCAGCATGGTAAATTCTGTAGGCCATAATAATTTGTGTTTGAGAGTACATTTTTTTTTGTTTAATTATTAACACTTCATGGTCCTAAAATAAGGACAAGTGGTTTATGTATTTGTCCTGTGCCCCATAAATGCAGATAAAAGCTGTAGATAATGGGCGCCCCCAAAAATCATCCACCGCCCGACTACACATCGAATGGATTAAGAAACCACCACCGTCACCTATCCCTCTAACCTTTGATGAGCCTTTCTACAACTTCACTATCATGGAAAGTGACAAGGTCACCGAAATTGTGGGCGTGGTCACTGTGCAGCCTTCAAATATACCCCTCTGGTTTGATGTAGAAGGTAAGACCATGTCTCCTTAACTGAGGAAAAGAAGTAAATTTAAAAGTGCCTTTTCTTTTACAGAAGTCAAGCTGACCATCAGAGTTATATAAGGACAACCTAGTTTTCCATATTTGAGGTCTATATGTCACCTATAACCTGAATGCTACAATTTTCACAGAATACTCTCAAATCTTGACCCGAAAAGCAACAGGCTTATGAGAAGCTGGTGGTGTTAGGGGTGGACAGTGGGTGTGGTTGGGTTTATCTTAATATGACTTAAGCTGGCCATACATATACAGATGTTGTCATTAGATTTTGTGTAGTTTTTGGGTTGTATGTGTCCAACGAACGTCAGAAGGCAAGTTTGGTCATTCTAAATCTAAAGATAGAACAGCGGCAAAGGATAATGTTGTAGACTGGGTCTCTGTTGCTGTTTGTGCATCCATGATCATTCCGTTGACCAGTCTTTCCTGAGAACAATCATATTCTGAAGTTTGCAGTCTCCACGTCAATGACTTGTTCTGTATAACGAATGGTGGCTCTTATGACCAATCATGGATTTCCTAACAATAACTGCACGAATGGCCAGCTTGTAACAAGGTTGGTTTTAGAAAAAATAATGACTCTAGCTCTGAAAGACTTGGGCCTTTGGGGAGTAATATAAATCAGGAATGGCTAACCCTCCAACCCTGAACATTCCACCACTGTCTAAAGCTGGCCTTAGACGCAAAGATCTGATCGTACGAATCGAGGATTCGTACGATTTTCGAACCGTGTGTGGAGAGTCCCGACATTTTTCGTCCGGCGGAGATCGGTCGTTTGGTCGATCGGACAGGTTAGAAAATTTCTGTCGGCTACTGATAATATCTCTGCGTGTATTGCCGATCGTACGATTTTCAGTGGGAGACTGTCACCAGCTTTGGTTGGACATAGATTTCGTACGATTGCTGTCGGGGCAGAACATTGCTGATCTGTTCTTTAACTAATCTGACTGGAAAGACTTTGATCTGAATGGTTAGTGGCGGGTCGGGAGATGGGAAAGTCCGATCGTACAATGATACGTACGATCGGATCTTTGCATCTATGGCCAGCTTAAGGGTTGCACTCAACAGATCAAGGCCTTCAGGTTGGACGTTCCTGATGTATATCCTAAAATTGTCAATAATAAGTACACAACATTTTATGCCTTTGTTACTTTTATCTATGCCCACCCCCTTAATGAACCCTGTGGTTAAGGACTTAGAACAAATGTTCTTTTGGCCCTTACTCAAAACTAGACATAACCTATTTTTTCTCTATGTATTTTAGGTCAATATCATATATTACAGTAATCACTAGGCTTACAAGGTGTTGTATAGTACAATTCCCAGAACAGGTACGACTGAAGATCCTGGAAATTGTTGTTCAGAGCAGTGGGGGGGGGGGCTGCTTGGTAGATGTACTCACTTTACAATGTCCTTTAAGGCAGCAGCATGCTACGCTTCTACTAATATCGCCTTCTTCTGCTGATGTTAAATTTCCAACCTGACTTATCTGTGTACTTACCTGTCTGTTACACTCACTTCTCTTTCTCTCTCCTTGGATTTTCTGCCTTTCCTATATGCAAGGTGGCAAGCATGCACGGGAGATGTTCTATATTCTGCAGACAGCTTGTGGGCACAACTGCTCAACAGAAGGTATTAACGGTGCAAAACCGATTTCACTCAGTCACAGCTACATTGCTCTGCCTGCTTTGCATGATATTACTGGATAACTTCATCATATTTTCTAGAAATGTGTCACACTGAGTACTGAAAAGCACATTTTCCTTCCCCTAAATATCTAGCCAATTATATATATGTACTCGTTTCCATTTATGTACTTTGGGATTACTGTTTGTCCTTATTTTTATCCTCTGTAGAATCTATTACAATATCCTTACCTTATTGTTCATGGACTATTTGATTTATTCTTCTTGAAATGCTAACCCGACATCAGTATTTTACTTACTAACAACAAAAAAAAAACCCAAATATTGTTCCAAAACCATGTTATCTACGACTACAAGGCAAATGCATAAAAGTCAAAATGATTGGTTTGAAATGATGGCTGTCTGGCTGCGGCACTCAGCTATTTAATCCACAAACGGAAAAGTCTTACACTAAGATAGCCTCTAGTACAGGTATGGGACCTGTTGTATGGAAACCTTTATCCAGAGAGCTCTGAAATACAACATTGCCATTTCCCATGGTTTAAACAGTTATCTTTGACTGGTTTTCTTTGTGTTTGTAATAAACAGCACCAGTACCACCGGTGTGCAGAGGTGCAAAGGGAGTCCTGTACTTTTGAAATTAAGCCATCTAAGTACAGGTTACGGGACCTGTTATTCAGAATGCTCGGGACCTACGTTTTTTTCCAGATAATAGATCTTTACGTACTATGGGTCCTCGTACATTAGGTCTACTAGAAAATCATGTAAACATTAAATAAACCCAATAGGCTGGTTTTGCTTCCAATAAGGATTAATTATATCTTAGTTGGGATCAAGTACAAGCTACTGTTTTATTATTACACAGAAAAAGGAAATCATTTTTAAAAATGTGGATTATTTCGATAAAATGGAGTCTACGGAAGACAGCCTTTCCGTAATTTGGAGCTTTCTGGATAACGGATTTCTGGATAACGGATCCCTTACCTGTATATGCCCACGACCGGCACAAGCGTCAACCTGTAGGTACAGAATGTGACTTGTAGAACATTTAGTTTATCTTGCACATACTTTAACATCCCATTCAAGATTTTTCAGTGGAATTCTGAACTGTAGGAATTGTTGAAACGGAAGCAATTTTTTTTATCTGTCTCATTTCCCTCGTTAGTAAATGGCCCTATAATTTAATGAGAGATTCATGCCCACTCGGGGAAAGAGCAGGGTGCCATAGAAGCTAAAGTGCCTAAGTTGTGATGTTATCTGAAGGCTATCTGAGTTCAGGACTGGTTTAAAACGAACTATAGTTGATAGTAGTAGTATATTTATGAAAAGTTTTTCTGTTCTCTGTATAACTCACCATTTGCACCGCCCTGAACCTCCAGCTTAAGGGAGCAGACGACCAAGTAGAAAAAAGAGCAGGCACATCCAAAGACCAATCCTCCAGGCAAACTTGTCAAATAATGAGTAGTTTTATTCTGGTATACAAGGGTACAGCCTTACACGTTTCATTTCATTCAGATACTTCATCATAGGCTTTAGGACTGGTTTGGTTGTATAGTTTACAATCAAGGTTTTAGTAGAGTATTGTTTTCTTGACTAGTCTCACCACCACAAGGTCCACTGCATTTGAACAGTGAACAATATCTCTTGCAACTTCTTTATGGCAACAGAAATTAAAGCTTGGGTGGCTAAGTTGTGATGTTATCTGAGTTACCCTCAGAGTTTGGGACTGGCTGTGTATTTATTTATTTACTAAAATCAGAATTTTTGATTCCGATTTGTTTTTTTTATGAAACAAAGCTCGACCAAACTCCCATCCATGATTTTGTCTTATTTATCATTAAAATAACTTGAATAAATCGAATCGGGGTAGACTTGATAAAATTTTAAAAAACACCAAATCGTACGATTGTTTCAGACTTTTTTTCCCTCCCGAATTGCTTGATTTTTTGGGGGATTGCCTGAAAACCCTGAATTTTTCAGATAATCAGGCTAAACCCAGCGCAAACCCCAATACAGGTATGGGATCCGTTATCCGGAAACCCGTTATCCAGAAAGCTCCGAATTACAGAAAGGTTATCTCCCATAGACTCAATTATAATCAAATAATCCACATTTTTAAAAATGATTTCCTTTTTCTGTGTAATAATAAAACAGTAGCTTGTACTTGATCCCAACTAAGATATAATTAATCCTTATTGGAAGCAAAACCAGCCTATTGGGTTTATTTACATGATTGTCTACTAGACTTAAGGTATTAAGATCCAAATTACAGAAAGATTGTCTGGAAAACCCCAGGTCTGGATAACAGGTCCAATACCTGTATATTCAAATTGGAATAGGAACATTTGCCATTTGAATTATACTGTACATGACCTTGACATGTTTGAGCTGGCAGATTTTTGGATTCAGGTTTTTATCTCGAAAAATGTGAGTTTTTTTACCACGAAAAATGTGGGGTTTTGCCCCAAAAAGCCCAACCAGAAAAACATTGAGTATTACTAACTAACCCCCTTAAAGTAGAAATTTTAGTAGAGTCAGTTGTCTTCTTGACTAGTCTCACCACAGTAAGATCAACTGCATTTGAACAGTGAACATAAATCTTCAACAACGATTAAAGCTTCCGCTAGGAAATGTCTCCAAAGACCCGGGTGGCAGCTCTCGCTGAGCATTTTATGTTGCTTTTCGACTCATGATCAAATGCTGAAACCTAAGAGTATGTGAACATAAGCTATTAATGCAGAATGTGGTATCAGAAGCTTTTGATGAAGACTTTGTTTTTAATTAGAAAGCTAACAAGACGCTATATTTTTTTAAACGTAATTTATCTAAACGTCCATTCCATCAACTGTTTGAAGAAGTTATTGGAATTCTTTACTGGCCCGTTGCAGAACACAAACCTTAACTTGATTCCTGAGTTCTAAATAATATGCCAACTAGTTTCCACTGGTACCTTTCAATTGTGCTTTTCATCTGGAGCCAGGCCAGGGAAATTTTAATACTTATTTCATTTTATTTATTTATTTTTTTTCTTCTAATTAAAAGAACACAGTATTCTCTTTGAAAAATACGATACTCTCCCAAGGCTTTCAATTAAAGGCTTTCCTTGCAATTCCTTTCTTCAAACGGTTTTACATTCAGTTTTGTTTTTTTGCCTTTGCAACATTTCCCAGGCAAATCAATTAAAACATTAATTGGGCAGCGCCATGTCACTTTATTTTTTTTTTTAGCATAAAACATAAAAATCGCATAATCTAACAGCCGTTTCCAGCTACCGTCTTATCTCTGCACCGTAAATTAAATGTCAAGGACAATTATGTGCTCAATTTACAGTTATGAACGTCTTGCACATGACAGATGAGAGATCTGCATGTTTTGGGATTTTAGGGGATAAAAAAAGAATTATGTTTTATAGAGTCAGATTATTTGCACTTTGATTATCTTTACAGGAATGCTGAAATATAACAGTGGAGGGATTTATAGGCATGTCCTTCACCCAAATAACAGTGACTTTTTTTCATATTTCATATTGAAGTATTGCAATACAGGCCCATTAAATACAGGAATCTGCTGCTCAGTAAGAATAAATGGTTCATGATCAACCTGTGGCTCACTGACTGACTGGCTGCCTATGGTCATTTGAAGTCCCTATTCAAAATCCTCCTTAAAGGGATACTGTCATGGGAAAACATGTTTTTTTTCCAAAATGCATCAGTTAATAGTGCTGCTCCAGCAGAATCCTGCACTGAAATCTGTTTTTCAAAAGAGCAAACTGATTTTTTTATATTTAATTATGAAATCTGACATGAGGTTAGACATAGTGTCAGTTTTCCAGGTGCTCCCAGTCATGTGACTTGTGCTCTGATAAACTTTAGTCACTCTTTACTGCAGTATATCACCCCCCTTCCTTTCCCCCTAGCAGCCTAACAACAGAACAATGGGAAGGTAACCAGATAGCAACTCCCTAACACAAGATAACAGCACTCAATAGTAAAATCCAGGTCCCACTGAGACACTTCAGTTACATTGAGTAGGAGAAACAACAGCCAGTCAGAAAGCAGTTTCATCCTAAAGTGCTGGCTCTTTCTGAAAGCACACAACCAGGCTCACTTGTGAAAGGAAGGGGGGTGATATCACTCCGACTTGCAGTACTGCAGTAAAGAGTGACTAAAATTTATCAGAGCACAAGTGACCTGAGATGCACCTACACACCAAATATTACAACTAAAAAAATACACTTGTTGGATTAGGAATTAAATTTTGCATGGCAGAGTGAATTATTTGGAGTGTAAACAGTGTAATTTAGAAATAAAAACTACATCATAAAAATCATGACAAAATCCATTTAATATCAGATTAGCATCCAATGAAATATAGCAAACTATTAACAGAACCATCAAGATCAACCTAACAAGACACTTTATTGCTCAGTCAACATGCTTTAGGCTTACACACCATTTAGCTCTTCCTACAACCTTCCATTTAGTATTTTGGCATGGTCACTGCAGTTGGTTCTATACTAAAGAGACAGCTAAGCATTGGTTTCCAGCTGTCACGCAATTTTATTACAATTTGTTGGGTTTTTTTCTTACAGTGGCCTCCATCTAACCACCCCAGTTCCTCAAGAAGGTGTAGAAAGAGTAAAAGAGGACAACCATCATCAAAGTTATAGTGCAAACTTATTGGTCACAACATATTTCAGGCTTGCAGACCCTTTTAACTTGTGAGGATGGGGTGCCTGGGTGGATGGCACCATAATAATGACTCTTTCTGATTCATGTTTTGGTGTGTTCTTGCAATAGGTTGCTTGACAAATACACAGCTGATCATTTGGCCCCACATTGTGTCAACTTGAACTTTCAGGTTTTTTAACCAACCATGTTCATGAAGAAATGCTAAAGCTGAAGACAATTTGTGTACCAACACTTTAGGAGCTTTCAAAATGTTTTTAAAGGGATACTGTCATGGGAAAAAAATTTTTTCAAAATGAATCAGTCAATAGTGCTGCTCCAGCAGAATTCTGCACTGAAATCCATTTCTCAAAAGAGCAAACAGATTTTTTTATATTCAATTTTGAAATCTGACATGGGGCTAGACATATTGTCAATTTCCCAGCTGCCCCAAATCATGTGACTTGTGCTCTGATCAATCACTCTTTACTGTTGTACTGCAAGTTGGAGTGATATCACCTTCCTCCCTTCCCCTCCAGCAGCCAAACAAAAGAACAATGGGAAGGTAACCAGATAACAGCTCCCTAACACAAGATAACAGCTGCCTGATAGATCTAAGAACAGCACTCAATAGTAAAAACCCATGTCCCACTGAGACACATTCAGTTACATTGAGAAGGAAAAACCTGCCAGAAAGCATTTCTCTCCTAAAGTGCAGGCACAAGTCACATGACCAGGGACAGCTGGGAAATTGACAAAATGTCTAGCCCCATGTCAGATTTCAAAATTGAATATAAAAAAATCTGTTTGCTCTTTTGAGAAATGGATTTCAGTGCAGAATTAACTGATTCATTTTGAATTTTTTTTTCCCATGACAGTATCCCTTTAATCACCACTGAAGGTTTGCCATTGTGGTTTGTCATTTGAGTGTGAGCATATCAGGGTTTCAAACATTTTAAACTTTTCAAGGCTTAGAAACTAGATATTTACGTTTCAACAGGTCTCTAGCCAAAATGTCATTAATAAGGTTATTGCATTACAGGTGGTCCGAACTGTTAAAACAAGATTAAGGTATCACCATCGACAATGCCATTATTGTCTGCATGAAGCCTCCTTCATTTATTTTATAATCCGTTTTCATTTCTGTTTCCTCGCATGGATCAGAGCCTAAATGACTCTACGTGTATTAGTTTCCACTAGGATGTCTCAAAACTAAGGAAATGTCTAAAATGATGGAGTGGCAATGATCCAGATAGTCAAGGAATAAATCATGGCATGAACTCATCTTGTTGTTCTCTATGGTAGGTGGAAATACAGACAGTATCTTTGACATTGAAAAAGGAGTCGGCACCATTGTCATTGCAAAGCCTCTAGATGCTGAACTTCGATCCACGTATAACATGACCATAGAGGTCACCGATGGAACAAATATTGCAAGCACTCAGGTAATGTCATTAATAATACATTCTGTACCTGTCCTTGGTAGTTTGTGTGGTTGCAGACATTTGGATTAAAGCTAAGAGGGACATTAAATCTTCTTTTGTTTAATGTTCCAGGTGTGAGTTGAAGGGGTAATTATTTTGATCTTGTACTTTTTTCCTCTAGGTTCTGGGAACAGAACGTCTGTCTTTTCTAAACTGTGCCTTTGAATTATGCAAGATCATTGTTTCCTTTTTTGCCTGGAGCATGTGCTGAGGGGTTCAGCAGTCTTACCCAGAAAAAGCTGTCACTGTATTGAAACCCTGTTTAATCCTTCCCCTTCCTGAAACTCGCTTGACCCACAATACTTCTGCCCCAAGTCCTCACACCTTGCTTCACCTCATCCAATTCCCAAATGCACCAGCTCCATCAACCTGCCCAAAACATTCTTACAATCTGCCCCTTCCTTGCCCAGTAAAGGCTTATTCCCCTTTGTTATACTCCCAAGCTGGAGCTCCATTGTTTGCCTACATTAGGGTTCATGTTTATCAAGGGTCGAATTTAGAGTTAATGGGAGTTTATAAAAACGTTATAAAAACTCCCATAAACTTGAGTCTTTAAAAAAAAAATATATATATATTTTTTCAGAAGTCCACCAAATGACTCCAAATTGATTGCATGAGGTCCACCATAGGCTAAAACACCGATTCTGCATGTTTTACATGGTGAATAGTCAAATTTAAATTCAAAAATTCAAATTTCGAAAACATTTTCAACTCAAATCGAATGTGGACTATTCCCTAGTCAAATTACACTAAAATAAACTCCAAATTCGAATTAAAAAATTCTAATTTTCAATTCGACCCTTGATAAATCTGCCCCTAGATGTAGGAAAGCAGTGGTAAAGCTGAACCAGGTTCCATCTTGTCTAGTTTTATCTTACATCCATGATCTTAAAGGAAATGATATCCTGATCACAATTAAAGTTTAGGGTGATGTGGTAAGTGGATTAATGCTCAGTCAACAATAGTGATTGGTAGCACCAGACATGTGACTCATTTATGAGTACAAAGGGAATGGGAACATATGGGGAGGGTAAATATATTTTCTAATCTCTTATTTCATCAGTAAAAGTTGTGAGTTATAACTCTAGGCAGGTGTTTCATAGACAGTATGCTATCAATAAGTTTATATAATATAGGGGACATCTACTACATTAAGTTTCTTTTGAGTTTTGCAAGTGTCATTTGAAATAGCAGCAAAACAGGTGTTTTCAAAATATCTCATCAGAAATTCCATTCAGATTCCAAATGTATTTGCCAAAAAGAATTTCAGGCATTTGTCTTTTTTATGTATAAACAGGACAAGGGTGTTTCCTGCATGCCAGTAAGCTCATTTTTTATTGTCTGTTACGGAAAACAAAGCAGTTAATTTGTGCTTGAGAGAGTTTTTGTCGTGAGCTCTTTAGCAAGTGTCAACCTTAGTCAAACATACTATAGGTATGGGACCTGTTATCCAGAATGCTCGGGACCTAGATTTTTCTGGATAATGGATATTTTTGGAATTTCATACCTTAAGGGGCAAATTTATCAATGGTCGAATTTCGAAGTACAAAAAAAATTCGAAATTCGACCATTGAATTAAAAAACGTAGAATTTGAATATCGAATTCAAAGTTTTTTCAGAAAACTTGGTAATCCTGCGATCGAATAAAAATCGTTAGATTTTTATTCGATGTGTAAAGACTTAGAAAATGGTTGTAGAAGGTCCCCATAGGCTAACATAGCACTTCGGGAAGGTTTCATTTGGTGAAGTATTGAAGTCAAAATTTTATAAAACGTATCGAATGGTCGAATATTCAAACGATTTTTACTTCGAATCGAAGTCAAAGTAAATTCAAAGTCATAGTATCCTATTCGATGGTCGAAGTATCCAAAAAATTACTTCAAATTTCGAAAATTCCATGGAATTCACTTCGACCCTTGATGAATCTGACCCCGAGGGGCCGATTCACTATGGGTCGAATATCGAGGGTTAATTAACCCTCGATATTCGACTAGGAACTAAAATCGTTCGACTTCGAATATCGAAGTCGAAGGATTTAGCGCAGAAAATTCGATCGAACAATCGAAGGATTATTCATTCGATCGAACGATTAAATCCTTCGAATCGAACGATTAAATCCTTCGAATCGAACGATTCGAAGGATTTTAATCCAACGATTGAAGGAAAATCCTTCGATCAAAAAATCACAGGCAAGCCTATGGGGACCTTCCCCATAGGCTAACATTGACTTCGGTAGCTTTTGGCTGCCGAAGTAGGGGGTCGAAGTTTTTTTTAAAGAGACAGTACTTCAACTATCGAATGGTCGAATAGTCGAACGATTTTTAGTTCGAAACGTTCGATTTTCGTAGTCGAAGGTCGAAGTAGCCCATTCGATGGTCGAAGTAGCCCAAAAAAACTTCGAAATTCGATTTTTTTTTAATTCGAACCCTTCACTCGAATTTAGTGAATCGGCCCCTAAGTCTCTGGAAAATCATGTAAACATTAAATAAACCTAATAGGCTGGCTTTGCTTCCAATAAGGATTAATTATATCTTAGTTGGGATCAAGTACAAGCTACTGTTTTATTATCACAGAGAGAAATTAAATACGTTTTTAAAATTTTAACTATTTGAATAAATGGAGTCTATGGGAAATGGCCTTTCCGTAATTTGGTTTCCAGATAATGTACAAAGTCTTACACTTAATTGTCTTGTTGTTAATGGTGGAATGTGTTGCCTGAGAATCAACAAAGTTGTTGTTATCTAATATAATAGTAACCAGTACTTTTATAAAGTGCTTTGTCTGGTCAAGGGCCCCTTCTGAGTGTGGTACCCTGTCTTAAAACTGTTCCAGCCATAGTTTGGGAACTGAGGAGTTTTTCTATTTAGTAGAAAAAGAATTACAGAATTCTCAGCTATGGTAGGTTGAATTTTTTAGGCATATCAAATGCCTTCAGTAGGAAAGAAAATGATAATATCTGTGGTTATACAACATCTTTAAAACAGTTGATTTTGCCTGGAAGAAATCTGACTGCTGCCTTTGTTATTGAGACTTTGTTTTCCCTTCTCGTAATGTAAAATTGGAGTAATTTGGTTTGGCTGATTTTTATCTTTAACATCATAAGAAAATCTGCTTTTGAAGATTAAAGTCGACAATTCCTCGCTGCTCCGCGGCCTTCCGCATCCATTCTTTTTTTCTTGTGCTAAATTCATTTTATTAGAGAACGTGCAATGTAATAATCCAAAAAAAAGAGAGCGAGAGAACTTGAGCAATTTTCAACGTTGGAGAAATTGTAGATGAGGTTGAGTCCAATGAAGGCTGCGCTTGACATTTCCGACGTGACCTGTGAATGTTCCCGTAGCACAAGGTTTCTGATGTGTGATGCACAAACATACCAGTGTTCCTTCTGAGTGATGAATTTTTCAAGAACTTGAGCAAAAAAACGTGCCTTTTCTGCACCTCTGCTCAATACATCATCGCTCAGGGCCATGTTTGGAAAAGTGATTACTTTTGCAAGATAGAAGGTGAATGGCATTCTTCACAGTCTTGCTCGGTAGAAATGTATTTTCTCTACGAAGACTGGCTAGCACGTGGTGGAACAGAGAAATGAAAAAAGAAGCCTTGTATTGCAGCACAGCGTCACAGTTTCAAAAGCTCATTAAAAAACTGCCCGTGTCTATATACTGGCTAAGTGAAACAACCTGCATCGTAAGCGTAATCTTTAATAGAAAACAAAAGTTGTATTCACTAGTAATGATACCGGTGTTGATTAACGTTAGCACTGCAGTTAAACTTCGAACTTTGCAGCATCTCCCGATTGACATGACGGTTAGCCAATCTCTGATCGCCACATCATAGTCCCACCACGTGATGTAGCACACCCCAAGCGCAAGTAACTGACCCACCCATGTGATGCTATGGCCCTGCCCCCGCCCCTGCCCAGATTGAAAGCTGAACAAAGGTGGCATCACTATTGCAATATAAGCTTTGAGCAGCAATTTACCATGTCGGCCATCAGATGTCTTGGAATCAGGCGTGCAGAGTAATGATTTGTGTGTCGTGTTTTTCCCGACCCGCCACCCGCCCTCCACCTGCACCTGCCCAAGTCCGACTTCCAGGTTCCTTTTATAGACCAGCACCAACCCACCCAGCTGATGACATCACGAAAGGGGCAGGGCAAAAAGTTTAACCCGGCCAGTAGCCGGCATTTGTAAGGTCACTGTTTGCAGTGGTTCTGTTCAATAATGCAGAGACTGTGCAGGTCCACTCAGAGCTGCTGTTTAATCATGCTGCAGTGCAGATCTCACAATACATAACATGGCTGTCACAGCTATATCACTTCCTGTGCTAGGAATACAAAACACATCCTGTGCTAATATACGGTCTGCCACTAGGTGACAGCATAACCCCTTAACATCTCCCTTTTCTAACTGTATAATCCAACATATTTAAACAATATTTCAAGCCTTCAAATAGTAACGTTATTTGCCCTACTGTACTTAAATAACATGCACATATGTAACTTTTTTTCAAAGATAACCAAACATGACTGTTTGAAAACTATTTAAAGGTTAAGTCTTTTTGGCGGCTGAATTCGCCTGCCACTGCGTGAGTAACGCGGGATCTCAGGTTCACTCTCAGGCTGTGAGGCTGATGTGCAGTCCGTTGCAGGCAAGTTCTCAGACTGGCTCTCCACTGTAGCCTCCACTTCTAGTCTCGGCGTTTCACTGGACTCTGTTACTGTTACTGCAGGCTTGCTAGGACTGGGCTCTGCTGGCCTGAGGTCCACTCGATTGCGCCTGTACAGTGTACCCTCCACCTCAACCAGATAGGAGCGAGGGTCTGTTTCTTGGAGGCAAGTTCCTAGTCTCCATATGCCAGTCCTGTCACCTGGAAGAGGCTTCATTCTTATATTTTGCCCCACATTTAGTGCCGGAAGGTCCCTGGCCGTTTTATCATATGCATGTTTTGCCACTTGCCGTTTGAAATGCAGCTTGCCAGGAACATCTGATGCAACACAAGGTTCCAGTAGTGTGTCAGTCACTGGGAGGGGAGTTTTCAGCCTGCGGGCCATTAGGCGTTGCGCGGGGCTAGTGTCCATGCCAATTGTAGGCGTATTTCTCCACAGCAAGATTGATTTCCATGGGTCGTCTCCTGCACGTTTTGCTCGCCTGCACAGGCCTTTAACAATTTTCACTGCCGATTCTGCTTTACCGTTAGCTTTAGGGTACATTGGTGACGAAGTAACATGCTCAAAACCCCATTCCTGAGAGAACTTGGTGAACATAGCACAAGCAAATTGTGGACCATTGTCCGTAATGACTCGGTCGGGTTGGCCATACCTGGCAAGTTGAGCCTTGCATCTCTTAATGGTGGTGTCTGCCGACAGGTCAGGCAGCAGTTCTATTTCCCAAAAATCTGAATAGTGATCGACGATAAGCAGAAATTCCTTGCCAGCGTAGTTGAATATGTCCATACTCAGAATCTGCCATGGCCGTGTAGGGAGGGGATGTGACATCATAGTCTCTTTTTGTTGTTCATGTGCATATTCGTTACACACAGTGCACTGTTCTACATAGTCTTTAATCTCCCCATGCATATTCGGCCAAAACAGTGTTTCTCTAGCCTGCCTGAAGCATGCCTCACCACCTATATGGCTCCAATGAATGCGACGTAGCATCTCTGCACGTAGTTGCTTTGGAATGATAATGCATTGGCCCTTGAAGAACACCCCGTCCTGTAAGCTTATTTCATCCCGGTAGTTCCAATACTCTCTAATAGCCACAGGTGTCTCTGCCCTTGAATCAGGCCATCCATTGAGCACAACTGATTTGAGGATCTTGAGGTGTTCATCTTGCTCAGAGGACTCCCTGATCTGCGACAGACGCTGATGCGTGACATTTAAATAGTCGGCCTGGTTTATGCCCTCTATGTCGAGCTCTTCACGGTACAAGCTGCAGACTGAATGCTGGGCATGAGGTGCATCCGCTTCGTGCCAGCGTGCTGTGGCTCTGCTCAGTGTATCACTGACATACATATATGGGCCCGGTTTATAGGTTACCTCCAGAGCATAGTTTTGGAGTGAGAGTAGCATGCTTTGAAGTCGTTTTGGGGCACTAAGCAAAGGTTTGTTGAATATCGCGACTAGCGGTTTGTGGTCCGTTTCAACTGTGATGTTTCCCCGACCGTACAAATAACTGTGGAAACGGTGGCAGGCAAACACAATGCTTAGGCATTCTTTCTCGATCTGAGCGTAATTCTGCTCAGTTGCAGTGAGGGCTCTGGAAGCAAATGCTACAGGTTGGCCATCTTGCAATAGGCAGCATCCGAGGCCATTCTGACTGGAGTCACTTTGAACTGTAATGGGCTTGCTAATGTCATAGTATCTTAGTACCGGTGCTGTGGTAATTAGTCGCTTGACCTCATCAACTGTTTCCTGGTGCTTTGGCAGCCAGTGCCATGGCATGTCTTTATCCACGAGCCTGCGCAAGGGCTCGCACACCGCTGAGAGGCGGGGCATGAATTTTGACAGGTAGGTGACGAATCCGATGAACCTTTGCACTCCCTTTGAATCGGTTGGAGCCGGCATGTCTTTTATTGCCCTCACCTTCTCAGAATCTGGCTTTAACCCCTCTGCTGATAGTATATGACCGTGGAAGCGGACCTCATTAAGTTTAAACTGTAGCTTCTTGATGCTCAGTCTCAGTTTCACTTCTCTGCAGCGGTTCATAAGGGCAATCATGTTGGCATCGTGGTCACGAGTGGCCTCTTCTAGTGAGTCTCCACAACCCACTATTAGTATATCATCTGCAATTGGCTCCACACCTCGCAAGCCGGCTAGTAGTTCATGCTGTTTTCTTTGATACACCTCTGGGGCTACAGACACACCGAAGGGTAGTTTGAGCCAGCGCATTCGCCCCAAGGGTGTCCAGAAGGTAGTAAGAAAGCTGCTCTCAGTGTCCAATTTGATTTGTAGGAATGCATCCCGGGCATCCACCAATGAGAAAGTACGGGCTTTGGGCAGTTTATAGAGGACATCTTCAAGTGTTGGCATTATATAGTGGGACCTTTTCAGCGCTTTGTTCAATGCCCTTGGGTCAATGCAGATTCTGATTTTGTCAGCTTTTTTGACTATAACCATGTTGCTTATCCAGTCTGTGGGTTCAGTCACTGGGGCTAGGTTCCCATCCTGTATGTGTTTGTCCAGCTGGGCTTTTACAGCTTCCCTCAGTGCGACTGGAACATTGCGTGGCGAGCATTGTACTGGTGTGACAGTTCGATCTAGGTCAAAGTGCACTTCCCCCGGTAAAGACTCTATCGGACTATTGTACACATCATGGTATGTGCTGGTAAGCTGGTGCTCAGTTAGCACCCCTGTGGTATGGCTTTCCAGATTGTGGAGTTCGTCTGGAATAGTAATGCGCATTAGACCCAAACGTTCACATGTTGAGCCCGATAGGAGCGGGTTCTGGCTTGCTTGGACTATTTCGAATTCCAGTCTGTGGCGTAGACCCTTTATGAAGCATTCCGTACGAAAAAGGCCCAATGACTTCATCACCTCCCCCGAATACAGCTTGAGTCTTGTCTGGCTAGGTACTAGTCTTACCTTGGGTGCTATCTTGTGTTTATCATGAAGGCTCATGACGTTGCATGTTGCTCCTGAGTCAAGCTGGCAACGTTGTCGGATGCCATGGAGCTGAAGGTTGACAAACCACTTTTTTCCTCGGGAGCTGGGTGGGCCCATAGTACTGGCGGTGTATATATGTCCATTGCCCTCCTTGTCCACCTCCCATTCAAGCTCCACTTGATCGTCAACTGTATGTAGCTGACGCTGGTCATGTTTTGCTTTAAGGCACACTGCTGCAAAGTGGTTGAGGGTGCCGCAAAGTCGGCAAGTCTTGCCAAAAGCTGGGCATTGCGCTCACCCCCGGTTGTGTGTGCTGCCACAATACTTACACTTTTCAGGGCTTCTGGAGTAGTTAGGATATCGTGCTATGCTGGGCTTTATGGTGCTTAGAAGTGCTGGCTTTTGGGCAGCTGTAGCATTAATACTGTCATCTGCTCTGGCCTGTGTCAGCACTTTCATTCGCAAATCTGTTTGCTGCGCAGCTCGGCAAATATCAATGGCAGACGCCAACGTGAGTTCCCTTTCTCTTAGCAAGCGACGGCGCGTGCTTTCATCAGTAATACCTAGCACCAGCCTGTCTCTGATAAGTTCATCTTTTAACTGTCCATAATCACATGTTGCTGCTTTCTCCCTCAGTCTGGTTACAAAACAGTCAATCGTCTCACCCTGCTCTTGCTTGCATGATCCGAAGACAAAGCGCTCGAAGATTACTTTCTTTGTCGGCTTGAAATGTGCTTCAAGGGCATCCAAGATGGCAGTGGCGCTCTTTTGCTGTTCCTCTGTCAGATGCAGATTATGGCGATAGATGTGTCTGCACTCACCACCCATTAGACGCCTCAGAGTGGCTGCCTGTACCTCTTCCGATTTCTCGTCCAGTCCAGAAGCTAACATAAAGTCTTGAAATTCAGCTTTGAATGTCTCCCAGTTGGTAGCCAAGTCGCCGGACATCTTCATCTCGGCTGGTGGAGGTATCATGTTTGCGTACATGGTTGCTTAAATACCAATGCTTAGACTGCTGAGAGTTACTTTTCCAGCTGGATGCGTGGATGGTGTGCTGTAGTTCAAGCTTCTGACACCATGTTTGCAGTGGTTCTGTTCAATAATGCAGAGACTGTGCAGGTCCACTCAGAGCTGCTGTTTAATCATGCTGCAGTGCAGATCTCACAATACATAACATGGCTGTCACAGCTATATCACTTCCTGTGCTAGGAATACAAAACACATCCTGTGCTAATATACGGTCTGCCACTAGGTGACAGCATAACCCCTTAACAGTCACGGGCGGGGAGAGCAGTAAGAAGAGCTCAACCCCGAAAAAAGGGAGTGCAAGGTCGTCCCGACCTGTGGGTCCCGCGGGTATCGGCCCGGACCGCAAATCTCTAGAGCAGATGAGAAAAACTGTGGAAAAAATCTAGCAGAAGATTTGGATGAATTGGAGGAGGTTAGTAGCAGAATGAGTCCTATAAAAGTTGTATTTTATATCTGTATGAACATAAAGGTTCAGCAGCCCTATAACATTAATCATCTAGGCCTTCAAGGTTGTCCCCAGCAGCTCCCATCTTTTGTGTGTCAGTGGCACTGCACAAGCTCAGTGTGCCCTGGGAAGCTAAACTTAATGGTTGTAGAAAGTATCAGAAAGTACGTTTATGTCTGTTATACAGCTGATGCTGCAAGGCTTCCTTGAGCCATTGCCACTCATGGAGGCCTATTTATTAAAGGTCGGATTTTAATGGTTTTAGAGTTTTTTGAAACGACTAAAATCACAAACTCTAAAACTTCGAAAATCATGGAATTTATTAAAAGATCTGAAAAAAAAAACTACAAACGGAAAATAATGTGCTAAAAAATAGAGATTTTTGTGATTTATACACTTTATAAATCTCAAATTTTTTGAGCTTTTTTAAAAAAATAGGTAAACCACAATTTTTTAGAGATTTGATTTTGTTAATCAAAGGGCCATGAAAGGGCCCCTTACTATTAAATATTGAACTGTTGCCCCTTTATTGCATATTATAACTACCTTCAACTCTTGCCTTAACTGTTGTATACTATAGGGGTCACATACCATATATATGGGTAGGTGGTGTGAGAAAAATTGGGTGCAGTTGGAACTCTGCCTTTCTCTCTCCTTAAATTATTGAAGGTCCATTTTGGAGCACAGAGTTCAAGCCACTCTGATGAATTCTGCGTTTTCTTGATTGTTAGGGTGGAGGGGATGTAGGCACCCCCCCTCTTATCTCCCTACCCTTCTTCTTACTTGTGTGTTATACTAGTTCTGTGCTCTCAGTTTATATTTTTTATCCGGCACAAGGTGCACCTGGAGCCAGGGAAGTGCTGCCTTAATGTGGTGCACTCTTATGCTCCTTAGTGTTTTGCACTGCCCTTGGTCTTTGTAAAGAACCTCTTATAACTCCTTAGAATTGTTGCTGTTCAGTTTTATTCTTACAACCTGGAATACGATTTGGGCAAAACAAAATGTCAAACATAAAGGTATTAAGTAAATTGTGGTATATTATATGCAATAGAGGGCCAACAGTTCATTGTGGTATAGAATATAATAGTTAGAGAGGCAACAGTTTATGTTAGTTATAATACCTAATAGTTACAAATATAACAGTTCCAATGAATTATAATGTGCAGTTTTTAGAGTGGCCAGAATACAGTGGAATTACAGTTTAATAAGGAGTATAAACTGAAATGATGCCTCACACTATAAAATGAGTACAAAAGCAAAACAGAAAGAAAATACTAAAACAACGCACATTGCTCAACATTCAGAAACAGCGTATAAAAGGAAAGAGTCTCAGCAAAATAATCAGGTCTAAGGGGAACTAATTGTACAGGCTCACACCACTAAGAAAGGCAATAACATTATGGTAGAAACGGAGCAGAGCATTTTCCGTTTAGGGATTTAATGGCCTGTAATGCAATGGAGGTCTCTGGTAGAGCAATTAGTGAACTCAAGTGTCTTTTGGCTTGGGGGAATTAAAAAAAAGCCCTGGCAGTCTGTCAACTGTTTCACAGTTTGGGAAAAACCTAAAGACTCTTGTTACAGGCAACATAAAATGGCTTTGGAGAGACTTCCTGAATTTGCCTTTGTGCCTTTATTATATTGTGTTCTTGATATACTTTGCTTTTTAATATGAGGTATTGGATATTCTTTTCCTTCATTTGTGTGAGTAGAGGACTTTGGAATTCTTTGTCCAAGATTTCTCTTCCTGTGGGAAATAAGAAGCAAGGAACTGAAGTGAGTGGGTGGGACCCTTGCATAACACAGTAGTGCCGGTGAATGGGGGTATACAGTATATAACAAATCAGATGGATTCTTCAGTTGGACCAAGGCATTGCTGAGGCTGTGAGACCAAGGAAAAGAAAGGAGTTCCACAATAGCCGATTCCAAATTAGATCAGGTCTCATGAAATCCAACTCATTAAAAGGAAAACAGAAAGTGGACCTGTCACCCAGACACAAAAATCTCTATAATAAAAGTCATTTTTAAATTAAACATGAAATCCAATTTCTATTTTTTAGTAAAGCATTCGAAGCTCATTTAAAAATCTCAGCTGTCAATCAAATATTGTCTGCCCCTCCTCTAAGCATAGAGGCGGGGCAGACAATTGCTTTCACTTTCCATTCAGAACTTCCTAGATGTCACTGCTCTATCCACATTCCCCCATTCTCTTCACCATTTAATTGTGTAGCCAGGCAGGGGTAATCCTGGTCCCTCTGCCGCCTGAGGCAATAGCAGTTGCTGCCGCTTCCCCCTCCCCCGTGCGCTTACCTTTTTGCGCCTGAGGGGGTCCACGAGGGCGGCAGAGAGGGCGGTACGCTAGTGCAGAGAGCCTAACTACTCTCTCTGCACTAGAAGAGCAGAATTTCTGGTTTGAAAACTGGAAATTCAGCTCTTAAAGTACCAGGAGCGGTACCTAGTGGGGCCAACTGGCCTCATTAGCAAAGCGCCCCTATAGCCAGGGCTTGCGGATGGACATCGGGTCCCCTATTCTGGTGCACAAACAAGATTCTGAGATGATACAAGACTTGACGTAATAACAGTGTCCACAAAATGGCTCCTGCCTGCTTGCTATAATTATGAATTCCCAGACTGAAGGAAACAAGATTCAAATAATTTATACAGTGTAATTAAAGTTCATTTTGCTGGATGATTGTGATAAAATAGGATTTTGAATATTTTTTTGGGGTGACAGGTCCCCTTTAAGGAAATATGATAAGAAGCAATCTTCTTTACACAATGGTTCAGTAAAATATCAACTTATCAAAACTCGTTCCATACTGGTTGCCGTGCAGATATAGAAAGTCTCATCCTTTGATATTCATAAAAATATCGGTGCTCAGTTATCATGTAAAAATAACTGCTAAATAACTAAGCACTGAAATATAGGGTTTGGGGCACTGTATGTGCCCATAGCAGTTCCTGCTGTTTGAACCACCCTTAAACACATCTTTGAAAGCAATATGGCAGCCAATCATAGCTCTCTTTGTAGGTTAAGCTGTAGCCATATGTTTTGGTGAACAAAAATAAAGTAAAATGATTCGCCCACTCATAAATCCACATCTTAAAATGATGCCATTGTTTATAATCACTTCTCAGAACATGAGGTTTTTCAGAGTTGGAGACCATGCTTTCAATATGTTCTCTTTCTGCTCAGCATGATTAGTAATAATTACATTTAACACCACCTAATCTTTCTTACTGGATGCCATCCATTGTTGTGTTCCTCCTCAGTGTGGCAATGATACACAATGCAGCTCTTTTAACACGCGTTCAATGAAAAGTTGTGTGCTTTTTGTTTAACCAATCCTTCTGGGACATGGAAAATGCTATGAATCAAGTTGTCAAGTGGTTGTTACACTGGCGTTGTGCTTAGAAAATAGTCAGCTGATTATTATGTATATATATATATATATATATATATATATATATATATATATATATATATATATATAAAATGTGACATGCACTTATTCATATGAAGTCAAACAGTAGAAGCTGTCAAAGAACCCACCTGTTCCACACTGATGTCGTGTGTTCCTGTACCAGGGATAATTGTCGCTCTGCCTGTAGCCTCTCTATGGGAGATCAAGCCTTAAGAGCCAATACGTCCAGTATAAAAATGCATTTTCTAGTAATCACAGGCTTCCAAGCCTCCTTAGTGGGAGCGTTACCTATCAACACAGAAAAAACAATTTACGTGATACTTAAAAAGCCATTTTATATTCATTTTTGCCCTATAATTTGTCTAATGGGAGTTTTAATAGCTGAATGTATATTTATTTTGCTTTTATTTCCTGAAACTTCCACATAGAAATACCAAAAAAAAGACTATAGGGGTCATTTTCAAGTAAAGTGCAGTGTTTGTCATTTTTTATCCCATCAATACCATCAAATCCCAAAAACTGTTTCCCATAATTCCAGCATAATTGTAGCCATGCACAGGTTTGTGCTGGCCAACACGTTGAAGTGAAGGAAAGTGGGTGGGCACATTCAAGGGAGATTAACTCTTATTTTGTTTTGCTTTTATTGAGCTCACAGTTATCCTCTAAACCAGTGATTCCCAACCAGTAGCTCGTGAGCAAGGTTGCTTTCCAACCCCTTGGATGTTGCTCCCAGTGGCCTCAAAGCAGGAGCTTTTTAAATTCATGATTTGAAGGCAAGCTTTAGCTGCATAAAAAACATGTGTACGAGTAGCGTCATTAGAGGGGGATGGGCCCTGGTGCGTGACGCGCAGCCGGGCCCCGCCCCCCTCCGTACGGCCGCATTTGTCAGTTGCGCGTGAGCCGCCGGGGGGCCCTGAGGGGGTGCGGGCCCTGGCCCGCTCGCACCCCCTGCTCCCGATAGTTCCGCCACTGGACATAGGGGCTGTTAAAAGCCAATTAAGGCCAATATTTAGCATCCCCCTCAACTTTTGGCATGTTTATGTTGCTCACCAACATTTTCTTACATTTGAATGTGGCTCAGGCATAAAAAAAGTTCGGGGATCCCTGCTCTAACAATATGTATATATCTTTTTTTTTTTTACCAGGTCTTTATCAGAGTTATTGACAATAATGATAATGGCCCTGAGTTTTCCCAGCCAAATTACAATGCTGTTATCTCCGAAGACATTCTGGCAGATACAGAAATTGTACACATCAAAGCCACTGATAAGGATGAAAACCACAAGTTAAGTTATATTATCCATAGCAGCATCGATCCCATCAGCATGAAGAAGTTCAGAATTGATCCCAGTACCGGCGTGCTCTATACAGCGGAGAGGCTTGACCATGAAGCCCAGGCCCATCATATACTCACAGTAATGGTAAGACCAGGGGTTTCCTTGCTGTCAATCTTGTGTTTTCACCATTAACAACCAAAGCATACTCCACTTCATGATCTACGTCTGACCAATTCATCTCAAAGCATGTCCACCTAGCCCTATTCAGGTTCCTGAAGTCCCACTGGACCTGTTACCCAGACACAAAAAGCTGTATAATAAAATTCCTTTTCAAATTAATCATGAAATCCAACTTCTATTTTTTATTAAAGCATTGATAGTTGCTGTAAACTCGTTTAAAAATCTCAGCTGTCAATTAAATATTGCCTGCCCCTCCTCTATGCCATGGGCATCTTCCTAGATGTCACTGCTCTCCACATATTCCCCCATTCTCTTCACCATTTAATTGTGTAGCCAGGGCACCAGCCAGATCCCCCATTCTGGTGCACAAACACGATTCTGAGATGATACAAGGCTTGCCTTAATAAGTGTCCACAAAATGGCTCCTGCCTGTTTGCTAAAATTATGAATTCCCAGACTGCAGGAAAGAAGATTCAAATAATTTATATAGTGTAATTAAATTTCATTTTGCTTGACTAATAAATAAAATAGGATTTTCAATCATTTTTTTGGGAGACCGGTCCCCTTTAATAGGAACAGTTAGGAGTTATAAATATCTGATTGGTATATGTTGTGGTGCTGGCATACCTCCAGCTATTACCCTTTGGCAAGTCTGGAAAGATTGATCTGAAAAGGTATGGACTTTCCAAAATATGGTTGGTGTATAAGGTGGATCAGGGCTAGGACGTGTCTCAAAAGCTTGCATAGTTTTCATAAGTATTTATATAGATTTTTTTTTTAGAACATCAGATTACAGACCAGATTGTTGTTATATTTTTTAATTCTGTGCAACTGCAGAATTAAATAGTTATACATCTATATATACAGATATACATATATATATGTTCAAAAATGTATCTTTTTTTAAGGTAAAAGACCAAGAATTTCCTTACCGACGTAACTTAGTTCGAGTGACCATCACAGTGGAGGACGCTAATGATCACAGTCCGTACTTCACCAGCCCTTTGTATGAAGCGTCCATATTTGAGTCGGCTGCCGCGGGCTCAGCTGTTATCCAAGTGACGGCTTTGGACAGGGATAAAGGGGAAAATGCCGAGCTCATTTACTCCATAGAATCAGGTAAATAATACGGCATGTTGACACATTCAGGGCATCACAATCTGAAATATTATTAAAATATTAGAGTATTCCATACTATGAAATATGAAGATATTTATAGAAACCCTGATATGATGTCACCTGCTTCTGTACAGTGTCAGAACTTATTAGGAACCTCTAATATTTCCATGAAAGGGGCACATATTTCCTAGCGAGTATTTTTCTCTATCCACAGCCTAATCTGGTTTAGTTATTAGGCAGAACAGTACAACAGCATGTGCCATTTCACAGTCTGAAGTTCTACCCAAGCATATAATTGTCCATTTGTTTGGACTGAGTGCACCTTGAGACACTCAAATGAGCCTGCTGGGTGACAGGCAAGTTTGCCTGTTTGCTGTTGTCCTTTGCTTGGGAAATGTAACTGTAGAAGACTAGGGAAACAAGACTTCCATTAAGGCAAGTGCTGCCAGAGGGAACTAACTGCTGTATGCTTACATTGTGTAACACCATTCAGCTGTGATCAAAATGCCAATTTACTCTATTATAAAGAGAAATATTCAGCTTTGTATAGTGAGCCCCTTTTCTTAAAGGGTTGTGGTTGTGCAACACCCCAAGGCCTGCAGGGTGGATGCTATAACATACACATTTAGGGGCAGATTTATTAAGGGTCGAATTTCGAAGTGGAAAATACTTTGAAATTCAACCATCGAATAGAATCCTCCGACATTCGAATTCAAAGTCAGAGGATTTTATTCATAGTACGATCATAGTACGATTGTAGTCCAAACGTACTTCGAATCGTTTGAACGATTTTATCGTACGATCCAAAAAACTTCCCCATAGGCTA
Source organism: Xenopus petersii (assembly GCA_038501925.1). Classification (NCBI taxonomy): domain Eukaryota; kingdom Metazoa; phylum Chordata; class Amphibia; order Anura; family Pipidae; genus Xenopus; species Xenopus petersii. The sequence continues at coordinate 16,778,999 of CM076674.1, forward strand.
ACATAGCACGTCGGCAGGTTCAAGTTGGTAAAGTATTAAAGTCAAAGTTTTTTTAAAGTCAAAGTAAATTTGAAGTCATAGTATCCTATTCGATGGTGTCCAAAAAATTAATTAGAATTTCAAATTTTTTTACTTCGAATTCACTTAATTCAGATTTGAATTTACTTCGAATTCAAATCTGCCCCTTACTGTGTCCAGGGCAAGATGCAAAATACACAATCTATTTTTTTTTTTGCATTTTGCACCCTGATTCCATAGTAGAATTCCCTTTTCAAGACAGATTGCAGAGAGGGGCATTAACCAGGGCTATATTCATGAGGTGGGGAGACAGGTAAATGTCCCCCTTCTATTATTTATACACCCAGTGCCAAGCTTTCAATTTGGCTCTAGATGCTCTTGCACTTGAGACTGGGTCGTAGTAAATGACCCCTACAGAATTTATTCATATATGTTAGTGGTCGACGGGCTTCAAGTTCAACCTACGTTGGAGTTTTGATCTTTGGACTTTGTACCCCTTAGTTTCTAATTAGGTTCCAGATGTAGAATATATGTTACAGATCAGTCATTCGGCTATATGTCCAAGAATATATGATAAGGGTTCGCCCCAGATCTCATCTGAGTCTCTGGATGACTCTAGGAGAGCAAATAGTCATCCTTTCCAAATCTCAACCAAATTGAATTACAGGCTGAGCTTCCTTGATATTATTCCAGGACCCCACAGCTTGGGGACCACTTATGTATTTAAGGATTGTATCAAATCATCCAGAATGTTGACATGGACCACAGGACCCTTCTACAGTTTTTCCAGAGATTTTTGGTCCTGGTTGCATCTCCAGTTCCAGCAATCGTTCAGGTCATACTCTTATTGTGTTAGAACGGTTCTATAATTGCATATGTCACAGGAGGGCTTTTGGAAGAGAGGATTACATACATGCAAGTAGAACAATAGCATCCAGGAAACTTCTGTAAACTGAAACAGTAACACCCTTATATAGAAGTCAGGCTATACTTATTTATCCATAATATTCATTCACCTCCTTGTTTCAACTATAAAAAGAGGACAGAAAAACTGTTAGAAAGAAAATGTTTTGTATGTCTGCCTGATAGATGAGGGAGATTTAAAAAAGAAAACTTTAACTGTCTGAATCAGATTTCTCTCTGCTTACATTGCAGAATGTTGACCCCATTAAAGCCACTATCATTAAGTTGTATAGTGCTGTAGATACAGATATAAAAAATGGAATAAATATATCCTGAGAGCTGAACATGAGAACAAAGGATTAATTTCACTCAGGAGCTCACACAGTCTATCTCTACTCTACTACTCTCTAGTCCCCGGGGCAATATTTTATGCTCCATGTAATTTCGAATTCTTCTAATTTATTTTCCAGCATCATCTATGTTTGGCAGCTGTTTCATAAATTTGCTGTGCTCGGAGGGAAGATGTACTTTCTCACATTTCCTCTCAGTCCGTAACAAAGACTTATTTCCCTCTGGAAAGTCAGAGTTTCATGATAGTTACCATCCCTGTTGCTTTAAAGTTTGCAGTCAGTGTCTGAAACTTTGTAGAGTAGTCAGTGGCAAAGTCACAGAACTTTGGGGAGACCTAGGTTTGATTTTTATGTTGATTGCTTCTGGCCTTGGACCATACCATCCTGTTCATCCTATATGAATAAAGATAACAAAAAATATGAATAACTGACAAACTAAAATAAGTCAATATAATGGCAGATATATATATATATATATATATATATATATATATGCATGTGTAGCATAATTAGGAGAATTCATGGGACATTTAATAATGAACAAAAGGGGTTTATTTAGGTTAAAAGAAAACTATACCCCCAAAATGAACACTTAAGCAACAGATAGTTTATATCAAATGAAGTGGCATATTAAAGAATCTTACCAAACTGGAATATATATTTAAGTAAATCTTGCCCTTTTACATCTCTTGCCTTGAGCCACCATTTTGTGATGGTCTGTGCGCTGCCTCAGAGATCACCTGTCCAGAAATACTGCAGCTCTAACTGTAACAGGAAGAAGCGTGGAAGCAAAAGACACAACTCTGTCTGTTAATTGGCTCATGTGACCTAGCAAGTATAGTTTGTTTGTGTGCACCATGAATCATACGATCCCTGGGGGCGGCCCTTATTTTTTTTAAATGGCAATTTTCTATTTATGATTACACAATGGCACACACTACTAGAAAAGTATATTATGATGAAAATTGTTTATTTACATGAAACAGTGTTTTACATATGAGCTGTTTTATACAATACCGTATATTTTTATAGAGACCTACATTGTAACATAGTAACATAGTAAGTAAGGTTGAAAAAAGACACACGTCCATCAAGTTCAACCTTTTAGTTTGTTTTGTTTTTTTGTTTTTTTTATATCTGCCTAACTGGCAGTTGATCCAGAGGAAGGCAAAAAAACCCATCTGAAGCCTCTCCAATTTGCCTCAGATGGGGTAAAATTCCTTCCTGACTCCAAAATGGCAATGGACTAGTCCCTGGATCAACTTGTACTATGAGCTATCTCCCATAACCCTGTATTCCCTCACTTGCTAAAAACAATCCAACCCCTTGTAGGGTATAGTTTTTCTTTAATGTTGGCCCTACTAAGAGGACCTTCCATTACAAAGGTTCTTTTAGTAGGACCAAACCATTGACTTAAATAAACACTCAAGAAAGGTCCTCTTAGTAGGGCCAAAACATTGACCTAAATAAACACTCAAGAAAGGTCCTCTTAATATGACCAAAATATTGACCTAAGGTCCTCTTGGTAGGTCCCTATTACTGCTACATGGATATGTATTATTTTGGAGGCACCTGAGCAAGCTACACTGCTTACTTGTGAGTGCATCACATTACTAAAATGTATATATATATATTTGAGATTGGCATTGGTTATTTTACACAGAGAGCCTCATCTACCTGCATATATATTCTTATTCAATATTGGTGTCTCAGTAGGGTGATATTTGGACTGAATTCTAATTTCCTGCCCTAGATACCCAGGGATATAGTCACTTGACTGATAAGATTTTTTTCCCTGCATCTGTGACCTTGTTATATGTAATGAATAATAATACATTATACAACTGGAATTTAAAATTTCTCTCGCTCGGTAGATCATTATTTTAAAAAGTGTTTTGAGATACCGTTCTAATTTCTGTTCTTGTTTGGTTTCAGGAAATGCTGGGAACACATTCAAAATTGAACCAGTTTTGGGAATCATCACCGTTTCTAAAGAACCTGAGATGCCATCCTCGGGCCAGTTTGTGCTGTCAGTAAAAGTAACTGATCGGGGAAGCCCGCCGCTTTCTGCCGCTGCCATTGTGAGAATTTCCATGACGATGTCAGATAATTCTCATCCCAAATTTACTCAGAGTGAATATCAAGCTGAAATTCATGAAAAAGTGCACGTGGGAACATCTGTTGTCATGGTGTCTGCCATCAGCCAATCAACATTAATTTATGAAATTAAAGTTGGAAATATGGAAGGGGCTTTTACCATAAACCCATATTCTGGAGTTATAACCACTCAAAAAGAACTTGACTTTGAGCAAATATCCTCCTATCAACTTATTGTTCAAGCAACTAATATGGCCGGCATGGCTTCCAACACCACAGTGAACATTCAGATTCTTGACGAGAATGATAATGCTCCAATTTTCCTCAGTTCCCAATACGTTGGAAGCATCAGTGAAGCTGCTCCAATTAACAGTATAGTGTGCAGCTCAGACAACAGTCCTCTAGTCATCAAGGCAAGTGATGCAGATAGCAACCAGAATGCCTTGCTTGTTTATCAGATTGTTGAATCAACTGCCAAAAAGTATTTTACAGTGGACTCCAGCACTGGTGCTATTAGAACAATAGCGTATTTGGACCATGAGACAATCTCGTTCTTCCATTTTCATGTCCATGTAAGAGACAGCGGAAATCCACAGCTTACAGCTGAAAACCCTGTACAAGTAACAATTGAAGTAACTGATGTCAATGACAATCCCCCGGTGTTCACAGAGGCTGTGTTTGAAACAACATTGCTGCTGCCTACCTATGTTGGAGTTGAAGTCCTTCAGGTTAGTGCAAGAGATCCAGATTCAGCAATTCCTCCAGAATTAACATATTCCTTGACAGAAGGCAACATGTATCATTTCATAATCGATTCCACCACCGGTATTATTACAGTAAGAAATAGCAGTTTATCTAAGGATCATTACATGCTCATGGTCAAAGTGTCAGATGGGAAATTTTACAGCACTGCCATTGTGACGATAATGGTGAAAGAAGCCTTGGACAGTGGCTTGTATTTCACCCAAGACTTTTATTCTACATCAATAGCAGAGAATAGCACCAATGTCACCAAAGTGGCAGTTGTGAATGCTGTAGGTCATCATCTCAATGAGCCCTTAAGATATACAATACTTAATCCAGGAAACAAGTTTAAGATCAAGGCGACTTCTGGTGTCATTCAAACCACTGGGGTGCCGTTTGATCGAGAAGAGGAAGAGGTGTATGAGTTAGTGGTAGAAGCAAGTCGTGAAAGTGATCACCTGCGTGTTGCCCGGGTTGTTGTTAAAGTTAACATTGAGGATATAAATGACAATGCTCCTGTTTTTGTAGGCCTCCCCTATTATGCTGCCGTCCAAGTTGATGCTGAGCCTGGGACTCTCATATACAAAGTAAACGCTATTGATAAAGATAAAGGTAGAAACGGAGAGCTGTCCTTCTTCCTGCAAGATGACTATGGTCATTTTGAAATTGATAAATTTAATGGCAGTGTCACGTTGAGTAAAACTTTTGATTCAGATCTGTCTAACATAGAATATACGTTGCAGATAAATGCTATGGATCAGGGGAATCCGTCTTTGTCAGCCTCAGTAGAGCTTCTGATTACCATTGTTAACAAAGCAATGCCTGTATTTGCAAAGGCCTTCTATACAGCTTTTGTAAACGAAGATGTTGGAATCCACACTCCAATATTAAGCATTAATGCCACCAGCCCCGAAGGTCAAGGTATTATTTACACTATTGCTGATGGCGATCCATATAACCAGTTCAACATTGATTTTGATACTGGGGTACTTAGTGTAATAAGTCCATTAGACTATGAACTAAATCCTTCATTTAAGTTGACTGTAAGAGCAAGTGATTCTTTGACTAGCGCTCGGGCAGAAGTTATTGTGGACATTAGTATCAATGATGTCAATGACAATGCCCCAGTTTTTCAGTTTCCATCATATACCGCAACCCTGTCTGAAAGCTCGTTGATCGGCACGCCTGTTTTACAAGTTGTGGCTACTGATGCAGACTCAGAAAACAATAGGGTTATAAGATATCAAATAGTACAAGACCTTTTTAACAACACAGATTCGTTTCACATTGATAGCACCAGTGGCTTAATACTAACAGCTCGCTTGTTGGACCATGAAGTCCTACAGCAAAGCCATCTGAAAATCAGAGCAACAGATAATGGATTTCCCTCTCTCAGTAGTGAAGTTCTGGTGACCATCTACATAACAGACTTAAATGACAACCCGCCCGTATTTAATCAACTCATTTATGAATCCTATGTCAGTGAACTTGCTCCCAGAGGGCATTTTGTGACCTGTGTGCAGGCGTCTGATGCAGACAGCACTGACGTTGATAGATTGGAGTACAGTATTTTATCTGGAAATGATCGGGTCAACTTTGTCATGGATAGCAAAAGTGGGGTCATCACTCTTTCTAACCATCGCAAACAACGAATGGAACCAATGCACAGCTTAAATATCTCTGTTTCAGATGGCCTATTTACAAGCACAGCTCAAGTCCATGTAAAGATTCTTGGAGCTAATCTGTTCAGCCCTGTTTTTGCACAGAGTGTCTATGTGACAGAGGTGAGAGAAAATGCTGCAGTTGGAACAAAAGTCATTTATGTAAAAGCAACTGATGGAGATTCTGGAATATATGGGCACGTCACCTACACAATCATAAATGACTTGGCCAAAAATAGATTCTTCATTGACAGCTTAGGTCAGATTTTGACAACAGAGAAACTTGATCGAGAGAATCCACTGGAAAGAGATATAAGCATATCTCTTCGAGCTCTCGATGGTGGTGGAAGAGCTGCTTTCTGCACTGTGCAAGTGATTCTGGTGGATGAAAATGACAATGCCCCACAATTCAAAGCTACAGAGTACCGTGCTAGTGTAAAAGCAGATGTAGAAAAGGGCCATCTCGTAACACAGGTCCAAGCCTTTGACACAGATGATGGAGCAAACTCAAGGATTACCTATTCACTATACAGTGAGGCTTCTGTCTCAGTAGCTGATCTACTCGAAATAGATCCAGACAATGGGTGGATGGTTACAAAAGGAAATTTTAACCAGTTGGAAAATACTGTACTTTCTTTCTTTGTTAAAGCTGTTGATGGTGGTATTCCAATGAAGCACTCCCTTATTCCTGTCTACATTCATGTAGTACCCTCTGAAGCAGTTTTGCCAGCCTTCACCCAACCCCAATACACTTTTATGGTTCCTGAAGATTTTGTTATTGGAACTATCATAGGCTCATTTCAGATTACTCCAATCCAAATAGTTACATTTAGTATAGTCAATGGGGAACTTGCTGAAAACAACAAAAATGGCATTTTTATTATTGACAAAGAAACTGGAATATTGAAACTCGATAAAAAAGTTGACCATGAATCAGTGCCTGTGTTCAATTTCAAAGTTGCTGCAACTGTACCTTTAGATATGGTTGATCTTTTTATAACAGTTGATGTAGAGGTGAAGATTTTGGATTTAAATGACAACAAGCCAGTTTTTGTCTCCTCCTACTATGAAGCCATTATAATGGAAGGTATGCCCATTGGAACTAACATTATCCAAGTTAAAGCCTCTGATGCAGATTGGGGAGCTAATGGTCAGGTGACATACAGTCTAATTCCAGAAAGGGAGGAAGACAAACTCTTGGAAACCTTTACCATTGACTCCAACAGTGGATGGATTAGCACACTGAAAGATATGGACCATGAAAAGCATCCTACTTATATGTTTACAGTGGTGGCATCTGACCTTGGAGAGACCTTGTCCCTTTCATCAACAGCAATTGTATCTGTGACTGTCACCGATGTTAATGACAATGGACCTGTCTTTGAACATGAAGTGTACAAGGGATCTGTGAAAGAAAGCGATACCCCAGGAGAGGTGGTGGCAGTACTCAGTACATGGGACGAAGACACGTCGGAGATTAACCGTCAAGTGAGCTACCATATCACAGGTTGGTAAAATGGCATAAACAAAGTGTAGATACTCTATAAGAACATATATACAGTATGAAATAGTTTATTGATAAGCTATTATATAATATATTGATAACTCCATGATAAAGTATTTTTATTTTGTATGTTAATATATGGGAAGGTAGTAGAGGTAACTAAAGCCTGACAATGTAATATACAACAGCCAAGGACTGCAAGTTACCCCATTAGTGAGGAGTGTGTCATACATTTTTAATGCCGACCAAAATTTTCTACTTTCCAAGCCATACCCAAACCAAACAGAAGTCCTCTTTTACTTGATGACACGCACCTGGCCTGACTCCTATCTCATATATGGACAGTATCAGCCATCATAGGGCCAGCACTATTATTTCACCAAATGCCAATAGTCATTCTTAAAATTTTACCTGCCATCATCCTGATTTCACACCTGGGATTCATTTCTTTGGACCAAATCCAAGTCACCTATGATTTTGTTGGGGGCCTTGACCCAGAGCCTTGGCTCAGTCTCTGAACTTACACCCCTGAATGAGACCACCATGCAGAACAAGTTATGGAGTAGAATAAAAAGTTTGTATACACAATCCTAATTCAGTGCATATTTGTTCCCACCCATCAATCTGTTAATAATATTAAAATAATAATTCTTAAAAAGAGCAGACACAAGATAGTTTTGGCCAGGGGCGTAACTATAGAGGAAGTAGACCCTGCGCCTGCAAGGGGGGCCAGGAGGTATAGGGGCACCACAAGGCCCTAATTCATATACAGTTTCAATAAATATTGGTAAAACAAGTCAACTGCTAAAAATTTTGGGGGCCTGAAAAATAATTTGCTGTGGGGCCCAGTAATATCTAGTTACGCCACTGGTTTTGGCCAACAAAATTAGACAGAACGTGATAACATTTCAGCATTTTGAAAAAAAACAGTTGTACTGTAGCTCTACTGCTATTCAGGGAATTTCATGGCACCAATAATGAACTGTTCAACTCAAGCTTTAGCTGAATCTCTAAACAGATAAGTATATATAAATAAATAGAGGTTGCGCTGTCAGCTGGTACCACAGAGAGAGGAATTTGGCATATACCTCAGGGAACATAATGCTGAAGGATGTGCAACGTAATCTGATTTGTAATGCCTTTTATAGTAATGATGAAAAATATTCATAGTATGTATTTTAATTGAAGCATCCAGCTCCTGTCAGGCGCCTACCTGGTAAATACTCCATTTAAATGACTGTTGAAACACAACTGCAGCCTTTCTGCTCTTTTCCCCTTCTAATATAATTGGAATCAGCATGTCGCCTGGAGTTAAACATTCAATCACTTCCAATGGCGGAAGCACTTGAGCTCATTTTAAAAAAATGACGACATTCATATCAAGTAATTTCCATCAAATAAAATGACATTCCCCCTTGGTGAACCCATAACATTCTGTGTTTCCGTATCAGGCTTGGAAATGTGAAGGGGTTTCATTTGGGATTGCAGTGTCAAACTGTTCTGCTGGGGTACCAGGATTTTTCTTGATGGACCTTGACCTGAGTAGACCCTTTCTGGAGCACAAAGCATTAACTCCCTTTTACGTTTTTCATGTTCTGCTTGTGTTTTCATCTATTGAAAAACAGTTTCTTTTTTGGGTATATTATTGAGTTATAAGAATGTTATTCTGGCTGGTGGGTCCTTCATACCAGGTTCTCTTAGTGCCCAGTCTAACACTGAAGGACTGCTATTACTTATTCACTAGGTCTATTGCTAGGTCTTAGTTCAGAGCTGTAGTGACTTGATTTAGTGGCTTATTTGACAAGTTCCATGAAAAAAAATGCCACTACCTGAACACCAGTGATGCAGGGGGACTTTGTGATTTTTATCCCTAAATAAATGATTCTAAATAAGGCTTGGTTGGCTATAATTATTATTTAGACCAACGTAATGAAGCGTGAAATCAACGTGTTATATCTGGTATTAAACATTCATTCATTTTCTGGAATTTCATTTTTTGCAATGTATAATTTTTATTTCTGCCCTGTCCTTTATACCAAGGTCAATAATTCATCGTTAAGTTCTAATTAAGAGCCAGTGTGAGCTGAAAGGGGTAGGGGAAGGGCAATGATCACTTGACTGACAGCTGCATTGTCCTAAGCCTTCTAGCGAGGGGTGATGTTCAGCTCATTACATACAGTATCTCTGTAATAATAATGTTGCACCCTGTGACATGAAGCATGATCAGGAAGCCTTCTCTTCCTAATGGGGGGTTGAGGAAATGCTAATGAGATTGAATGTGACATTATTATACAGCGCTAAATGGATGAAGAAAGTTTTTGCAGCGTTTACACCTTTTTTCCCTCATGATAAACAGGGAATTTGGGTGAGTTGTAGTTTAACAACAGCTTGAGGGCAGCTTATATTTAGGCTACGGGTTGGTCTAGACATAAGAATATTCTAACACTATCCCTACTATTGACTATCCCCTAGGAATGTGAATATTCAAATGTTCTATTGGCTATAGGTTAGTACAGATTGGTGCATGTTCTCATTGAGTCTAGAAGGATCTAGCCATGTAATTACTCTAATGCTCTCATTGGCTACAGTATGTTTTGGAAGTGTGAATACGCTAATATTCCCATTGGCTACATGTTTGCTTAGGCATGTGAATATTCTAGAATAGCAGAAGTCCCTAGCCAGTGACTTGCAAGCAACATGTTGCTCACCAACCTCTTGGATGTTGCTCCAACAGGTGCTTATTTTTAAATTCCTAGTTTGGGGGCAAGTTTTGGTTCCATAAAAAACAGATGCACTGCCAAACGCCTCCTGCCGGCTGCCAGTCCACATAGGTGTCACCAGTAGTTAATGACAGCCCTAATTTGGCACCTCCCTAAACTTTTTGCATACTTGTGTTGCTCTCCAAATTTTTTTACATTTGAATGTGGCTCATGGGTAAAAAGGGTTGTGGATTCCTGGTCTACAGGTTTGTCTAGCATTGTAATTGATCTAATATATTAAATGCCTAGAAGTTGATTTAGCCCTGCCAATGTCAATTCTCTGGAAGGCTCTAGGTTGGTCCAACACTTTTCTTACTGGCTCCAGGTTAATCTAACCATGTGGATGTTCTAGTGCTTTGATAGGCTTCAGTTTATTTTAGCAGTATCAATAGTCTAATGCACTGAATACAGCTTGATCTAGCCCTGTGAATGTTCTAATGCTCAGATTTGCTACAAAATAATTCAGCCATATTAATTTCCAGTGCACCAAGAAACTACACAATTTTCTAGACCTGTGATTAGATCTTCTCTTTAGCACCTGGTTGGTGTAGACTTTCTCTATGGGTTCTATCCCTGTTCACAGTAAAGTTACTTACAAGTTACACACAAATACATAGAGCAAAAAAAGTAACTTATCCCTCATGCCTGTTGCCATTATTCTAACCAAGCTTGGGAACTGATGGCAATCCAAAGTACAAGTGGTTAGGCTAAAGCAATGAAGGAAATGACAGATATGTCAGTTGTTAGTCATAAAATCCATCCAGAAGCCAATTGTTGTGGAGAAAATATCTACCGATCTAATAAAAGTTTAGCAGCTGCAGATCAGAATATTCTGAGAATGAAACAAGCTGCTTCTGAACACCCATTGCATATTATTAGAATATCTTGAGTGGGGCATTTATTGATTTATCAGCATCCTCTTGGATCACATGTGGAGTTAAAATAACAAGTGTGTGTGTGTGGCTTTATGGGTATTTTCCTTTTCTTTATTTATTTTTTTAGCAAGGACTAAGCTTTAAGACAGAAATATCGTATTTATATTATACATATCCTTTTAGGCCCACTAACATCAAAAGTAAGGAATATAGGTTTAAACATACAGAAATATTTTTTAATTTAGGAGCAGTCTACAAAAACAAGAAGAGAAGGATGAAGAGGCTGAACTAACACTAATTAATGTGATTGTCTACATTGGATTCAGATTGGGCGAGGGTCACAATGGCCCTGTGATGTTCTCCCTCTCCCTAAATACCAGTTGATGGTGAGAAAGGGTTGAGCTGGACTTGAACCCCTCTAACCTCATGTGACATCACTATAGAGAGCAGGTTGGTTACAGCTGCAGGTTGGGATGTTCCTAACAATCATATCACTACCACTGATGTTTTTGTAGAGATGTGGGGAGTTACATTCACAGGGGTATTTGTCCCCAAAACAGTGCAAGAAAGCTTAGGCCAGTCCCACTACAGTTATGCCACACCCTGTGGGAATGGTTAGAAGAGTCTTATGACATACAGGCAGGATCGGATGACTTCATCTAGAAAAAAAGGGGAGAGCCAACATAGAATATTTCACATTCTTTAGTCCTCTGTGAATTCAATTTTAAATTATCTGAGCCATAACATTTTATCTGTGTCCCATAATGTCTGGGGATTCCAGGATTTGGAGGTTCAAAGATGAATGAATTATATAATTTTTCCCTATTAGACTGGGATCAAGGATTTCAAGGTCCCCAGATCATACACATAAAAATGTATATTGGTCAGTACCATGTTTCAGTGTTTTGGGATAGTCCTGAATTATGGACCCAATGGAGATGGTGGAATGTGATCAGAGATGGCCACCTTTTACTATTCATATATTGGGTTATGCAGCTGCTGTGTTTGTTGTCTATAGTGGTCTGTAATAACTTCATTGAAAACCTACTTATCTTCTTATTTTTGTTCATTTAAAAATGAATTTAAGACTCATCCACCACTGGTAAATACATTGCACTTTATTTAGTTTGCCTCCATCAAATAAACCCCATCCAACCAAATGTCATGCACAAATAGCTTGAGTTCACTTGTGACTTCAGTGTGTTCCATTCTTGGAATTCTCTTTTCCTTTCTTCTGAATAGATTCAATTGTTTTTGGCGAGTTGGAAAATGTTCCATCACTTAGCCGGATAATAATGCTAACGACACCGAAGTGGCGCATTAAATCATTTTTACATTACAAGGTTTACAAAAAAACATAATACTTGCGTGATACTTCTGCACTTGGTTTGTTTTTATGGTGATCACAAAGGAAAATGATAAGATGCTATTTGCACACCTGGATGGACAATCGCAGCTCTGCACCTATAAATGTTATTTAGTGTATGATTTTGTGGGTGGGGGGATAGAATTCCATGAGCTATTTAATCAAAACCACTGTGAGTTGCTGTGAGTATATTTTACAACTAAGCAGCATTCACCACCAACGGCTTTTAATTGGATTTTATTCTAACCCCCCAGGAAGTGCCGGCACTTTTGCTGCTGACTTGAGCAGACTACTTGAAATTATTGAAGTATTGTTAATCACGCTCTTTCAGCAAAGAACGAATTTTATGTTCTCCGGAGACGTAGCAAGTGGTTTGAAAAATGGCATCCGAGGTGAAGGGAAAAACACATTGCACTTTTCTCAGGTCACAGGTTTGCATCTGTCATGAGAATCTCAAGGCCGCCAGTATAGCGAGGGTGGATTATAACGGCCATAAAACCAGACAGAAATAAACATTTCTGAAAAGCCAATTTAACATACTTTTCCCCCAGTTTGGAATTACACTTTTATAGCATTTTGCTAAATATTTGGCGTCCTTCGGGAGACAACACAATATTTTTTTTTTTTTTATAAAAATGCTTTACATGCTTCTCTTAATCAGCTGGCTATTGCTAAGTTGTTTCAGTACTGTACTAAGTGACATTTATGATGTAAATTGTTGTTTTTACCCATAGTGCAACATTTATCCCCATAATTTCATAGTAATTATGGCTGGACTTCAAGTTGGGTCTATTGCAGTTGTGCCAGATTTGTCGATATGGTGCTTGTGGTTTAATGCAAATCAGGTGACAGTTGCATTTAGTACTGTCAGAGCAATGGTTGAATCACTTCTAATGTCCACACTCAACATGGTGTTGGTCAGTGCCGGACTGGGATGCCAGGGGCCCTCCAGAAAACCTTAGATTATGGGCCCACACTCCAAACTATATTTCATCTTCCTCTCCTTCCTCAACCTCTTTATTCTCAAAGCCTTTTTTCTTTATATACTATAATCTATTATTTACTATTTATCTATTTAGCCTCTTTGTTCCCATATAGAAATTGGTAATGACCATGAAATATTATTTTATTATTATATTTAGAAGTAAGAGGGCTCACTTACACCTGGGCCCACCAGGATTTCTCCTGGTATCCCAGTGGGCCAGTCCGACATTGGTGTTGGTATCTACTCAGTGAGTGCAAGTTTGGTTCACAAACTGCTGTGGAAACCATGGAGGAGCTACTGCCAAGTCCAGGGGTGTCCAATCTTTTGGCTTCCCTGGGCCACATTGGAAAAAGAAAAATTGTCCGGGGGCCACACATGAAATACACAAACACTTTTGATTTGTAAAAGTAAAGAAAATACACAAAAAATAACTGCAACACCAGTTGGATAACAAGGTAGACCTATACATTGGAATATGGGACATATGGATATTAAATAGACTTATTATTATATTATTATTATGACTTTTCCTCAGGAACTGAGAGTTTCAAGCTGGGCCGCATTCATATCCATCCTGGGCCGCATGTGGCCCTCGGGCCACAGTTTGGACACCCCTGGCCAAGTCCAAGGTGGTGGTAGCTCCTGGTTTTCCCAGAATCACAATTCATCTGAAGAGCCTGGATAGATTCATTGGCAACCAAGTGCAGCTGCAAATACTTTTTTACATCATTATGAGCATTGTGTCCATTTTTGGGCACCACAATTGCAAATAAGTTCACAAACGAACCCTGTATTCTGTTATAATGGGGCCAATACAATACAAAAGGAGCAGTTAAAATGTGCAAGGCTTATGTATGGTCACCCTGTGTTTGTGTGGGTTTCCTCTGGGTACATACAGGCAGCTTAATTGCCTCCTAATGAAACTGACACTTGTGTGCGTGTATTGTGTGAATGTGAAAGGACCTTGACCTTGGCCTGTAAGCTTTACTGGTGAAGGGACTGATGTAAATGATAAGCACTAAAGTTAACATTCTGGCTCTATATAAATAATTAATAGCACTAATTTTAAATAAATGCCCTGACCCTCAGCAAGGTTCTTGGTGGAACTTCTGGCCAATGTGCCCTGTTGGTTGTTCTGTAACTGTCAGTTTTATGACATTGCAGAAGAAGATGTTCCATCCAACGCATGCTTGCTCAGGAGCTGGATTAGCAGCACTGTCATATTTTTAATACTAATCATCCATCCAAATCTTCTTCTCCACATCCCACTGCCTTGAAAAATTGTCATAAGAGAGGCCTCCTCCATTATAGTTAAGACCGTCTCTCTTCTCGACATGGCGTTCCCCTGGCCAGTGAACTTAAAAATCATGTCCCTTCTCCAAGAAGGATTTGTCTCCGTGTAATTTAATGATGTGGAAAAGTGTTATTGCCACTCTCAATGTCAGTGTTTCGGCTTAATAAAAGGTTGTTCTGCTTCATCTCTTCCACTTCTTAGCAGCCTTCAGTCAGATGAATTCCATCTAATTACTGTGCTTTCCTTACAGCTGCTCCTTAAATGACCCCTCGTTAGGGCTATTTAATACTTCAGTATCTTTCCGTGTCATCTCAACTTTTTAAACATTTTTTCCCCTGCCAGACTAGTAATTAAGCAAACGGCATGGCTGTATGATAAAACTTTCATTAAATAATTCCTCACCAGGATCGCCTTCCTCGCTTTGGAAGCATAATCAACAGCTAATGAAATATTCTACGTAGCAAGTACTGTGGCAAAGTGCATCCTCTCTTGTGACTCGACTTTTAGCAGTGATTATATTAAAACAGACTGTTTGATTGTTCTCTGCTTGAGTCCAGTTTTTATCTGGAGATAAATGGGAAGAGTTCCAGAAAGTCTTCATGGAGATGTGTGCCTCAGAATTAACTTCTTCCTCGGCATGTTTTAGGTCTTGGTAATATAAATCTGTGCATAGAGAAGCTGATGGTGAAACGCTGCAAGCACTTGTTCATTTCAGCTATGTGTAGCTTTTTTTGAGACCATGACCACCCATAGGATGAGGCCTAATGGAAAGAGACAGAGCAATGGAGAGATGTGTGTAATGAAGGGAAAGGATAGGCAGAATACCATATGTTTCGAAGTTTTTGGGAAAATATTTGAAGTTTTAAATCAAGTTATTTCAAAAGCCACTGCCACTTATTCAAGTATATACTCAGCCTCCACAGTTTCATGGAGTAGCATAAGGATCATGGACAATCAAATGGATAAAAATTACGTTTCACTTGGGGTCACTTTGCATCAACAGAAGTTACCATGGAGCCTTAACTATAATAACTATATCCAGGTTCCATTGGATATTTTTTAACATTATGGGATCGTGGACAATCAAAACCTGTTAAGATAAACATCACGTTTCACTTGGGGTCACTTTGCATCAACAGAAGTTGACCATGGAGCCTTAACTATGATAACTATATCCAGTTTCCTGGATATTTTTTATCATTATGGTTCAGATTTATTAAGTGTCGAATTGAAAATTTCGAAATCGAATGTTCAAATTTTTGTCAAAACTGTTAAATTCAAGAGATAGGAGAGATACTGAGCTATAAATAATACATATCAATTAACCACTGCATCTAAATTAAAACAATACAGGTATATTCAACATTTAAAATGAACTTGGGAACTAAAGTGCACCTGCACACTTATTACTTGCACAGTATTTACTATACAGGTGTTTTTTACCTTGTGCCCAGGTGTACTGCACTCTACTCTTTATGCCCAACGTGTTTATTGCACTCTAATCCTTGTGTTTAATTGTACTGCACTCTACTCCTTGTATCCAAGTCTACTCTACTCTACTCCTTGTGTCCAAGTCTACTCTACTATTTGTGTCCAAGTCTACTCTACTCCTTGTGTCCAAGTCTACTCTATTCTACTCCTTGTGTCCAAGTCTACTCTACTCTACTTTTTTTTTTTACAGGAGGGAATCCCAAAGGGAAATTTGCCTTAGGGCTTATTCAGAATGAATGGAAAGTTTATGTGAAGAGGCCATTGGATCGGGAGGAACAAGATCTGTATCTTCTCAATATTACCGCAACTGACGGCCTTTACGTGTCTCAGATGACGGTTGAAGTGACGGTCATTGATGTGAATGATAACAGTCCAGTTTGTGAGCAGGTCTGTAACCAGAATATATTTGCTCCTATTAATGTTGCTTTAGTTTCCATTTGTGTAACCGTCTTAAAGGAAAACTATACCCCCAAAATGAATACTTAAGCAACAGATAGTTTATATCAAATTGAATGACATATTAAAGAATCTTACCAAACTGGAATATATATTTACATAAATATTGCCCTTTTACATCTCTTGCCTTGAACCACCATTTCGTGACTCTATCTGTGCTGCCTCAGAGATCACCTGACCAGAAATACTACAACATTAACTGTAACAGGAAGAAGTGAGGAAGCAAAAGGCAGAACTCTGTCTGTTAATTGGCTCATTTGACCTTACATGTGGTTTGTATGTGTGCACAGTGAATCTTACGATCTCAGGGGGCAGCCCTTATTTTTTAAAATGGCAATTTTCTATTTATGATTACCCAATGGCACATACTACTAAAAAAGTATATTATTATGATGATGGTTCATTTACATGAAGCAGGGTTTTACACATGAGCTGTTTTGCTCAGTATCTTTTAATAGAGACCTACATTGTTTGGGGGGTATAGTTTTCCTTTAATTTGCCTTGGCAGTCTCTGGGAGGCTGAAATGCTTATTGACTCTTGTTTACATATTACTAAATCGCGTCACCTTTATTGTAGCATTTGCTGCACAATATACTGTTCCCATAAATTTATGCACAGATGGAGCAAACTTTGTCTCAGACAGCTCACCATTATCACATCTCTTGAACATGAATGTTGTGCCATGGTGTATTGTGTGATGGGAGAACAAAGTTTGCTTCATCTGCATGTTGCAAAATGTGACTCGTGTTTTGTCCTATATACAGGTAGCAAACACGGCATCTTTTCCAGAAGACATCCCTCCTAATAAGATGATTATGAAGATTAGCGCTAGAGATGCCGATATTGGGACCAATGCAGAAATCCATTACTCTCTCCATGGGTCTGGCTCTGATCACTTTTACTTAGACTCTGAGACGGGTAAGTAAATAAAACTCATTTTTGTGGATGTAGAAAATGCATGATTTTTATAAACAGTGTACTTGGATCATGCTGAATTTATACTAGTTAATGATGTACTCAAACGTTTAAGGCAGGTGTGTCCAAACTTTTTGCAACAAGGGCCAGATTTAGTGAGGTGAAAATGTGTGGCGACCATTCAAACTGACATCAATTCGGAGGTAGCTAGCTTGTGAACAGGATCATTCTGCAACTCCCAGCATCCCTCTTATTTCAGGATCTCTTCTATAAATCAATAATGCCCAAGTTAAAAAAAATACATGCTGCTGTAAAGGTGCCACTTATCACCGCCCCAAAGTGACCAATATTCACCATGAAAGCACTGAGTACCTTAACCCACATCAGCACTGCTCTGTGTCCAACCCACAAGCCACCAAACTGCCAGCCCATTGCCCCCAAACTGCCAGCCCAGTGTCACCAACACAACCCGTGTCCCAGAGCTTATTGAGGTTTGTCAGTATGGCGGTGTCTGTATAAGAAGCCGAGCAGTGTCCATTGCAGAATGAGCCCATGACAGACTGAGGGTCAGCTCCAGAACAGCCTAAGCCCAGTGGCAGGAGAATAACGAGGCCTTTGCCAGAGCTGGGCACCTCCCAGCAAACACAGTCTTTAGTAGTGGGATAAACAGAAGCCAGGGAATCGGCCGGACCCAATCCCAAAAAGTCCATTGAAGGACATAGGAAAACACAGAAATCCATCAGAGACATTCCCTGTCCGTCCTCTCCCTCACACAGGCCTCTCGCTCTGACCCGCACCCCTTACCTGCAATATCCAAGCCTACGTACAAACCACTCCCATCGGGATTCTTCGGTCAGTCCCGTAGTGGTGCTGGGTGGAACAAGCACGCTCACCAACCAAACCAAATGTCCAGATGGGGCCACCGTATGATGTAAGCTCCTCATAACAGCAAAACACTCCCCCCATGATCAGCAGTGGCAGTCACTGTCATTGAGCAAATAGCACTGAATCACCCAGAACTGCTGATAAAGGATAAGTCAGGGCCGACCATTACCGTTCGTGTTTATTTGCCTCTACTAATCTTTCACTGGACTGAATCTGCCTGTAGCACCCAGTAGCACTTGGGGCACATATAGCATACCAAAAAATGCACCACCAGGTTTCATGTGCGGGCCATATTCTGGTATATTTTTGGAATTTGCTGCGGGCCAATTAAAAATGGATAGCGGGCTGCATTTGCCCAGCGGGCCGTAGTTTGGACACCCCTGGTTTAAGGCCTCCAGGGTGTCTTCTGAATATTTCGGTGGCAACACATTTTGTAAGACCAGTTTGGATTATTTCAGTTGAGTAGCCCAATCACAGCTCTATCAGCTGGTAGTTTTAACAAACCATTTGAATATACTATCTTCACAGAAAATCAGCCTCCTTATCTCTCCAACAACAACTTTTGAAGTAAAAAGGGTGGTGCAACCACATAAAAACATACAGGAATGTCTGAAACTTTTCTAACTACAGGTATGGAATCTAATATCCAGAATGCTTGGGACCTGGGGCTTTCTGGATAATGGATCTTTCCGCAATTTGGATCTTCATTCCTAAAGTCTACTATAAAATCGTATAAACGTTAAATAAACCCAATAGGCTGGTTTTGCCTCCAGTAAAGATTAATTACTGTATATCTTAGCTTGGATCTTGTACAAGGTGTTGTTTTATTATTATAAAGAAAAAGGAAATCATTTTTTTAAAACTTGGATTATTTAGATAAAATGGAGTCCATAATAAGGAGCTTTCAGTATAATGGGTTTCTGGATAACGGATCCCATCCCATACCTGTACTAAAACTACTTTTCTCATGAATGCAAAATGGTTACCTACATAGTTGAATTTCTACCAATGTAACATATAAATGTAAATACATATACAAATACATTCATCTAAGGATGCACAGAATCTACTATTTTCTCTCCATTATTATGTGAATGGTTTGGCCGAATACTGAACCCTAATTTGCATATTTAAATTAGGGAAACAAGGGGGAAAGAGGCAAAAAAGAGTAAAAAATGTGCCTTCCTTGTTTGTGTGACGAAAAGTCATATGATTTCTTGGATTCTGCCGAATCCTGCTGAAAAGGCAAAATCCCGAACCGAATCCTGAATTCAGTGCATCCCTAAATTCACCAGATTAGTTTCAATGTAATGTTTTTCCTTCACTTCATAATAGTCCTTATCCTTTGAGTGTAAGTCATATACTGGTGGGATTCCAATTCGGCCCGATTTGACAATGTGCTGTATTGTTCTGAACTTGGTATAAGAAAGATCAGAGAATAACCCCTTTATAAGATTAGGTTGTCTTATATCCACAACCAGTGACTTGCGAATAACATGTTGCTCACTAACCCCTTACCCCCCCCCTTTGAAATCAAAGCAGGTGCTTATTTTTGAATTCCTGGCTTGGAGGCAAGTTTTGGTAGTATAAAAACTAGGGATGCACCGAATCCAGGATTTGGTTCAGGATTCTGCCTTTTTAGCAGGATTCCAACCAAATCATAATTTGCATATGCAGATCTCAAAACAAGGAAATATTTTTTCCCCTTCCCGTACCTAATTTGCATATGCAAATTAGGATTCGGTATTCGGGCAAATTTTAACAAACGATTTAGGGGTTTGGCCTAATCCAAAATAGTGGGTTTGGTGCTTCCCTAATAAAAACTAGGTGTACTGCCAAATAGAGTCTCCTGTAGGCTGCCAGTCCACATAGGGGCTACCAATAGCCAATCACAGCCCTTATTTGGCACCCTCAGGAACTTTCTTTATGCTTGTGTTGCTCTTTATACAATTGAATGTGTCTAACTGGTAAAAAAAAAAAGGTTGGGGAGGCCTACATCCTCCTTTCCAAACTACACCACTGCTCCACCCCATTTTTCTAACCTGTTCAGAAAAAGCAGACTTGATGCTCCCTATCTTGGACCAGGAGCATGCAAAGTTTACCCCAGATTCAGATTGACAGTGGTGCTTGGGGCAAATACACAGAAGTGCAATGAGCGTATTTCGACGAGTACAGGTATGGGATCCATTATCCGTAAACTCGTTTTTCAGAAAGCTCCAAATTACTGAAAGGAAGTCTTCCGTAGACTCCATTTTATCCAAATAATTCATTTTTTTTACAAATTACTACCTTTTTTCTCTGTAATAATAAAACAGTAGCTTGTAGTCGATCCCAGCTAAGATATAATTAATCCTTATTGGAAGCAAAACCAGCCTATTGGATTTATTTAATGTTTATATGATTTTCTAGTAGACCCCTTTAATGATTTCATATTGATGAATGCTTCATGGCGATGTCCTATTGAGGTCTATGTTGAATGCATTGGCTGGGCAAGTATTGTGCCTGCTGTTGATCATACAGAAAAACCCGCATAGCAGGAATATTCTGTGCACACAATGAGCTGTATCCTACTTCTTTATCTGTTTATTTAACAAATAGAAAAGCCCTGTTATTAAAATGGTATATTTTCTTTAGTCTGATCTGACAATTCACACCTTAGGTTCCAATACATTGCCTTTTTTTACACTGCTTTTCTTTCATTGCAAATAGAATCCCACAGTCAGCGGGTTGTACCATTGAAAGGCCAGTCTCACAATGCCGCCTATCTGTTAGGTCTGTTCCTCAAAGCATTACATGGCAGGCTTTTTTTTTTTCTTGTGCCGGAATTGTTCAGCTTCTGTGAATGTCTGAGCGTTTGTATTGTGTATAATACAAATGATTGTCCCACCGTCATTTCAAATAATGCCATTGTTTTTCAATCAATTACAGGTGAGTTAAAAACCTTGTTCCCGTTGGACAGAGAGGAAGTCCCGGTGTACAACCTTTATGCCCGGGCCACCGACGGGGGAGGACGATTCTGCCAATCTGAAATCCGTTTAAGCCTGGAAGATGTTAATGATAACCCCCCAATGTTTTCGTCGGATCATTACAGCGCCAGCGTCTATGAGAACACAGTCACCAAAACTCTGCTCACGCGGGTACAGGCCAATGATCCAGATGTCGGTACGTAAACGACTCCTATAACAATTCAATATCAACGTTTTAGCAAGAGGAATGGGGTGGGTTGATAATGGCTCCAACTCCCAGATATTTGACATGTGAAAGAATTCTTAGGGATTGATCCCACTGAGAAAGTGCAACAATAGTTGTGAGTCCTTCCGAAAGAACAGTCAAGATTATCAAAAATATTTATTAGGACATAGTAAAAAATGGCCTAACGTGTTTCATGCCTGTAGGGGCACTTACTCATTGGCTCAGCCTATGAGTAAGTGCCCCCTACCGGCACGAAATGCGTTAGGCCGTTTTTTACTATGTCCTAATAAATATTTTTGATAATCTTGACTGTTTTATGGAGGGACTCACAACTATCGTTGCACTTGTTTTGACCTGTGGACTGGGGTGAACTGTGAGTATATCCCTCCCACAAACATTTATAGCTTGTTAGCATATCTCATTGATAATTTTTGATTGTGGTAGTGCATATACTTTTTCCTGGCACCTGTTCTTTTTTGTTTTATTGATCCCACTGACCCATCAGATTGGATAAATATTGATACGGATTGAACTGCTGCTTCCCTTAGTTTTGTATGTGCAATCGGATTCCCCATTTATTGTTAAAATATTGGGTGAAAGTCATAGGAAGCGGCACATGAGGGTGACATGGGTGTGCTCCTAATAACTTAACGGGTCGTTCACCTTTAAGTTGACTTTTGGTATATTTTAGAATGGCCATTTCTGAGCAACTTTGCAATTGGCCTTCATTTTTATAGTTTTTGACTTATTTGTCTTTTTCTTCTGACTTTTTCCAGCTTTCAAATTGGGGTCACTGAAAATGAATTGCTCTGTAAGGCTACACATTTAATATTTGTGCTACTTTGTATTACAGACCTTCCTATTCAGGTCCTCTCCTATTCATATTCCAGTCTCTTATTCAAATCAGTGCATGGTTGCTAGGGGAATTGAGATCCTACCAACCAGATGGCTGAAATTGGAGAGCGGCGGAATAAAAAGCAAAATAACACAAAAACCACAAATAATAAAAAATGAAAACCTAATGCAAATTGTCTCAGAAAATCACTGTCTGCATCATACTTAAAGTTCATTTCAAGGTGAACAACCCCTTTAAGTCAGGTGTGATCCATCTGGCACAAAATGAAGCACCTACAGGTATAGCACGCAGGTGTTATGTACACGGCTGGATTAAACCATTTCAGCAAATATGAGCAGGCACTTAAAAATGCAATGTGGCCATGAGTTTAAATGTCTGAAAAAGCCTTACACATTTTGTACTGCATGAAACCCACATTTCTACTGGTGAGTTTATATCTTTCCTAAATTTGTAGGGAGTTTTTGTGTAGGGAGCACTGTTGTACAGGGCTCCTTTGTGATGAGGTAAGGTGCAACCAATGAAGCAATAAATATGAAAACTTAGAATCCATATCTCTAGTTTATATCTATTTTCCTGTAGGAAAGAATTCACTATATAATACACAAAAGCCATGAATATCCTGTAAATTATATCCTTATAAATGGTGAGTTCTGATGTCATCAGTTATAAACGGTGAGTTCTGATGTCATTTCTGTCACATGACTCACTGAAACTTGTGTATTATAATAAATAAAGTACCCCCAGTTGTAAAGTATGAGGATATTAGAAGTTACCTCGGAGTTCCATGACCTGTATAAAAATGGTCATGAAACTCCGAGGTAACTTATAATATCCTTATATTTTACAAGAGGGGGTACTTTATTCACTATATTATAGTCAACTACAACAGCTACTAATGTCACTCTGGATCATTTATGAAGCCTGGACAAATTTGCACCTAACATGGCAGTAAACCATGGCAACCAATCAAAATGTAACTTTCATTGTACTTTTATCAGCACGCTGATAAAAGCTGATCACTGATTGGTTACTGCCCAGGTGCACCTTTGGATAGGATTTATAAATGAGCCCCTGCTGTCTAGGAATTAGGAACCCAAAATAGGTGCCCGTGCTGTTTACTAAGGGTCACTGTGATCTCCCTGAATACAGGGAAGTTAGAAAATAGAATAATTGCATTTGAAGCTGGTTCCTGGACTCAAGTAGGACCCCAGAAAAAAGAGCTTTAATAAGTTTACAAGATATTGGCATCACAAATCTTTAATATCAATTTTTAGTAGAAGTATCTAACTCAAGGCTGAATATATTGTTTCAAAATAACAACGGATGATAACTTTATCTTTGTAATGGTATAAATCCAAAAATACGCATTAAACTGGAATCTATGCTTATAAGTCCTAACTGTCATATGGTTTGATATAAGGCAACTCTTGCACTGAAAATGTTTCGCCTGTCTATAAATCTGCCAGCAAAGCCGGTTTGAAGTTCTGCTTTGAATGAGAAGAGGATTTGTTCTATTGAAGCCGTATGTGTCGGGGGTTTATTTGTGGGATTTTGTGCATCTGGAGCCGCTTTGCAAGGTAGATGTATCAGTTTGAATCTCATGTAAAGTCATGTACGACAAGAGGGAGCCCTTTCACAAGCCTGACTCAATATTGAGAAAATAAAGTTTACCTAGAAGATATAAGACATTGTAAAATATACAGAAAAAATCTTTTCTAGAATGTAGGGGAAAAAATATATATATATATATATGTTATTTAAAGAATTTAACGAAATATACCCGGTATTAATCTAGGCTCTTCAAAATGCATAGGGGCAAATTTACCAACCTCCGAAAAATCGTCAGCGACGGCTTCGCTCACAGCGTGACACTTCGCCAGGCGTAGATTCACCAGGACAATGCTAATTCACTAAAATCCAAAGTTGTGTCCAGGGCGCCGAATGCTGGCAAAGTTGCGCTAGTGTTACTGCGCCAAGCAAACTGAAATTGCGCTAGTGTTGGCTAATTTGCATACGGCGGAAGTTAAAGTACAATGGACGTATATGTTGCAGCAAATACATTACATTACACAAGTCCAGGGAACCTTAATAAAGTAAAATAAAGTTGTTATATTGCCCTACACATGAGCCCAGTGTATAGTTTATGTGCCATATGTTAGGAAATGTAGGGGGGAAGCCAGTTACCCCCAAAAAAATGTACGCTCTTTTTCAGCTTAATCACCCTGAAAAAGGAAAAGTCGCCAGCGTTTTTTGGGACTTCGCCTGGTCTGAGTTGGCGAAGGCAAGTCTGGTGCAAAAGGTAATGTTCAGTAAAATCCGCATCTTAGTGAATTTGCTTAGTTACGTCCATTCACCAGAGCGAAAATTCGCCAAGCATTAGGGAGAGAAGTACCACTAGAGTCTATCTCCTTTGCTAGCGAAATTACGCCAGCGACGTTAGTAAATCGGCGAAGTACCGAAATGACGTCGCATTTTCGCCCACTTTAGTCCCTTCGCCCTTTAGTAAATTTGCCCCATAGGGTTGCCACCCAAAGATATCTGTCAGTGAAGAACAAGTCCCCAGTAGCTTGTATTCAAGTAGAGAATGTGTAATGGAAGTACAAATAATGATGCAGTTTTTCTTTAAATTTGGTTCTTCAGAGGCGGAACTACAACTAACCCAACAGTAGAGTAGAATGTTTAAAATGTCATATTGTCAAATTTATTTAAATGAGGAGCTTTGTATGTATATATTAGTATAATGCTGCTTCACATTGGCAAACATACCTAAGGACTAGATTGTTCAATGCTCTGATGGTTAGTCTATGTGTGGGTCCCTACAGCCATTTATGGGGGTTCAAGTATTCAGTTCATTTGTATTGGAGTTGTGTGTCCAAAATGGGATGCTGGTTGGGTGGTGGCACCCATCATTGCTTTTATGGGGTCAGCAACTGAAGGGGGTTTCATAACTCCTTCTGTTGTAGCCTCTGTTTAAATGTAAATGGGGTATACTTAGGGCTCAGAAGTGTGCTATTAGGGTTCTACGTTTTAGGGTTACATTACAGGTGGTTATAGGAGTCATATGTAGTGATGGGCAAATAAATTTGTCTGTCACAAATTCGAGGCAAATTTCTGCATTTCGCCGCCACCCGTGAAAATTCGCCAGCGTCAAAAAATTTTGGACGCGCATCCTAAAGGTCGCTCTCGTTAAAAACGGCGCGCCTCAACACTATTCAGACGGCCATTGACTTTAATGCCAGCGTCAAAATCGATGCAAGCGACTTTTCAGACGCTCATCCAAAATTGAACACGGGTGTCAATTTTGGTTTTCACGTTTTTTTGTCGTTTCACAAATTTTTCTTGAAATTCGCACATTTTCCGGCAAATTGAAATGGGAGACCAGAGCTTGACATTATCCAGAAGTTCAATGGGCCCTCTAAAGATCATAGCTATATATTTTTTAAAACCTAGGTAGATCAAGCCACTATACAAGAAAAGAATATCTAGATGCCTACAATTCTGCCATATTCTTCAAACCTTTATTATAATTCCAGTTTCACTATGGTTTTCCATGAGAGCAGTGAAAGATCTCGTTTTTTTCTTGGCCACCTCTGCTTGAACTCCTCATGCTGGCAGTTTAATCAAAAGAAGCCGGCGTCATCAAGATCCGCTCCTACTGATGCCATTGCACTGACATTTCTGAAGACTTTCCCAGGTTTTCTGACAAGTCGCTTTTCTTACAAAAGCGACACTTTCTTCAAAGGAATTCTGCCGGATTTGACATAAGTTTAAAATATTGTTAAAAGCCTAAGGAGAAAAAGAATCTCAGTGGAAACGGCTGAAACAGATAAGAGATTCTTTATCTAACATAAAATGCCCATTTATTTATTGTGTTGAAGGGGTGAGAAGGTCAATACAAAACCCAGTTTTAATATCTTGTAAATTTTAATATCAGTTCTGTAAAGGGGATCTGTCTAGTTATAACATATTCACATTCCAATACTTAAAACATCATTACCAGGTAATAATATTACAGATCAGAAGTAAATTGGCCGCTAAGTCTTTGTTTTTATCCTCTGATGAAGTGATGGGCAAATAAATTTGTCAGGCATGGATTCGCAAGGAATTTCCACGGTTCGCCGCCAGCGAATAAATTCACGAAACTGCAGCGAAAACGAATTCAAATAATTCGCCGGCAAAAAAAACGCGCGTCAGAATAGTCACGCGCATAAAAATTGTTGTGTTTCAAAATTATTTGGACGACCGTTGACTTCAATGTGTTTTGCCATTTTTTTGGCGAAGCAAACAACACAGATTCGCCCATCACTACTCTGACGTTCTAGCCATGTCATGGTTTCCTTCCACCAAATCATGGATTTGGTTTGGGATTTGTATGAATTTAAGACATTTTTAGAAGGGTTTGCCTGGCCAAACTCAATCCTAACCTTATAATTTGCATTGCGAGGGCTGCGGCTTTTTTGCTCATGTGCTAACAATTTCCTTTTGGCGTGAGGGTTTGGATTCTGTGTGCTATTTGGTTGAATCCACACCAAAGTATTCAAGGATTTGGCCGAACCCAGAAAAGAAGGGTTTGGTGCATCCCTAGTCCTGATTGGCTACAAGCTAATCAAGCAATGTCAATGTTCTACTGAAAAATTCTATTGATTTCATTTGCTTCAAGTTGCTGCCATGTTAGTACTCTAATTCTTATAAATATATATACTAAAGTTTTGATTGGCTACAAATTGGTCTATTCATAAGAATATTTTAAAGCTCTGATTGGAAGTTTTTCTAGCTTTATGAATGTTTCAGTGCTCTGATTGGCTACAACTTCCAAGCATGTTAACATTCTAAAGTTCTAATGGTCTAGCCATGTACTGTACATTGGTCTAGTCATGTGATTTTTCTTATGATGCAATTGGCTACTGGTCAGCCTAACCATGTGAATATGCTAATGAGCCAATTGCCTACAGGCTGAACCCATTACAAAGCTAGTTATACACAGACAAAAAAAAAAAAAATATATATATATATATATATATATAATAGGTATTCATGCTAATGAAATATAGGGAATATGACTAAAAAGATCAACAACCCCAATGCCAATGAGAATACTTGGGTACCAAAAAACTCTTGAACACTGAGGGGGTTTTTTATCAAAGGTCAAATATTTTTTCATACTTCGAAAAAACATACTGTAAATTGAAAAAAACTAAATTCAGCGAGTTTGGCGGTTAACAACCCAATTAATTAATTGAGTTTTCGATGCGAAAAACCTTGAATTGCTCGACTTGATAAAGTTTTTGGGCAAAACCACCTGAAAAAAACTCGAACATCATGAAGGCTATTAATATCTTCAAATGGTTCAAGAGACCTCTACCATTGACTTCTACATGACCTTGACAGGTTTCAGATGGTATATTTTTTCAGGCTATTTCCAGGGTTGGAATATAATAAATCTCGAAAAATTTTATTTTTGATCAAAAAAAACCCCCTCAAACTCGAATTTTTCGTGGAAAGCACAACCCGAACCTTAATAAATAACCCTTTTTGAGTAAATTAACAGAATTGCCATATCTACTGTGGCAAAATAGAATGGTTGCTCTCATTTATAAGAACAAAAATTTGCTCTTGAGGCTCTCCTGCCAATTATTTTGCCAATATGTTTTACTGGATTTATCTAAATACATCAGTAGTGATGGACGAATAAATTCGCCAGACACAAATTTGCGGTGAATTTCTGCGTTTCGCTGCAAGCGAATTAATTCGCCAGCATAAAAAAAATTGTTGCACCTAAAAATTATTTGGACCAAATAGTAGCGGGTATAAAAATGGTCAAAAAAAATTATTTTGACGCCCATTGACTTCAATTTGTTTCGTGAATTTCATGAAACGCCACAGATTCGCCCATCACTATACATCAGTTGATTTATCCTTTATCCATATATTTGGCAAGTGGTAGAAACCCACAAGCATCAGTTTCCATCTCTATGTACATTTTTCTAGCAGAATTTAGAGCCAAAGATCTCAAGAATTGAGTTTTATTGCTCTCATGCTACAATGTCGATTTTGATTGGTGGCATTCTGCAAACCAATCAGAATATACGATCATGCTTATCCGACGGCTTCTGCATCCGCTGCCTAAATGATGAAGGGGACTTTATTATCCCTTAGACTGGTCCATTCTAAAATTATTTTATTGATCGGAATGTCAGGTTTCTTCAGCAATAGTCAGTTAGTCGTGAAGCGAGCAAATATTTCATCGATCAACAAAACTCTTCTGACAGACGTTCCCCATGAATATAAACGTTCCGCACATAACAGTTTGTCTTTAGCGGTGAACAAAGAATAGAGATGTAAGCAGATATAGAGCCGACGTTGCATTGCTTTATAAATTACCTTCTTCAAGGTTCAGGCCTGACATTGCTTGATATTCCATCAATAATTTTATAACCAGCGTGTAACTGCTGCATCTAAATCTCATCATGTGATTGATGTCAGTTAAGAAATATTATCCATCAGTCTAGACCTTAACTCTTCTTCACAGTGTTACTTTTACTGAACATTATAAACCAAAAAGGTTTAATTTCTATATGTTTAGCTAAACTACATCTCCCATCAAACTTTCAGAATGCAGTAAGCCTGTTGGATGCTCTATGCTTTTGGGGAAATGACAAAGGACTTCTCATTCAAAATTACAGTTAGGCAATTCGGGGTTCTGTAAGTTGCTTTTCAGACGCCCCCATCTTTACCATCATCATTGAGGGCAAAAAATACTGAAGCCAAAAATGTTTATCCTGTGGCTGATTTCAACCATTCCACCGTACTATTTTTTTCACTTTCTTTTTTTCACCTGGAAAAAAATTCAGTTTTTTTAGCACAGAAAGTGTCCATAGATGTCATAGCACGACAAAAAACATCCATTCATTCCTGTCTTTGGCAAAATTTGGCAGTGTTTTATGGTGGGATGCACAGAATCAAATATTTGGTATTTGGCTGAATCCCCGAATCCTTCATGAAAGTTTTGGCCGAATACCGAACCAAATCTGCATGCTAATTTGCATATGCAAATTAGGGTCAGGAATAGTGATGGGCGAATTTATTCGCCAGGTGCGAATTCAAGGCGAATTTGCACAATTCGAGCGAATAAATTCGTGAAACGCCCGCGAAAATTTGCCTGAAAAAATTCTCTGGCGTCAAAAAATGTTTTTTCGGGGAAACAGCGCAAATTCGCCCATCACTAGTCAGGAAGGGAAAAAGTTTAAAAAACATTTTTTACTTCCTTGTTTTGTGACAAAAAGTTATGTTATTTCTCTTCCTGTCCCTAATTTGCATATGCAAATTAGTATTTGGATTTGGTTGACCAGGCACAAAGATTCTGTCGAATCCTGCTGAAAAAGACTGAATCCTGGCCAAACCCCAAACCAAATCCTGGATTCGGTGTGTCCCTAATGTTATGATTGTTTTCTGCAGTTTTGCATTTTTTCAGTGAAGCAAAATGGGGCAGTTCTGCTCATCACTGGAAAAATCAGGTGTAATTTTGACACATCCTATGGTCCCAGTGGATCACGGATTATCAGTCTTGATTGAAAATTTTAATCAAAATTTGTTGGCCAGAAGGAAGAGGAGACATAAGTTCACTTCACTTCCTACTATTTCAGTCCTGCACTGGGTTGGGTACTCGCAGAATTCCCACAAACTGGTCTGGTTTCTGGCATAAAGTCCCCTATTTCCTGACTGTGTGGGATTAATTCCTCCCAACCTCCCCTGTGGTTTGGGCAATTTTTTCCCTTGTCCTGCTGAATCACTTCTGGTTTTGTGGGCCCCAAGTCGGAAGGTAAGTTAAGTCTTTGTGGTCCGGGTTTGAAGAGTGGTTCTTGGTAGTGGGGATATATTGGGTGACGGGAGCGGTTTTGGTTACATATCAGAGGGTCTAAGTCGTGATGGCTTACAGGGCTCTAGCTTTGGCGGAACAATGTAAAAATGGCCACACACCTGTATGATATTCCTTTGCTTGGCCACCATGTCAATCTGTCAGGAACCACATGGGTTGTCCCATGTATCGTCATGAGTAGTTATGGGCGAATCTGACCCGTTTCACTTGCTGAAAAATTACTGTTCCAGGAGTCACCTGTATTTAATCCTCATGTAGGAGAAGAAATGTGCTTGGTTGAAGAATAATTGAGTACAGTGGGGCAAGCCTTGGTCATGGCCAAGAATCTGGTTTGGTTCCCAGGAGGCAGACTTGTTTCTAAAAGCGAAACACACATATCTGAGGTTTCAGTACTGAGGGGGCGCTATAGCTCAGCCAAAAACACCAGACTTGTGTAGTCCCAAATTCAAAAACAAGTCCCTTTAATACCAGATGTGAGAACTCAATTATATTCAATTTAAAAAATCCCAGTAGAACTGGCCACTATCTCTTCATCACTGGGTGCTGGCTCTCCTAAGAACCGGATGTCATGTCTATAAAAACATAGTAAAAGAAGGGCGCTCTCCCTGGTGTAATCTCATTTTGTAATTATTCTTTATTAAAAATGTTTGCACTTACAATGCTGTAGGCATCATCAGCTCATTGATAGTCAATAAAGAAGGATTAAAACCCAACATCTAAAATGTGACTTCTTCGGGGCTATAGAAGAAACCATTTTGCTTTCCAAGATATAGCAACACAAGCGCTCAAATAAGGAGGACCATAAACTATACAGAAGCATATATATACATATTTCTTAATTGCATGTATTAGCAACTTAGCCTGATAACCCCAGTATTTATTATCCTATCTACTAGCCATAGAAGGCTGAATTTCCCATAGCGCGTGTCAAATAAAGGGAGATGAGTTTTTGTTATTTTTAAGCAGTGACAAAAAACATCTGCTCTGGGAATAAAAGCTTCATGAAAATATTAATCTTAAATCGTCTCTAAAAAAAAGCAGGTTTTTTTTGGTTCACAGTTCGCACTCACGTTCATCAGATAATTGTAGATTTTATGCACCTACGCCGGAGAAGCTAAGGAATGTCTCACCTTGCAAAGCCACAAAATGCAATTTACTAAAATTATAACACCAAATAAATTATCAGATGGAGCCGGTATGTGATGTTGTTATAGTTTTCAGCTTTAATTAGCACCGAAACAGCTAAGTCAGTGGGAGAGGCACGCACGCATGAGCCGCCTTCCCTTCACATCTCATTAGTTTAGGCTGCCTTAGCATGCGCATCTACATTACAAAGCACCGGGGTATTGAGCAAATAAATTCTTTGCTAAATCTGCCAGGAAATTCTTATCAGAGAGACAAAATGTGTGTCAGTCGGAAATGTAGTTGATAATTGAAGTTTGGCGCAAAGTTTTGGGATACAGACTTGTTTCATGGATTAGTAATGTTTGTAATGACGAGCAAGTTCATTCTGAAAAAGAACTTTAACTTGTATAAATTTATCATTAGAAAAAAATGTTTTCCCTTGATCTTTCTACTCAAATGGAACTGCCATAATTGTTTGTTTGTTTGATGTTCCATGTCCTGGAATAACAAGAAGGTGGGTCCCATGCTGTATTAACTATTTAGTAGTAAAGATCCAAAGTATGAATAGACCCATCCAACCCTCTTGGATAACAGGTCCCATACCTGTATCAGCACTTTAAAAGGATTATTCACCTTCCAAACAATTTTTTTTTTTAAAAAAAATCCCTTTTCTGTGAAAAAAAATCAGAGAAAATCAAGTAAACATTAAATAAACCGAATAGGCTGGTTTTGCTTCCAATAAGGATTCATTATATCTTAGTTGGGATCAAGTACAAGCTACTGTTTTATTATTACACAGAAAAGGGATTTTTTTTTTAAATGAGGATTCTTTGGAGATGGTTTTCCCTGGAGCTTTCTGGGTTTCCGGATAACTGATCCCATACCTGTGGGACCTGTTATACTAAGAAGCTGTTGCGTACGGCCAGTTTTACAACTGTAGGCTATGGAATGCAGAATGGGGTCATGGTGTTCTCCTGGCCTCTGGTCAGATTATCCCTGGCCCTGGGGATAGACAACTTCTGTTTAATAGATCCTTTGCCATTAACTGGAATTAGTAGTACAAGTATGGGATCTGTTATCCAGAAACCCACAATGCAGAAAGATCCAGTCTCCCATAAACTCCATCATAATCAAATAATCCAAATTTTTAAAAATGATTTCCTTTGTCTCTGTAATAATAAAACAGTACCTTGAACTTGATCCCAACTAAGATATAATTGATCCTTATTGGAAGAAAAACCAGTATATTGGGTTTATTTAATGTTTACAGGATTTTCTAGTTGACTTAAGGTATGAAGATCCAAATTACAGAAAGAACTGTTATCCAGAAAACCCTGGTCCCGAGCATTCTGGATAACAGGTCCCATACCTGTACATTATTTATCACAGGGGCAGAACGGCAACTCTTATGGGGTTATTTACTAAACTCTGAATGCAAAAATCACGAAAAATGTGTGATTTTTTTTTATATTAAATCTGAAATTTAAAAAAAAAAACACAATTTTTTCGGAATTTATTAAACCCCAAGGATGGAAAAGTCAGAAAATGCATCTCAGACCTGTCGAGGTTGCATATAAGTCAATGGGAGAAGTCACAATGATTTTTTGATGTGCGCTGGAGTTTCGTGCAAATTCAGATTTTTTACCGCAAAACAAATTTTCTGGAAAATATAATAAATAAGCGTAAAAAATCCAAGCGGATTTCATTGACGTTTGTAGCAGAAAATATTGAGATAAATTCGGACTTTAATAGATAACCCCCTTAGTCTTATGCTGTATGGTGGAAAGTGGTGGAAAGTGGTACTGCAGGTAACTGATTACTAGAATAATAATTTATCATTGTGATGAAGTTTGTCTTGTTGGCATTACTGTGACTATGTTGTAGATGTGCATTTATTAAAGGTAGAAGAGAAAAGTAAACCTGAAAACCTAAAAATCAATTGGTTGCTAGACAACATTGGATTTATTTTTGGAAAATACAGAGAAGTAAAATTCTCTTCCCTTTTTCACAAGATACGGTCCTTTATATTTGTGTTGGACGGAGAAATCTCTTCTGAGTGCTCAGTGTTTTGTTTGCTTATTGCTTGGGGAAGAAAAAGCCTTCAGTTCTTGAATTAAAGTGATTTTCTGGTTTGTTTTTCTGTTTTTTTCCCCAGGAATAAATAGAAAGGTTGTCTATTCTCTAGTGGACTCAGCCGATGGCCATTTCACTGTAGACATGTCTTCCGGAATCATCATTTTAGAGCAACCTCTTGATCGGGAATTACAGTCTTGTTACAACATTACAGTAAAAGCCTCAGATCTGAGCCCTGTCTTGACCTTGTCTTCGCTTGCCTTTGTGACGATAACAGTCCTGGATGTTAATGACAACCCTCCTATATTCGAACGGAGGGACTATTGGGTCACCGTTCCCGAAGACACTGCACTCGGCACCAAAGTGCTGTCTGTTTTTGCCGCAAGCAAAGATGTTGGAACGAATGCAGAAATCGTGTATAGCATTAGGTCTGGAAATGAGCACGCAAGGTTCTACATCAGCCCAAAAACAGGTTAGTTATAGGTATCCTCATATTGTTCCGCAGTAGTTACATTTCTGTCTCTATTTTTTTATTTTTGTTTTTTGTTTCTTCTCCAAAATTTGACTGTAAGTGAAGCTGATCCAAGGTTTTGAAAGGTCTCCTCATATGTAGAGTGTTTTCCCCATAGCAACTAATACAGTAGGGGTCACTGGTGTAACTAGATACTACTGGGCCCCAAAGCCAATTAATTTTAGTTCCCCCAACATATCCAGAGCATGTCTTGTTTTACCAGTATATGTTGAAATTGCTCTTTATTTTGAACTCATGGGGCCCCCTATACCTCCTGGGCCCCTCTGCAGCCACAGGGTCTTCTTCCTCTGTAGTTACTCCACTGGTAGTTTTTATTTACACTCACATGTTCAGTGAGCAATGTGCAGTGTCCATGGTTTTTCCTATAATGCATAATTTTTTCCCAGAATCCCATTGTCATTGCACTCGCTTGGGGGGAGATGCATCTTACGCAGTTGTGGCCGATGCATCGAATGAAGCACATTTGTGCTTGAATTTTGTCACAAATTGAACACAAGACACAGAATAATCTCATAGTCCAATTAACATAATTTTCAGAGTGAAAGTGACACATGCACCCACTTCTTTAGAGGTAGGTGCGCTAAGCCTATTGACGCAGGGTTCTGAGGGAACCCCGGATCTACCGCCTGGTCCAGATGTGACAGCAGCTTCAAGGTTCCCTCAGCTTCCTGAGTCAAATAGAGCAAAATAACCCAATGATCGCAGCTACTGTATACTGAATTACAAGGAGCACCTTTAACAATTGGAGTTTTACCTTCAACTGACTGCAGTGAAATTTGAGCAACCGCAACTGCAGTAGTGGACTTAAATGAACTTGATTACATTTTGGTAACCTATAACCCCCTACATAGGCAACTAAGGTTCAATGTTTAGCTACCTACATAAAGACTAACAAAAGACCACTGTTAAGACCAAAACATTGACACTAGAATAAACAATTGGTAAGATACTGTATGTGAGTGCTCCTGGTTCTCTGAGATATGTGGATCTCAAACTCCAAGCAGCTGAACGTGTGGTGGTTATGGGAAATATTGAAGTGCTAAAATTTGCCTATATATATATATTCATTTGGCCAAACCACCACGTCAATTGTGAGCCATGTAAGATTCTTCAACCAGTGACTGCCTACATGAGCCAATGAGGTATCTGGTTGAAAACATCTTGCAATATATTCTGTCAGCAGGTCTCTTGTGAGCCATGTAAGGTTCTTCAACTTCCAGAGCCTACATGAGCCAATGAGGTATTCGGTTGAAAAGATCTTGCAATATTTTCTGTTAGCAGGACACTTTTAAGCCATGTAAGGTTCTTCGGCTTGTGAGTGCCTACATGAGGCATCTGGTTGAAAAGATCTTGCAACATCTTCTGTCAGCAGGTCTCTTGTGAGCCATGTAAGATTCTTCAACCAGTGATTGCCTATGTGAGCCAATGCGGTATCTGGTTGAAAACATCTTGCAATATATTCTGTCAGCAGGTCTCTTGTGAGCCATGTAAGGTTCTTCAACTTCCAGAGCCTACATGAGCCAATGAGGTATTCGGTTGAAAAGATCTTGCAATATTTTCTGTTAGCAGGACACTTTTAAGCCATGTAAGGTTCTTCGGCTTGTGAGTGCCTACATGAGGCATCTGGTTGAAAAGATCTTGCAATATCTTCTGTCAGCAGGTCTCTTGTGAGCCATGTAAGATTCTTCAACCAGTGATTGCCTATGTGAGCCAATGCGGTATCTGGTTGAAAACATCTTGCAATATATTCTGTCAGCAGGTCTCTTGTGAGCCATGTAAGGTTCTTCAACTTCCAGAGCCTACATGAGCCAATGAGGTATTCGGTTGAAAAGATCTTGCAATATTTTCTGTTAGCAGGACACTTTTAAGCCATGTAAGGTTCTTCGGCTTGTGAGTGCCTACATGAGGCATCTGGTTGAAAAGATCTTGCAATATCTTCTGTCAGCAGGTCTCTTGTGAGCCATGTAAGATTCTTCAACCAGTGATTGCCTATGTGAGCCAATGCGGTATCTGTGAGCCATGTAAGGTTATTTAACTAGTGACTGCTTCCATGAGCCAATGGGGTATCTGCCTGAAAAGACCTTGCAACATCTTCTGTCAGATGCCATTCTATTTTGGTTATTGAGTCCACTTAGGCTTGCACATGGATTAACACCATGTCACTTTAAGACCAAAAAAACAAATTGGCCAATAATATGGACCCATCTGTAGTTGCCTCATTATCAGCAAGAAAGTGGTTGTCCTTGTTTAGCTCTCTGTTTGTACAAACGATGCTGTATAATTTGAAAGTACCGTGCTACGGACCAATGACTGGGATTTTATTACTTTATAGTTAATTATCATTACCAAGTCTTTTTTATCCCCCCAGGAGCCATTTCAGTGGTTAATACTCTGGATTATGAAAACTGCAAGCATTTTTATCTGGTAGTTGAGGCCACAGATGGAGGATCTCCCCCACTCAGCGCCGTTACGACAGTGAACATCAATTTAACCGATGTTAATGACAACGCGCCCGTGTTCAGCCAAGAGGTTTATAGTGCAGTCATAAGTGAGGATGCTTCTGTTGGGGATTCCGTAATTATGGTCAGTGTTACATCTTCAATTTCCAATGCGTTATTTTATTTTACTGCATAGTGTAGTTTAAGGATTTTTTTCTGTATTTTAATCACTTTTTTTTTTTACTATTTACTTCCCCCATGGAGGGCCGCCAACGCCACGTTTCTGCTCTTTAAAAGATCAATTTATTTTAATATTAATATCATTGAAGGAGGCTAAACATGTATTTGTATCTTTAACGTTGTCATATAAAATATGATGAAACCATTCATTGAATTATTGCTTTCAGAGGAGGAAATTGCATTGACACAAAAAAAAACAAACCGCAGCGGTCGTTTGTGCTGTAAAATGTACTTAAGCAATTTCATCCGCGAGTGTTTGTAAAATACTCTGAAGCATCGTTCATGCTGAGTATGTACAAAGCAAATAGAACTTCCAGCATCTGCCTGCGTATCTTCAGAAGATGATTTCAGCTCTAGACTATGCTCATTATTAATTAAAGGCTGTACAATATACAAGCCTGATGAATTTTAGATGAACTTCTGCAATTACTATATTGGTGAGAGGGTTAGAGTTTGGGTAAGGGTAATTGACCAAATGTTTCACCTAGTAATCTGGGCTTCAAACCAAAAAGTCTTAACATTTCTTAAGGGATCATTGATCACTGTTTTGTTCTGTAATGTAAAAATTCTGAGCTTAGAGGTAGGTAGATGCAGAAGTACTAGGTAGTACATGCCTAGGGAAGCAGAAAAAAAACTGCCTATTCCTCTGATATTATACCCACTGTATTATGTTTAGGTAGCCAATGAC
This sequence comes from Xenopus petersii, assembly GCA_038501925.1. Classification (NCBI taxonomy): domain Eukaryota; kingdom Metazoa; phylum Chordata; class Amphibia; order Anura; family Pipidae; genus Xenopus; species Xenopus petersii. The sequence continues at coordinate 16,816,323 of CM076674.1, forward strand.
CCATTGGGTTGACCACCGGTTGGGAGGGTTCAGGTCGAAATTTGGGCAACCATTGTGGGTTATGGTTGGGTGCAGGTCAGACTGGGGAAGAACGTTCCTCCATTGATCCCAAAAATTCCTCATCTTTTATCCAGAGAAGCACACAGTAGTGTACAGATGACACAGGTACAGGTCAGGTGAGGGTCCTACAATGTCAAAATTTAGCAGGTTAGGATTGGGTCCGGATTAATGTTTTTTTGAGTTAAGGTCAGCTGCAGGTTGAGTTTTTCCTGACCTGCACATTACATGGATATCAGTTTGGATAGATGGACCATCATACACATACCAATAACTGTACAAGATGAAGTTTCCTACAATATTATTGATATGTGTATTGCCAGCTTAGCAAATGCAGTGAGATATTTCAAAAATCCTATGGCATTAAAGCAGTAACCCTCTTCAATAGATACATCATTTGTAGGTATTATGTTGCCCTTCCTATGGTACAGTAGTGTATACACTGTAAAGCTTACTGTATGTTTTGCTTTAATGCAGGTGTTTGCCGAAGACCTTGATAGCCCTCCAAACGGACGAATTGGCTTTTCCATTGTAAACGGCGATCAAGATGATCAGTTCATGGTTGATCCAGTTGTGGGCCTTATCAGAGTTAAGGACAAGCTGGACAGAGAAAAGGTAATGACCGTATCCCAGACAGGATAATTACGTAGAAACAACTTAATAAATAGCACTTTACAAGTTTACTATTTCTTAAGCTGAATAGCCTATCTTCCTTAGAATATACTCTTGTTGGTCTCATGTTTCTTGGCACTCCAAAACTTCAGTTCATGGACCCATAGTGAATTAAATTTGATGTACAATATGTAAATGTCCATAGGACCAGCTTGTTGACCAAACTGTCCATGCTCTGGCTACAAGCTGGTTTTCCACCACAATTGTCCTAGTGTCTCATGCCCTCCTAATAGAAAATGACCTACTCAGACAAAAAGGCATCACAATAAATGTTGACCAATTTGTTCAATGCTCTGGTTACAAACTGTTTTCCACCATAATTGTCCTAGTGTCCTCTGCCCTCCTAATCTAAAATGGCCTACACAGACAAAAAGGGAGCACAATAGGCTGTCATACATCAGTGAAAACACCATGATGGTCATGAACCCCAGCGAATAAAGGTTTGTTAGCACTCACATCAATCCGGTAGGAATGCAACAAATGAAGAACGAATATAATGAGCACAATACTACAAAGGGTCATGTCTACTGTGATGGAAACAGTAGTAAGATCATTCATCAATGAAGCTCTTGTGAAAGTGTTATCACCATTGCTGAATGATCCTGTAATTTAACTTCATTCAAATGGAAGGGCAGGTCGGAATAATTTAACGGCATGGTTTATGGAAACCCTGTTTGTATATTTTTGATAACAGTTAAAGAAATCAGCAGTGCAATAGGCCAGTATCTTACCTGCTCTCAGATAATTAGTGACCTTATGGTCCCACCAAGTGGGACCTTCTTCCAACATCTCTTCTTATTTATGGAGTAGTTGTATCTGGAGTCATGTACCTTGAATATCAATATCTAGTGTTTCTCTGTTCAAAAATAAGACCCAGTCAACTTATTATTCTCACTGGTAGGAATACACACACAGTACTAATAATATTCCAATGTTTGCTGATACAGGTTTACCCAAAGCAATTAATTCATTAATTGTTGATGGCGTGTGTCTTTGGACCATAATTGCTTCTTCCACTGACTATTCAGATTTTTCTGTACAGGTATCTGGCTACTCGCTCCTCGTTCAGGCAAGAGATAGCGGTGCCCCTCCATTGTCATCGACGGTGACTGTGAATATTGACATTTCCGATGTTAATGATAACAGTCCTCAGTTTACCCCAGCCAATTACAGTGCAGTTATCCAGGTCAGTGGGACGTGGACTTCTGTCTGCCAGAGGAAAAGTTATTTCCATTTTTAATTGTTGTGTTGGATTATTATTATTATTATTAATCTTGTTGACCTTCCAAAAGTATTGGGAAGGGTTTGCTGAGAATTCTGGGAACTTATGGGTCTTTAATACTCAACCAGTTTATAATGGAAGATACAATAGATAGTGTCAAGAAACGGGTGGAAGGTTTGTTGATAATAATACTTGTTTTGGTATATTCTATAAAACAAGAACAAGTAGTATACGCCCCATTTATGAACATGCACTAAAGACCACACAAATCACTGTGTTTTTTATGACACAACCTCTAAGCTCAATCACTAACTTGTCACCAAAGCAGTGAAAATGTGTTTTTCCCTGGAAGGCAAAATAAAGTGGTTGATGTTAGGTTGAATTCCAGTAATGGTGTCTGGCCCAAGGTAGCAAAATATTCAATTTCCTCTGTGTATATGATTGATCACATCAGATACGTAAGATAAAGAGCTGGCTGCCGGCCATAGTGATTATGGGCAAATAAACAGAATCTCTGGCGGATAGCCCTCTTCTGAGATAGACACAACCTTGCCTGTGAAAATGAATGAGATTGTCATCTTCCCTGCAAAACATGATCAGATTGTGCTCCCGTTTGTTATGGAGAAACTACATTTGCTTAGTGTGATTTGGCAATTAGAAATAAATCTTAAACCCATAAAACCATCTGAAAGAAGATCAAGTTTATATACTGGTTCTTTTATACCCTTTACTTGTAGACTCAAGTTTTTGTCATGGCTGCTAGAATTCAGCTCCCAGAAAGCTCGTTTTTCTTGTTAAATACATCTGATGCTATTATTTTTAATCTGTGCGTCTTGACTTTATATTGTTGGTTGCCCATAAACCTTCTGCCTCACTTAAGTTCTATAAACATGTTGTGTTCTCCTTCTCTGAGTTGTACATACAGAATGAAATCTCTCCCTACTATACCTGCTATCCCAAAGTCACACTCCCTTCCCAGAGACTATTATCCACTGTTACTATAGGCACCATCTCTCCCTACTATACCTGCTATCCCACAGTCACACTCCCTTCCCAGAGACTATTATCCCACTGTTACTATAGACACCATCTCTCCCTACTATACCTGCTATCCCACAGTCACACTCCCTTCCCAGAGACTAGTATCCCCACTGTTACTATAGGCACCATCTCTCCCTACTATACCTGCTATCCCACAGTCACACTCCCTTCCCAGAGACTATTATCCACTGTTACTATAGGCATCATATCTCCCTACTATACCTGCTATCCCACAGTCACACTCCCTTCCCAGAGACTAGTATCCCCACTGTTACTATAGGCACCATCTCTCCCTACTATACCTGCTATCCCACAGTCACACTCCCTTCCCAGAGACTATTATCCCACTGTTACTATAGGCACCATCTCTCCCTACTATACCTGCTATCCCACAGTCACACTCCCTTCCCAGAGACTATTATCCACTGTTACTATAGGCACCATCTCTCCCTACTATACCTGCTATCCCACAGTCACACTCCCTTCCCAGAGACTATTATCCACTGTTACTATAGGCATCATATCTCCCTACTATACCTGCTATCCCACAGTCACACTCCCTTCCCAGAGACTAGTATCCCCACTGTTACTATAGGCACCATCTCTCCCTACTATACCTGCTATCCCACAGTCACACTCCCTTTCCAGAGACTATTATCCCACTGTTACTATAGACACCATCTCTCCCTACTATACCTGCTATCCCACAGCCACACTCCCTTCCCAGAGACTATTATCCCACTGTTACTATAGGCACCATCTCTCCCTACTATACCTGCTATCCCACAGTCACACTCCCTTCCCAGAGACTATTATCCCACTGTTACTATAGGCACCATCTCTCCCTACTATACCTGCTATCCCACAGTCACACTCCCTTCCCAGAGACTATTATCCCACTGTTACTATAGGCACCATCTCTCCCTACTATACCTGCTATCCCACAGTCACACTCCCTTCCCAGAGACTATTATCCCACTGTTACTATAGGCACCATCTCTCCCTACTATACCTGCTATCCCACCAAGATATCTGACATTATTTCTTCACTTCAATTGCCTTTCTTATGGTCCCACAGTGATACCTATTCAGACCCCTTAAAGACAGTGTTAGAAGCAGATCTATTGACTGACACATATTTTCCATTTGTTTACCAGGAGAACAAACCAGTTGGAACAAGTATATTACAGCTTGTGGTGACAGACAAAGACTCTTTCCACAATGGGCCACCTTTTGAGTTCTCTATCATAAGTGGCAATGAAGATGGAGAATTTCTTTTGGACCAGAGTGGAGTTTTGCGATCGGCAGTTGTTTTCCAACACACCATTTCAGATGAACATCTTCTATGTGTACAGGTGATGAACATGTTTTACTTTTAGATTTTAAATGTGGTTAAAGGGCACCAATCATGACCAAAATCATTTACTAAGTAAATACACTATGTGAAAGTTCAAGAAATCCGATTTTTAAAACAGTTAGAATTGTTTGTATAATGTAAATGATCAGCTCACTATTCCTTCTGCAAGATCTCCCCTATCTCCCCTGCAGTTCTAGCTGAGGCAGCCATCTTGGATTTCACTGGCTCCTCCTACCTATATCTTCCCAGCCAACTGTAGCTCTGAAATCTCGCACATGCTCAGTTGAAATTCCTTGTTGCTTATCAACCCTTCTAAGCTATTTTCAAATCAGCCAAACCTGTGTGTTAGCTGCTGTACAGTAGTGCTGCCCCCTGCTGGAAGTTAGCAGGTGGCAGCACTTCTAGTGGATACTTCTAGTGGAGGAGCTTACTAAAACAAGGCATTCTGGGTAGAATACTCAAAGCAGTGTTACAATCTGAGCATGCTCCTGAAATTTGCACATTAGAGTCTCTGTTAGAGTCTCAATATGGCCTCCCTCAGTGAAAGAACCCATGTGACAAAGTAAGGGATTTTTTTAAAACCTGCAGTTTTTTCAAAAAACTATATATGTAGTTTGATTAAACGTGTTTATGTTGTACTGGTCAGATTGTTACCGTATATACCCGCGTATAAGCCGAGTTTTTCAGCATCCAAAATGTGCTGAAAAAGTCTACCTCGGCTTATTGCGGGTCAGCGGTACCCGACCCGAGTAGCTGAGATTGCAGTCACTTTTAATCATTCCTATACCAACAGTTCACTTGGGGAGAGACTGCAATATCCCACAATGCCCTCTGTTGGTTATATGAAAGAATAACAGTGCGCCGTCTGTTGGTTATATGAAAGATTAACAGTGACTGCAATATCACACAGCGCCATCTGTTGGTTGTATGAAAGAATAACAGGGACTGCAATATCACACAGTGCCATCTGTTGGTTGTATGAAAGAATAACAGGGACTGCAATATCACACAGCGCCATCTGTTGGTTGTATGAAAGAATAACAGGGACTGCAATATCACACAGCGCCATCTGTTGGTTGTATGAAAGAATAACAGGGACTGCAATATCACACAGTGCCATCTGTTGGTTGTATAAAAGAATAACCGGGACTGCAATATCACACAGCGCCCTCTGTTGGTTATATGAAAGATTAACAGTGACTGCAATATCACACAGCGCCATCTGTTGGTTATACAAAAGATTAACAGTGATGGCAATATCAAACCGCACCCTCTGCACATGGTAGTGGGACAATGGGACAATGCACACAGTAATCCGTTTGGCAATTCTCTGTCACCATCAGCTTTGCAAAGAAGTCCGGTTGATCGCTGGGGGGGTCGCTTTGGCAGAATGTGCGCTGCTGGGAGACAGGGCTGTAGTTGTGTCTAGGCTTATATGCGAGTCAATAAGTTTTCCCAGTTTTTGTTGGTAAAATTAGGTACCTCGGCTTATACACGGGTCGGCTTATACACGAGTATATACGGTAATATGTGTTTGATTTTGGCTGTGATAGGTGCCCTTTAAGGGATGAGACTAAGATACGATGTTGACGTAGAAACATTGATCTAAGCATGATTTTCAAGCCCAGAAACACATTAGGCCTTGTATTTCAAACACTTCATAATGTTCTATTGATTTTTTTATATTTTTCAATCTTTAATCAATAGCTAGTGTAAAGGTGTAATTGTTTTTTTTTTCTCTTTCTGTTTTTAACAGGTAAAAGACTCAGGGAAACCAGCCTTGACTTCCCAATCCTTTCTACATATCAGAGTAATTGAAGAGAGTGTCCATAAACCCTCAGCTATTCCACTGGAGGTATATATTGTCACCATGGAAGATGACTTTCCAGGGGGTGTAATAGGCAAGATCCATGCCACAGATCAGGATATGTATGATGTGCTCTCTTACAATCTGAAATCAGAACAGAAAAGCTTATTCAAAGTTAACAATCATGATGGCAAGCTTATTGCTCTTGGGGGACTCGATGGAGGTAAATACACCCTAAATGTGTCCGTGAATGATGGCCGATACCAAGTATCGATAGATGTAACTGTTCATGTGGAACAGTTAAGACAAGAAATGCTGCAAAATGCAGTTACTATACGTTTTGAGAATATCTCTCCCGAGGACTTTGTTGGCCTTCACATGCATGGATTCCGTCGGACTCTCCGCAATGCGGTCCTCACCCAAAAGGAAGACAGCCTCTATATTATCAGCATTCAGCCAGTGGCCGGCACAAACCAACTCGACATGTTGTTTGCGGTGCAAATGCAAAGCGGGGCCTTTTATAAACCTGCTTATTTGATTCAAAAGCTTTCAAATGCAAGGAGACATTTGGAAAATGTGATCCGTATTTCTGCTATCTTGGAAAAGAATTGCTCTGGATTGGACTGTCAGGAGCAGCACTGCGAGCAGACGCTGTCTATAGATTCCCATTCGTTAATGACGTACAGCACAGCGAGAATTAGTTTCGTCTGTCCGCGATTTTATAGAAATGTGCGCTGCATATGCAATGGTGAGTGATGTTATATAGTGTCTTTTCATCTCCAGGTGGAGATTCTAACAGATAAGGGTGACTCTTAATTTTCTTAAGGGTAGGGTGGGCTGATATATTAGTATGGGGTTTAACAGTCAGTGAACCAGAGACATGTTAGTAGCCATTTACTTTAATTTAGGTAAAATGTATATACATATGGGTAGAACGTCATAGATAATTACTATGAAATTATATAGTGTTTCCTAGATACATCTTTTCTTTTTTTATGTGACTAATGGTGAAAAGAGGTCTCCACTATAATTGATGACTTGAACATATTTAGTAGAAGTAAATCTAGAGCAACTGGACTTGTTGAGATTATTCAGCAAATCCAGTTGCTCTGGATTTACTCTTCTAGATTACACCATGACCTGGATGAATAAAAAACCTTCATAAACAAGTTGAAGATGATGGTTTCAATATGCAGTATCTAGTAGAATTAAAGGGGTTTTTTTTAACCTTTGAGTTAACTATTAGTATGATGTAGAGCGGGGGTGTCCAACCTGTGGCCCGAGGGCCGCATGCGGCCCAGGATGGATATGAATGCGGTCCAGCTTGAAGGAGAGAGAAAACTAAGAAAAGGGAAAATGAAGAAAAGGGAAAAATAGAAATAAATGTATGGAAATACAGAGAAAACAAGAGTGAAATAACATGTTTTGCTCTCTAAGTCCAGACACATTAACCACCTCAGTCTGTCGTCTTGTTAGGAACAGGCTTACTATGCCAGGTTGTAACAATGGGGTGACCTATGGAGTAGGGAGGATGGAGGACTCTGCCAATTGCCCAGTTAGTAATAATAATAAGTTTGTTTAATATCCAGGTGTCCCATATTCCAATGTATAGCTCCATCTGGTTATCCAACTGATATTGTAGTTCTTTTCTGTGTATTTTCTGAGTATTTCATGTGTGGCCCCAGACAATTTTTCTTTTTCCAATGTGGCCCAGAGAAGCCAAAAGGTTGGACACCCCTGATGTAGAGAGTGATATTACGAGACAATTTGCAATTGGTTTTTATTTTCCTATTATTTGTGTTTGAGTTATTTAGCTTTTTATTCAGCAGCTCTCCAGTTTGCAATTTCAGCCATCTGGTCCAAATTGTCCAAAGAACCCTAGTAACCATGCATTGATTTGAATAAGAGACTGGGATATGAGAAGGAGATTGTCTCAATAGAAAGATGAGTAATAAAAAGTAGCAACAACAATACATTTTTAGCCTTACAGAGCATTTGTTTTTAAATGGAGCCACTGACCAATTTGAAAGCTGGAAAGAGTCAGAAGGCAAATAATAATTAAATAAAACTATAAATAATAACGAAGACCAATTGAAAAGTTGCTTAAAACTGGCCATTCTATAACATATTAGAAGTTAACTTAAAGGTAAACCACCCCTTTAAAGGAGAAGGAAAGGCGTTGGGGGTGCCAAATGTTAGGCACCCCCAAGTGATTGTATTGACTTACCTGAAACCTTGGGCCAGTGCTCATATCTGCAGAAAACTGCATCAGCCCGGGGTTATACCAGTGAGCACCACAGAGCCTTTCCTTCTCCTTTAAGTCTAAAGCAACTGGACTTCCTGAGTTTTCTTGAAGACAACTCAGAACAAAACTTCAAGAAAACTCAGAAAGTCCATCATTTTACTAGATGCTGTATATCATGACCTGGATGAATGAAAATCCTCATAGACATGATGATTCCAACATTTGGACCATTGTGGTAAGGACTTGGATATGTTTTTAGGCACAGAATGGATATTTGTTTAATTGTAATGTCAAGCCTAAATTACCTTGGTCTGTGATAGGCTTCATTCTATGCCTTAAGCTGGCCATAGATTTGTCAATAATATTGCTAAATATTGGTACTTGTATGGTGGCCCACCAATCCAGACTAATATCCAATTACTATGGATATCGGATACTTCGGGATTGGGCAGGTTTGGAAAGTTTGTGTGCCAATGCTCTATATTGTCCAGGGCATGGTGCATCAGCACATGAGCCAAAAGCTCCTCTTCTTCTCTAAAAATACATTTTGTATTTCTAGAATAAATCCTAACATGAAATGATTTAAACTATATACAGTTTGTATAACAGTAACAGAAGTAGTATTGATGTTTCATGGTGCAGGTGATGACTTGGAAATTTGAGGCCCCATTGAAAGAACATATATGCATTATTTAACTACCTCCAGCTCCAGGGCTTCCTGTTGGACAGCCTTTACAAAATGTTCAACTTGCTTTGCTCAGCAGGAAAAGCCACACAAAGCAAATGTTGCCTTCTCAATCCATTACTGGAATATGTAATGTCCATATAATGTTGACTTTGGCACACAGAGAGGGAAACCCACTTCCTTAGGTTTGCAAGGACGATGAAGTCTTATCTTCCCCACAATTCTCACAGAAGACTCTTTAAGTGTCCCGTGGAATTTGGAGAAGCATAATAATTGTTGTGCTGCGGATTCCTGTGCTGCTGTTGATGATTACTAGTTTCTATCTTTTTAGAAAATCAGCATAAAACTGAGGTAGCCATCTGGGTTCAATTAAAGGCGTAGGGCTACCTCCAGTGCTATAAGTAGATCTGCAGCTGTGGAACTATTGTGTCGTCATTCATTATGTTTGCCGAGGTGGGGGGGGGAGAGTTAGGGAGGTATATTCTTGTTCTCTACAAATGGTAAACAAGGACCCTTGGAAACTCTTTGAAGAACACTTGAGCCTAGATCAGTGATGCCATTGCAATGCAATTGGTTTTCTGTCATTCTCTGTGACTTCAAGGTTTATTTTTCTAAAATACAATAAGGATTTTTACATTGGTAACACTATAGCTAAGAGCAGGCTTCAAAAACAGTTTCCTGCTGTTATTAGGTTGAACGTGTATTGGGAGGCATAAGGGTTTTCACTGGAAATGCAGCCATCGTTGTGGCCACTCAACTCCTCGACTCAGTCTTCTATTTGCGCTTCCTGTCCATGCTGTGGACCCACATCCATCTTCTTCTGTCAGGGGGATTTAGAAGATGATTTAGACATTTACACTGCCTTATATATATACTCATAGATTCAAATGGTCATGGGACATTAAACATTTCTAAACAAGATCAGACAAGGAAGCATATCTAATACGGATGTCTGTCTTGGAAAAGAAGGACCTGCTTTGATGGGCCTGACTGTAGTTTCAGTTAACCTCAAAATGGTCTAGGTGGTAATCTTTAGATATTTACTTTTTTTCTGGGGGCATTACTGTGGGTATAACAAGAGTATAGGAATAACTTCTCTAACTTCACCAGTTCCTGATGAAAACCCAACAATATTAATGGCAGAAAATTGTGGTCAGCAGACTTACAATTCTTTCTATTGCTCATATATCTAATGTGTTTTATTCCATTACTTATCCTAACCTGACTGAGAGAGAATTTTCAGAGCAGAATCCAACGGATTTAAGGAATGGACCCAAGATAATCTTATTTTGCCGTGAAAGTGCCCTCATAAAACCTTGTTAGCTTTAAATCCACAGCCACTCTAAGCACACTGTTACATCTTCTAATGACGTTTAGCAAAGACACATGGAAGTATAAATTAACCCTAATCTAGAACATCTTGCTTTGATTTTTTCCCACATGCCACAGATGGGCTGCATTGAGAAGAATAAAATGCGGGTCATTGAATTCTACTTAGAGCGTAAAGTTGTGCAGATTGTTTCTTTATGGTGTTCTGCATGGTGCTGAAATGACTCACATCTGCTTTTTACACAGTACAATATTGTGTTGTTAATTTGCATTCTGTATTTTTAGTAATTATTGCTAGTGCTGCCATGCTCTACCCTATACTCTCTAATCAAAATTGTAATTTAATTATGAGAAACAAGAATGAAACAGTAGGGGAAGCTGTTGCTTAAATAGAAAGGGACAATTATTTCAAGGCAAACAATGCAGTTGTCGTGGGCCCCCAAATCCAGAAATAACTTCACTGGCCAGAAGTCACCTTGCTTAAAATATAAACTCCCAACATCCCTGGAAATTCCATCAAAAATTTTTTGTCATGCAGCTAATTTTTTTTGTTGCATGTCTAATTTTTTTGACGTGCGTCATTTTTTTTCGCCATACAACTCTATGGGCATCATTTCCGTGGCGAAACAAGGCGAAAAAATTCTCACATCCCTACTGGCCACACCAATGGACTTGTCCTTGCACTAAAACTGTTCTCTTGAATATCTCTAAGAACTAAGGGGATATGTATATATATTTTATACTTTCAGTCTCATTTATAAAAATGGGTGACCTATCCAAGAAGACAAGTGGTTAGGACAGTCATGGCTGTGTAGATTTGGTTTGGCATGTTGTCAGGTACATCTCCACCTGTACATTAGTCAACAATCACATATATGGCCACAATGATCCTCCACCCGTGACACCTTTCATTTTTCTACTATTAACAAAAAGTTGTATGTCCACTTGACCTTGAAGTTCCACTTCCACTAAATGCATTGTTCTGTTTTGATGTTCTAGTTGTGTTTGTTTAGGTTAGGTATCTATCTGATATCGCCTGCTCAGCTTGGACCAAATTAGATAAATGCAGAACTCGGCAATATTGAGGTGTTTGGGGGTGAGGTAGCTTGTTTCAGGAATGGTATAGACACATCCAGCCAATTTGCTGTAGAAGGACCTGAGCAAGTTCCTGAGCAAGTTCCTGAGCATGCACCTGCTGCCCTGCTGTGTTGGAGGACAATTCAAGCTCAGCAATGGGCATACTGTTATTTTACATTTGGTGTAATGTAATAAAAGTCAAGTTTGCTACTGGTTTAGTAACCCATAACAACCAATCAGCAGGTAGCATTAACTGTCACTTATTTGAAATCATACATCTGTATGGTTACTAGACCAGGGCAAATGTTGGACTTTTTATTACATTACCATGCTTATTTAAAACCTTAGGAACCACAATGCTTCAGGGCATTTATATAGATAACAAAGATAACAAGATATTTTCTTTAAGCGGATTCCAATAACTGGATACCAGTAAATCCTCCGATTAACAAAGTCTGTTCAGCAGAGAGATTAGTGAAGATATAGACAGAGATTAGTAAATGGCATCCTACAATAATCCAGACCCGAGTTAATAGTCTATCTTACTTTCTTCCATTTCTTGTGTCAGGCTGAGCCACAGGTGAGGGGCTTACAGGTAAGAGCCTAGGTGCTGTGTAACATGGAAATAGTGGGTATTTAAGGTGCTGATGCACAGGAGACATGTTGTTGTAGCTTGGAAAGATTTATTAAAGTAAATGCAGGCAACACAACTGGTTATTTGCAAGAAAAACAGAAGTCCTTTTACCGGGTCAGTGGTCAGAGGCAGGCTGCAGACAAGAGTGATCCAAAGAATAGGCAAAAAGGTCAGGACTGGCAGCAAACTTGGCCGAGGTCAGGGGCAGGCTGAAGGCAGAGAATGGTAGAAGAGACAGGCCAGGGTCAAATACCAGGAGATCCAATAATTAATGGGAGCAGGGAGCAGAGAACCAGGCAGGACAAGGACAGGAACAAGGCAGGAATCAGGCACAGGAGTCACGAACAAGGAGTCACAGGAACAAGTAGTACGCTGGATCTAGCTTGGGAGCTTCAATGATCAAGCACCGGGGTATCGTTTGCAACAGGCTTATAAAGTGAGTGTATAGTTCAGAGTTTGATCACAGGTAGCTCCTGACATCGTGATCTTTCTTCTCAAGGTCTTTGGGTTCATAGAAAAAGTCTTGAACTGTGGATGTGAGATGGTTGAAGTCTGTTCTTGCTTTGGCTCACAGCAGTATATGCAAGCTTCTTTATCTTCTGGCACCCCATGAGGGGGCACTAAAGCCCTATTTCAGCTTTATGCAAGGATGAATATATCAGAATCATGCACAAAATACCTATAATTATCAGGGCTGTCTTTATAGGTGGTGACCAAGGATGGACCATTTGGCTCTTCAACTATTCTTCTTCACATACTGTTGCCGTTCTACTAACCCCCCATTGTTTCTACCTTCAGCTGCAGGGCCACACTATTTACATCTTCCCTGTCATGATTATATTGCCCTTGTTTATTTTTAACAACACAAAGAAAAAACCCAAGCCAAATGTGAAGGAGGCTTTATCTCTTGCCCATTTCTGATTTAGCTTCAAATGAGCCCATTTCTCTAATCCATCCAGAGAGTTTTATTCTCAAGGCGAAAATCTCAGTAGAAAACCTCAGCCTGTCAGCCCCTGAAGTACTCGCTAAAGACCTCAACTAGATTGGTAACTGAACCATGTCATTTCTGAAAACAGTAATTTCCCCATTTCCAAAGAAAATATATCTTTCATTGTAATATGAGGCCAGCCTTGCGCTATAATGGCACTTATTTCCATTTAAATACCACGGTAGCTTTCCTTCTCAACTATTGTAATTGATTATACAGTAACTTGTAAATATCCCTGCCAGATGGCACTCATTTGAGTAAATGATTGACTGTATATTTTTCCTTTTTTACATGGCTGACTGCAGTTTATGTATTTTACCTGTTGGAAATCTTGTTTTCTGGAGAAACATTCACACATATAAAAATCATTTTTGCTTTTGAAATCAGAAAACACCAATTAACTCTTATGAGGCTGAGAGCAATTCAAGGGTTGCCTCGCAGGCACGGTATATTTATTGCTTCTGACTGCTGCTGAACTGCAGCTGCCAATAAGCTCTTCCAAATAGTGAATGTTTTTATTCAGCTTCTTCCTACTGCCCCTTTACTTATTCTGTTACATTAGGTTTATGGTGGCACAATGAATGTGGAAGGCTGGGGTCCTGAGTTTGATTCTGACCATATCATAGGGTTGCAATGGCTCATTTATATTTAATAGGCTCAGATTTCCACCTACTAAAGGATAACTAAAACAATAGGAGTTGTGCAACCCATTGGCAGATCACTAACCCTATGGTCGAAGGTAAATTCATTTAGGGAGCTGCCTCTCCATGTTTAACTTACCAAGTTTCCTTTGTGCCACCTTGCTTTTTACTCAAAACTCAACAAAAGTATTATACAGTATTAGACTGGGGTGCAGCAGGTTAACAGAAAGCCTTGGACCACGGACCCACTGAGCAAACCTTTTTTCATTCCTTACATTACTCACTCTTTCACTTCTCTCACTCACCATCTTCATTCACGTTACACTCATCTATCGTTTCTGCCATGTGTCCTCCCTCGAATGATTTGCGGGTCAGGAAAAACTCAACCTGCACCTGAAGCATTGTAGGACCCAGGTACAACCCACATCATCACACTCAGTATCCTACTTCTGTGCGCACCTCTGGTTCCAAGACAAGAAATCTTTGGGAGCAGAGGAGGAGTGTACTTCCCTAATCTGACCTGAACCCTAACGTGCAGTGGTTGGCCAAATTTCAACCTGCCCAACAGGCGGTTAACCTGTGGGTTTCAGGTCAACTCACACATCACTACCACCATCTCTCATACATGAATGGCCATGGTATAGGCGTATAAGACCCCATGGTTGGGTGAGCAAGTGGAACAACTGACACCTGGGCTCATTGGGAGTTATCTGGTTGTGATGATGAGCCAGCCCAACGCTGGTATTATATTGCCCATGTGACCATCCAATTGCATCATACCTTCACCCCTACCCTCTCATGACCAGGTGGTCTGCACAGTGTTTGCTTTTTGTGTTGTGCCAATTACATTGCAGATAACTAGAAGCCATGAGGGCTGTAAGTACATACCCATGTCCTGCTATCATGCCACCCCTTTACCTGCAACCCATTTTCACTCAATTGTCTCTTCAGCACCGACACAACAAATCTGATTGCAATTACAAAGGAATTCTGGGAAAGAATATTGCTTTGGATAAAAATCATGGTGACGTGCATAAATATTTTAGTACTTTGCTCTTGTTTAGTTGGTGGAGGGACTACTTATTTATGTGAATAAGTATCAGCTCTAAACATAAATTGCAAAAAAACTAAGGAGGTGGATGAAAATGCAAATGCAGATGGAAAAAGACCTATGTGACCAATTCATTCGAGGCTTTTTAATGTTTCTCATTTTAATATAATATTTTAAATTCTTCTAGGTGGGCTTTGTCCAGGATCTGCCGATCCCTGTATGAATAAGCCGTGTCCTGGGGATATGCAATGCATAGGGTATGAAGTGAGCCGGAGGCCTTACATCTGTCAGTGCCCACCAGGCAAGCTTGGAGAATGTTCAGGTAATGCGTCATTAACAGCAGGGTCTCACCTCATTATACCTATAGAGTATATCCCACTGTATACTCATTTAGAGATCTTGTTTGCTTTACTTTATTGCCCTTCCTGCTCTATTTCTCCTACTTAATGATATAGTAGCACCACTCGCTTGAGAAATGAATGACCCACAAGCATCACCACTTCAACACGAGATGATTGTGTTCTCAATGGCTTATTAATAATTTGCTTTGCAATGAGAGCCCTAGAGCCCGACTTTCCTTGAAAACAGTTACAACACTTGTGCTTGTTTAGCCATTGACTGCAGATGTTTGGGGGATAGTATAGTACCATGTTAGGCAATTCAGGGCTTTTCATATTTACAGAGTAGAAATGAATACAAGCCCTTAACAATAGTTAAGATATAACATGTTATATTCTGATTTTCTACAATCATAGGCGATAGTTGGAGCAATTGGCACTGACTGCAAGTATGGGTACAAGTACCTTTATGAACATGAACTTATGCTCAATTTTTGTTCTTGCATGAGCCCTACCACTTTATTATTGGTTCCAGCAAATTTGCTTGGAATCAATGTTTCTTAAGAATAAGTGACATTTGCAATGAAAGAAAGTGTTGTTAGTAGAAATTAAGGATTATATCATGCTTGCAGGGTCAGACTGGACCTCCTATGGCCCACCAGAAAATCTGCCATCTAGGGCCCACTGTCACGAGAAGATGGAGGCAGTGACACATGTTATTAGGGGCTTATTTAAACCTATAGTGAAAATTAGAAAAGGCTGGTTTGAAAAGACCTAGCCTGGGATTGAGTAGGGCCTAGGGCCATCAGAAGATCATCTGGAGATCTTGCAGGACAGTCCAAACCTGCTTCTTAGGGCATTAAGGAAAGAAAACCCAATCCAATCAATTTAGGCACAGAGGAAAAAAAGTTCATAGACTACCAGTCTGTTTCTGACCTCAAGGAAAATAAAACATTAGATCAAAGGATATTGCTGTAGAGAAGGGGTGACGGTAGGGATAACAGAACAAGTTCTATGTGTATTAATCCAGTAGTAGGGAGAATAGGGCCATACGCAAACCATATTGTTCTGGAGGAGACACCACGTCTAACTTTGCATGAGATACAGTAGAAAGGTTTTCTCTCTATAAACTTTCAGATCAACTGATGAAACCTTTTCTATATACACAGTAGAGCGTGGACCCCATGACACATGATGCTTAATTCTTAAAAAATGCAGTCAATTCAAAGCCCTGTTATGGCTTGAAGCACCAATGGTAGCCCCCATTAATTTCTGCTTTGCTTTTTTATTTTATTAATATAAATAAAAGCTTTGGAAAGCGACCTCTAGGCATACTAATGATCCTGCATCCATAAAATCACAAGGCATGTACAGTGATGGAGACGTAGCATGATTATTGGTGTAGAGGCAAGAATAAGTCACCTGCCTTGCTTAGATCAGGCACTGCTATCACTCAAGGGTACTCATCAAATGTACACTGTATTTGTATTAAATTTACATAGTGAAAACTGAATTGTATTGTGTTTTTGTGTTTCAGCCCCTAAGCTCAGGTAAGTGACAGCAGCACAGAACATGTGCTGGGAATAAGTAGAAAAAGATTGGGAGCTACAGGGGCAACTTTAGGGGCAGAGATCTTCCTGCTAAAAGGCTGTAGTTGCCTTGGACTGGTACAGAAGCCCAAAACACAATGTGTTGCATTTCTAGGCTACTTCTTTGTTGAGTTCCAGTTTTCCTTTAAACCCTGAAGATCTTGAGTGTCCCTGTTATTATCAGTAGTTTTACTGAGATGGAAAATCTATTGTTACAAACACACAGCCGCGCATCTGGTATGTTCTGGGTCTGCTAAACAGACACATTGGAAAGAAAGCTCTGGCCCAAGATCTGTAATCTCTCTCTCTCTCTCTCTGTGTTGTTTCAGGACATACCTCTCTCAGCTTCTCTGGAAACAGCTACATCAAATACCGAGTCTCGGAAAACAGCAAGAAGCACGAGTTCAGTTTGGCCTTGCGGATGAGGACACTGCAAAATAACGCCATTATCATGTACACCAGGGCCAATCCGTGCATGATTCTGAAAGTAATTATTGTATTATCTGATCTAGATCTTAATCAAAACACCCATATTCTCCTGCTGTATCGGTTTATGGTCAGTTTTGTAGGTGGTATCAGAAAGTGGGTTTAGTTCATTAGGATGTAAGAGTATCCATTGTGGGACAACAGAGTAGTCTTAATTGTGCCAATTTAGGGAAGGGCTGAAAAGGCATTTGCACTGTGCCCCAAGCACTGGAATGCCCCCTTGGGAACATGAATAAAAGAACAAGTTGAGGGACAATTGTTGTTCAAATGTTGGAGGGTTTCAAGTTGAGCATCTCTATTATACCAAAGCCTCAGGTCTTAACCACCTCCCATAGCTTCCACCATGTGGAGGTGATGAACATGGAGAAACAGCCCCGTAGCTTCTTTTCAATTGTGTGTTTGTCTCTTGTGTGTATATTTGTGTGTATATATTTGTGGCCTGAGTGCCATCTCAGACCACCCAAGACAGTAATATCTCCATCCATTTGTCAAGAGTTTATTACAGTGAGATGGAGCAAGGCAACATGCATGTGCATCTATACATCTAAATGATGTGTCTTGGTGTAGGGATAGGCTGTGTACATGTATGTGTCTTGGTGTAGGGATAGACTGTGTACATATATGTGTACATGTCTCCTAATTAAAAGAAGGTGTCTAGTCCGTGTGCCATATTTCCTTGGGAAATCATTAGCCGGCATATGGAAGGGGTGGTCTCCTCCCTCACAACATCTGCTGGTGAAATGGAAAAGGTTGAGATGTGTAATGAGATTAGAGCATCTTGGGCCGGGATCTTCATTCATCACCTTCAAGATCAGTCAGAAATATCCTTTTTTTTGTTGTTGTTGCATTTTCACTCTTCTTGGCGGGCAGCTCGGGCGCCGCAATACCCAATGTGGTTCTACTTTTGCTTATTAATACTTCATCTCCTATTCTGGCTGGAGCCACCAGTGCTTGGAACGTCTCCCAGTTGGGATTTGGGCTAGAAAAAAGCAACATTTTAATTAGATACACCAGCCATAAAGAGTCCATATGAAATGTAATCTCTCCAAAGGCTCCCCTGTTGCCGTGTACCCATGAAAGGGAATAATTTTTAATGGGTGTTTAATAAACACAGATGATATCCAGAAGCTGAAAGGAGTTTAACTGACCTAGTTTCCAAGCCTGTATACAATCAAGCCTTATGTAATTGATTAATGCTCTGTCTTATTAAGTGTCAGAATGAGCCGAGGAGCTTTGCTCAGTCACCCTTCCATTGCAGAGCTGCTCCTTTGTGGCACATTGTGTCCTACAGCACAGCAACCTCAAAATGATAAAACATTCCCAGGCACTTATTATACACTAGGGTTCCCATCTTCATTTGTGTGTCATGAGACGCTCCACAATCTGACCATGCAGCGCCACCTTTAGGGGAAATTGGGTAGTTAGTGTTTTATCCATGCAGTAATATTTGTGGAGACTTTATTTGTAGATACAACATCTGATAAAGCTGGGCATTTTATTAATCTACTCTCTAAAGCCATTTATAAGGGGCTTATTACTATAGTGCTTCCCCTGGGTGGTCCTGCAGCAGAAGAACCTGACGGGCAGTTGGGGAAAATCCCTGTTTGCTCTCCTAGATGCACCCAAAAACCCAAACCTTAAGGTTAATTAAGGTGAGATTTGGGATGGAAATGTATTTACTGATCTGTATATTACTGAAACTATAGCTTATATTATGGTTAATGAGCTAAGGGGTCCAGCCTGAAGGCCAATTAGGGCTAAATTTGGGGTGAGTGCTTATTTGTACCCTGGGTACCCCTGGAACTATAGCAGGGTGACTGTTACCCCAATGTTTCTATATATCTGTAACCTTGTTATGAGCTAAGGGGGCCCAGCCTGAAGGCCACTTAGGGGCAAATTTGGGGTGAGTGCTTATTAGTACCCTGGGTACCCCTGGAACTATAGCAGGTTGAATGTTACCCCAATGTTTCTATATATCTGTAACCTTGTTATGAGCTAAGGGGGCCCAGTCTGAAGGCCAGTTAGGGGGAGATTTGGGGTGAGTGCTTATTTGTACCCTGGGTACCCCTGGAACTATAGCAGGGTGACACCCCATTGTTTCTGTAACCTTGTCTGTGTATATAATAAGTCCCACCCTTGTATTTCTCTCTCTTGGAGGGAATATGAACGAGTAATAAATATAAGTTATAAATAGGGTGCATGTTCTTCTTCACATGCCGCACTTTGTTTAGCTTTTGCCCGTCCAGCCGCCTTCTGCTCTATCTCAGTCTGCTCGCCCAGCCGTATAACACACGTTTGCTTTCCGCATATGTACAAATTCACACTGAGACACATTTTTTACATTCTCTTCCTCAGATCGTGGATGGTAAGCTGTGGTTCCAATTGGACTGTGGCAGCGGCCCAGGAATCCTGGGAATTTCTGGCAGGACGGTTAACGATGGGAACTGGCACTCGGTTTATTTGGATCTCAATGGGAATTTCACAAGCTTGTCCCTGGACGACAGCTACGTGGAGCGGCGCAAGGCCCCGTTCTACTTCCAGACCCTGAGCACCGACAGCGCCATTTATTTCGGAGCTCAGGTGCAGGTGGAGAACGTCCGCAGCCTCACCGACAAAAGGAACACGCAGGTCCTGGGCGGCTTCCAAGGATGCCTGGATTCAGTTGTCCTGAATAACAACGAGCTGCCACTTCAGAACAAGCGCAGCAGCTTTGCAGAAGTGGTCGGCTTGACTGAATTAAAGCTTGGCTGTGTTCTTTATCCTGACGCTTGCCAGAGAAAACCGTGCCAGAACGGAGGCAGCTGTACCAACGTGCCATCTGGTGGTGAGTAGCTGCTACTGCAAGAACACACAACTTTACTACAGGTATAGGACCTGTTATCCGGAATGCTTGGGACCTGGGGTTTTCCGGATAACAGATCTTTCCTTAATTCGGATCTTCATACCTTAAGTCTACTAGAAAATCATGTAAACATTAAATTAACCCAATAGGCTGGTTTTGTTTCCAATAATGATTAATTATATCTTAGTTGGGATCAAGTACAAGCTACTGTTTTATCATTACAGAGAAAAGGGAAATCGTTTTTTAAAAATCTGGATTATTTGGATAAAATGGAGTCTATCCGTAATTCTGGGCTTTCTGCATAACGGGTTTCCAGATAACTGATCCCATACTGTACTATAGGAGCTGATTTATTTAAATAGGATTTTAAAGTGTCAGTGTCTGTATTTTTTATTCTGTGTGGAGTCTAGTTCTCCTGAAACAATGTAGCAGAAGGCATCTGATTAATGCACCTAGAGGACACATGCATCAATGCTTCCCAGAGAACAAAGAGAGGTCCTAAATGCACTTACTAGGGATGTGTGGGTCGGGCAGGTTCGGGCTGACACCTTCGCTCACACCTTCACGGGTGGCCACCGTCAAATACCAGCTTCCGACTTCCGGGTTTGTATTTTATAGACGCTGCACCTGCCCGTCCCTTTTGTGACGTCATCAGCAGGGCGGGTCTATAAAAGCAACCTGGAAGTCGGATGCGGGGGCGGGCTAAGGTAGGGCGGGTCAGGGTCGGGTGAGGATCGGGGAAATCCCGACCCGCACATCACTAACACTTACCCACTCAATGGAATCCTGGAGTAACTAACACCCTGAACATGTGATAATTCCAGGATTCACGCATAGGTACAGTGACAACATAACGGACAAACACTTGTGCAATTGCATTCGTTCTGTTGTATCAGGTGCGATTCTTAAAGGGGGTGGTTCACCTTTAAGTTAACCTTTAATATTTTATAGAATAGCCAATTCTAAGCAAATTTTCAATTGGTCTTTATTTTTTATCGCTTTTATAGTTTTTTTCTTTTAAATTATTTACCTTCTTTTTCTGACTTATTCCAGCTTTCAAATGGGGGTCACTGAACCCATCTTAAAAATAAAATCCTGTTAAGATACAAAATGTATTGTTATCACTGCTTTTTATTCTCCTCTTTCCGTTCAGGCCTCTCCTATTCATATATATTCCAGTCTGTCCTTTAAATCACTACATGGTTGTAGGGTATTATGGGCCTTAGTGATCAGAATGCTGAAATTACAAACTGCTGAATAAAAAGCTAAATAACATAAAAAAACACAAATAATAAAAAATGAAACCAAAAAAAAAAACCAATTATCCCTCTCTACATCATACTAAACGTTAATCTATAGGTGACCAACCCCTTTGTTTTGTTTAATGGCAATTTTTAGAGAGTGGCAGAGTCTTGGGTAAAAATGATTTCTCTTCTTGTACAATTTGGATAAAGACTGGACAGATATTGTCAGAAATAATGGCTCCTAGGCCCCGGGCCCCAAGGCGTGGAAAGAACCTCAACTCAAACCTTCTGTTTTCACCAAGGCTTTTTTTTTTACTGTAGGAGAGTGTTCATTACAGTAGTTGAAAAGCTTTAGCCTTTCTCATATGCTAAAGGGTGGTCTTTGGGCAGGGGCAAAAATATTGAAGCTGACTGACAGTTGCACCCACTTTGGTGCATGAGGAACAAACTGCAGCATTCTCTGATTTTAGGGAGTCATATGCCTAATTATTCTAATTATAATAATAATAATTATTATTATTATATTATTGAAGGGGTGGTTCACCTTTAAGCTTTTTGTATGTTATAGAATGGCTAATTCTTAGCAATGTTTCAATTGGTCTTCATTGTTTATTTTATACAGTTTTGGACTTATTTACCCTATTCTTCTGACTCTTTCCAGCTTTCAAATGAGGGTCACTGACCCAATCCAAATAACAAAGTCTCTGGAAGGCTACAAATGTATTGTTATTGCTACTTTTTATTACTCATCCCTCTATTCAGGCCTCTCCTATTCATATTCCAGTCTCTTATTCAAATCAATGCACGATTGCTAGGGGAATGTGGACCCTAGCAACAGCTTGCTTGCTGAAATAGCTAACTGGAGAGCTGCAGAATAAAAAGCTAAATAACTCAAAACCCACAAATAAATTAATAAATAAATAAAAAAATTAAACCCAACTGCAAATTGTCTCAGAATATCACTCTCTACATCATACTTAAAGTTGATGTAAAGTAGAACTAAAGCCTAACTAAAGAAGTAGCTAGAAATGTTGTACATTATGTTTTGTGCTTCTGTACCAGCCCAAGGCAACCACATCCCTTTAGCAGTAAAGATCTGTGTCTCCAAAGATGCCCCAGTAGCTCCCCATCTTCTTTTCTGCTGATTCACTGCACATGCTCTGTGCTGCTGTCACTTACTGAGCTTAGGGACCCACTCACAATATACAGTACACATAGAATAGAAATGTCACAATATAAGGCTGATTAGTAATTAATACAGATAATTACTACATGGCAGCACAGAAACCAGTGCAATTAGCATCAGAATTTAATAATCAGCAAACCTGTAGCATCAGCTTATATTACAGGGGAAGCTCATTTTCTGCTGGATAATTAGTGACGAGCCCTAAGCTTAGCTTCTCAACAGCCAATCAGAGCCCACTGAGCATGTGAGTGTCACAGACACTTTCCAAGATGGTGACCCCCTGTGACAAGTTTGAAGTCCTGGATCATTGCTGCTATTGACAAGCTGACACTTTAGCCTCGTGCAATAAGTTCACTATATAAAATATGCCATTTTTAGCCCTATTCATTTTTAGGGTTTAGTTCCCCTTTAAAGATCCATTTCTATAGGTATTTGTATCTAGAGCAACCACCAATCCTCTCTTATCACCAGGGCACCATTTCTAAAGTTTGTACCTCTAATATCTAGCACAACATGTGCATCCGATTATGGAGGCCATTGAATTCTGTTGCATTGTGGGTAATACAAATTTAAGTTGTTTTTTTTTTGAATGAGGCCTATTGTTTCTATTACTGGATTGGCAAAAAAAAAAAAAAAAAAAAAAAAACACACAAAACAACAGAGCAAATTGTTATTTTATAAGGCAGCAAAATAAATCTGCTGTCGCTTTGTAGCACATTCTCATTCTCCGCTCGGAAAATAAATAGGTCAAGTACCATCGTGCTGCAACAGCGGAGCCCCTCGTTCTGCAGTTTGAGTGGAATCATTCACAAGCAGGCGAGGCGGAAATCCTGCCAATAAACTGCTGGGCATTAGTGCCATGAGGGCCTTCACTGCATTAAAGGGGAACTACACCAAAATACCATGTGTTTGCCTAATTAAAGAAACTATAATTCTAAGCAATTTTCCGATATACATTCATTATCGATTTCCAATGGTTTTGCAGTTATATGCAAATGTTTTAATAGTTGCTACTGAAAGCCATAGCTGTCCATTTCTTCAGTACTGGCTCTTGATACAATGTAGCAGGTTTCAGCCTGGCCTGCTTCACTTACATTGTTTCCAACAGAGCTGCAAGGGCAGAGAATACAAATGGCCCATCACATGCGACTTCCGGTAGCAAATACATTTACAAATAACTTCGAAACCATTAGAAATGTTTAATGAATGTATATCGGAAAATTGCTTAGCGTTGCATTCTCTTTCACTGTGCAAAAAAACTGTGCTTGGGTGAAGTTCCCCTTTAAGTAGTGTGACGCAGATACTCCAACCGCAGCAGAAATTCCTCGTCTTCAGTTGGGAAACCACATGTATGTTCCTGCTGGATCAGCATTCGATAAGACATGAAATGTAGAAACAAATTCAAAAAAAATTCAAAAACGAGCTGCATTAAAAGAATTACAAGATGATGACGCCATAAGAATAAAAAAATGCAGATAAGAGAGGATTGGTGGTTGCTCTAGATACAAATACCTATAGAAATTAATCTTTAAAGGGGAACTAAACCCTAAAAATAAATATGGCCAAAAATGCCATATTTTATATAGTGAACTTATTGCACGAGGCTAAAGTTTCAGCTTGTCAATAGCAGCAATGATCCAGGACTTCAAACTTGTCACAGGGGGTCACCATCTTGGAAAGTGTCTGTGACACTCACATGCTCAGTGGGCTCTGATTGGCTGTTGAGAAGCTAAGCTTAGGGCTCGTCACTAATTATCCAGCAGAAAATGAGCTTCCCTGGCTGTAATATAAGCTGATGCTACAGGTTTGCTGATTATTAAATTCTGATGCTAATTGCACTGGTTTCTGTGCTGCCATGTAGTAATTATGTGTATTAATTACTAATCAGCCTTATATTGTGACATTTCTATTCTATGTGTACTGTATATTGTGAGTGGGTCCCTAAGCTCAGTAAGTGACAGCAGCACAGAGCATGTGCAGTGAATCAGCAGAAAAGAAGATAGGGAGCTACTGGGGCATCTTTGGAGACACAGATCTTTACTGCTAAAGGGCTGTGGTTGCCTTGGGCTGGTACAGAAGCACAAAACATAATGAACAACATTTCTAGCTACTTCTTTAGTTAGGCTTAGTTGGGGTGGGTTCATCTGTAAATGTATGTATATATATATATATATATATATATATATATATATATATATTTGGAGACATGTGTTCCATTTGGAATTACCTATGACTAAGAGCTAGGTAAGCATGAAACGCGTTAGGCTCCATGTGTTTTTTTTTAATTTTAATATGATTGTTTTGATATGAAAAAAACAAGCATGGATATAGAGAAATGTTTGAATTTGTAGTTTTACCTCTTTTTGGTCACTAGAGGTCTCTATCATGCTATAGTAAGCATTTACTATACATTCACAGTGTTCTGTGATCCAGCTTTTTTGTGTATAAATGAAATGTAGAAAACCTTGTTATTATGTGTGCGACTCGTGTATAATCTGGTGTAACGTGATAACAGTGCCCACAAATTGCCCAGTGATCATGGGATTGGCAGAGGGGTGGTATGACTGTACTACAATGATATATTTGGGGTAGGAATAATCACATATAAAATTCATTTTCTGTACTGTACTCACCCTCTTACATACCTCCCAACATTTTGGAAACAGACAGAGGGATGGTAAAGTTTTTGAACATGCCCATTTGTGTGACCACACCCCCTAATTACCATGTCCATTTTTCAAAATTTGGCAGGTTATGAAAGTTTGAACACATGTCTGTGTTTTTTATGCGTTATTACAGTTTTGCTGGTGAAGGTGAATTGCCCTTTAAGTTGTGTAAGTTCTTATCTAAAACCGTTACAAAAGTATGTTAAGTATGTATTCTGGGCTCTCTGTCAAGAGCAAATTAAGTTAGAAATTTTGTATCTTTTTCTGGCTGTTCAGTGCAGCAGATCAAAGAGAAACTCGGGACATAGTACATATCCCGCACTGCGGGTTGAGCTGTCAACGGGACAATTGGGAGGTATGCTCTCACCCACCAGAGTGGGACATTCACTAAGATTCGTAGTTGTGCTGGCGTACGCTTTGCCGCACTTCGCCAGGCGTATTTCCGCCAGCGATCCGCAAATTCACTAAAATCCGAAGTTGCGCTCAGGGGTAGCGTAAGGTTGTGAAGTTGCACTAGCGTTAATTCGCCAAGCAAAACGGTTACGCTATCGATGCTTAATTTGCATACGGCGCCAAATTGAAGTTACAATGGAGGTATAGGTAGCATCATTACACAAGCCTGGGAAACCTTCAAAACAGCAAATAACATTTTTATTTTGCCCTACACATGTGCCCACTGTATAGCCAGCGTTTTTTGGGACTTAGAAAAAATTTTAATTTTTTTCGAAGCAATCCCTATCTACTCTATTGCGCTTCGCCTGGTCTGAGGTGGCGAAGGAAGTCTAGCGTAAAAGGTAGCGTTCAGAACAATGCGCGCGTCCGTTGCGCAAATTCGCAGGCGTAAGGGTGCGAAGTAACACTAGCGAAGTTACGCCAGCGTCCATTAGTGAATCGGCGAAGTAACGAAAATGCCCAACGCTGGCGAATTCACACTAGCGTTAGGCGCTTCTGCGCTTAGTGAATTTGCCCCAGAGTCTCCAGTTACAGGAAACACAATTTAACATGTAGTTTGTTTACAGCGCCATCTAGTGCTCATTGCCGGATATTTAATATGATTGAGCTCTCAGCACTGTTGGTAAAGGCAGGAGACAGCAGCAAAGCAGGTTATATGCTGTAACTAATGCACTTCCACATCTTAGGGCAATGGCACATGGGGTGATTGCCAATAACTAGCCACGGTGGCAAAATGCTGACAATTACCTCTTTATTTACATTAATGCTAATTACCTGGATCCTGCCCATGCTACTTGTTATCTCCCTACAGAAACCTTGAGTAGCAGCCAAGCACCACTCAGGAACACCAAAAGTCAATCAGTCAGTAGAATCCAGGAACCCAATTTTTTTGAAGAAGTACAAAAAGGTCTTTATTTACATTATGTATAAAGGATAAAAGCCTGACGCGTTTCGTTCTCCCCAAGGACACTCAATCATAGGCTCTCTCCCGATAATGAAAAGCAACTCTAATGAATTCACAAAACTTGCCAGATATTTCTTTAGCATTTTTAGATTTTTTTCATATTAAAGGGGAAATTAACCTTTACACGGCCATGGAGCATTTATAGATTGAAAACGGACTGCCTACATACCATGTGAGTTCCACCTGAAATTTGCTGCCATTACTGTGATGCAGAAAGGGGAAGCCGGGGGGGATGCAGGGGCATTGTACTTTTAATTAGGCTGTTATGTTGCAGATAAGTTGAAGTATCTGATAATAATTTAACCTTTGTTTTCTGATTTACTTTAAGTCCCTTTTTATAAGGGCTTATTAACCACCACTTGTGATGGGCAAATTTCTCCCAATTCGCTTCGCCGTGAAATTTGAGAAACTGCGAAAAAAATTTGAAAAATAGTGAAAATCGAAAATTGATAAAAAGTCGCTCGCGTCAATATTGATGCTGGCGCTAAAGTCAATGGGAGTCCAAATAGTGTTGACGCACAACGATTTAGACACATGCTTCTTTTCGAACGCTGAGGAATTTTGCGTGGGAGAGATTCGCAAATTTTTTCATCAGCAGCAACGCAGAAATTCGCCGCGAATTTGTGCCAGCCGAATTTATTCGCCCATCACTAACCACCACAGCTATAATTATAGCAATTCAAAAATGGACCCTAGTTTGGTGCATGTTGATATCTTTTATTAAAGGGGTTGTTCACCTTTAAATTAACTTTTAGTATGATGTAGATAATGATATCCTGAGGCAATTTGCAATCGGTTTTATTTTTTATAATTTATGGTTTTTGAGTTATTTAGCTTTGTATTGAGCAGCTCTCCAGTTTGCAATTTCAGCTGTCTGGTTGCTATGGATCTGGGTAACCCTAGCAACCGTGCATTGATTTGACTAATAGACTGGAATATGACTAGGAGAGGCCTGAATAGAAAGATGAGTAATAAAAAGAAGCAATAACAATACATTTGTACAGAGCATTTGTTTTTTAGATAGGGGGTCAACGACCCCCATTTAAAAGCTGGAAAGAAAAGGTGGCAAACAATTAAAAAGCTGTAAAAAATAAATAATGAAGACCAAATGAAAAGTTGCTTAGGATTGGCCAATCTGTAACATGCTAAACTTTAACTTAAAGGTAATCACGCAATTCCTGATCGAACGCTAGAATCTGTCGGCAGCTGCACTTTCCCATTCATAAATTGTTCTACGCCTCTTCGCTGGATTAGAAGTGACCAGTTATGGGCAGTAGGTGTCACTGTGGAGTCACAGTTTGGACACTAAATATTGACAGAGCTTTTCTGGTTGAAAATTCAGACCGCGAAGACGGGGCCTATTTATTAAGCTGTGTAAAAAGATTTTTTAAGGTGTAAAATAAATGATGTAGCTGTTTTGCTGGTTTGCTGATGTTGGATTCAATAGGTGCCAATAATAACCCCATTATTTTACACGTTTATCAACCAGGGAACCTCTCAATCTCCAGGCATTTGCTATTGATCCCTATTCACTTGCAGCTCTGTCTGTGTTTTTGTGCCGACTGCCCTATTGACCTTCCTGTCTTTCCCCCCATACAGGCTATCAGTGCGCTTGTCCATCTCAATTTATAGGGAAGAACTGCGAGTCGGAGATCACCGCCTGCTTCCCAAATCCGTGCCGGAACGGTGGGACGTGTGATCCCATAGGGAGCTCCTTCATCTGCAACTGCCGCACGGGACTGAGGGGATTAACGTAAGTACCAGCAAGACCGGCGTCTCTAATGGGAAATGGCAATTCATTATACTGCCAGAGAGAGAAAATTAAATATATAATTAGAATTTTGACATCTTCCTGACCAAAGCTGAGCCGGGAAAACTGATGATAAATGGCTCGAGTTTATATATATATATATATATATATATATATATATATATATATATATATAAATGTCCAGATAGTACCTGCACTCTTTCCTTTGCTTTACTCCGTGGGTGCTAAGTTCAAAGTAAATATATATATATATATATATATATATATATATATATATATATATATATATATAAAATCACAAAACTGGAGCACTCATGTGAGCAAAAGCAGCTGCCTAGGTGCGGTGTTCAAAAATTATGTAAACCAATTATTATACAAAAAACCGCACTCTCAGGTCTTCTCAAGGGTGTAAAAAAAAGAACATATTTAGTCATAAATATGTTCATAAATATGTTCTTTTTTTTACACCCTTGAGAAGACCTGAGAGTGCGTTTTTTTGTATAATAATTGGTATATATATATATATATATATCTTATCTTTTAACTCAAATATCACTGATGAAAATGAGTTACATCCAACTCCAACCTTTCCCCTGAGGTTTCCCCCTGAGAGCTTTAGCTCATCGTTTCTTATTCCCCTATTCCTCTTGAAATTTTGATGTGTTCTGAAGTTTCTGATCTCGTTCCTCCACTTCATAAATATTGCAGCAAGTTCTTTACATCTGGTCTTTAAAAAAGTTTCTTATCTCTTGTCCTTGAGATGGTGAACTGTTATAATAGTTCTTGATAAGTTGGACTGGAGCAGAAGACAATATTCCAGGTATAGACTGACTGAAGACCATTACTTTTTGGTGTATGTTTCATGGAAGCTAAGAAAGAGTGTCTGATATTGGGCAGGGCAGTGTCCCTTTGCCGCTGTTATTTACTTCCAGAAGTATCTTCACTTGAGGTGGCAGTAGGCACCAGGTCCAACATGGATGTCAGAGTCCATCCATAGAACATGCAGCCCTACTGTAGTAGATATAACTGTGGTCTTTTTCCACCCAAATTTCTCAAGCCTGTAGATAACCAAGGACACGCAATCATTATTACACAGCACAGCACTTCAAATGTTGGAAATAAAAGGAGGGCTATAAATGCTACCCATTAAGGACCATTTACTGATACAGCAGAAGCAAGTGCAAGAATACTAAGGGACACAAAAGTCCATGATTACCCATGCCTCCTAAGCTTAGCCCAGATCACACTGAGCATGTGCAGTGCCGCTGACACTAAAAAGATGGCCTAAGATCCAAGATTAGGAGCTGCTATGGACAAGGTTAAAGATTCGGTCATTACTGTGATAGGGCTGCTTTACCTCTGAGCTGCTACTAGTTAGTTCACTCTATAAACACAGCATTTCAGATTTATTATAAGGCTTTAAGAAGAAATTCAGCTAATAAAGATATTCATAAGCAAAGGGGCAGAAAAAGAATATTATTTTCATAGTCATGCAAGATGCGTTGCTGTAGTAAAATGTGTGCTTAATCCATATTTCTAGAACATAGTTTATTGTTAAACATATTTTTTTACTGAGATTCTCCTGACTTCATATTTCAACGTCAAGTACAATGAGTACTCAACTGATTTTATTTTATTCTGTGAAGGTGTGAAGAAGATATCAATGAATGTGAAAGGGAAGACTGTGAAAATGGCGGCACTTGCATCAATGTATTTGGATCATTTTTCTGTAACTGCAGTCATGGATATGTTGGACAGTACTGCGGCCTCAGACCAGTAGTAGTGCCCAATATACAGGCAGGTCATTCCTATGTCGGCAAAGAAGAGCTTATCGGCATAGCCGTGGTCTTGTTTGTTATCTTCGTCCTCATCATCCTCTTTATTGTATTTCGAAAGAAGGTATTTAGGAAAAACTACTCACGTAACAACATTACTCTTGTACAAGATCCTGCCACTGCAGCCTTGCTCAACAAAACCAATGGCATTCAGTTTAAAAACGTGCGTAGCAGTGGTGACAGTCGAAATATATACCAAGAGGTTGGTCCACCACAGGTCCCAGTTAGACCCATGGCTTACACGCCCTGTTTCCAAAGTGATTCAAGAAATAACCTGGATAAAATGGCAGATGGTCTTGGTGTAGAGCATCAGGAAATGACAACTTTTCATCCTGAGTCTCCTCGGATACTGACAGCCAGAAGAGGTGTGGTGGTGTGTAGTGTGGCTCCGAATCTTCCATCAGTATCTCCATGTCGGTCAGATTGTGATTCCATCAGGAAAGGGGCCTGGGACACTGGGAATGACTGTAAGTAATAAGAAAAATGCAGGAAATTGTAAGTCACTTATTCAGTTTTGTAGCAATGCCAAAAAAGGATGTGGAGAGAACATGGAGATTTGTGGGGAGGAAGCAGAGAGGAAAGAGGGTTCGTAAGAAAAGTAAGTATGTGCTGGATATGGTCACAAAGCTGATAAGAGGAAGTGGAGAGGAAACAGAGAGGACAGAGTTGAGAGAATGAGTAGGTAGATCTTGGAGAAAGTCATAAAGCTGATGGGAGTGGGAGGAGGCAGAGAGGACAGATAGTTGAGATATAGGGGGGAATTCACAAAAGTGTCGGGAACGAAAAAATGTCTTTAAAATGTCGTAGAAAGTGTCGTAGCAACAGCCGACAAATTCACAGAGCATTTCTCCGCCAATTTTCAGACAAGTACGACACTTTTGAATTAGTGTCGTTAAAAGTGGGCGTGGTTTTTTCGGCGCCACTTTTCCCGACATTTTTATGAATTACTCCTAAACTCATTTTTTTTACCGACAATTTTTCAGACACTTTAGGCTCTCCAAAATGAAAATGTCGGACAAATTGTCGTTTAAAAAGTCTTGGTAAATGTCGTTTGTACGATGAAAAGATATACGACATTTTAGAAAATTGTCAGACTTACGAGACATTCAGAGATGGTAACATCTGCCTTTGTGAATTTGCCATTCGTACGACATTTTACAAATTTGTCGACCGCCACTTCTGGGTTACTTTTTTTACCGACACTTTTGTGAATTCCCCCCCATAGAGTTGGTAGATCTTGGAGAAGTTCACAAAGCTGGTGGCTGTGGGGTGGAGGCATAGAGGACAGAGGTTTGGGAGAAGAATTAAGTAGGTACTGGAGATAGTCACAACGATTGTGGAAGGAAAACGAGAGGAGGCAAAGAAGACAGAGGTTGGGAAGGAGTAGGTAGGTGCTGGAGATGGTCATAGGCTATGGAAGCAATTGGAGATAAGGCAGAGAGGACAGAGGGTTGGTAAAAAGAGTTGGTAGATTTTGGAGAAGGTCACAATGCTGGAGGGAAGGAGTGGGGAGAAGGCAGAGATGGCGCTAAGATCAAGGAAGAAAATAGAGCATGCCAAGTTTCTGGGTCAGTATTGGTTCAGGATATACTGTATAACAATATAGTGTTAAATTGTGAATATTTAAATGTAGAGGGTAATCCTATTTGTGTGTGACACCACCTGTGTGAAGCCAATAGAAACATTATTATTGACGACAATCTAAATAAATGAACCAAATTCTTCTTAGGCTCGATCTACCTACTGTATAATATTTTTAATCCCGTAAAAGATGGGGGGGGGGGTGAGGTAGACGGGGGAAGTGATTGTAAGGATCTCTGTGACAGTTGCGATCAGTAGTTCAACTGATGAATAATAAATTGTCTAATCTATCTGATATATAATCTATCTAATTTACTCACCAGTACTCCTAGTTGTTTTGTTTTATTTGTGAAATTCCAGCTCATTATTACTTTTACCTGTTTGACTTTGACCGTCTGGTGCAGCAAATGTCTAAGAGTGACGTAGAAGTGAACTGTTTTACTTTATTTTTTGTTTGTGTCATAGAAACAAAGGCTTCTTTGAAATCAATGACATTCTTTTATAACTGAGTAATGGCTAATGTTGCCCATGTGCTTTCAACACGTTTTCTTGTAGGGGAGGCACTTGGAGATTATAGAAAATCTTTATCTACTGGGAAGGTCACACTTTTGTAGGAAGAACTTTTTTTTCTGATGTCACACAGACCTGTTGCAATTCTTTGCAATTACCTTGCCAGTTGCATTGTGGGAAAATCACAGATTTATATTTGGTTGGCTTGCAGGAAAACCAGGGCAAAAACAGCTGTGAATATTGTGAATGACGCAGTACGTTGATGACGTTATTGATATCCTCAATATTGAATATCTCCATGGCAAAAAGTATTTATAGGTCTATACCCGTTGTTTTAAAGGTCACAAACATATAGAACTAAGAAACATGAGTTCATTGATATTTCGCTAACATATTTATGCACATCAGTCCCTGCCCCAGTGGGACTTGAGGTCCCTATCACATAGACTAGGATCAGTTTCATCAGGAATTAATCAAACTGCCAGTTTTTGGAATAAGGGAGGAAACCCAAGTAGACATGGGCAAAAGCTACAAACTCAGACTCAGGACCAGACTCAGAATCAGACTCAGGATCAGCATCAGACTCAGGATCAGGCTCAGACTCAGGATCAGGCTCAGACTCAGGATCAGGCTCAGATTCAGGCTCAGACTCAGGATCAGTCTCAGACTCAGGATCAGACTCAGGATCAGACTCAGGATCAGGCTCAGACTCAGGATCAGGCTCAGACTCAGGATCAGACTCAGGATCAGACTCAGGATCAGGCTCAGACTCAGGCTCAGACTCAGGATCAGGCTCAGACTCAGGATCAGACTCGGGACCCCCGGCAACAGTGCTCGCCAACTGCCATAAACATGTGACATAAACAACATGTGACAATGCTGATTATATTTCTGTTTTATATACATATAGGTAAGGGGTTGGATGCCACTGAAGAGGTGACCTGCTTTGTTGGAAGCAATAAAGGCAGCAACTCTGAAAACCAGTCTCTGAACTCCTTTCAGTCAGATTCGTGTGATGACAATGGTAAGAAAATGAGTTATTGACTTTCCCATGTGTCTATTTTAGCTGCAGTGGAAGCATTTCAGAATATTACTTCCCTAAAAAACGCTGGGGTTTACATACATTCTTGTAGTTTTGAGGGAAATATTTTTTACTCATTTTTATTGCGTTTACAGAGAATAAAAAGAACTTAATACCCCATAGGAATTCTCTGAGGGGTTCTGTGACCATATAAAGGCACAAGGCTTCTGAGTTATACAGGGAACTCTGAGTATCACTCATGTATTATAAGGGATAATGTACCCCCTACTGTAAATGATAAGGATATTAGAAGTCACTGAGGGGTTGTTCTGTGACCATATAAAGGCACAAGGCTTCTGAGTTATACCGGGAACTCTGAGTATCACTCATGTATTATAAGGGATAATGTACCCCCTACTGTAAATGATAAGGATATTAGAAGTCACTGATGGGTTGTGTGACCATATAAAGACACAAGGCTGCAGGCTGAGTTATACAGGGAACTCTGAGTATCACTCATGTATTATAAGGGATAATGTACCCCTACTGTAAATGATAAGGATATTAGAAGTCACTGAGGGGTTGTTCTGTGACCATATAAAGACACAAGGCTGCAGGCTGAGTTATACAGGGAACTCTGAGTATCACTCATGTATTATAAGAATGTACCCCCTACTGTAAATGATAAGGATATTAGACCTCAAATCAATCAAATTACTTGGGTAAATAGGACACTAAGGAAAATGGCAAGAAACCTACAACATACAAGAAACAAACAGCTACCCACGGAGCTACATTTTTTTGCCCTTAGACTGTGGATAAAAGATATTTCAGGGCAAAGTGTCATTGACAGCCTATTTTCCATCCTATCTGCCCATTCATTTTTCATAACATTAGTGGACTATTTTCTACCCTATCTGTCCCTAATAATCCTTTATTTCACTTTTGTTTTCTTCACTTCGTCTTACTGCTGCTTTAATGGTTCTATATATTTCACCAAATTTTGGAACTGTGTTAAAGGGGCAATGTACACCTGTGTGTTCAGCAGGAGCAAATAATATAGGACTTGTACCGAGAAAATGTGTTCTGTCTCTTCTTTTAGTGTGGATATATCCCTTTATGCTTTTATTTTTTCATTAGAAAGTACAGGTATGGGACCTGTTATCCAGAATGGTTGAGACTTCGGGTATTCCGGATAACGGACCTTTACACAGAAAAATAAATCATTTTTAAAAAGTATACTATTTAACAGGCTTAAGGCATGGAGATCCAGATTATGGAAAGATCCGTTATCTGGAAAACACCAGGCCCATTCTGGATCACAGGTCCCATCATGATTCATGTTTGTGTTTGTTTTGCCCTTCTTATTGTGTATGGGGAATATGTAGCTCTTAAACTCTTATATCCACCAGCCACTTTTAATTGTACTTATGCCTCGTTCAACCCACCATGAAAAAGCTGCCATTTTAGTAAATTACGGGTAAATAATTCCTGGAAGAGATTTTTTACTTTTTTATCACGGTCACCTTCTCAATGTGAATCCACGGTGATCAAAAAATCCCGGCAGAAGCTTCCTATTCTAATATATGGGAAGTGCTGTGACTGTAGTGTACAGGAACCGTACTTTTTCGAGTTATTTACGCAAAGTGTGGTTTCAAACATGCAGATCCCATAGAGTCTATTGATTTGGTAGTTTTCTGCTAAAAAAACGCCAATACTGGCGTCCTGTGGCGGATTTCAGCTTGCAAGCGCCCTGTGTGAATTGCCATAGTGCGTTTTCCATTCGTTTCAGTGGTAGTGCAGTTTATGCTTATTTGCACCTGGCTGTTCTTTTTTAAAAACGCAACATAAAAACGCCACGTCTGGCCTTGCCCTTAGCGTATGGGAATCGCACTGCCTGTGGCACATATGAGCCATTATAAAGAAGCTTATGGTGATTCAATACATGTTCCTTGTTGTAGGTTTTGTTAAGGAGGCCACAGTTAATGGTGCACAACAGCTCTAACATCTTGTTATACTTCTTTCAAATATTGGTGATAACCTGACTGGGGTCATTAATGTGAGGGTTTTTAATGTATATAGGTAATTATAAAGCTGATATCAACATGCCATGGAACTAAAACTATAATAGATCATATAGAGGCACAGAATATGCCCCCAGGATTCCAGAAATTCAGAAACATCAACACTAAGGAGATTATTTAAGGTGTTTTGAGCTTTTAGGTGTCTTTCCTGATCTGACACAATTAAAAAGTACCCCAAACAAAAAGAATCACTGAGTTTTTATAGACTTGTAAAAAGGGAGTTAAGCTGGGGATACACAGAGAGATCCGCTCGTTTGGCGATGTTGCCAAACAAGCGTATCTCTTCCCGAAATGGCCACATTGAAGTGGGCGATATTGGGCTGATCAGATCGTGGGCCCTAGGGCCCAACAACCGGATTATAATGCTGCCAATGTGGGCAGTCAGATCGCGGGATTTTTAACCCTGCCCGATCGACATCTGCCCGACTTTCATCCAGATATCGATCGGGAAGCCCGTCGGACGGCCCTGCGCACGGGCCAATGAGCTGCCGACTCTGTCTGTCGGCTGTTTTTATTGGCCCGTGTATGGGCAGCTTTAGTGGTGGGAGAGCCTAGATAAATCGCTACACAGCACAGATAAAGAAAGAACTGCTCTTACAGCCACACAGGTGACTCTGACCTCAAGGCCAGGTTACTAGTGACTAAGGCTGGCTTAGGAACAGAATTCATATAAAGTTAGGGGGGCTCCCAGGGGAATCTGTTTACATAAAATTTTAATCTGTCTTAATGTCATGCAAAGGAGCTTGGTTTGTTTATTGTGAAAATACACATGTTACACTGGCAAAACAATAGCCTTTAACAGAATGATAGTGGGGCATGGTATCAATTATATATATGAATACTTGTCTGTATAGATGTGTAAATAAGATATGAAATAACAGTAGCTCTGTACTGTGGGAGTTTGGTACTAACGTGTCTGTTGTCTTCCCTTCCCTCTGTTGTTCCTCTCCCCCCTTCCTCAAGCCTCCATAGTGACTGTCATACATCTAGTCAACAATGTTGATACTGTTGAAAATGAAGGTATTTACATCTTTTCCATAACCTTTCGCATTCTAAAGAATAAAAATAGATGCACTCTATGTACCGCGTTGAATCGGCTGTGCTGTTATCCGTGCATGCTCATATCCCGCTTATGTCGAGTGCAATTGACAGTACAACTTTGCATGCGCCCGAGAGACTTCACAGCAGTCTGTTTGCATAACAATCACATAACAAATCACTGGGTGCCCTTTCCCGGCACGGACTCTGTTATTTACCAAATTTGCGTAGAGTAACGGCAGTTCTGTTATTAGTTCTGCTTACATGGAGATGGAATGTTCAACCTCCTATTGCGGGAGTGCTAAGCGCTCATCAGTAACGTTATGCAAATACACTGATATGCAACTGTATTTTAAAAAGAAAGATGTATTTGTTATTAAATATAACGTCTCAAATATTGTCATGAATTGGCACGTTTTCTTTGAATTGTAATTTCTTTCATTACGATAAGCTTTAATTTTACTGATATTACAAACAAAAGTACAGGTATGGGACCTCTTATCTAGAATGCTCGGGATCTAGGATTTTCTGGATCATGGATCTTTCCTGTAATTTGTATTTCCATACCTTAAAGGGGTAATTCACCTTCCAGTTCATTTTTAGTATGTTATAGAACAGTAATCCCCAACCAGTAGCTTGTGAGCAACATGTTGCTCTCCAACCCCTTGGTGTTGCTCTCAGGGTCCTCAAAGCATGTGCTTATTTTTGAATTCCAAGCTTGAAAAGCAAGTTAAAATTGCATAAAAAGTATAGTGCCAATTAGAGCCTCTTGTAGGCTGACAGTCCACATAGGGGCTACCAAATAGCCAATCATAGCCCTTATCTGGCACCCCAATGGATTTTTCATGCTTGTGTTGCTCCCCAATTCTTTTTACATTTTAATGTGGCTCACGGTTTAAAAAGGTCGGGGACCCCTGTTATAGAATGACCAATTCTAAGCAACTTTTCAATTGGTCTTCGTTATTTATTTTAAATTAGTTGCCTTTTTCTTCTTTCTAGCTTTCAAATGGGGTACTCGTCTTTCTATTCAGGCCCTCTCCTCTTCATATTCCCTTATTTAAATCAATGCATGGTTGCTAGGGTCATTTGGACCTTAGCAACCAGATAACTGAAAATGCAAACTGGAGAGCTGCTGAATAAAAGGCTAAACTCAAAAATCCGAAATAATAAAAAATGAAAACTAATTGCAAATTGTCGTTAGAGGTATATTTATCAAAAAGTAAAGTTAGACGTTGCCATGGTCCTCTAGAGTGAAATTCCGCCACCCTGCATTTATTTCTATGGGATTTTTAAAAGAATATTCATAAGGATTAATTATATCTTAGTTGGGATCAAGTACAAGTTACGGTTTTATTATTACAAGAAAAATTTTAAAAAATAGGATTATTTGGATAAAATGGGAGAAGGCCTTTCTGTAATTCTGAGCTATCTGGACAAGAGGTTTCTGGCACAGGTATGGGATGTGTTATCCAGAATGCTTGGGACCAGAGGTTTTCCAGATAAGGGATCTTTCTGTAATTTGGATCTCAATACCTGAAGGATTAATGATATATTAGTTAGGAACTGAGGCTCAAGTACAAGCTACTGTTTTATTATTATTACAGAGAAAAAGGAAATAATTTTTAAAATTTTGAATTATTTGATTAAAATGGAGTCTATGGGAGACTACATTCCCATAATTCGGAGCCTTCTGGATAACAGGTTTCCGGATAACGGATCCCATATTCGTACTGTTCTTTTTTTTTTTATTATAGAGAAAATTTTGGTTTACTGCCTAAAAGTTTTCTTTTATATCTGTTAATGTCAATGCCTTTTCTGTCTCTATAGTAATAGGAATTCATTTGATATAAACTGTGATGTTTACATTAATGCCCATTCTTGCTGCCCTTTAAACTGTTCATAAAAACAGAACTCGCAGGGTTTTCATATGTAACACCTTTTGCAATATTTTTCTTCTGTACATTTTCACACCATTGTTGTTTGACCTTCTAAGTGTCGTCAGCCTTTAGTTTTCTTGTTTTCCACTTCTTGTTTTCCAAAGCAGAGAAGGACATATGTTTTGGAACTTGTTTCATGATCAAACTTTTCGAATTGTTCAATATGCAGAAAGATCTATTGAGCAGGCAGGTGGGAAATAGGTCTAGGTAAATGACCCATATAGAGTTTCTCAGTAAAGAGACGGCAGTATTCAACTCACAAAATACATTTTTTACACACTTTATAGGGAATAAAAAATCATAAACAGTGACAATTGCCAGAAGGCATGGGTGGAGGGTGCTGGGCATTCCTCCACTGGCTCAAAAAGGACATTAGGGAATCTCTATATATGCCATTCGCCTTAAAGTTGACTCAAATGTTACAGAAGGGGCAACTTAGCAATTATATTAAACTATACTAAACTATTTCACCTCCCTAACCCTATAATTAACCAAGCACACCCATCAAATAAGGGTGACATTTAGGGGCCGATTCATGAAGCTCGAGTGAAGGATTCGAATTAAAAAAACTTCGAATTTCGAAGTGTTTTTTGGGCTACTTCGACCATCGAATGGGCTACTTCGACCTTCGACTACTACTTCAACTTCGAATCGAACGATTCGAACTAAAAATCGTTCGACTATTCGACCATTCGATAGTCGAAGTACTGTCTCTTTAAGAAAAACTTCGACCCCCTACTTCGGCAGCTAAAAGCTACCAAAGTCAATGTTAGCCTATGGGGAAGGTCCCCATAGGCTTGCCTGTGATTTTTTGATCGAAGCATATTCCTTCGATCGTTTGATTAAAATCCTTCGAATCGTTCGTTTCAAAGGATTTAATCGTTCGATCGAATGAATAATTGTTCGATCGATCGCAGGATTTGCCCTAAATCGTTCGACTTCGATATTCGAAGTCGAACGATTTTAGTTCCTAGTCGAATATCGAGGGTTAATTAACCCTCGATATTCGACCCATAGTGAATCGGCCCCTTAGATTTACTATGGTTCGAATGGTAAATTCCAATTTTCGAGTTGTTGTTTTGGTCAAAACTCACAATTTTGAGTTTAAAACAACCAACTTGAATTCAAATTCGAAATTTGAATTCCAATCCGAGCAGTGTCGGACTGGGATGCCAGGGGCCCACCAGGAAACCTTAGACCGTGGCCCACTTTCCAAACTATTATTCATCCTCTCCTCACTCAACCTCTTTATTCTCCTAGGGGGTTATTTACCAAAGTCGGAATTTATCTCAATATTTTCTGAAGAAAACGCTGACCAAATCCACACGAGTTTTTTGGCTTATTTATTAATACACTTTCCTGAAAATTTTGTTTGCGGGAAAAAATCTTGAAAAATCTGATTTTCGCAATTTTTTCGGATTTTTCATTCGATTTTTGTGATTATCTGAAAACTCCAAATTTAGCTCCAAAACTCAGAAAACTTCGGGGTATTGCCAAAAGCCCAGGACATTTATATGCAACCTCGACAGGTCTGAGATGCCGGATTTTCAGATTCCGACTTTTCCACCTTTGGGGTTTAATAAATTCTGAAAAATTTGTGATTTTTAGTCCGATTTTATTAAAAAAAAAATCACAAATTTTTCATTATTTTTGCATTCGTCATTTAGTAAATAACCCCCTTAGTCTTTTATCTCTACATATTATACTCAATTCTTCCATTATTAAGCCTCTTAAAGAAATAGGGAATGACCATGAAATAGGCCAAACGATTAGAAGCAAGAGGGCCACTGACATCTGGGCCCACCGGATGTATCCCGGTGGGCCAGTCCAACACTGAATCCGAGATTTATCATCCCCCTACCCTGGAAGTAACTCAAATTCAATAAGTCGCCACCTAAAACCTGGCGAGTTCATGTAGAAGTCAATGGCAGAGGTCCGCTGACCTATTTGAAGACGTTAATAGCCTTCCTGACATTCGAGGAAAACTCGATTTGAATGGCATTAGAATTTGCTGGATGTATCCCGGTGGGCCAGTCCAACACTGAATCCGAGATTTATCATCCCCCTACCCTGGAAGTAACTCAAATTCAATAAGTCGCCACCTAAAACCTGGCGAGTTCATGTAGAAGTCAATGGCAGAGGTCCGCTGACCTATTTGAAGACGTTAATAGCCTTCCTGACATTCGAGGAAAACTCGATTTGAATGGCATTAGAATTTGATTCAAATTTGGTTAGAGTTTTTAGGTCTGTAACATTCGATCGAATCTTAGACTGAATTTTAGCCTCACCTTTACATAAGAATTTTTTGAAATTCTGTGAAACAGTTGCAGTGAAAATAATTCCTACATCAAAATGAGCTGGGGCTTGGGCCAATGAGTTCTGATAACTTGAGTATCCTGATTTATAATTACATACATAACTCGTCACTATAATATTCCACTGTTTATGCTTATTTATGCCCAGTATCTCCTTCTAGATGACTGAGTTAAAATCCAGATATTTATTGATGACTGCATGCAGAACCAGTTTCCCTGAGTTTTTCATTGATTATAAGGCTTGTTTTTCTTTCTCTGAACCAAACAGCTTCAGTTATGGACCAAGGACAAAATTACAACAGAGGTGACATTTGTAGCTCCGGCCCATCTGCATTTTGTTGTTGCTTCACGATTTTCATTTTGTACTCACAACCGCTATACACTTGTTGTGCTTGTGAAAAGAAAATGTTTTCGAAAGCTTCGTCTTTGTTCCTACCAATATTCCCACCTACTCACTTATTATGCAAGATTTCTGTTCAGCACGTGGCAAATTTCCAATATGCTTCTCTTAAAGTTCAGGTTCTAGCATGCGGTAACATTTCATCTAATATGATATGATTATTTTTTGCTTCTTGTAGAGTCCGATAATACACTGATGTTGCTAATAAGACATGACTGCCTCTGCGTGTTCACATAAACATGATATTGAAACAGCATGGCTTTCTTTTATTAACAGGTGCATGCCACACCTCAACCATTATCTCCACTCTTTGGCTGTATATTAATATTTCCTTCCTTCATTCTTTCTCCAGCGTATCATTGGGACACGTCGGACTGGATGCCAAATGATCGTTTGTCTGACATCGAAGAAGTTCCCAATTATGAAGCGACAGAAGGAACATCAGCTCACCATGGAAGCACCAGAGAACTGGAAACAGATTATTACCTGGGTGGTTATGACATTGACAGTGACTACCCACCTCCACAACATGAAGACTATTTAAGCCAAGATCAGCTTCCACCTCCACTTCCAGATGATTTTCAAGAACATTATGACACCCTACCTAAATCCCAGCCAATATCTGTGGCAAGCACACTTAGTCCTAATTGTAGACGGCGGCCAGAGTTTCATCCCAGCCAATACCTTCCACCCCATCATTTATCAAATGAAATTGAGACATCTGTTACACAACCTGGTCACTCGTTTAGTACTTTTGGTCCAGGCCCAAACCAAATATTGGAAAAGACAAGCACAGATAATGTATCTTTATCCTTGCACAATTCAGTGGGTGCTTCTTTATCAGATGTCTCAGCTAGCTGTGGATTTGAAGATACAGAATTAGCCATAAGTGACTATGAAAGTTTGGATGACTTCAACATGGATCACTCTCACATTCCCTACATGGAAACCCAACATCAGACACAAGTGTGAAGGAACATATGACTTAGGAGATCTTATAGACAAAAGTGCAATGCAAAAAAGAAGGCATGATGTAACACTCCTTTTCAAAATCAACTCACGCCGATGATGATGATGATGAAACAAATCCATTTGTTTGTATGTCACAAATCTAGAGCGCAAACAGTGTTTGGATAATGAAATACTAAAAGGTCTTAAAAGGACCTCATTTACTATTACAAATTTGGGAAAGGGAAATAGTTGATAATCATAAATTAATGTATAACATATGATCATGCATCAATAGAAAATGGATGGCTAAAAACAACTGGAAGGAGTTTAAGGATAATGCATAACAATAAGCACTAGGGCTGTGTAAGGATGGCCCGCTTTAGAAATGTTTACTGGAATAGCACAAAAATGATAAAAAAAATAAAAATTGAAAACGCTTTAATGGGTGCCAGAAAAGAGGTATGTAAAGCATCGCATTACGGTTCTGCTAGAGAACTTTCAAGTGTTTAATAGATACGCTACTACGTTACTAATGGCGGTACAATGTGTGTGTATGTATATGAGAACTAAATGCTAGCCATACTTTTAAATACTATTTAAAGAATGTGCGTGCCTTCTCAGTACTGGCTTTATTTGGTTAACTCCCACAGCAACATTTTTACATTTGCACTTCAGAAAAATAAGAGGTCCATTTCTACTTAAAAAAAAAAAGAAAAAAGCAATAGGTTTTTAACCCTACGTGCCACTGTGCCGATGCCATCGACTCTACAGTTGTGGCTTTTTCTTTGATCCATGCCGCGCTGCTTGGCGACGGGCAACACGACAAAATCCAACACCAAAGGGTTAAACCTTTATTTTAAAGCATCAAACGTTGCTGCAAACCTTTACATCTTTAAGTTATGTAAGCAATAAAACTCGGTACATTGTATTGTCTGTTTGTGGTAGTTGTTCGGCAGTATTGTATATGGCAAATTGTTTCTTTTATCAGTATTTTTGTACAGTTTTCTTTTCAATTTGAAGAAACACGATGGTAGATAGACATCAGACTAGTTATTTTAGTACAAGGGAAAAAAGTTGTCATCCCAAATGTGCCACACTAGACTGATCAAAGCGGCATGCGTGTGTGTTTTATAGAGGTCAAAAATACATTCACATTCCTTCAAAATAATATTTGTGAAATGGCTCAACCCTGCACAATAAAAGTGCTGAATTCAAATGTTTAATTCCTTATTTCATGTAGTTGTTTTTCCTCTTTCGTAAATACATAATAATATTTTAAGCATTGTTTTTCATTTTTAAATAATCCTCTATCACCTGCTATTAGGCAGTGGTTTACAAAAACCAAACCCCTAAGACATATTTGGAGATGCTCCTATAGTACAACTTAGTTGCCAGTTTGGTTTGTGTATTTGACTTTTGGATTCCTGTGTTGAAAAATGAAGGTTTCAGGAAAAAAAAAGGTTATTTGTTCTGCATCCCAAAAGGAAGAGCAGCTTGATGATACCAGGGACATCATGGTGGTGGGATCTCCAAAATGGAAGAGCAGCTTGATGACAGCAGGGACATCATGGTGGTGGGATCTCCAAAATGGAAGAGCAGCTTGATGACAGCAGGGACATCATGGTGGTGGGATCTCCAAAATGGAAGAGCAGCTTGATGACAGCAGGGACATCATGGTGGTGGGATCAACAAAATTGAAGAGCAGCTTGATGACAGCAGGGACATCATGGTGGTGGGATCTCCAAAATGGAAGAGCAGCTTGATGACAGCAGTGACATCATGGTGGTGGGATCTCCAAAATGTCCATGCGTAAAAAAAAAGGTTATTTGTTCTGCATCCCAAAAGGAAGCGCAGCTTGATGACAGCAGGGACATCATGGTGGTGGGATTTCCAAAATGTCCAGATTTTGGAGATCCTACCACCATGATGTCCCTGCTGTCTTCAAGCTGCTCTTCCATTTTGGAGATCCCATCACCATGATGTCCCTGCTGTCATCAAGCTGCTCTTCCTTTTGGGATGCTGAACAAATAAACTTTTTTTCCCTGAAACCTTCATTTTCAAGACGGGAATCCAAAAGTCAA
This sequence comes from Xenopus petersii, assembly GCA_038501925.1. Taxonomy (NCBI): domain Eukaryota; kingdom Metazoa; phylum Chordata; class Amphibia; order Anura; family Pipidae; genus Xenopus; species Xenopus petersii. Next base: position 16,860,421 of record CM076674.1, read on the forward strand.
AAACTAAACCAAACTGGCAACTAAGTTGTACTATTGGAGCAGTTGTTTTTCTTCTTTCCGTAAATACATAATCATATTTTAAGCATTGTTTTTCATTTTTAAATAAACCTCTATCAACTGCTATTAGGCAGGGGTTTACAAAATCAAAACCCCATATTCGGAGATGCTCCTATAGTACAACTTAGTTGCCAGTTTGGTTTGTGTATTTGACTTTTGGATTCCTGTGTTGAAAATGAAAGTTTCAGGAAAAAATAGGTTATTTGTTCTGCATCCCAAAAGGAAGAGCAGCTTGATGATAGCAGGGCCATCATGGTGGTGGAATCTCCAAAATGTTCATGCGTATAAAATTGATTTCATGTGTTGGAGGTTGTTGTTGGTGATATTATTGGCCCGAGTAATATTAAAGCACATTATGGGCAAAACTGGGGAAACTTTCTACTGGGAATTTTCTCATTGAGCATTTCCTCGATTTGCAGGACCTTCCAGGAGGGTCCACCACCAAAACAGACCACAGAAAAACCATCAAAAGAAAGCATCATTTAGAAAGATTTGATACATTTTCTTCATTTAGTTTTTTTTTTCAAAAAATGCTTGATTTTTCTTTTTTTGTTTATTTTGATTTGACACATCATGTCATGATATGAGGAATATTTGTATCAATAGATGCAATCCACCTGCACACTCAAAAGATCTTATCAAGGTGTTACACCTTTAGACATCCTTTTCTTGCCCTTTCCGTCAACAAACTATATGAAGGGAATAATATGAAGGGTAAAAAATGCTTTCCATTGAAACGCTTGACATGGTTGTGACATTTGTAAATTGTTTGGTCGTTTTTTATTTTATTTTATAAGTTCAAGGAGACAAAAGGAATTACCCAAGGATTCTTCTAGAGATCAGTTGTAAGCTGAGAGGGTGAAGAGGCAGACATATCTATATGGTTTATAGTTTCTGAACGATAACACGTGTCCGTTTTCAAATTTTCACTGGTTAAAACAAGCCCCAATGGTTTCTGTAGTATGCAGTTGTCGTACCTTTTTATCTATAAGTGTTAAAGGAAAACTAGAGCACAACCTGTGCAGGATCCTAGTTAGGAATGGATGTAGTAATTAGCTTGACTTTGGATTAGATGAGAAGTAGATCATTACTTTTAGTACAGTGATGGATGTGCAATTCCATTTTAGCTGAGCAGGATATAATATGTACACATATACGGTATGTATATAGTGACTGCGAATTGTGCAAAGAAGTTCCGGCAGTGCAACTCTCACAATTCTTTATGGATTTTGTTTTTTGTCTTTCTTCATGCAGAACATGTAAATAGGATTTTCCATTAAAGCATACTGTATAGCATCTTTAATGATGCTGTACTCAACACATTTTAGAATGCATGACCATGACAGGCATGAGAAATATGTCCTATTGCTTTCTCCCACATGTTAATAATAATAATAATAATAATAATAATGCAACGTCTTTTGCCCCTCTTAATTGCCACTAAAATGATGAAGGGACTTTAACAAAATGGATGGACTCCATTAGTAAATATATCACTAAACCAGTGCCTACTTATTCATTTTTTAATGGGTAGGGTTTCTGACATTTAGTGGCACATTTACTTTGCTCGATTAGAATAAAAAATAAAGTATTTTTTTGGCTACTTCGACCATCGAATTGGCTACTTCGACTATGACTTTGAATGGAACGATTCGAACTAAAAATCGTTCGACTATTCGACCATTCGATAGACGAAGTACTGTCTCTTTAAAAAAAAAACTTTGACCACCTACTTTGCCACCTAAAACCTACCGAGGTACAATGTTAGCCTATGGGGAAGGTCCCCATAAGCTTTCTAAGTATTTTTAGAAAATCGTTCAATCGATGAATTAAAATCCTTAGATTCGAAGGATTTAATCGTTCGAACGAACGAATTGTGGTAAATCCTTTGACTTCGATATTCGAAGTCGAAGGATTATACTTTGACGGTCGAATATCGAGGGTTAATTAACCCTCAATATTTGACCAATAGTAAGGGGCCGATTCACTAAATTCGAGTGAAGGATTCGAAGTAAAAAAACTTCGAATTTCGAAGTGTTTTTTGGGCTACTTCGACCATCGAATGGGCTACTTCGACCTTCAACTACGACTATCGAAGGATTCGAACTAAAAATCGTTCGACTATTCGACCATTCGATAGTCGAAGTACTGTCTCTTTAAAAAAAACTTCGACCCCCTAGTTCGGCAGATAAAAGCTACCGAAGTCAATGTTAGCCTATGGGGAAGGTCCCCATAGGCTTGCCTAAGTTTTTTTGATCGAAGGATATTCCTTCGATCGTTGGATTAAAATCCTTCGAATCGTTCGATTCGAAGGATTTAATCGTTCGATCGAATGAATAATCCTTCGATCATTCGATCGAATTTTCTGCGCTAAATCCTTCGACTTCGATATTCGAAGTCGAAGGATTTCAATTCCTAGTCGAATATCGAGGGTTAATTAACCCTCGATATTCGACCCTTGGTAAATCTGCCCCTAAATGTGCCCCTTAAAGTTCTGTTTGTCCACAATTTGAAATATTTCAAAATGGTATGACCGGCTCCTTTTGTTCTTAAAAGCAGGCACCAAAACGTCAACAAGTTTCTGTAGATGTTTAATGTTAAAGTTTCTAAGGATCTTTGCCTGACACTCATAGTTGCTCCAAGCTCTGATGTTGGATGGTGCAGCCCTTGGTAAGTCAGTAAACTTGTCCTTATGCAACAGACCTTCTGACCTTGGGTGGTCATGACAGTATCAATTAAAATGTCTAACAGAAATAAAAATGAACATGCTATTGTACATTTAAGGAATCCAATCCTTTTCTTAGAAACGTATTCCTGAATGCAAGGGCGAAAAAATAAGCTCCTCTAACCATTTATGTAAATATATAATGCAAATCAAATTTTGCAGCATTTTCAGTTTTGCTATGGATCATTGATTAACAAACTGGCCTTTTGACCAAATTAATCAATGGAATATCGATGATTAAATAAATGAAAATACTTGAAAGTATGCATAGTATTTATGAGTTTTTCTTTAGTTTTCAGTTAGTAACGCAAATGTGGAGGTTGTGAGACAAAATAAACGATGTGAATCAACAGAAATGTAGGTTAATGTCTTAAAGGAGAAACAAACCCCTTATTAAAAAACCCTACCCCCATAATCCACATAGACCCCCTCCCTCCTCCCCCAGCCGAGCTGCGACGCCAGGCAAATGCCTCTAACTTTTTATTTACCCCTCAGTGCAGAGTCAGGGATCAGAGTTCACGGCAGCCATCTTCCTGGTCTTTGGTAAGCTGACAAAGAAAATTTTAAAAAGTGTCTGCATCTTTAATTGCACATTGTTTTATCCTTAAAGTTAAACCTAAGGCCAATGTTCAAGGAAAGGCTGATTATTAATAAAAAACAGTTAGTCATTTTAAAGTAAGATCTTTTACTTTTATCGTGGGGTGTGTGCCAGTTTGACTTAAAAATACAAAAATATTTCAGGTTTTTTTTTCCATTTTAAAAGGATAATCACACTCACACACTAAAAAAGAACTATTTCATACAAACAGATACAATAGGGGCCGATTCACTAAATTCGAGTGAATGATTCGAATTAAAGAAACTTCGAATTTCGAAGTGTTTTTTGGGCTACTTCGACCATCGAATGGGCTACTTCGACCTTCGACTACGACTATCGAAGGATTCGAACTAAAAATAGTTCGACTATTTGACCATTCGATAGTTGAAGTACTGTCTCTTCGACCCCCTAGTCAATGTAAGGAAGGTCCCCATAGGCTTGCCTAAGTTTTTTTCATCGAAGGATATTCCTTCGATCGTTGGATTAAAATTCTTCGAATCGTTCGATTAGAAGGATTTAATTGTTCGATCGAATGAATAATCCTTCGATTGATCGATCAAATTTCCTGCGGTAAATCCTTCGAATTCGATATTCGAATTCGAAGGATTTCAATTCCTACTCGAATATCGAGGGTTAATTAACCCTTGATATTCGACCATTGGTGAATCGGCCCCTTAATATTAGAAATAATATAACGGAGGCTGATTTAGCAAAAAATTTAATTTTTGTTTGTTTGATTAAAAAAAACTCAAAAACTTGACAATCTTGAATGCATGTTAATTTTTTAAAGAACTTCAATTTTGAAAACATTGAAAATTGAACATTGAAATCACATGCTACCCATTATTTTCAATTAATCTGACAAATTTTGTCATACATGACATGTCATAACATACCTTGTATTATGCTGATATAACTCTCATTGGCCTATACATGAATTTGCCAGCATTTGGATGGTGAATTTTTATATTTGAGGTTGTATGCTTCTTTGCTTAATAAATCTCGAAAATTAGAGTTTGGGAAATTTTAATTCACAATTTTTCCGCAAAAACTGTTGATAAAAACCCCCCTTAATGTGAGAAATAAAACAATATAAGCAAATTTTTGTGTCCTTGCTATAATTTGTCACAGCCCTACTATTGCTCCCTCACATTTTACAGTTAAGGGGTTTTCTATAACCTGACTCACTATGCTTTTACCATCAACATCAATGTAAGTAGCTTTGTATTGCCAAGTATAAGGTACTTTCTAATTTTTCTAGAGGAAAAAACTAATTCATAAATACTGAAGAATTGTTTGTTTAGATAGGATTCTATAGGAATTGTCAGTACAGGTATGGGACCTGTTATCCAGAATGCTCGGGACCTGGGGTTTTCCGGATAACGGATCTTACTGAAATTTGGGTCTTCATGCTTCATGTCTACTAGACATTCATGTAAACATTTAAATAAACCCAATAGGCTGGTTTTGCATCCAATAAGGATTAATTATATCTTAGTTGGGATCAAGTACAAGCTACTGTTTTATTATTACAGAGAAAAAGGAAATAATTTTTAAAAATTTTAATTATTTGGATAAAATGGAGTCTATGGGAGACAGCCATTCCGTAATTCGGAGCTTTCTGGTTATCAGGTTTCCGGATAAGGGATCCTATACCTGTACTGTAAATTTGAATTTTTTTAAATAGCATGATTAAGGGGCAGTTTTATTAAGGCTTAATAAATCTGCCCCTTATTCATGCTATTTAAAAAAAGTTTGACTTGTGTTTTCCACAAAATTTTGAGTTTTCAAGTTGTATTGTATGGTAAAAACTCACATTTTTAAAAATTCGAATTGTTATAGATTTATTATGCTAGAATTAGCTAGAATCTGAAAATACACCATCTAAAACCTGTCAAGGAGTCAATAGCAGAGGTCCCTTGAAGCATTTGAAGATGTCAATAGCCTGCATGGTGTTTACATTTTTTTTTTGGAGGATTTTGCCAGAAAACTGGAAAGATTCAAATGATTCGAGCTGCCGAAAAACTTGATCAATTTGAGTTTTGGGGTTTCAGGGCATAAAATTGCAGAATCGGTTTTTGCCATTCAAGTTATTTAGATACCATTTGAGTTTCAAGTTCATTTGAGGTACAGGTATGGAACCTATTATCCAGAATGCTCAGGACCTGGGGCTTTCCAGATAATGGGTCTTTCTGTAATTTGGATCTTCAAACTTTGACTACTAGAAAATCATGTAAACATTAAAGAAACCAAATAGGCTGGTTCTGCTTCCAATAAGGATTAATTATATCTTAGTTTAGATCAAGTAGAAGGTAGAGAAAAAGGAAATCATTTTTAAAAATTTGGATTATTTGATTATAATGGAGTCTATGGGAGACGGTCTTTCCGTAATTCTGAACTTTCTGGATAACGGGTTTCCGGATAACGGATCCCATACCTGTATAAAGAAACCTGTAACACTCGACCTTCGATAAATAACCCCTAAATGTTGCTATTTTTTATTTGATTAGGTTTTCAGAAACTATAAATAATTGTGAAACGCAAACTATTTGCAAAAAATAAAAAGAGCAACAATGGGGGGCCGATTCACAAACTTCGAGTGAAGGATTTGAAGTAAAAAAACTTCAAATTTCGAAGTGTTTTTTGGGCTACTTCGACCATCGATTGGGCTACTTCGACCTTCGACTACGATTCAAACTAAAAATCGTTCGACTATCCGACTATTCGATAGTCGAAGTACTGTCTCTTTAAGAAAAAACTTTGACCCCCCTAGTTCGCCATCGAAAAGCTACCGAAGTCAATGTTAGCCTATGGGGAAGGTCCCCATAGGCTTTCCTAAGTTTTTTTGGTCGAAGGATAATCCTTCGATCGTTAGATTAAAATCCTTCGAATCGTTCAATTCAAAGGATTTAATCGTTCGATCGAAGGATTATTCCTTCGATCGTTGGATCGAACTATTTGCGCGAAAATCCTTCGACTTCGATATTCGAAGTCGAAGGATTTTAATTCCCAGTCGAATATCGAGGGTTAATTAACCCTCGATATTCGACATTTGGTGAATCGGCCCCTTAATTAATTACAACACAGTATTAGTGAATCATTCATTTTGGTGTTGGTCTAAAATTATAAAGTAGAGCGAAAGGAAAGCAGCACGCTTAGGGTTAATTCATTACACATTTGTCACAAGATATTGTGTTTACCACAATACAGGACGTTGCATTGTGAACCCATCTTAATTAGAATATAGATTGCTACTTGTTCCAAATCAGTTGTGAGCCAAGATACCTACAGCTGAATATAAAATTGGGGCAATTTCTTGGCAATTTCTTGGCAATTGACAGTTTCTAAAGCTGAGAGATACACAGTGAAGGGATATATACTCATCGTCTTAGCATAAGGCAATAAAACATTACTTAATCCTAATGCAGTATTTCCCAGGATGAGAACGAGTAGACTGTTACTATCGTTTTTATCTGTTATATATATTTATATATTCATGCCATCCGACTTATTTCTAAGCCCATTGTACTGCAATGTTGGCCCGCGTTTGTGTTTTAGAATCATTTTCTTTTTTTTTTATGCACTGTATCAGAAAAACTGATCTTGTAAATGTTTTCCTGTTGTAAACAGGCTGGTTTTTAAGGATGTATGTTTTGGTGTTCAAAATATTTGTAAAATACAATGTAAAATGTATATACTGTAGTGCTTTTACTTTCAGCCCTTTTGTAGATATCAAATGGCAACGAGATTGGATTCTCTAAAAATTTCCATACATCTGAACTAAATATAGGGGCAGATTTACTAAATTCGAGTGAAGGATTCGAATTAAAAAAACTTCGAATTTCGAAGTGTTTTTTGGGCTACTTCGACCATCGAATGGGCTACTTCGACCTTCGACTACGACTATCGAAGGATTCAAACTAAAAATCGTTCGACTATTCGACCATTCGATAGTCGAAGTACTGTCTCTTTAAAAAAAAATTCGACCCCCTATTCGGCAGCTAAAAGCTACCAAACTCAATGTTAGCCTATGGGGAAGGTCCCCATAGGCTTGCCTAAGTTTTTTTCATCGAAGGATATTCCGTGTTTAAAATATTTTATTTGATTTTCATATTAAACAAATGAAATCAAAATGACAACAAATGTTATGCAGATGAAGAAACGAAGGATATTCCTTCGATCGTTGGATTAAAATCCTTTGAATCGTTCAATTCGAAGGATTTAATCGTTCGATCGAATGAATAATCCTTCTATCGATCGATCGATCGATCGAATTTCCTGCGCTAAATCAATTTCAATTTCTAGTCGAATATCGAGGGTTAATTAACCCTCGATATTCGACCCTTGGTAAATCTGCCCCTTAAAATCATTTAAAAATGTAAAATTAATATCTCAACGGATCCGCATCCATAAATGATGGGCTATTGAGCAAAACATATTGTAATTATTTTTAACCTTTTTTTTTTTTTTAACATTTTACTTAAAAAATGTTTTTGCACAGCTCCTTAATACAATATCTATACTGTTTCAAATTACCAATTTTGCTTTGTAATTTCTTTTTGAAATGATAAATAAAACGAGTTATGCAAATCAGAAGGATGGACCAGTCATAGGACTTGTCACAGCGGGATGTTTACAGTTCCCATGTGTATTTTGCCATTAAAGTATTACATTTTATTTTGTTTCTCTTTCTTAGAAACCGTGTACAGATTTGATAAACTTGATGGTTTCCAATAAAAATACAATTGTGTTTTGCTTTTATTTTATTTTGTGAATATCCCAATGTATAGCATGCCTTTATGTTGGTTCTTTCTAAATAAACCATTTTATGTTACACCGATGGTAGGTTAATGTATCAGGTTTCAATATACTGAGAATTGACCTCTTTTTATTCATGGAAATATATAGCAGCACTAGTGATGGGCGAATTTATTCGCCAGGCGCGAATTCGCTGCAAATTTGCGTGATTCGCCACCAGCGAATAAATTCGAAACGCACGTGAAAATTCGCGGAAAAAACGGGCGCCGGCGTAAAAAACGGGCGCCGGCGTCAAAAACGAGACACCGGCGCCGTTTTGCAAATTTTTCGCCGTTTCGCAAATTTCGCGCGAAACTGCGCAAATTCGCCCATCACTGAGCAGCACAGATCAAGATTAACAACTACAGAGCATTAGAAATTTGGATTGCTTGTAGGTAGTATAATCATCCATTTTTTACATGGCAAAGACATAGGGGGCTATTTACTAAACTACGAATGCAAAAATCACAAATTTTTCGGAATTTATTAAACCCAGAGGATGGAAAAGTCTGAATCTGAAAATCCGGCATCTCAGACCTGTCGAGGTTGAATATAAGTCAATTGGAGAAGTCCCAATGATTTGTTGGCCAAAAAGCATAAGGGGTAAACTTATCAAAGAGTGAAGTTCCGCCACTAGAGTGAAATTCCGCAGCTCTCAATTCATTTCTATAGGATTTTGAAAGGCGTATTTATCAATGGGTGAAAGTGAAAGTTCACCCTTTGATAAATACGCCTATAAAAATCCCATAGAAATGAACGGAGAGTGGCGGCATTTCACTCTAGTGGCGGAACTTCACTATTAACTTCAATCTTTGATAAATATACCCCTAAGAGTTTTCGGATGAAAAATCTGAAAAAATCGTGAAAATCAGATGAAAAATCAGAAAAAAAATCGTGAAAATCGGATTTTTTCCCACAAAGCAAATTTTCGGTAAAATGTAATAATAAATAAGCGTAAAAAAACCCGAACAGATTTGAGATAAATTCGGACTTTGATAAATAAGCCCCAAAGAGATAAAGTTCTATTTACTCACCTTAGTAAATACTTTTTACCCTTCATTATCGTCATGGACTCCAAACCCACTGGGGCCGATTCACGAAGGGTCGAATATCGAGGGTTAATTAACCCTCGATATTCGACTGGGAACTAAAATCATTCGACTTCGAATATCGAAGTCGAACGATTTTGCGCAAATCCTGCGATCGATCGATCGAAGGATTTTTCATTCGATCGATTCGAAGGATTTTAATTCAACGATCGAAGGAAAATCCTTCGATCAAAAAATCACAGGCAAGCCTATGGGGACCTTCCCATAGGCTAACATTGACTTCGGTAGCTTTTAGCTGCCGAAGTAGGGGGTCGAAGTTTTTCTTAAAGGGACAGTACTTCGACTATCGAATGGTCGAATAGTCGAACGATTTTTAATTCGAATCGTTCGAATTCGATCGAATTCGATCGAATTTAACCAATTCGATGGTCGAAGTACCCAAAAAATACTTCGAAATTCGAATTTTTTTTTTATTCGAACCCTTCACCCGAATTTCGTGAATCGGCCCCACTATGTCACTATGGTGCCCAGTTAACAATAAACAAAGCAACAAGGCTCAGAATCTGACAAGGATTTACAAAAATCTTCTCTTGCATAAAGAGAATGAGATAACGGTATCGCTTCTTATTTTTGTAAATTGCTACTTCGATCTTACCCTGCATAAATGGTTCCAGCAGGATTCATTAACCAAAAATAATACAGTCACTTTGAGAGAACTGCAAAACTGTTAAGGGGTCAAGAACTTATGAGCATTTTTGTCAATAACATAGAAAAATATTAATGTCAATTTATTTTTATTGGTAATAGTTCAACAAAACATTTTAGACTCCCTTTACTGAGGGCAAGATTCACCAACCGGCGAAAAGTCGCCAACGGCCGCTTTGCACCTATCGCTACACTTCGCCAGGTGAAAATTCGCTCAGACAACGCTAATTCATTAAAATGCGGAGTTTCGTCCTGGGTGTCAAACGCTGGTGACTTTTCGCTAGCTTTCATTTCTAATTTGCATACGGTGGGAAAGTTAAAGTTAAATGGGGGCCTTGGGGGCCGATTCACGAAGGATCGAATATCGAGTGTTAATTAACCCTCGATATTCGACTAGGAACGATTTCGAACGATTTTGAGCAAAAAGTCGAACGATTTTGCGCAAATCCTGCGATCGATCGATCGAGGATTTTTCATTCGATCGAACGATTAAATCCTTTGAATCGAACGATTCGAAGGATTTTAATCCAACGATCGAAGGAAAATCCTTCGATCAAAAAATCCCAGGCAAGCCTATGGGGACCTTCCCCATAGGCTAACATTGACTTCGGTAGCTTTTAGCTGCCGAAGTAGGGGGTCGAAGTTTTTCTTAAAGAGACAGTACTTCGACTATGGAATGGTCGAATAGTCGAACTATTTTTAGTTCGAATCGTTCAATTTTCGTAGTCGAAGGTCGAAGTAGCCCATTCGATGGTCGAAGTAGCCCAAAAAAACTTCGAAATTCAAATTTTTTTTTACTCGAACCCTTCACTCGAATTTAGTGAATTGGCCCCTTTATGTTATATGTTGCAGTAAATACACTACAGTTCCACTGTTAATAAAAATGTCCAGGGAACCTTAAAGACATACTGTCATGGGAAAAAAATTTTTTTTCAAAATGAATCAGTTAATAGTGCTGCTCCAGCAGAATTCTGCACTGGAATCCATTTCTCAAAAGAGCAAACAGATTTTTTTATATTCAATTTTGAAATCTGACATGGGGCTAGACATTTTGTCAATTTCCCAACTGCCCCTAGTCATGTAACTTGTGCTCTGATAAACTTCAATCACTCAGTTGGAGTGATATCATCCCCTCCCTTCCCCCCCCCAGCAGCCAAACAAAAGAACAATGGGAAGGTAACCAGATAGCAGCTCCCTAACACAAGATAACAGCTGCCTGGTAGATCTAAGAACAACACTCAATAGTAAAAACCCATGTCTCACTGAGACACATTCAGTTACATTGAGAAGGAAAAACAGCAGCCTGCCAGAAAGCATTTCTCTCCTAAAGTGCAGGCACAAGTCACATGACCAGGGGCAGCTGGGAAAAATTGAATATAAAAAATCTGTTTGCTCTTTTGAGAAATGGGAAAATTTAAAAAATTTAAACTATTTTTGAAGCAATCCCTATCTACTCTATTGCACTTTGCCTGGTCTGAGGTGGCGAAGGCAAGTCTGGTGCAAGAGGTAACGTTCATTAAAATGCGCAAGTTAGTCAATTAGCGTAGTTACGTCCCATTCGCCATAGCGCAACTTCGCCTGGCGTAAGGGTGCGAAGTAGCGCTAGAGTAGGTCTATTTTGCTATGCATTTACACCAGCGCCCATTAGTGAATTGGCCAAGTTACGGAATGATGTCACGCTGGCGAATTTGCGCCAGCGTTAGTCACTTCACCATTTAGTGAATCTGCCCCTATGAGAGCTAGTATTTAAGGAACAAAAATTGGGACATTACTGATGTAGAGAGTCCTAAGAACAGTGACTAAGCCAATGAAGGGTATGGAAGGTCTCAGTTATGAAGAAAGTCTGGCCAAGCTGGGATTGTGTTCATTGAAGCCAATTTGGAGACAGGTTCAGAAGGCAGTTGGCAGCATGGGCTGATCTTTATAGACTTATTTCTCTATTTTAGCAACCATGTAACTATGGATTTATGGATGAAAAAGAAACTGGGCTACGCTAAACAAAATATACATATAAATATAAATATATTTCTTTCCACTTTGTGTGTTGACATTTACTGAGTTGCAATGGAAATACGTCTCTTTATGTGCCGAGTGTCACAGTTCAATAGATGGAGGCCACTTTTCTATTAATGCTCTGTATTTATTCGTCTCAATGGTTCAGGAAAGCCAACGTATTCATTTTATATTCCCACGTATTCGTAGATTCTATACAGGACAAGGACATGACTGGGTAAATAATATTCCGAAGAATATCAACAATAGTCATCCTGTAACAATAACATTCTTTATGTACTGGCAGGATTAATACTGGCGCTCTGAAGTGGGTGGGGGAGGAATACATGGTTATATAAGAGTGGGGGGGAACTTTCTTTCAAAAGTGTGCGGAAAAGTTGTTAAATATTGTGTAATGCTCAAATCTGAAAACATGATTAAGGGAGTGATTCCCGAAAAGCGTAGGGCGTTGGATCCTTATTGGAGTATGGAATAAATCTATATTCTTTTGTATCGGAGTGCCGTCCATTTTCTTGGTGTTTATCTGAAAACATGGTTGTATTTATAAAGATGGATAAGAGTGATGTACTTAGGGAGATGTTTGTCAAAGTCCGAATTTATCTCAATATTTTTGCTACAAACTCTGGTCAAATCTGCTCGGGTTTTTTACGCTTCTTTATTATTACATTTTCCCGAAAATTTGCTGTGCGGAAAAAAATCTGATTTTCACAAATTTTTCTGACTTTTTCATCCGATTTTCACAATGTTTTCTTAATTTTCCCCCAAAAAACTCCAAAAACTTTGAGGCAATGCCTGAAAACCCAGCGCACATCAAAAAAATGATCGGGAATTCTCCCATTGACTTATATGAAACCTTGACAGGTCTGAGATGCTGGATTTTCTGTTTCTGACTTTTCCATCCTCGGAGTTTAATAAATTACAAAAACATTTGTTATATTTCAAAAGTCCTGTTTTACGAGAAAAAAAAATCACGATTTTTTTTATGATTTTTGCATTCAGAGTAAATAACTCCTTTAATGTGCAAACAATTGCGATTTTTTTTCATACTGTGAATGTCCATAAGAGCTTTTTAAATATGGCGAAAAATGCAAATTGCGAACACTCTGCATCTGAGTTACGCCACAACTTTGGTGAAAATATTTTGCAAAACAGTTTAACAAATTGTGAATTTAAGTTACTGTCAATGCTATTTTCACGCACAACAACTTCGCACACTGGACGCACTCCCACCTGTCTCATTTGCGAAAATGTATTCGCAATGCGAATTTGCAAAAACTGAAAGATGAGCACAGCAGTGGAATATCTTAGCCTTCAGGAAAAAGCATGAGGAATACAACCATTTGCCAATAAATATGCGCTGCGAGAACTTTATAAATGACCCCCACTGTGTTACTAAGTTACTAGGTCCATGCATGGTTCTTTACAACTTGCTTTGAGGAACTATTTGTCCATTCGTACTACTATGAAGAATTATTCATGTGTTGATACAAGGGAACTCTGGCATCCCTACATAAACACATCTATATCTATGCCTCAAACTTAAATGCAATGTGCATGATGCTGGTTGAACTCTATGGGGCAAATTTACTAGTGACTAACGCTGGTGAAAATTTGCGGTCATTTTCACTTCACTAGCGAAGGAGATAAACTCTCGGGACTTCGTTTACTAACGCCTGGCGAATATGCGCTCTGGCGAATGGACGTAACTACGCAAATTCACTAAGATGCGGATTTTACAGAACGTTACCTCTTGTGCCAGACTTTACTTAACCACCTCAGACCAGGCGAAGTGCAATAGAGTAGATAGGACTTTTTTTTTAGAAATTTTGTTGAAAAAGGCTACAAGAGAGCGTACATTTTTTGGGGGGTAACTGGCTTCCCCCCTACATTTCCTAAAATATGGCACATAAACTATACACTGGGCTCATGTGTAGGGCAATATAACAACTTTATTTTATTTTATTAAGCTTCCCCGGCCTTGTGTAGTGTAATGTATTTGCTGCAACATATACGTCCATTCAACTTTAACCTCCCGCCGTATGCAAATTCGGCAACGCTAGCGCAACTTCGCTTGCCTTGTGACAGTAACACTAGCGCAACTTCACCAGCATTCAAAGCCCTGTACGTAACTTTGGATTTTAGTGAAATAGCGTTGTCCTGACGAATCTACACCTGGCGAAGTGTTGCGATGTGAGCGAAGCCATCGTTGGCGAATTTTCGTAGGTTAGTAAATTTGCCCCTATGGGTGTAAGACAAAATACCACAAAAATAAAATTAAAAGGTAGGAGCTGGAGACATATATGCAAGAACACAGAAACAAAGAGGAACTTACTCCATGTATTACTACCAAAAGAGCAGCCTTAAGTGCAACTGAACTACGGAAAGTGAAGATAATTAAAAAAAGAAGTACATCCAGTATCCATTCCCCTAAATAGACCAACACATTCATTGTATATGTCAAAGTAAGGCAGTACATATATATATATATATTGTACTTAGCACATTTACTTAGGGTCGAATATCGAGGGTTAATTAACCCTCGATATTAGACCGTCGAAGTAAAATTCTTCGATTTCGAAGCTATAGCTGGGAAGGGTGGGAGCTACAACATGGAGCTGGTCACTGCTCCTGTATAAACTATAACAAACAAGGGAAAGTCAGGTGATCCCACTGGTGTCTAATAAAAGGGCAGCCAAGTTTGGGAGTTTTACTTTGAAAACAGCAAGTAAGTTGCAGGTAAAACTTAGTCCCTTTGTAAAATATACAATGAAGCAATAGAATTCTTAATGAATCAGATAAAATTGAGCATAGGACTGGCCAGATATGGGATGACTTTGACGTAGTTGGCCAGCTTAAATATATTGTAATATATGGACAAACAATCGCTGTTTTGTTTAAAGGGTAAGGCATTTTTCAGCAGCAGTATGCACAAAATGTCTCTGTCTTAAATATATTGATAATGGGTTGAGTGCAGAGGACTCTTGTATTTGTCTATATGTATTTTGTGGTCAGAGCCTCATCGCAACCCCGCCTAATGGTTTTAAAAAATTTTAAAAAATAGTGGTGAGCACAACTTCCCTTGTTTGTATCAGAGCACAAGTCACATGACTTGGGGCAGCTGGGAAATTGACAGTATGTCTAGCCCCATGTCAGATTTCAAAATTGAATATAAAAAAATCTGTTTGCTCTTTTGAGAAATGGGTTTCAGGGCAGAATTCTGCTGGTGTAGCACTATCAACTGATGTGTTTTGAAAAAAATTTTTTTCCCATGACAGTATCCCTTTAAATCCTTCGGATTGAACGATTCGAAGGATTTTAATCCATTGATCGAACGATTTTCCTTCAACCAAAAAAAGCTAGGAAAGCCTATGGAGACCTTCCCCATAGGCTAACATTGATGCTCGGTAGGCTTTAGCTCTTAAGTAGGTGGTCGAAGTTTTTTTTAAAGAGACAGTACTTCGACTATCGAATGGTCGAATAGTCGAACGATTTTTAGTTCGAATCATTTGATTCGAAGGTCGAAGTAGCCAATTCGATGGTCGAAGTAGCCAAAAAAATACTTTGAAATTCTATTCCTTCACTTGAGCTTAGTAAATGTGCCCCTTAGAGTCCAGGTATCCCCATATACATAATTGATAACCACAAACATGTAAGGTATCAGAAAATACCTAAGAGAGTATTCCAATAATTGAAGGATGATACTACCACTGGAGCTGTTCATCATTATTTTTTTTTTAAGCCTATCCCCAACCCAAATTTGTTTTGCACCTTCTTTTTATTTTTTTTTGCACACAAATAAAGGCTTCTGGTTGGGCCACATCCAAAATATTGATTGTTCCCACTTGGGGAACAAATATAATTGAATATTACTTTGTTTGAGAGTTGGCCCACTTGAAGCTTTTTTTTGTAGGCTACAAATCTTTATAGGATGAATTAATACATTTCAAATTCAAGTTTTTTTGATTGCTAGCATATGTGCGTAAAAACTTGATTTCAAATTCCATTCATTTTCAGCAGGCAAATAGTCAAATATCTAAAAAACCGGAAAACTAGCCTAGGTTGAATGTCCAAAATAGACCTCCCGTTGAGTTTTATATGTTTCTATGTCCACAATTTTTATTTGAATGTTTTTAATAAATATCAAAAATGTATAAATCTCAAACCTTGGATTTGAAATATTTGAATTCACTAGTTTTTTGCCACGATATTCTCATATCGCTGCAAAATCTCAATCTCAAAAGTGTTCAACCGAACTAAATCCAAACCCTTAAAATCACGTGACAACTGCATGCGAAAATCTTTCGTTCACACTTGATACCATATTTACAGTTTCCTTTTATTTTAAAATTAGGATTTGTTCGGTATTAGATGAAACCAAGAATGATGGATTCTAAGAAGCCCTACTCTATGTAGAACGAACCTTGATTACGGAACCAAAGCGCCATTTCCGCATATCAAATAAAAATTGATAAACGAACATAAAATATGAACATACGTGTGCGTTTAAATATACAACTTCAATTGAATTTGCAAGGACACCAGACCTTCTTTCTAAAGGCTACTCTGTCCTTTGGTGGATTTTCATTGAAAGACATTTTCCATCCCCCTCTTATATAACCATATTTTCCCCCCTCACCCACGTCAGAGAGCCAGTATTAAGGAAGTCATTACATAAAGAATGTTAATGTCGCAGAATAACTATTGTGGATATTCTTGTAAAGTAAGGAACCAAAGCACTATTTCCCTATTTCATATAACAACATATAAAACAAACCTAAAATAAAAAAAAAAAAAAAACAATTCATAATAATAATAATAATATATATATATATATATATATATATATATATATATATATATATTATCTTAGTTGGGTTCAAGTACAATCTACTGTTTTATTATTACAGAGAAAAGGGTATTATGTTTTAAAATTGTAATTATTTGATTAAAATGGAGTCTATGGCACAAATTCACTAAGCGCCGAACGCTAGCGTTAATTCGCTAGTGTTTGGCATTTTCGCTACTACGCAAATTCACTAACGAACGCTGGCGTAAATTCGCTAGTGTTACTTCGCACACTTACGCCAGGCGAATTTTCGCTAGCGAATTATCACTAGTAGATAGTGATTGTTTCAAAAAAAGTCAAAATTTTTTCTAAGTCCCAAAAAACGCTGGCGTGTTTTCTACATGATGGGTGATAGGCTGAAAAAGATTGACATTTTTTTTGGGGCTCCCCTCCTTCCCCCTACATTTCCTGACTCATGGCAACTTACCTAGACAGTGGGCACATGTGTAGGGCAAAATAAAATTTTTATTTGCTGATTTGAAGGTTTTCTAGGCATTTGTAGTGCAGATACGTGTTCCTCCATTGAAATTTGAATTTCGCGCCGTATGCAAATGAACCATCGCTAGCGAAACTTCACTTGGCGAATTAACACTAGCGCAACATCGAAAACTTGCGCTACCCCTGTGCGCAACTTCGGATTTTAGTGAATTTGCGGAGGGCTGGCGAAAATACGCCTGGCGAAGTGCGGAGAAGTTGCGCCTGGCGCAACTTCGCATGTTAGTGAATTTGCCCCTATGGGAGATGGCCTTCCTGTAGTTTTCTGGTTAACAGGTTTCTGGATAATGAATCCCATACCTGTATTTCATATGGAACAGAAAGTGAAACCTTTAAATAAACCAGTATGAATAAAACATAAAATCCAGAGCCTTTGAGGTTTCGTTGGTTTGTTAATCAACTGGCCAGACCACTCATTACTCATTCAGAGGTAAAAAATATGGTGATTCAGCTAAGGAGAGATAATGGATTTGAAAGGCTGCATTTACACCAGAATTAATAAGAGCGCACTTGCTTTCTGCAATCAACTGAATAGCCTCTAGCCAGAAATCATATTATTTTCAAAAAGGTGGAAAACAGTCAAATCAAAGTGGAAATAAAAATGATTCCCTTTTGGTTATTTATACCTCACTGGATTGATTGGAACATCTGGCAAAAAACTGTGGGGTTTTTTTTTCCCTTTGCAAAATGTATCCCCGTCTGACACACTTGAAAAAGTAGCAAATGGGAATGGAACAATATAAAAGAAAATGTAATTTCAGGTAGATGATCATCACGGTTCAGTGGTTCCCAGAATTGTTATATAACGATAGCAGCTCCTGACGTAAAAGATTTTTATTTCTTATGCATGGAACTTGGCAAATAGGTAAGAGAGCAGTGACACAATAATAATAATAATAATAATAAGCAGATGAAATGCCACTGGTCTCTCTGCTCCAAAATAGACCCTTGTTTGGCATTACCTGGCATCTAAAAACAAATGGTTGTGGGTGCACACCTGAGGCCAGGGCCGGAACTAGGGATAGGCAGAGTAGGCACGTGCCTAGGGTGGAAAGCTGAGGGGGCGGCAGGCACGTACCTGCTCTGTCGCCTAAACCGTGTCCGGTCCCGTCTCTCCCCGACTGCCACTGATTGCTTGCGCTTCTGCGCATGCGCGAACACATTTTGCGCATGCCCGCTGGCAAAAAATTTCACGCATGCGCGCTGGAAAAAAACGCTCATGCACAGTCAAGCGCGCACAGAGCCAGCGCCGTGGCCCGCCAGGTTGCCTAGGGCGCCTGGCCGGGTTGGCCCGGCTCTGCCTGAGGCCAATTTCAAAAAAGTCTAATTCCCTGTCTCAGTAATTCAAGTAAAAATGCTAGTGCATATAGTTTTGAAACAGGGTTGTTTAGTTACAAAGTTATGATCATAAAATTGATAAGCCACCATACCGCATCAAGGTAAACCCCATACGGTGGTCCCTAACTTGTTTACCTTTAATCATAATAAAATAGGTATCTTACCTCTCTTCTTAATAGCATTTATATGAAAAACTCCAAACTGTGAGCTAAATCCTCCCCCACCAACTGCTATGCGGCTTTTAAGTGGGAGAGACTGCCTTCAGGCTACATCCTCCCATGCCGCTAGCATTTTCGGCTTTTAAGGGAGAGTGATTGCACAAACCCTTGTTTGGCATTACCTGGCATCTAACCCTGTCTTCTAAAAAAAAAATTGCAATTGTACAGTATGATGAATACCCACTCCAAGCAAATTTTGTACACTGGGATTCTCTATTGAATTGGAGGGAGGTCTCAGGGCCCGAAGACTCTGTTGGGATTTTGCGGACCAAGGAGGAAGCTATTAGTTCAGTACAGATTGTGGTATCAAAAAGTTTAGGAGTAAACAAAGTCCAGGCAAAGGGGTCAATCCAGGCAGCAAGGTTCGTAATCCAAATAACAGGCCGAGGTCAATAACAAGAATCAAGGAATATAGCAAAATATCACACCCAGGAACTCACTAAGATGCACCTATATTTGGGCAAGGTCTGTAATGTTCTGGGGTCTTAAATAGGGCAGTTTTGGTGCCAAACGGACGCGCTGGCTGACGCTGCGTGCTGACATTGCACACCTTGACGCGCTGGTGTACTGACGCTGAGTCCATTCCGACACGATGTCGTCAAGACGTTGCCCGCATTTGGCGCACTAGCGCCAGAGCGTGCCACCGTCTTGCCGAAGGGAACCGGAACCACCATCTTGCCGAAGAGGACCAGAGTGGTGAGTATTCCTTACTGGAGGCAAGAGAAAAACAATAAATAGAACAGCAAGAAAAAAAGAAGAAAAAAGGGAAAGAACAAGGGAAAATGGGAGAACAAACAATGGAGGAAAATGATAAATCTCGAATGTGGGAAAAAAACAAAGGAGGGGGAAGAGGTAGAGATATAAGGGTTATATTTTATTTATTATTTTTTACAAAGGGCATACTTAGCTAATAAATGAACTTTGGTGACTTCTCACTTACTTTACTATGAGCACAAGAAAACATTTTCTCACCTACTTTACTATAAGCACAAGAACAAATTTTCGCCAAGAGAAATTTCTCCAGGATCTGGCTAGGGTTCAACCTGTTATAAAAAGCCCCTAGATTAACTTACATGAGATCTAGTACATGTGTTGTATATATTATCCAGAAACCCATTATCCAGAAAGCTCTGAATTACAGCAAGTCCATCTCCCAAAGTGTATAGTTTTTCATTGTCTAACATCATCAAAGTTAACCTAATTCACCAGAAGTTAACCTAATTCACCAGGTGTATTTTCAGAACACTTTTCTTATTTACAAAAAATCGTAAGTTCACTTTTTCAAGAGAACTATGGTGAATTTTCTCCTGGCATAAAAAAAAAATCACCCATATATTTTTCCTGTAGAATTGTAGCAAAGAAAATTCTCCAGAGAAAATTCTCTAGAGAATTTTCACCATGAAAAATTAATTATAGAGAATTAGCCTGGAAATGGTGATGTAGATAAAGAGATTCTCTCTTTAAAATGGTGGCTCGCTCTCCAGAACCTGGAGAAATTTCTCTTGGTAAAAATTTGTTCTTGTCCTCAAAGTAAATTGGAGAATATTTACTTGAGCTCAATATAGATAGCGAAGAAGCACGCACTCCATGGGTCAGTTGATGTGATTTAGGGGCAGATTTACTAAATTCGAGTGAAGGATTCGAATTAAAAAAACTTTGAATTTCGAAGTGTTTTTTGGGCTACTTCGACCATCGAATGGGCTACTTCGACCTTCGACTACGACTATCGAAGGATTCGAAATAAAAATCGTTAGACTATTCGACCATTCGATAGTCTAAATACTGTCTCTTTAAAAAAAAATTCGACCCCCTAGTTCGGCAGCTAAAAGCTACCAAACTCAATGTTAGCCTATGGGGAAGGTCCCCATAGGCTTGCCTAAGTTTTTTTCATCGAAGGATATTCCTTCGATTGTTGGATTAAAATCCTTCGAATCGTTCGATTCGAAGGATTTAATCGTTCGATTCGAAGGATTTAATCGTTCGATCGAATGAATAATCCTTCGATCGATCGATCGAATTTCCTGCGCTAAATCCTTCGACTTCGATATTCGAAGTCGAAGGATTTAAATTCCTAGTCGAATATCGAGGGTTAATTAACCCTCGATATTCAACCCATAGTAAATCTGCCCCTGAAAGTCTTTATTCAAAAACAGCTAAAACAATGGAACCTTACGCGTTTCGTATCCGAGGATACTTACTCATAGGCATGATTGAAAACAGCCGTGAATAGAATTTAAACAGGTAAAAGGGATATGACGTACAAAGTCAGTGATCCTAAACATTAACCCTAAAATTTAAATTATTTTAGCTGAGATGAAACATTTATTCTTATCCTTTTAAATCATTTTGAATCATTTTAAATCATTATAAATCATTTTAAGTAATTTTAAATCATTTTAAATCATTTTAAATCATAGTGGAATGCTGGAAACAGTAAAGTAAATGCTGACTTGAGCTATTTCATTGGGAAAACAGTTGTGAATTTATGCCAAAGCAAAAAGAATTTTCACTATGGAGCAGACAATTCTCCAAAACGTGTTGTATTCTCTTTTTGGTAAATTTGTGATGTTTTCGGTAATCCTCATTTTTGGTGAATTTAGGCCAAATTACAGGAGTGGATGTATTTTGTGGTGACCCACATTTTCATATCAAAATGTTAGCAGAGTTACCCTAAGGGGCCATTTATTCCCTTCCAATGTTTTTATTGAAGTTTAAATATAAACATACAGATCTATAAGAAGACCAATATAAATGATGTTAGTACATTATAACATAAAATAACTCTTACAACGTTTGTGTTAAAAGTCAACAAACTTTCTCTGCTTGGAAGAAAAATAAAATCAAGCAAATACAATGTGTAAAATTAAAGAGATGAACAAAGATGTAAAGGTGCAGATATTGTTTAGGAATTGAACTTATACTTTTTAATTTCTTTTCTATTTTTAGGATGTAAATTGTCTATGTATAGAGACCAACTTTCTATAAAAACTTTCCTTTTTACATATCTAAATGTAATTGCCTCACGGAGAGACAGGGACCTTAAATAGGGGTCCAACAATTGAATTGATTTTTTTTCTTCGACGATTCTATACAAATTCATGGTTTTCCTATTTTTTTAAAAGCTCTAAAAATTTGATATTTTTAAGTATAAAAACCACTCATACAAAACTTCAACAGTTAAAAATTGTCAAAGTTCTATAGAAGTCAATGGGACCTGTGCTGATCCTATTGGACTGTTTTACATCAATTCTGACTTATAGAGGTTTTTAGATTTTTTTCCCTCTAGGAATAGTCAGTAGTGATGGGCGAATTTGAGCCATTTTGCTTCGCCGGAAAATTTGCGAATTTCCTGCAAAATTCGCAAAACTGAAACTTTACGCCGGCGTCCGTTTTTTGTGGCAAAAATGCGCTGGCATCCATTTTTTTTTGAAATCGCGAATTCGCGTCTGGCGAATAAATTCCCCCATCACTAATAGTCAGTAGAGCTCAAATGTGTTTGTATTTTTTAGCTCATGATTTTACGTTCAAACTTTTTTAATTTAGATCTTTTAATAAATGTTATGACATTCGCAGTTTTAGTTTCAAAAACCTCTAAAACCACTAAAATCTGACTTTTGCTAAATACTGTAGGCCTCCATGTTTCAGTATTCATATTCTGCTGGTTCTTCACATTAGATCTAGGGTACATTGTATGTGTGCAGTGATGGCTTTGTGGGAAGCAAAAGAAAATCAGTCGAGGATAACAGAATATCTGCACTTAAATCTTCTATAAGACTTAGACACCAGACATAAGTTTTACAGATGCACTTTGAAAATGTAAAGCCTCCTCTCGGGAGCCAAGCAATTGAAATATTTAAGGTAGACTTAGAATAAGATATACTGTATAATGTGCAAGAGGAAAAATGACTAATGAAAGAAAAAAGTGTGTAGATAGGAAGGTAAAAAAAGGCATTGATTTTTGTAAACTTCTCAAGTAAGGCTTGAAGCCTGAGGAGATGTGTTAGAAGAGTAATGACATGTAAGGAGGGAAGAACACAATGTAAAGTTGGGTCATTTTCTATGAATTAGCATATTATTAGCAAATATCTAGTATAGGTCAATCTAAAAACAACTGGACTTGCTGAGTAATCAATGAAGACGTTTCACTACTCATCCGAGCAGCTTCTTCAGTTCAACTGACTGGTGTGGGAAGTTCTCGTCATATATACTCTTCCACTAATCCATTTACAATGGCACATTGTAACTCTTCAAAGAGGTGACATCTGAAGAAACTCACAGAGGTGTTTATTCTGTGTAGTTGTGATAGGATTATCCAACAAAAACTCAGCTGTCTTTCTACACTTAAAAGACAAGGGACACACCTTTGAAGACAGCAAGGTCCAAATCTTGGATAAAGAAGACCGCTGGTTTGAATGAGGCGTGAAAGAGGCGATTCATGTCAAGGTGGAGAGACCATCTCTGAAAAGAGGTGGGGGCCTTCGACACCACCTGTCTGCTACATACAATGCTGTTCTAACATCTGTACCACGGCGGATTCAGAACACTTCACACATCCATTCATGCAACTCTCACAAGTAACACCTGTATCTAGGAGTTGCATGACACATTGGATAATCCTATCACAACTACACAGAATCAACACCTCTGTGAATTTCTTCAGATGTCACCTCTTTGAAGAGTTACAATGTGCCATTGTAAATGGATTAGTGGAAGAGTTTATATGCCGAGAACTTCCCACACCAGTTCAGTTGAACTGAAGAAGCTGCTCGGATGAGTAGTGAAACGTCTTCATTGATTACTCAGCAAGTCCAGTTGTTTTTAGATTGACCTATACTAGATATACTATGACCTGGATGAATGAAAATCTTCATAGTCATATTATTAGCAAAGAAATCAGTAGGGCAAGGAAATGAAAACTGGGAGCCTGCACTAGATCATAAAGACACAAAAAGATTTGTAAAATGTTAATGAAAGGAGTGAAGAAAAGTAAAGCGTCAGAGATACTTCCAGTTCCATCGTCCACCAAAACATGCATGTCTTGATGTTGGATCTCTGTAGTTTTTTCTCATTCGATAAAAACTAGGCCAACGGGGACGCAGAATGGAATGCCCGCTCTTAGGGTGCGCACGCATTTCCGGGTTTTATGAGCTGGGTGTGTGACGTCATTACATTCGTTTGTCACGAAATTCGAATATTTAAAGGGACTTTGTGGCAACAGGCAAACCCATTGCATGTTGTTAGGTCTAACTTGTTTAGTATCTGGGTATAATTCCTGTCTGTTTTGCCTGCCTGACTATTCTGAACTCTGCCAATCCTGCCAAACTCTCAAATCTACCGATATTGACCCTTGCCTGCCTGACAATTCCTTGCCTGTACCGACTCCACCCTGATTTACCTTGCTTGTACTCTGCCTGTACCGACCCTTGCCTGCCTGACTACGCTATTCCTCTATTCCCTGAACTGTTGCCTTCCGTCCAAAACCTTGGAAACGCATGTGCCACTTTGCTCGTTCAGAACATCTGCTTTGCTCCTCTCAAGTTAAGACCCGGCAGGATCTGAGTAGCTGAGGGCTCCTCCCGAGGCCAAAGGTGGCTGCTACAGTTGGAAGATTGAGTCGTGACCAGGGAGCCTAGAACTTGTTCTGAATTTAGGGAGCCGTACGTGACACCGAGGTTTTACATAAGTCAAACTATAATTCACAATTGGACAATTCACGATTTATTATTAATAAAGCAATCGGATCGAAGACAAACACAAAAAAATCGAGAGAAAATCCGAAACATACAATTTTTGTATTTTTTTCCCAAATCGCTAAATTTTTTCGGGCTTTTGGGGGTTTTTTTTTTCTTGCCTGAAAAGTCCAAAATATTATATATATATCTATATATATATATATATATATATATATATATATATATATATATATATAATATTTTTGGGATAATTCCAGCGCAGGTCACAGAAACTTCCAAATAGGATAGGGACGGTCCCAAAAAAATTTAGCGATTTGGGAAAAAAACCCAAAAATTAAAAATCTATTTTTTTTTGTGTTTGTCTTCGATCCGATTGCTTTATTAATAATAAATCATGAATCGTCCAATCGTGAATTATAGTTTGGTCAGACTTTTTTTTATTAAAATACTCAGAAGAATTCGGATTTTGCTAAAATTTTTCTTGGTTTAGAGTGATTAGTCATATTTAGTGCCACCTGACAAAACAAAAGAATGTTAATAAATTGGCCCCAAATACTGCTCTTTCTAAGATGATCTGTATAACTTGTATGAGTGTGCTGTGACAGAAACTGCTATCCACTGCTTTAACCTTGTACACAGGGTCCCTGTTCTGTGACTTCTCTAAGGGGTTAGAAAGCTTAATACTGAAGCATTATGCTCCAGGCCTCAGCACATCAGTCCTGGTACCAGGTGAAGATCAAGCAACAAGAATCATGTGTTCCCGCCTGTAAAATACACTATATGCAGAAAATAGTCCCACTCCCTCTGGGCTAGTAAGGGGAATTTCCTGCTACAGGTCATACTACAGGTGAGTGGTCACACAACCTGGACTTCTTGAGTAGTAGATGGAGTAATGACAACGAGGTGCCCCTCCAACATGCCCTAGTCTTTGTTAATACATTAAAGAATATCTGGGATGTCTCCGGATCACCAGTTGACCACCAATTGCAAGTTGAGGGTGTTGATTCTTCTTGTTGTTGCTGCTGTTCATTAATTGTGTCATAGTAGCATGCATATTTACAAATAAAGGAATATGTTGAAATGTTTTTAAGATGAATATGGCATCCAACTCATGATCCCACAGCCCCTGCCTTTATTGTGATGCTCAGAAAACAAAGAAATTGGTTCCTTTGTTGTGTAAGAATTATTTCTATGTTATTGTTACATTAACCTGTCCTTGCTCTCCAATACAGAAAATGCTTGGCCAACTCCATGCAAGATATTCACAATATAATATTTTGAAAGCTTTGAAGGAAAGCTAGGTAATGGATTGTTCTTTCCAAAGCGACAGCATCACAAAGGGACTAACAAGATTTGTTCTCCTTCTTAGTGTATGAAACTACTTATGGAGCCTCACAAATATATCTACAGTGTAAGAAGTATGACTTTTTTTCCCTTATGTACCTGGCACAATCCATTATTAAGTTTTGCGATTGAAAAGTTACTATGAATTGAAAAGCAAATATAATTCATTATTTATAATTCAAGTGTTTGCTCAGTACAGAAGAGTTTGAGTCAAGTCATGAATAGGGTAAGAGGCACAAATGTGAATGGCAATTTGCTTCAAAGCTATTTTGTTTTTAGTTTTTATTACTAAATTACACTGTGTACATTGCACGTAATTCATTTTAATTTTGCCTGGTCGTGTGCTGTTAGAAAGAGTCAGCACTTCACAATGTAACTGCTTTCAGATATGCTATTGCTTCTCCCACTCAACTGAATGAGTTGCGACTTGGGTTAGCTGGACTTGAATTTTTACTATTGAGTGCTGTTCTCATATCTACCACTAGCTGGTGTATGGGAGCATTTTTAGCAATGCAGGGAGCTGTTATTAGGTTACTCTCCCATTGTTCTTATATTGGACTGCTGGGGGGGAAAGATGGGGGTATGATATCACTCCAACTGCTGTGCAGCAGTAAGGGCAGAAACACACGGTCAGATTTGGGGGAGATTAGTCGCCCAGCGACAAATCTCCTCTTCATCGGGCGACTAATCTCCCCAAACTGCCTCCCCGCCGGCTAGACTGTAAATCGCAGGCGGGATGGCAACTTCGGGCGACTTCGTAAAATGAAGCATTCCGAGTGCCATCCCTCCGGCGATTTACATTCTAGCCGACGAGAGGCAGTTCGGGAGATTAGTCCCCATGAAGAAGAGGAGATTTGTTGCCTGGCGACTAATCTCCCCCAATCTGACTGTGTGTCTCTGCCCTAAAGAGTGACTAAAGTTTATCAGAGCACAAGGGAAACTAAGAACATGTCTAGCCCCATGTCAGATTTCAAAATAAAATATAAATCTCTTTTTTGAAAATTGGATTTCAATGCAGGATTCTGCCGGAGGAGCATTTTCCCATAACAGTATCCCTTTAATAGATTTTGTGTTAGGGGGTATATTTTAGGATCTCAACCTTTTTCTCACTAGGTCTGTCTAGTTCCCCTTTAATTTTCTTTACCATTTATTCAATAGGCAGGACAAGCAAAATTGCCATTGGGGGATCCTCTTATGCCAAGTGAACCATTGGCCCTGAAACATGGATATTTTATCAAATGTTTCCGCTTTTTGAAATGCATTAAACATTTTCCATGATTTTAAAATGATTTGTTAATGTAATTGCTATTGAAAACAGTAGTTCTTGCTCACTGCTTGCTCTGACTATTTGAAGCAAAGGCCTGAGAAGGAAAACGAATAGTTTTGGGGTTTGGGGGAATTTCATCCCCTTCAGTTAAAATGATATAACATATAATGAATACTCACTACTTTCCAGGGTGGTTTTCTATGCTGTTCAACAGAGGTATATTTAGTTAATCCTATTTCACTTTTCTGTGATATTCACAGGAACACTCTTGCATCATCACCCTGACCTTTTTGTGTTATCACCCAGCCAACACTATCCCTACACTATTGATGATGCTGGAGAAAAGTGGAAACCCTAGGTGCAATGTCTGAAAAAACATGGTGGCTTGCAGCAGTTTTTTTTATACAGTTTTGTACATGGTCAGTACCAGCAAAGTCCAGGACCAGATTAAAAATTTGCAATTATCTGTCTTTCTGCCCCTTGACCATCTCCAATCTTGCTTCCAAGTCAGCCTCTTCTTTACTGCCCCTATATCGCTCCACCCAACTCCACCCAACCCACCCTAAACATTTTTGCTTAATTGGCCTGAATCTGGCCCACAAGTCCACTCTTGTGTCAACATGCCACTTCTTTCACCCAGTCCATTAGGGTCCTAGTCCCTCCACTACTGATCAGGCTGGAGCAAGTGGAAACCCTACGGTAGGTGAAAAGTCTGAACTATACGTTACACTATTCTGCACAATCTGGAAATGATTACTTTAAATGTTTTAATTTAGATGAATGGATTAGTAGCCTGCCCAGCTCTGTGCACTGGAAATCAGAGGTTTCTATGACCTCTGGTCAATGGCGATGATACACGGTTGTCTTAGAATAAAACTGCTACATGAAGCATTTTTAGTGGATGCTCAAGTCATTTATTCATCCAAAGGGAGTCTACTAAATGCTATACATTGCTTTCAGACACAGACACGTGTTCTGTAATCTACTCTGCTAAATTGCAAAAGTGATACATTATGCCTACTGTGTGGGTTGTCAGGGAGTCTGAATTTTGTGTGAGGCTTCAGACAGTAGGATGTGTTGGTTGCTGAAGGATCATCTAATTGCTATTAGCATCCAAGCTATGGGCATAATAGTTTGGTTGAAGACAACGCAGACAGTGCATTATTCATAAGACCAGCTCATACATTCCCCAGCACAATGCCTTTGCAAAGAGTTGGTCAACTGGTTCGTATTCAACAAGACAATTTAATTGCATTACTGTAAGTTCACTGAATGCAAATAATCCCATTTCTTTATGTTGCAGCAGGTTCATTATTCACTCATTTCTGCTCTTTGTAATGATTACTCTCTTCTCCTCTAGTATCATTGAAAGACCCACAAAATTTTAAAATCATCTGAAAAAGTGTGCATAATATTTGGGCATTTTTCTATATAATCTTAGATCAGGGATCCGCAACCTTTTATACCCACGAGCCACACTCAAATATAAGAACTACTGGGGAGCTGCTACACAAGCAGAATAAAATCACTGGAGATGCCAAATAAGGCTTATTAGTGGCCCCGTGTGATTGAAAGACCCACAAACTTTTAAAATCATCTGAAAAAGTGTGCATACTATTTGGGCATTTTTCTATATAATCTTAGATCAGGGATCCACAACCTTTTATACCCACGAGCCACACTCAAATATAAGAACTGCTGGGGAGCTACAAATAAGGCTTATTAGTGGCCCCGTGTGGACTGCTAACCCGTGGGGGGCAATGTTGGTGTGAACCTGTGCCTTTATGTCTCCTAAACTTAAATGTAAGTCTGAAATTTCAAAATGCAGACTTACTATGAGGCCCCTGGGAGCAACATCAATGGGAGGGAAGAGCAACATGTTGCTCAGGAGTAGAGATGCACTGAATCCACCATTTTGGATTCGGCCAAACCCCCAAATTCTTCGCAAAAGATTTGTCTAAATACCGAACCAAATCCGAATCCTAATTTGCATATGCAAGTTAGGGATTGAAAGGGGAAAACATTTTTACTTCCTTGTTTTGTGACAAAAAATCAAGCGATTTTCCTCCCGCCCCTAATGTGCATATGCAAATTCGGATTCAATTCGGCTGGGCAGAAGGATTCAGCAAAATCCGAATCCTGCTGAAAAAGGCAGAATCCTGGCTGAATCCCCAAACCAAATCCTGGATTCCGTGCATCCCTACTCAGGAGCCACAGGTTGGGGATCACTGCCTTAGATTATCCATTTTCCTGACCACTCCTCTAGTGCTGTTGTGTTACTGTACATCGATCTGGTGCCTGCCATGCCCCTTGTTGCCTTCTTGAAATAGGATTATGTTACAATAGGAGGTCCAGGGAAGGGGATAAGCAAGCTTGTGGCTTGCCTCCTTGAGAGACAGACGGCTTCTATTGTTCTTTACACCTGATTAGAAGCACAGAGAAATATAGAAAAATAAATGTTCATCAGCTCTTAATACAGTATTTCCATTGGACAAATCCATTGGGCAACATATAAATTTATAGTACAATGTAATACGGATTAGGGATAGAATTAATTTAGTAACCCACGTGCCAAATGCAGTAGCCAACAGTAACCAATCAGGTCTTTGATTTAATTAATATAACGTTTTGTATAATTCCAGAGGGTTTTTGTTTGATCATATTTATGATGCTTGAGGTTGGGATGCCATGATTATTTTCTTTCTATGTTATACACCCAAATCTAAAAGTGTATATTTATTGTCCTTTGTCCAAATTTGTTGCTAGGGTGCCTGTGGTTAGATGAGGATATCTCTCAGGGATGAGCAGAGGATTGTTGAGAAGAGATTTCAAATATCAGTTATAATTGGATGTGGAAACAGAGAAACAAAGATACACCTACTGCCCTTTAGTGACTTTTCATTTCTCTCATCCCTGAGATCAGGCTTTTATAGCTGCCTTGACCATGGGCGTCCGCAGAAAATTTTCCAGGGGGGCAAAGAGGCAAAGGAATCGCACAAATTACTTGTACCAATATTTTGGTTTCAGAATCGACAAAACGTTTCTATAATATATAAAGTAGTACAAATTGCATACACATTACAGTCAATTTGATCATTCCAATTTGCCCAGCATGTGTTAGATATGCTCATTTAGTGACCGCTCCAAGCGAGCTGATATAGCAGTTTATGGTCAGCTTAACTGTATTCAGTGCATTAACAGGATTTGTATCCTTTGTAACCAAACAACACAAAGTTTACAAGGTTATTTTGAATTCTTTCATAACTGCCTATAATTTTAAGAGTATTTTTTTTAAAACCCCAGGCTCAAAAAGGTCAAGGGTATTTGCTCTCTGGATTTTCATTTTGACTTTTTGCTCTTTCAAATGTAGCCAGCATTATACCTACACACACATTATTCTGCGCTAATGCAGGCATCTTTATTAGTCAAATCAGTTCCTTTGGCATGTACCTTTAGCAAGGCGAGTCAGTCCATCAGATTAAATAGCCAGTTTGCTAGTCTGTGCAAAACCAAAGCCTTACATTCATGAGTTTGGACAAACTCTTTTTAAATTAACAGCAGGAAGACGTGTACAACAAATGTCCTTTTCTTTGGCTGCCAACAACCTACTTTCTAGATGGTTGGCAAAGGGATTAACATAATGACAAGAGTGTAGAATTTATGTTTAAGCATTCTGTTATCTAGGGGAAAGCTGCATTATTACCAGACCAGTACAGAGACAGTAGGAGAAAGGCGAGTTCTTTAGGCAAGAGCTGGCAGAACACAGACAGGACAGGGGCAGGAACAGGGTGACGAGGGCGATGAGTCAGACTGGAACAGGTGCAGAGCGGAAAAGGACGGAGAAGGCGAAGATCAGGACTGAACTAAACAGGATGAAAAGGGCGATGAGTCAGGACAGGAGCAGACTGGATAGGAATAGGATGGAGCAGTAATGGAACAAGAACAGGTAGGGAGAGAGAGGATGGTGCGGGCATAGATTCAGAACAGGACAGTGCAGGCGTAGAATCAGAACAGGGCGGTGTAGACATAGAATCAGATTACACTGGGGCAGAAGGACTGGAGCAGAAGGATCTGGAAAGTAGGAGAGGGCAGTATAGCAGGAGAGGGGACTGGATAGCCGGAGAGGGAGGAAAAGGCAGAGAAGATGCAGAGTGAGATGAGGGAAGATATAAGACAGGGTACAGGTACAAGTCAGAACAGGACAGGAAGCAAGGTTAGGTCAAGGTCAAGGCAGAATTAGGTTAAGGCAAGATTAAAAGTTGGACTGAAGCAGAACCGGGAGGGAAAGACAAGGCAGGAACAGAACAGGGTTAGGTAAGGAGGAAAGGTTCAAGGTAAGGATGGACAAGACAGGGCAAGGCAAGGCATGGGAAGAACTCTAGAGCTGGGACCCATAGCTAGGGACAATGCCACACTGCTAGTTTGGAAAGCCAATGCTCAGACAAGGAGTGTTTGGAGGGCTGGCCTTAAATAGGGCAGAGTCAGCCCTGATTGGCTGACTGCAAACCAATCAGGCTGCTACTGGGCTAGGGCTGCAAAGGCCAAGTAATAGACAGTGAGCAAACCTTCAGGCTGCTCACCTGGCCCAATGGTTAAGGTGCAAAGCCAGAAAAACCCAAAGGTCCTTGGCTCAAATCCCAGCAGAGCCTGACAGTGGTTTAGAAGACAAAGGGTTAAAAGATAAGAATCATCCAAATAGAAGGCATGATAGTACAGCACTTATACTGTGGGGAGGAATAGGCAAAAGTGGGTTTAAAGAAGAAGGACAGGAGCAAAAGGGGCCGAGGTCCAAATATATAGATGTATTAATATTATAAATCGAATAAATATTATAGATATTTATAGCTTTACAAATATATAGAGCAATGAGGAGGCATAGGGGTATTAGAAACTGAGAGGTGATTGTGGAGTAAATCAGCAGAGTGAAAATCAATATAAATATGTGAACAGCGTTAAAAGATTCAGTGAGTCAGTGGGACAAGAAACTGAAGGGGGCAACCTGCTCTGTGGCAAATGCCCTGGAGAAAATGGTTGTAGTCAAACTAACACCCAACTTGCTCCTTTAAGATTTAATAATGTAAAAATAAGTATTTACACAACTATCTATACACAAGTTCATTGATACTCTCTATCACACACACAACACACACACACTTTGTCACATGCCCATCTGCTCTGATTTTCTTCTTCCTCACACAGAGGAGGAGCAGGAAGTTTACTGAGGGAAGGGGTAGAGCTAAGACTGAGAATAGGCAGCAACGTTTGCTAAATAGCTTTGGGATGGTCCATTGTTGGAGGGGTGCCCATCCTAGGATTTAAGCCTTGCTTAATGTTGTGGCAGCTCTTTAATGGAAATCTTAAAAAAAATTGCTTATATAACAAACATCAAATATATATATATGACAAGATTATGTAATTTATTATCAAGCACAAGTCCAGGGGAGGGGCAAGTCCCCCTCTTGCCCCTATTTGCGGACCCCCATGGTCTTGGCCCCATTGTCACTGTACTGATCTATACTATATATATGGTGATTATTCCTGAACATTTATTTTGCCACAGTATAGTAAAATAGTTGCAATAACCCAGCAGAATATAATATCCTTAACCTCAGAATCCATACAATGACAAACAGTTGTGGGAATAATACATAATGTTTAGGCCGCCTTGATGCCCTCCTATTGAGATATTTGGCAATGTTCATACCATAGAAGGTGTCATCTACATTTGACTGGACAGATCTGCTGTGTTTCCTATTTGTTAAAATGATGTAACCCAAGGTTCAAGGACCAAACGTTTGCCTAATAACAGGATTGATTTTGTGCTGGAATCTATACTCAATATTGTATTCCATGATTCACCTGCTCCAATATCATTGACAAATAAAGACCTCTCCATTACTGCTCACTGACCCCTGGGTTTGACCTGCCATGTTTGTGGGGAATTCTCTCCATACTCCATGGCTGACAAAATGTATTGAATTTTTAATAATGAATACTGATTTCAAGTGAAGCTTACTATACCTGTCATAAAAATGTATTTTAATTTTTGCTAAACTTAACTGCAATAGAATATCAAAATCAATCAATAGCAATGGGAAGTTACCAGGAATAGAAAAATGTTCACTATTTTGTTCAGTTGGAATAGGGTTCTCCTGCTTGTCTGGTTTATCAGTAAGGCTAAGGCATTTTCTTTTGCTGACCTTCAAGAACCTCTGAAAACAATAATATACACTTCTACCAGGGCAATACTTCAACACATTTTTTTATTTATCAGGGACTCCATTAGCGCTAGAGGCAAGATGAGTCTTTCAGGAAGGGAAAACAGAGGTACACTATAGGGCATAGAAATAATTAAGAATTTAGGAATGAGCAATCTAGGAAGTGCTACAGAAGGTTGGTAGAAAGGGATGGATAAGTAAAGGTCAAAGGAGAAAGATTTTAAAGTAATGGAGAAAGTAAAGGTCAGAGAAGGAATATTGGAAAGGAACAGGGATCGCAGAGGGATGACAAAGTGAAGCAAGTACAAGGAATATAAAAAGACAATGGCATTAGAAACTAGCGCAGAATTTAGGGCAAAAAGGAACCAAATAAAAGTGAGAACTAGAACTGGGCACAAGAAGAAGATACCAGGGCCTGGGACCTACAAAGATTGACAAGAACTTGGCACACTAACTCAATGTTCAAGCATTAAAGTGGGATTGACAAATGAGATTGAGCTCAGTTGGAATGTTTCTTCTGCCCTTTGAGTCTACTGGCTGAGGAAAGTCTGCTAAAAACAGAAAATGTCCTTGGTTCAAATTCTATACCTATCATAAACATGTGTATTCAGATTTGATGAACCCAAATCAAGCAGTAGCTATGAAAAGGATAGAAGAGCATGAGGACTACATAAGCAAGAACTAGGCACACTACCTCAATGTTCAAGTATATAAGAAGGAAAGAGAAGTAGACGGATGCTTGATGAGAAACGGCTGTGTATGTAATTAGGTAAAATAGATTGAGCTCAGCTGGAATGTTTCTTCTGCCTTGGTTTGAATCCTAGAAGGTCCTTTTATCCACAATATATAATATTGTATCTGTGTTTTTTTGCATTTAACACAGCTTTATGCTTTATCTTTTACCTTTTGGAAGGTTTTAAAGGTGGTGGTAAATTAATACAGTAAAGAACATGACCCCTACTTTCACTACCACAGTATCTGCCAATATATGGGAGGGGGATTACTGCTCAGTCTACGTGTGACCTGTCTGACATTGCCTGACACATTGTCCTTTCTTTTCAACTGATTTTGACAAAAGGCATTTCAGTCACCAAAGTAAATCACAGGTTTTAAAAGGATAATAGATATCTTTAGTTCAGAGCTAAGCTTAAAAAATATAAGGATACCTTTACTTCTGATGGAACCCACCTGACACTTTAGCTTTTCCAATGGACTCCTGTCCTGCCGTGTCGTTGTAAATGACCCCTAAAGTGTTACTGAAGCTTATCATACAGTCTTGCCCATTTGTTCCTACTGTACTAAGGCCACTCTTTCTTCCCACCTTTAGACATGGCTTGAATACACTGTAGATTGAGAATATGCTTTTATGAACAGATACTACTTATCTCTAGTGTCTAAGGGGAAGCAGCATTTGTTTGACACTTCTATCAATGTGAATATCGGTAATTATCAGTCCCTTTATATTTCCCTCTGATTTATTATCTCAGTTGGTAGTAGAGACAGTATACAACCATTGATATGAAATAGGTCATCTCTGCCAACAGCCCACCATGCTGATGACACAACTGCTTTACGTTAAACTCAAAGGCATATGAAAAACAAATTATATGTTTATCATTAGACTGAACCATAGGAAACTCCAGCAATTATCGAAACAGAAAGCTACGCATGTCCATTCGCTAATGGAACATTTACATAACAAGAGTGGGTGGTGTTTATCAAGTCATATTAAATTATGAAACATCATAATTGAGCGATTGTGTAACCTTTTAGGTTGTGCAATTTTAGAGGGAAGATGCGTGGGTATCATTTCTAACATAATTTTGACTTTATGGTAGTAGCCTCCTAATTTGGATTAAAGGACCAGTAACGTCAACTTTTTTTTAAACAATTACAGAAAAAAAAGCACCAAGACATATTTAACTTTAAAATCGCAAAGTCTTTATTAAAAAAATAACTTACTGAAACTCAGCTTGGGCGCCTCTTCAGAAAAGGCGACAGGGCGACGATCCATCGTGTGGCGCTCAATTTCTTCTCCCTGCCCATCTCCTATAGAAGGCAGGGAGGAGAAATCGAGCACCGATTGATGAATCTTCGCTCTGTCGCCTTTTCTGAAGAGAGCGCAAGCCGAGTTCGGTAAGTTATTTTTTAATAAAGACTTTGCGATTTTAAAGTTAAATATGTCTTGGTGTTTTTTTTACTGTAATTGTTTAAAAAAAAAGTTGACGTTACTGGTCCTGGTGATTTTAACTTTAAGTATGTTTTTGCGTTTTTTTTTTCCGTTATATACAAACTAATTTTTTTAGAAATATATTGATGTTACTAGTTCTTTCATGAAGCTTTGCGCCTAAAACATCCAGTTAATATAATATAATAATTGAGCTTGCCTAAAACATGGATAATCATTAATGGTTTATAAAAGTAGTGCTGAAATCATTGTGCTATCAAGTGCTATCCTACTCATAAGTTACCAAATGTAACTAGCCATGGCCAGCACCCCATCCAACACAGTAGTAAATGGTTCCTTGGTCCTTGCAACAGTAATATTATCTTTGATACCTCAATAAGTTGGTGACTGCACAGGGAGTGTGGGGGATGCTAAGTGAGTGTTGCATGTGAATAAAGTGTTTAATAGCATTAAAAAACTAGAAGCGTTTAAAACTAAAATGGTGTTTTTGAGGAATTGCACTTGGGAGACTGAAAGCATTCAGTGTAAATATAAGTTCCAGTGGGTTTGCTGGTATCACTCGGTGTATGTCTTGTCACATGTATGTGATGTTTGAGCAGCAGTTCCATGCAGTATGTGAGAGATGCAGGTGGGTTTTCATCTTGGAATCTGAACTGGTGGGGGTGGAGAAGGAGCGGTGGAGGCTAATGAGGTTTGTGACCAGGTCCGGACTGAGAATTAAAATAGGCCCTGGCATTTCAGGTACACGGAGGCCCAATCAGCCCACATAGAGGCCCAAACAGTCCCCACCAGCCCACTAAATACTGACTTTCTATAGCAGCCCCCCTGGCATTTGCCAAAACCCCAGTCTGGGCCTGTTTGTGACAGTCAAGAGGGGAAGTAGATGACAGAAGGGTAGGGAGGTTGGTCCACAGCTGGTCCAAAGTAACAGATTCGCCATTTTGGGTGAAGATGCTGGGGAGGACAGCTCTGAACTGGTGTTCATGGAGCAGGCTGACAATCAGAGCACCCTGGGAGGCTCAATCTCTAATATGGGCAGTAGGGGAGTGCAAGGAAGGAAGGAAAGTCAGGTTTTAGTTATAGGGGATTCAATTATTAGAAAGGTGGATAAGGTAATCTTTAGTAAGGACCCTTCATGCCGAACTGCTGCTTGCCTGGTGCTAGGGTTTGGCATGTGGTGGAACGAGTGGACAGTCTATTGGGAGGGGCTGGGGAAGACCCAGCGGTCTTGGAACACATAGGTACCAATGACAATGTTAGAGGAGGCATGGAAGTCCTCAAGAATGATTTAAAAAAAACTAGTATGTATGTTAGTTAGGCAGGATTTAAAAGCTAATATAAAGGAGTTGATGTTAGAAAACAAGGGGGCTGAAGCCTTATAGGTGATTGTAAAGAGTCCAATTGTAGGAGACACTAAAGAACCCCTAATGTAGGTGAAGAGGAGGCTAAGCCCCTAATGCAAATACAAAAGACTGCTACAGATGAAGCCACTGGGATTTGTGAGTTAAATGCGTCATGACTCAGGGGTAATTGAAGAAACTGTGTTATCTTAAGTCATCTTAACTCATTTAATGCATTTAACCTTTTCATTAGCATACCAACGCTCCATTGTTCACAATGGTGAATGCTTTAATTAGATGGGATGTTGTGACACAGTTTTCTGTGTTAAATGAGATAAATGGGATATCTGTGTTTAGTTATTCTGTGTCAAACAGACAAACCAAAGTGGCTGCATCTGTAGTTTGGAGAAAGTAATAATAATTGTGAATGTTACTTACCCAGATATTTATTGGAGCAACAGTACTGCCAGTGCAGTTAATGGAAATGAGTTTATAAACTGGTTTCTGACTTCTGACATGTTTCCAAATTTTAATTATAGTCTGCCTCAAATCTAGGCTTTTTCGTAGAATAGCTGTTTACTTCCTTATTCTTTTTTGGGGAGCTTAGGGCTTTGTAGTCAAATGCACTGCTAGGGAAATCTGTAGTAATTATAAGGCTTACCCTGGTGGTCTAGTGGGGGGACGGCAGGGACGCCCGCCGCGTGTTCTTCCTTCCTAGGCGCCGGTCTAACTAAGGGCGTGCTTCTGCTGCTTTTACTGGCACATGCGCGCTGACGTAATGACGTCAGTGTGCAATGGCACGAAAATTCAAATATTTAATGGGCCATCATACTAGTTTTCATTGCCCATTATAGGTTTTGTTCCTGGTGCCTTTAGCTGTTTGCTATTCTGACTCTGAGCTTGATTCTGACTACCTGTTGTGACCCCTGCCTGTTCCTGACGATTCTGACCTCTGTATCCTGATCCATTGCCTGAATTTGACTACCTCTTCTGCCATATCCCTCTGATTGATCTCCCAGATTTGACCCTTGCCTGCCTGACCTCGCTTTGAACGCTGCCTGCCCAATCCGGCCTGATATGTTTATGCTCAATTTCTGCCTGCCTTGACCCGGCCAGTTCCGACTACGATCCCGTTTAACACCTTGTACCACAACCTTCTGCCCAAAGACTTTACTAACAGTCATGCCCCTCTGCTTATCCAGAACCTCTAGCTTTGCACCTCTCGTTTTAAGTCCTGGTGGCATCCAAGTAGCTGAGGGCTCCATCCGAGGCCAACGGCGGTCACACTACAGGTGAAGCACGAGCTGAGACCAGGGTGCTTGGCGTTTGTTCTGGTGTTGGGTACCGATCGTAACAGTAATAAGTCAAATCCACTAGACTTGCTGTGTATTTCTTGAAGACCTTTCACCAGTCATCTGACTGGCTTTCTCAATTAAGAATGACTTGTAGAAAGATCTTTCTGGAATAAATGCCCTGGAATGTTGTTCCATAATCAGCAAGAATCTCATGAACTTCATTCTTGCTGATTAAGATAAACAGATTTTGCTGATTGAAGAATTCAAGTGTCCCACTTTTGTAAACACTAACATCTCTTTGTGCTTCTGGACATTAATATCTCCAATTGAATTGGTGAATATGTCAAGTGTTTGGCTAATAATCCTGAGGTTTTGGTCAAAGCTGTAAAGCTGCTTATACATGCAAAATGCTACTCATTGGGGAGGCTATCAACTGAGCACATCTTTGCTCAATTTGCCATCCAAGTGGTGGACCATATATGTTTGAGCTGGTTTTGTCCCCAGGCCCAGTTAAGTTGCAGGGCGTTAATATATCATGATTGTGATTTTTGAAGGTTTTGTTATCAAGCAACATGATCTTGCAAGGATCCAATGGAATATCGATTACCATTGATTACAAAATTATCTTTTTTAACAGTTAATTTTAAAATGCAAAGCTTGACAAATATAATAAAGTGAAAAAGACCCTGAATGTAAGATGTAATACCTTCTAGAATTCATTCCCTATAAGTAGCTTGTCTTCTCATTTTGTTAATGAGACCCAGAAGTCTGAATTATGCAACAGTACCTTCATTAAAAAATCTGGGTTACGTAAATCAATTAGCTCATGTTACAGCGCATAGTCACTTGGTAGCTACAGTAATGTACTATTCATGAAGATGAATTACCATTCTAGGTTAAGAAAAATAATGGTTCCAAAGTGGAACCTCAAAAAAGCATGAAGTGTTATGTAGGCCAACTTATATTTGTAATCATAGGTCCTTCACTAAATCCTATTTTACAGTTTTAGATCTCATTTCAAATAATGTTGTATGTATGTAGTTCTATTGTCCTTTCATTGAGTTGGAGAGCTTGGATGAGAAATAATGCCATAGTAGCCACATTATCTACTGCCATGCCAGGGATGTTCCACCTTTAATTATGATTAACAGATTGCAAATGCAGTCTCTAGAACCTACTGTTTAATAGAATGACTACACCCCTTAAGAAATGGTGAGACGAATATCTCCAGAGTTTCTGTAGGCTGAAAAGGGTCAATGGAAATTATTAATCTTGCTTTAAATTCAGTTCCTCTTGAAAGACCTAGTTTATGTAAGGTCAACTAGTAACTGCCATAGATGGAGGCATACTGTAACTTAATTTTCCTGGCTGTAGGCTCTTTTTACCCTTCCACATACTAATTTTCTAAAATTCAAATTCCATAACATTATTCCAATGGGGTATTTCAAGTGTAAAAAGAAATAGTCATTGAGATGAATGGAAGCCACTATTCACCACTACAAATGTGCATTTGAGCTCAAGAATTGGTTTTATGACAGGTGGTGTGGGGTCGGGGTATGTCAGAAATCTTTCATTGGTCTGAAATATGCTGAAAGAAGAAAGATACATGTGCCATAAGCGTCATGAGTAGTGATGGGTGAATCTGACCCGTTTTGCTTTGCCAAAAACTCGTTGAAATGTATTGAAGTCAATGGGCGTCAACATTTTTTTGCAATTCTTTCCACCCTTTTTAATCATGTTTATTGTGATTGATGTAAATACCCTATATGGGTTAATAATGTTTTTAGGGGTGGGTTCAGCACTGTGGGTGATTTAAGGAAGATGGGAGATGGTGGCCAGTAGCTCCTGAGGAAGTGGCGTGAAGCCACAAAACGCATTGAACACATGGCTCCTACTGTGTTTGGGCACGCTGTATCTGGATTTTAACATGCTGAATAAACTTCAATTGTTTTAACGAACCTTTCTTGGCCTCCACTGGTGCTCTGTATTCTACAAATTCTGTGAAGCTTTCTGAATTGTATAGACATAATTGAGTTTATTCAATTTATTTATTCTTAGATATAAAGAATGGTTTAAATCTGGACTATGAGCTACAGCATTAATGTCATCTTCTGTCTCTAGCTCAAAAGATCATTTCAGCTGCGTGTTTTGGTTGTTCTGGGAACAATCACATCATATTTTCCAGCTGATTTAACAACATATTGAGACTGAGCAATCATTGATCATATATCTGTTTTATGTCCTGCTAAGTGCATATTCCCATCTGTATAGATACACAGCAACTAACCGACTCCCATCCATTATGTTCTTTGGTAGTTTGGCCTATAGATTTACCTTTGAACTTGTTTTTAACAACACCTACTTTTGTTCTGGAGCAACCGTAGCTTATAACAAGCCATAGTTGCAAGAATATAAAGGATAGTGTTCAACCCAGATTCCACCCTAATGGACCTCCAACCTGGACATTGAAAACATTACTGTATCAGCCATTCGGCAAAAACATCACCATATCTTGCCCAAATATCCTTCAATATGTGTTTCCAAGAGTACTAGTGTAGCACACTTAATATTTGCACCTGTAAGGCTGCTGGGTAATGTAGTCCCCCTCGTGCCTTCCACTACAGTACAAAGGAACTAGTTAATGCTTCAGACTGCAGGAAGGAAGGGATTTTCTCCAGCCAATGATAAAGGAGACAGTCTGTGCCCTGCCCTCTCAGCCAGGAACAGGAAGGGGAACGAGAGCCTGGAGAAGGAAGAGGAGAGACCAGCCAGCATGGAGAGATGTGCTGAGAAATCTAGAGACTGTGGGGCAAATTCACTAAGATGCGAAGTTGCGCCAGGCGTAACTTCGCCAGCGCTCCGCAAATTCACTAAAATCCGAAGTTGCGCACAGGGGTAGCGTAAGGTTGCGAAGTTGCGCTAGCGTTGATTCGCTATATAAAGTGAAGTTACGCTAGCGAAGGCTAATTTGCATACGGCGCGAAATTCAAATTTCAATGGAGGAACACGTATCAGCACTACAAATGCCTAGAAAACCTTCAAATCAGCAAATAAAAATTTTATTTTGCCCTACACATGTGCCCACTGTCTAGGTAAGTCAGGAAATGTAGGGGGGAGGAAGGGGAGCCCCAAAAAATTTTTCGATCTTTTTCAGCCTATCACCCATCATGTAGAAAACACGCCAGCGTTTTTTGGGACTTAGAAAAAAATTTGACTTTTTTTGAAACAATCCCTATCTACTCTATTGCGCTTCGCCAGGTCTGAGGTGGCAAAGGAAGTCTAGCGTAAAAGGTAGCGTTCAGTACACTGTGCAAGTTAGTGAATTTGCGTAGTTACGTCGCTAGCGAAAATTCGCCTGGCGTAAGGATGCGAAGTAACACTAGCGAAAATACGCCAGCGTTCGTTAGTGAATTTGCGCAGTAACGAAAATGCCAAACGCTAGCAAATTAACGCTAGCGTTAGGCGCTTAGTGAATTTGCGCCTGTGGGTTTGTGTTCCAGCCTGCTGAGTGACCAACCAGAGAGAGAGACTGCTATTAACCTGCAAGGGGAGAACACTGCAGTGTGCAGCCTGCTTGAAGCTGTGTGCTGCTGCTTTTC
This sequence comes from Xenopus petersii, assembly GCA_038501925.1. Lineage (NCBI taxonomy): Eukaryota > Metazoa > Chordata > Amphibia > Anura > Pipidae > Xenopus > Xenopus petersii. The sequence continues at coordinate 16,902,206 of CM076674.1, forward strand.
CCTGGAGGAAGTTTTATTGTCAGCACCATTGTGATCCAGGAGTACAACAGTCAGCCATCTTTATAAGGAGAAAGCCACAGTGTGGAGAGAAGCAAGGTTCTTTGTCAACTGTAAGTTATTAACCCTTGTGCTACCAGTTTAATGAACTTTGGGAGTTATAAAACAGACATTATCCTGCTAGTCCATTGGAGGGTGAGACATATTGTGCAAGGAGAGCTGACAGCATTGCTGCTCACTTCCAACAGCACCAGAGGGACCATCATCTATACCCTTACCAAGGGACACATCACCAGTTCTTTTATTGTGGTTACATCCAGGGAGATAATCCAGTGGCACAGTTCAGCAGCAACCTAAGGTGGAATTTGCCATTCATTTAGACTGCTGTGCTATTTGCAGCCCATCCAGTTCTTTCAACTCAGTAAGGGGGCCCCCCATCGGTACACAACTGTTTCAGGACTTAGGTGTGCACACTGGGGTTTGAAGGGTCTTACAGGGGTTGTCTTTGTTAAATTGTCATATTTACTACAGTGTTAGCAGAATACTAATTGTCATATTATTGTTTTATTTCTAACCAATCATCTCTTACAGCTACAGCTGTTTAATAAAGTCAGGTTGTGCCTGTTGCACTGCCATCTTGTGTGCCTGGTTACTGGGGCCTTGGGGTGTCACCTGGTTAAGGAAAGCAGACTCATATATACTACTGCCAACACCTACGGGTGCGCTACACTTAGGAGAACAAATTGGACTTATTCTTACTTGACCTTTAGGCTGAGTCTCCACTTTCTTTACTCCAGGCCACCCCAGTAAGGTCAGTCCCTTAGTTTGAGAACCACTGCCTTAGATTCACATATTAGTATATTAGTCAAAATAATTATGTCATTATTAACTCATCAGATGTAAAATTTGGTCCAGGTGCAGACCCGTAGGAGAAGATAACCAACATATTAATAGAGTTAGGTTAGGATCTCAAAAAACCACCTAGGTTACCTGAAAAATGTCAAAAAAGAACAAAAATTATTGCCACATCATCTCTATTGCCTTACGCATTTCATTCTAAAAAAGCCATTTGTAGATGTCTAGACTATGGCACATTTTACCCAGAAGAGTACCTTACAGTTTAAACTAATACAAAGCATGGTTACAAATGTAATTGAGAAACTATTCCTTTGCTTTGTGAAATTGTGTGTCAGTTGTGACCTGTGATGATCATTTCTTGGTCATTCACTCAAGTACCATTAACCTTCAGTATTATAAGCTTGTATATTTCCTTCATATAAAGGAGAGGTGTAGAGCATTGGATACAAAAGACGTGAGCACTCGTCAACACTGATTGCAAATAGACCTCTATGATGCCACTAAAAAGAATATTAATAGAAGCTCTTTAGAGATCTATAACTTAAGATGTTCCATATGCTTTTAACCTCCAGATTGAAGATGGGACATATACTGCTACTTGGAAAGCCAAAGCACTGTTGCTATGGAGTTAAGACCCATAATAAACATTGCCTTTCATTTATTTAATTGGCAAATATCCATATTAGCACAACTTAGATTTCATTCATTTTAGACCTTATGGATCTGATCCTTCAAATCAGTGGTTCAAACCTGTTGAGCTTTAGATTTAAGGGGTCCCAAGAGATCAGTGGGGTGCGGAAGCTTTACTTATGTACTGCCCTGAATCCTCATTAGAACTTTGGAAAAGGTTGCTGCAAAGATTTTTGTATATAATTCTAAGATCATAGGGATTGTGGAATTTCACAAAAAAATGCAGAATTGGCAATACCTTTTTTTTTAAAGAAAGTGACAGCAACACCCATTGCAACTTCAAGTAGGTATTTTTTAACAGTAACTGGAATGGCTTGTTTAAATATGATAAGTTTTTTAATCTTTGTTTGCTGCCTGCACATGTTTTATAGAGTTCTCACATTCACACATAGAAAAACATAGGGGCAGATGTATCAAGGGTCGAATTAAAAAATCTAATTTTAAAATTCAAATTTTGAGCTAATTTTAGTGTACTTTAGCGACTTTGAATATTCGCCATATGAAAACTGCCGAATTGCTGTTTTAACCTATGGGGGATCTCCTAGAACCTATTTGGAGTCATTTGGTGGACAAATGAAGCAAGGAAAGACAATACCTAAGAAACATCTCACCTATGGAATGTTGTTAATCATGCCCAGTATACTCCCCCTCTCTTGCACCAGTGTAGTAGCAGCTGTAAGTGAAATAGATCACACAAGATAAAGCTCCACACAGCTGGGGTTAAATACATTCTTAGCACCATATTTTTCTGTAATTGAGCTATATCCATCTGCAGGCAGGTGGAAGATGAGAATTCTTGAGAGGAAGCAAAACCAGTGAGAAGTCCCAGATAGTTTCCCTTATCCAGTGTCCAACTGGCCTACCAGGGTATCAGAAAGTGTCAGTGGACCCTCCACCCAAACATTGGGCCTTTTATGCTTATACCCTGGACAATTATTTATAAGAACAAAGGAGGAGGAAAGTATACTGTAGATGAGATTGGAGAGACTAGGAGAACAAAGAATATAAATGAAGATAAAGAATGTACAGCAGGCTTTGCTTGACTTGATCTTCACTAATATTGTGGCACTACTGGGGAATTATTTCACCCTCATCAACCTGCACCTTCAAAAAACAACTGTAGGGGAATGATAAATAAGCCTCCCTGTATTATTTAGCAGGCTGTCCCCTAGTGTTATAGACGCCTAACTGGGTCCTAAAATACAGTTAAGAGGGGGACCTGTTCCTATTCCTGCTTAAAGTCATGCCCCTTGGCATTCACAATAGTGACCAGTAGATGGCACTGTGCTAAAGTAGCTAAAGTCCTGGGCAGCCATGTGTTCAAGGTCAGTTTTGTGTTAGCTCTGGCCTGAGAAGGCAGGCAGGGCTCCACTGAAACCTAGACAGGTCAGATCTAGTAAGGATAGGCTACTCACTCTAGGAGTGACAGGTAGCCAGGCTATTTATCTGAGCAGCTTGAGGCTCCTCCGAGGAATGTGAGTGGGTTTATGATCCCGGGTACCAATAGCCGAGAAGTAGGGACTAAGTGTACAGACCTAGGGATGTGAGTTTCCCCTCAGATTCTACTTAGGAAAGCTGAGTGTACCCCGATTGGCTGCTGTGTACATTGTCCCCATATCTTCGGGTACTAATACTGACCAAAGGTGCTGTGAGTATATGCCTATCGACTGTTCTGTATGATCCTGTTTGCTCTCTATGTACACTCTATTAAGGATGTTCTTGTACAATAAATATATTCATTGGTTAAGTTGCAAGAACCACTGGTGCCCAATTATTGCACCCTGCACCAAGTTACAGTTACACTACACCCTGCCTCCAAACCGTTTGTGAGGGCTTACTCCCAAAGAATTAAGGTCTCATCCAGAGCACAATAGTGGAGCTTATAGGCAGAGACAATGCACTCAATTTACTATAGTGCTACACAACTTTACAGTGTAAAATACATAAAAGGGGGAGGTTGTTGGGGAGCGCTCCCACGCTAACTAATATATATAAATTAATGAAAGTGCAGTTGATTTGGCCAAATTAACTACATACATACAAATGAGAGGGCATTGATCAATGGACATTCCCTGACCCCCTGTTTCATTAGTAATTTAGTATTTGTGCAACTGCAAATATTTTCAAAAACAGGGATTTTTAGTAACAAAGTTATGATCATAAACTTGTCAAGGCACCATACCAGGTCAAGTTAAACCCATATGGTGGTCCCTAACTCTTGACCTTCATGCATATTTTTTTTTTCATTCAAGTGTCTCCTGAACAGGTTACTAAATTCCTAATGAATTACTAATGAAAGAGGGGACCAAGGAATGTGCATTGATCTCTTTTGTACAACTGTACAGCATAGGTCCCTCTCACAGGGAATATATTACTAACCATGGGTTCCCTGGGCAGCAGGTAAAATTAATACTTTAGGTCCCCTATACACACACACAGTCTCTCAGTATGAATATCTGGTAGATCAGGTTAATATGAGCCAAGCAAGAATAAAAACTCCCTCCTGCTATTTTACAGTTTTACTAAGACTTGCGTTTCTCCAATAACTGTCAATCCACCACTGCCCTTCACAAAATATATACTGTATTTAACATGCAAGTCAGCGTTGCCCCTGGATAGATTGTGCTGACCCTGAACTGCTCCAAAATTACCCTTTTAAAAATCTATAGTATTTTTTTTTTTTTAGGAGCTTGGTTTTAGGGATGCGCAGTACGTGTGCAGGTATTAGAATTCTGCAATGATAGAAGCAATGGGCAGCAGATAGAATCTCATAATAGTGCGCTCACAATCACAATGCTCTGTCTCCACAATCTCATACTAAAAGGTGAATTAACCTTCTGGTTATAATAGTGATTCGTTTTTTCTCCAACGAGCTCTACTAAACACTATGCATTATTTTCAGAAATGAATACAAATGTTATTGTTAATGATAGTGTCCTTTTAATTGGATTTATGGTTGCAAGATCAATTCTTATTGATTGAACCCGTTTAAGTGGCTTTAGCCATATAGATTTTATACAGTAATGGTTTTCAGATCACGGCATTAACATAAGTTATATTTATGGTATCTTTTCATCTGTATTTCTTTAATTTTGGAATTCTGATCTTTTTAATAATAGGGGTGTCACTGATATGAGGCATCTTGTCTCTTGAGAGGATGTTACTGAAGTTACTGGAGCTGTAAAAGCAGCCCAAAACCAACTGACTGGGACCAGACCAGGATAACATCTAAAGTGAATAGAGGGAATGAGCAACTAGGCTTTGCTCTATTGTATACAATTTACTGCAGCTTTTGCTATGTGAAAATATATAAAAACAGCTGTGGATGGCAAGTTATAGAAGCCACCACAGTCACTGTCAAGATATGGTTGAATTACCAGCAACAAGGGGCCATGCAGAACACGGGCTCATGTTATGTTACTCAACTGATACCTCCCCAAGACAAACTGTTGGCTATTACTGGATAGTCTATGTGCAAGAACGGGTAAATATAATCCAACTGACCCACCCCTATAACTTTGAATTTAGGGTCACCTTCAGACCACTGCAGTCATGTGCAGCCTGGAGAAACACTTGAGTATAAAAAGTCCTTGAGATGACTCAGTTCACCTGGTCCGTGTTTTGTTGAACTGGGGCTCAGGGTTAAAAGACTTTAGAGGCAGCCATATTTATAAAAAAAGGAACATCCAGCCTGCATTCCACCCAACAACTCTTAGCTCATGGTAGGTGCTGAGTTGGAGTTGTGCTTCAATAATAACTGATGGGCCTCAGGTTAGGCAGTACCGAATTCAAGTGTTACTGCTCGTAATCTTGTCGCACTGTCTCCATCGTGTCCTGTTATACCATCTAGGGGACTAATAAATAGTGTCCTTATTTATTGTTCATTCCCACAGAACGGCCCCTTAGTTTATGGAGGGAGTAATACTCCTCTTCTTGGGTCAAAGCATGACCCCTAGCTTTCACTACTGCAGTCACAATGTGGCAGTGTGTTACGATATATATTGATAAGTCATGTGGCTCTAACTGCTTTTGCCAGAGACTTCTCCAAGGAAGGGAGTGAAAGGTGGAACCCAATCCTAGAATTCAGTAAGTGTTAGCTATCCCCTGTCATAGGTTTCTCTAGGAGACAGTGTCGGACTGGCCCGGCGGGACACCAGGAAAAAAACAGGTGGCCCTGAACAGCAGTCCCTGTGGGCCCTGGGCACCCCAGTCCGACCCTACTATATGAGATAGAAAGGTTCAGGACTAAGTATATGAGCAGCTTTTGACTCCACCAAGAAGTGTTAGAAGGGGTTAGATCCCCAGTAGTAGTGTTGCCTAGAAAGGGAACCAGTGTGCAGGTTTTAGGGACTAGATAGTTTGCCAACTGGGTTTCTCTAAAAATGGAGTCCCCCATGGAATCAGCAAAACTCTTGGTGGACTGGATGATATTCCTCTCATGACTTCTATTGAAAGATATTCTGTGCTTATTGTCTTTCCTATGAGTATGTACTGACTATTCAATGCTTGTGCCCTGTGGTGTTGCAACAATCTCCTGTGTGGATTGTTCTTAATAAATCAGTTATGTTTATTATAAGAAACACTGGTGTCCATTCTTTGGAAATAATAAAGATTACAGTTGCACTATAACCTACCTCCATTGCAAGGACCGACACCTGAGTGTCTTGAGTCTCATCCAGGACAAATATTTGGTAAAAGCTGATATTTTGAGAAAGGTCCTGCTCCATTTACTATAGCCTTACACCTTCAATTGTCCACTCTTCCTTCATCCAACTTCCACCCTGTGGTTCCCACTATGTGTGTGGATCTACAACAGTATGCCCTATTTTCAGACTCGTAAATATATCTTTTATATTCATACACAGGGCTAAACCATTTCTAGTACAAATACATCATAAAGAATATGGATATAGCTTGCTGTGTTTGGGATATAAACCCTAGATTTCATGCAAGAGACAATTTGCAATTGGTTTTCATTTTTTATTATTTGTGGTTCTCGAGTTATTTAGCAGCTCCCTGGTTTGCAGTTTCAGCAGTTTGGTTGGGTTTAAATGACCATAGCAACCATGCATTGATTTGAATAGGAAATTGGAATATGAATAGGAGAGGCCTGAATAGACAGATGTGTAATAAAAAAAAACAAGCAAAACAATAACAATACATTTGTAGACTTAAAAAGCATTTGTTTGTAGATGGCGTCAGTGATCCCCATTATAAAGTTGGAAAAAGTCAGAAGAAGAAGGCAAATCATTCTATAAAAAATAAATAATGACGGCCATTTGAAAAGTTGATTAGAATGGGCCATATTATAACATAAAAAAAAGTTAACTTAAAGGCAAACTACCCCTTTAAAGTAGGGATGCACCGAATCCACTTTTTTGGATTCGGCCGAACCCCCGAATCCTTCACGAAAGATTCGGCCAAAACCGAACCGAATCCGAACCCTAATTTGCATATGCAAATTAGGGGTGGGAAGGGGAAAACATTTTTTACTTCCCTCCCCTAATTTGCATATGCAAATTAGGATTTGGTTCGGCCAGGCAGAAGGATTCGGCCAAATCTGAATCCTGCTGAAAAAGGCCGAATCCTGGCCGAATCCCGAACCGAATCCTGGATTCGGTGCATCCCTACTTTAAAGAACCAACAAGCTCAGCTTCTGTCGCTTTTCCATGGATACTAATACACTCTTGAAGGTGTGTCATGGGGTCTTTGTCAGATGAAAGCAGTATGACAACCCTTGTGCATATCTAAAGACGTAGAGGAGTAGAGAAGAATTCAGTTAACATATTCAGGCAACATATAAACAAGAGAAACACTATAGTGTATATTAATAATAAAATGTTTCCATTTACAAGGACTGTTAACCTCCAGATTCATTTAAAGATCTTTAAGAATTGGATCCCTTCGGATATAAAATATATCTTTGTTCTTCCTGTCAAATGAATCAAATATTGTTCTTCTGAAGCGCTGCAATTATATGAACATGATTGCGGTTATATAAAGCCTCTTAGCATTCAAATGAATATGCCGCTAGCAGTGTCACGTAACCTCTAAACAATCATATATCTCCCTCTTCTTTATTTCTGAAGTGTTAATTATCCTTTCCACCTTGCTATATTTTTCACTTGCCACCTCCATCAAATATGACTTTTTCCTTGGAATATAGGGGTTCATATAATGAATTCAGTGAACTTTTAAAGCTAAGAATATTATATTACAATATTACATTTTACAGGTGTGTAGTTTCGATATCACTTTGCGGCGCAATATGTTTTTTAATTTCTGTTCAATCTGCAATGATTGCTACTTTTTTATTTGTTTGTCACGGTACTAGTAACTTGTAGTAACTCCACGCAGCTCCCAGTAGAGCATGCCCAACATACAGCTCTCTTTCAGGGGAGTTGCATTGAAGGTTTCCACACTGACTTCTCATACACACTTCACATATCTTGAATACACTGGGCACCAGCAGTTCTTTAAAATGCTATTTTACTGCTGGAACATCACAGATTCTATCGACAAGATCTTATATCTTACAGATGTCCCTGATGACATGGGCACTGGCAGGGCATTAGTTACAGTATTAGTTAGAGTTGTCCATCGTATAAAATCCTGACAGTAGGGCTCATCTTAGGATGTGGGATACTAACTCTTCTGTTCTCCTTAGTGGAGCACTGTGCTGCCCTACTAACTACCCTAATCTTATCTTTCACTCCTAGAGCGAGCTATTAAAAAAAGCTAGCCCTTACATTAGCAAGTCCTACATTACAGATCTTCTGCTTAGAGGGTTGCCACCTGGCCTGGCCGGAAAAAAATGATGCTTGATGACAATGTATTTAACAGGGAGAAAACAAGAGATAAAATATAGGAAGGCCTCTACTGAGCACCAACACTTTAGCACCATCCACCCTTTAATGTTTTAGGGAAGTATCTACTCATAGCTACCCCCAGGGCATTCGTATTGACATCATTCATTAAAGGACCAAACACACTTATTGCAGTGGCATATAGTTGCTCCAAGTCGCCTCTAAATCATGTGCATGTGAACCTATTGATGCTGAGGAACCCTGGAGCAATGGAGTCAATAGACAAAGCAGACTTGTGCCAGTGAGGGGTGTTAATACAGACATAGCAGGCCCTGTTGCTGAAGGGATCCCAGGAGCATAAGGGACCCAGAAAATGAAATAACAGCTTTCATATATCTTGGTACAACAGGTCAACTTACCAATGTTTTGGGGCTCCAAATTAAATTTGCCGTGGGGCTTAGTAATATCTACTAAGGCATAACCCTGCATTATGCGTAACAGACACATTGACCTGTGTCCCAAGTAACACTTTGCACTTGCACTCAGGGCCGGGCCGCGCCCCACAGGCGCCCAAGGCAAGCTGGCGGACGCGGCGCCGGCTGAGCCTAAGTGCGCATGTGCAAGGTGCCTCTCGCGTGCGCAAGAAAAGCTGTAGTTGTTACTTCTTTTACGCTTCTGGCGCATGTGCGCATGCCGAGAGATACATTTGCGTGCATGCGCAGGAGCGCAAGAAGCCGTAAAAACTTCATAGAGTCGGGCACTGGACTGGGGGTAAGCGACAGAGGAGGTGCGTGCCTGGCGCCCCCCCCGGCTTTGCGCCCTAGGCACGTGCCTACTCTGCCTACCCCTAGTTCCGGCCCTGCTTGCAGTCGTAAATGACCCCTTTAGTCTGTGGCTGCATTTATCTCCTTCCAGCAAGGGAAGGACTAAATCACTAATCCCCTAGACAGGTATGGGATCTTTTATTCAGACCTGGGGGTTTCTGGACAATTTGAATCTTCATCACTTACATCTACTAAAAGTCATTTTAACATAAATATAAACACAAAGGCAATGCTCTGCCACCAAAAAGGATTAATTACATCTTAGTTGGGATCAAGTACAAGCTACTGTTTTATTATTACGCAGAAAAAGGAAATCATTTTTAAAAATGTGGATTATTTGGATAAAATGGAGTCTATGGGAGATGACTATTCCATCATTTGGAGCTTTTTGGATAACAGGTTTCCAGATAACATATCCCATACCTGTATATATAAATGAATCCTTCCTTCTTCACTAACCTTTCAGTTAAACTACAGAAGATGTGCATATGTCTGCTCACCGTCCTATTTAAAGAGGAACTATTGCTAGAATGTCAAATAAACTAGAGCTTGTTAAGACAATGAGCTTTGTTAATATAGTTAATAAAAATTATTCAGGAGTTAATTTCACCCTTTGTCCCTATGATCCCTCTCTGCAGCCCTACTTGGTGTTTTTCTTCTAAAGGGCTGCAAGGTGGAATCAGTTTCTGAATCCCTGAGGGTGACTGTTATTTATTTTTGGCCAATTGTATGGCAGTCTCACCCCTGCCCTCAGAGCTAACCTGTATGTTATCATTTTATTGTGTCCCCTGCCTTTGCTCTTAACTGCCATTTCCACAAAAGTATTTGTAGAACAAACCAGATAGCATTCAAAAGGGAAATATATTTTGTCCAAACACTGATCTGGTTTATGATAATTAATAGATTCATGTCTAGAGGTCAACCATGGATATCTAGTATCAGTCTACTAGTTGACAACATGTGTTACAGGTTCATATCACTTTATTCATCAAGACAGGTAACAGCATATTCAGGTTTTTATCATTACAAGTAGGGAAAAAACAAACATTGTCAATATCGTATTATTGTATTACATTGTTTATAACATCAGAAGTATTCACATTACATAACAAGGTGTAAATACACGAGGGGTTCAGTAATTAAAAATTATGCAGGGTCATTAAATACATAAGAGCAATGGGTTTCAATACGAAGAATCAGGTTCCTGTCCCACAGACCTTAAAAGCTTGAGTTGAAAGAGGATCAATGGTTAAAGGGGAACTCCACTTAGATAATTTAAAAATACAATTGTGCCTAATGATGATTAAGATGTAATTCTGAGCAATGGGAATCCTTCATCCGGAAAACTGTTACGGAAAATTATGACAAGGCCATCTTTCATAGACTCTGTTTTAAATAAATAATTACAATCAAAATCAAAAATGTATTTTTTAGTAGACAAGCTATAGAGATCCAAATTACAGAAAGACCCCTTATCCAGAAAACCCCAGGTCCCCAGCATAATGGATAACAGGTCCCATATCTGTACTTGTAAATGTAATTGCTACTGAAACCAGTTTCTGTTTGTCCCTTGCTCTCCACTGCTTGTCCTGACTCCATACTGTAGCATTGAAACAACATAGCAGAACACATCTGTCTCCAACAAAGGTCCCTGTTTTGCCATATTTCTATGGTTCTCCTTCGTCACAAACATACTCCTCCAGCCAGGACTCCACCTCCTCTAAGGACGAGGAGTTCTGGTTGGAGGAGAGATGACTATTATTATTATTCCTACTATTCTTTCTTTATCTTTGAGGAAGAGGAGTCCTGGCTGGCGGAGAGATGACTACTATTATTATTACTACTATTCTTCCTTTATATAGCTTCAACATGTTCCTACTGCTTTGTTGCTTCAATGGTACTTGTAGCAAGGATGAGTAGTGGAGGCAATAGAAAGGGTCAGACAGGCCCTGCTCTCAATAGCATTTACATTGAGCTTGATTGCATTTACTGAAGGTATGTGCTAATGACAGAATATAACCCAGACCAGAAAAGCCATACTTGAACTGCTGAAGCTGCTCAAGAAAAACCATACCAATGAAGAGAGGTCAAAACCAGAAGACCAATGCATTGACTTGTGTATTCAAATGTTCCATTCACCAGTGTGCTGTTATTTCAGAAATGATGTGCCTGTTGCACCCAAAACAATGATTATGTGAATAAAAGCAGCAGGTTACAGTTGTATATACAAGATACATAGGGAACCCTGGAATTAACTTACTCAAGTGCAGAGCTCCACTGAGCCTTAAAGTATGGAAACATAATTTTGCCTATTTATAGGTCTTTTCTCAAAGAGTAAGCCCCTGTATAATTACATGGTTAAGTTGGGATAAAAAAAGAACAAACGCCATCAAGTTCAACTCCTCCAACGAACCCCAGTTCACCTATATACATATATACAGACACTCATGCCAACCTATCTGTACACTCACATATACATGTTTAAACTATATATACCAATATCTATACTAATGTAGGTTACATATACTGCCGAATTTAATGCAGCGCGTCGGAATTTGACGCTGGCGCACCAAAAACAGACCAAAATTTGACGCTGGCGACCAAAATTTCTACGCCGACCCCTCCGACCGACCTCCCCACAAAATGTAGATTATAATGCATAATGTACCCCCTATTAGAAATTTATAAAGATATTAGAAGTCACCTCAGAGTTATGTGACCTGTATAAATATATACATAACTCCTCGTGACTTATAATATCTTTATAAATTACAGTAGGGGGTACATTATCCAGTATATATATAATTGATTTCCTTTTTCTCTGTAATAATAAAACAGTAGCTTGTGCTTGATTCTATATATATATTTCCATTGAATATATCAAGTTCACAAGTTTTGTTATAATTTTATACGAAACCTTGATAACATATTGTCGTTTTTCTCGAATGCATGTTCCATTAGATTTAATGCATCTCACAGATGATTCACCTCTTGTATAGCATTAGATAAAAACTACAGTCACTTATGTAATGGAAACACAACAAAATTCCATTCAATGCAATTAACTAAAGAACCAAAAGATGAATTATGTGAGCCCCTCTTTAGTTATCTTCTCCTTCTCTAACAAAGAAGTACTTGAAATGAAATGTATCACATTTCTATTTCATATTATGATTGTATTAAAACAAAGAGTTCACCACTTCCTATGCAATGAAAGCCAAAGCAGAAGAAATAATTAAATAACTCTAATATGTACAGGATATAAGGGGCTTCATTCTTGGTGAAGGTTATTTAAATGTCTTGTGGGAAGGTTGAGTTACTGCTTAATGCAGAAGTCAGCATTTAATTTGTCTTCATGAAACATCTAATAAAACATTTCATTTGAACTGACAGAATAATATAAAGGCTTCTAATTGAGTACATTAGGATTTCTGATGTGCTGGTGACCCCAGACTCATGTTATACAATGGTCTTGATACAAAAACACAAACGAGTCCTTTTTATTAGACATGTTATAGGATCATTTTGAAATTCCCTTAATGCACTAGAGAGAATATATTTCAAAAGATATACAAACTTAATTATGATCACTATTTCCCTGTTTATACAACTTGAAGATGATAAGAAATTGTAGAAAGGTCCTCGTGGACTTTTGAATACTAGATTGAGATTGTGTATGTAACCCTGTCAGGATATAAGATATTAGCCCTTTTATACGTACTAGCCGTGAGAGTTAAATTAACACGACAAGCCTCCAAAAAATCAATCTTTTCTATAACAGGGTCTGGTTTTAAGTGTACAACTTTTATTCTCTTGTTGTAGCAGTGATCCCCAACCAGTGGCTTGTGAGTTACATATTGTTCCCAGTGACCTCAAAGCAGGTGCATATTTTTGGATTTCTGCTTTAAAGGCAAATTTTGGAGGCAAAATGACCATGTATACTGCCAAACCAACCCATCTTTAGTCTGCCAGTCCACATTAGGGATGTAGCGAACTGCCGTTTATGTGTTCGCGAACGTCGTTCACGAACACCGGCAAAAATGCAAACAGTTCGCGAACAGTTTGCGAACTTCGAACATCCGAAGGATTTTAATCATCGATCGAGGATTTTCGTTCGAATCGAACGATCGAAGCCATTCGATCTAATGATTTCATTCGATCGAATGGCTTCGGTCGTTCGATTTGAACGAAAATCCTTCGATTTTAGCGGTCGAAGGAATCGAATGGTCGAATGGTCGAACGATTTTTGTTCGAATCGAACGCGAACTCGTATTGGCGAACGTCGCGCAACGTTCGCGAACATTCGGCGGACGCGAACAGTCGAAGTTCGCGCGAACTAGTTCGCCGGCGAACAGTTCGCTACATCCCTAGTCCACATAGGGGTTACGAAATAACCAATTACAGACATTTTTGGGCACCCCTTCCTTATGAACTTTTTCTCATGCTTATGTTGCTCCCTAGCTTTTTATATTTAAATGTAGCTCACATGTAAAAAAGGTTGGGGACCCCGATGCTAAGGGATAGAAAGTTCTCCCATATCAGCCTTTCTATAAAAGCGGACATATTAAAGACAATGACAAAGGCAAAACACAAACCTATAAACAAACATACAATCATACCATAACGTGTTTTTAAATCTACAGTATCTATTGCATGTTCTCCTCTTCCTCTTCCTCCTTGATTAACTATAATATTTTTGAAGGATAAGTTCTTTTTTATGGAAAGATCTCTTGACTTTTCAGATGTAAAAACTGTAACGTTAGTGCCATTGTTAAGAAATTTAGACCACAAGTGCCAGTCAATGTTCATTGCCAGTTTGTTGATCCCATTCCCTGCACACCAATCTGTGGTGCTCCTATATTGACCCTTTGACTGTTCAGCGTAGCCTGAACTCTGCCAGCTCTGTCCTGTTCCTTGAATATTAGATCCATACTATTAACCATTGCTGTGCTGAGCCTCACATTTTCTCCCTGCCTTGCCATGTTGTGCTTGCAAGAGTCTAGCTTTAGTTGGCCCTTCTGGATCTACTGAATAATGCATAGCATATGTACTGCTAAACAGACCCTTCATTAGGCTGCCAGTCCACGTAGGGGCTACTAAATGGCCAATCACAGCACATAGCTGATGCCACCCAAGAAAATATTTTATGTTTGCATTGCTTCCCAGCTCTTTTTACATCTAAATGTGGCTCACAGGCAAAAGAAAATGCTGGGGACCCCTCCTGTAACTGAATTGAGATCTCTTCGCCACTAAAGAATTTTAACTTTTGAGAAGTTATCCCAAAAAATAAGCGTAAAGTTAGTGGAATTCAACTCCTCCATGCTTCTTCCAGATTTCATGCAGATTTTCACACAACCTTGCAGATTACATGCACTGAAAACAAACAGAAAAACTGCAACAATGCATGAACATATCTGCACGATTGTTTGTAAGGTTACACAGGACTTTGCTAGCTGGGTATCCAATTTCCACTTATATCATTTTCCCATTATCCCTAAGAAGCTCTCTTGCATTTGACTATTTCTCTGTGTTCGTTCACACACACAACATAACGTTTTTTTCTGCGACTCTTCTCTTTCACCATTCTTTACACCATCCTCTCCATTTGATTGTGACTGTTTTATGGCAAATTCATGCCTCACCTTTAGCGTCTTCTCATCTTCCTTTTTATTATTATTCCAGTAGGTTATAGTATGAATGTATCTAGTGAAAGAGAATAAAGTTCTGTGTATGCAGATTCCCCTGTGAACCCCCTCTGAATTCAATGGATTTGGATGTTTTCTAGCTAGCCTTGGTCACTAGAACCCTGGCCTTGAGGGCAGAGACATCTGCTTGGCTGTAAGAGCAACTCTTTGCCTTTCTATTCTATGGAGTGATTTCTCTATGCTCTCCCACCAGTAACTCCCTTTTTACAAAAGTCCTGTAATCTCTTTGTTCAGGTTTCTGAATTTCAGAAGTTCAGAATCTATGGAGCTCGGGTCAAATAAACTTTATCTTTCACCTCAAGTGATCTCCGGTCCCTGAAATTCCACAACACTAGTTTTTCAGCTTATTGGAGGACTGCTTAGTAAGGAACAACAGACTTCACACATCAGAAGAAGCAGGTGTTTTTAAAAAAACATATTTGTTTAATGAGCATGTGCATTAATCTAGATATTTACTCAGCATACGTCAGTAAATATGGACTCAGGAGGCCTACATTTCTGCCATGTATCGTTAGACTTCAAAGCTCCTCTTTTATCTTTTAAACCTCTAGCTTCAGCATTCACGCATGGGATAACTTGCATGTGGTGAACACATCTTCCTGATGTACAAGCATTTTGCCTCAGTATTTAGGTTCGTCCTTAATGATATACATGTTGCTAGAATTTGATCCCTGCTCCTCAAAATTTCTCTTTAATCAAATTTTATAAATAATTTAGCAAGCATGGAATTTCTCCATTCAGGTGTTCCCTGATGAACAGCAGAGGCAGTGCAATCCCAAGAAAGTATTTGTTACATGATCCAAGAATGCTTACGCCCAGGTACTTAATATCCCTATAACTTGTCCTCCATCTATCTTCATACTATGTGCAGCAATGCAAGAAAACTCTATTAATTTAGCACATATTTCCCACAGTTTGTACATTAAATATATGTCAACAGCTTACAGCATGCTTTATCCATTAATCCTGAGCTCAAAA
This sequence comes from Xenopus petersii, assembly GCA_038501925.1. NCBI lineage: Eukaryota > Metazoa > Chordata > Amphibia > Anura > Pipidae > Xenopus > Xenopus petersii. The sequence continues at coordinate 16,918,064 of CM076674.1, forward strand.
TATTGTCTTTGAAGATTTGTAAATAAACGCTCTATTGTCTTTTTATTTGGGAAAGATAAAAAGTCAACATCGTTGGTGCTTGGTGAACACATTTAATAATGAAATTCTAGAGATAAGCAAAGCTCTCATGATTTATTCTGTTAAAAGATTTCACATTAACCTTTACTATGCTAAAATGGTTGAACAGCTGGTTGTTTTTCTCACCAGCAACAGAAGCCTCCTTGCTAGGTTCAACAGAAAATACAAATACTGTTTCAAAAATATTGAGAGATACTAACATGAGATAAATCAATGGATAATGAATGTTCGGTTTTATATATATAGTATGGTTTGTCTAAAAACATCCATAATGTGTTTTTTACTTCTACAGTCCCCAAAAACTATTCCTCAAAATTAGCATAATTCTAAACCTTAGCAAATAGTTTTGCAAATCTCTAGCATTTATGTTGGTTATTTCCACTGTATACGTGCCCAAAAGATTTTATGAGAAGCTCTATGAGAAAAACCTGCACCCTGCGGCATTACTGCCTTCCAACTATCCATATCCCCGGGAGGGTTAATACATTTGCTTGTAGAAGATGCAAAGACACAATGTGTATCTGATTTATTTAATATTATTTTCCTACTTCTAATAATCTGTTTTATTTGGGGACTGGTTATACGTTTATGTTTAAAATCCCAGGATTCTATTGGTAGATAATATTTCATTCACACTGCATTGTAGAGGAAAGAATACAAAAACTATTCATGGGCTTTAAAATATTAAAACCAATAGAGAAGTTAAATCTACTGTACATGTACTGGATAGAAGCTTGGGAAAACACTCCAACTACATGGCAGGAAAGAATGTGTATGGTGTTTGTATATTTTCGTTGGCTGTATTTGGGTGGATTTCCTTTGGGCTTATTTAACTACTTTGGGTATAGTTGCCCAACAAGTTGTTCTCCTTTGCGTAATGCTTCTTGTTTCTAACCTAAGGCATAACGTGAGTTGCACTACTCTTATTGCCCTTGGAGGTACTGCTTTTAGATTGGGTGGTAGGTGGGCTGTCCCCTGGAATATCCCCTTGCTTGTGTTACATTCAGATGTTTGAAGACACATTTTCCCTATATTTCCTACTATGGCAGCCGTTAAGTAAAAAGTCAGGACTTCACTCTTTACCTTGAAGAGCACAGCCTGCACAGATCATTGTTCCAGGTGCAAATTGATCCATGCTTGCATTCTCTGGTACCCAATATTGTGCCTAAGAGTTCTCAAGCACTTGTGTATATGGCTCCTGTATAAACTATAACAAACAATGTCTGTATGAATTTTGTGGTCACAGCGTCATTGCACCCCCGCTTAAAGTTTTTTAAAAATTAGTGGTAAGCACAACTTTCCCTTGTTTGTTATAGTTTATACAGGAGCAGTGACCAGCTCCATGTTGTAGCTCCCACTCTTTCCAACTATAGTCAGGTGGCTGGTGGCCAATAAAAGGGCAACAATGTTTTGGAGTTTTAACCTTGAAAGCAGAAAGTAAGTTTCATGTAAAACAATCGAATTATGATAATCAGAAGAAAGTTGAGTGTAGGACTGGACAGACCAGGAATGACTTTGACTCTTGGTCATGCGCAGTTCACTCAACTAATAGGCACCGCATGCACATTTCTTCTGTTCCAGAGTGTGCCTTGCATTTCAAAGAATGAGTGCTCTTCAATCACGCATCCAGGGGAAGGAATGTTCTTGGCGCATGCGCATTTAGTATGCAAGCGCCATCTTGATTACGTCACTTTAGGGAACATGGCTGCAGAAAGTAACCAGACATTAAGGAAACTTCGAGTGGCCACGGCAAAGGACATAAGCAGTATCTGGAGAAATAAATTCATCAACTAGGTACAACAGGGGGCCCTTTATAAGTTAAACACAAAAGCTTAAAAAGGCTTTCCTTGTCCTTTAAATATATTGTTAATGGGTTGAGTGCAGAAGATTTCTTGTATTTGTCTGTAATGGTTAGTCAAACCCATTATGTCACTTTAGGTTGGTTGAAACCATGATGCCATCAGCTTAAAGACATAATTCAGACTTGGAATTCCCAAAACTAGCAAATCATAGCAACCAATCAGTTACTTTCATCAGTCAACTGCATTAAGACTGATTAATGAAAGCAACATTCTGAATGGTAACTATGGGCTGCTACTAAATGTAGTGGCATTTACACCTGTTGTGTAAAATGTTACCCATTCTATTTTAAGAAATCTGGGACAATCTACACAGAAAGATACTGTTGGTGAATGAGAACATTTCTATTGTTTCTCTTGTTTGCCTTGCATCCTCCTGGATAAATCGAAACCACTGTTAAATGCAATTAAGCACAATCCACTCCTCGAGCATGCTTCTTCTCGTCCAAAAGTGAATTATGCAGATACGCCTTCCGGGAAAGTGTGCCAAATCTCGTCAAGTTGATGTTGCCTTTCTGACTTGAATTTCATTCTGCTCATTGTGCTCATTGTTTATGTCCAGGTGAATGGTGCAGTAGTCATGGTGATGCCTTGCAATGCTTAGTGGTTGGTCAAAAATGTGAGTGAGTGAGATGCACTATGATTAAATACACTGATGAGTCATGTCCTGTTATGTGACATGTATTGCTCATTCAACTGGACAAGATGTGTTATACAAACGACAAGGGCTTATGTCTGTCCCAAATCAATGAAATGCTTTGCAGCTGTTACTCACATCTCTTCCTTCATTCAGCTTATATAAAAATGTGAGCTAGTTCCTTTCTCTATTCAGGAGACTTCTGGAAAAGAGCTTGTCTTGATTGATGACTGAGATCATTGATATTTAACTCTAGATCATCAGTCATGCAAGATCAAAGCCCCTTTATCTGAAAGGCTACATATGTTTAGAGCAAAGCCTGTTGACATCTGGAGTGTGATATACAAATATGGAACCTGTTATCCAGAATGCTTGGGACCAGGGGTTTTCTGGATAACTGATATGTCCATAATTTTGATCTTCATACCTTAAAGGAGACCCAAACCCTTGCTAATAAAAACCCCTACCCTACATAGACCCCCTTCCTTCTCCCCCAGCCTAGATAGTACCTTTGGTAAATGCCCCTAACTCTTTACTTACCCCTTGGTGCAGATTCAGGACATTGATGTCCACGGGCGCCATCTTCCTCTCTTCAGTAATCCTGCTGGTGTAACAGCGCATGCTCAAAAAGTCACTGAAATTGCCAAAGCGGCAGAAGAAGACCTGAAGATTACCGAAGAGAAGAGGATGGCGTCCCTGAACTCCGATGCCCTGAATCTGCACCGAGGGGTAAGTAAAGAGTTAGGGCCATATACCAAAGGTACCACTTAGGCTGGGGGGAGCAGAGAGGGGATCTATGTAGTGAAGGGAGGTATGGGTTTTCATTAGCAAGGGTTTGGAATTTCGTAGTTTTTTTGGGCTACTTCGACCATCGAATGGGCTACTTCGACCTTCGACTACGACTTTGACTTCGAATCGTAGGATTCGAACTAAAAATCGTTCGACTATTCGACCATTCGATAGTCAAAGTACTGTCTCTTTAAAAAAAACTTCGACCCCCTAGTTCGCCATCTAAAAGCTACCGAAGTCAATGTTAGCCTATGGGGAAGGTCCCCATAGGCTTGGCTAACTTTTTTTGATCGAAGGATATTCCTTCGATCATTGGATTAAAATCCTTCGCTTGTTTGATCAAACTATCTGCGCTTAATCCTTCGACTTCGATATTCGAAGTCGAAGGATTCTAATTCCTAGTCGAATATCGAGGGTTAATTAACCCTCGATATTCGACCTTTAGTGAATCGGCCCCTAAATAAACTCAATAGGCTGGTTCTGCTTCCAATAAGAATTAATTATATCTTAGTTTGGATCAAGTACTGTTTTATTATTACAGAGAAAAAGGCAATTATGAAAAAAATTGGATAAAATGCAGTCAGCCTTTCTATAATTCAGAGCCTTCTGGATAACGGGTTTCCGGAAAACATACAGTATCCTACGCCTGTACTATATAAATATTTTACTGAATCTCAAGGTGGGTTGATAGAAAACTCTTCCAAATGAAAGTACTGTGACCTGTTCCTATATTTGGACTGCTCTCTACAAAACAAAATACACTTGATTTGTATTAATAGTTCAATTAAACTCCCGTTAATAAATGTATTAATGGAATGGATAAAGCATAATGAGTAGTGATGGGCGAATTTATTCGCCAGGCGCGAATTCGCGGCGAATTAGCGCGATTCGCCATCAGCGAATAAATTCGCGAAACGCCCGCGAAATTCGCGAATTTTTCGGCGAAACGGCGCAAATTTGCCCATCATTAATAATGAGGAAATAATGAAGCAGAAAAGGCATTTGAGTCTTGTATAAAAGGAGCAAAAGGAGAATGATGATGAAAGGAGAGTGTAAAGAGCATACCATGAACAAACAAGATGGATTGATGATCTGTGTTTTATGTAGATGTGTTGCAAACTCAGTGACAGCTCCCTATTTATTTCATGCAGTCAGTTGACAGGAGGGACAAGTGAAGTTAACACGGGCTCTATTAAAACAGCCCAACAACAGCTTATTTATACTTGCATCCCATACCTCACAGTGATCCTCACCCAATCTCAAGCCGTGAAATCTAAAAACAGGTTAGCATTTTAAACAAGTGTAACAGCATTACATTTTTTGATGGTAAATTATCACAATTTTTTTGCAGAGATCGCTAAGCCAAACATCACCAAAATAAGCATCTCTATTGCTCTAACTTTGCTAGTCCCAATGGCTTGAGCATATAAACTGGTTAACTGCTTCCAGTTCTAGTTTAAATCTTCATTAACAATTTTTACAAATAAATAAAATCCAAATCCAAAACTAGAATTTTTTTCGAGATTTATTATACCCCAAGGATGGAAAAAGAATGAATCCGAAAATATGGCATACAGACCTACTGAGGTTGTATATAAGTCAATGGGAGAAGTCCAGATCCTTGGAAGTTTCTGTGGTCTGCTCTGGAATTCCCCTGAAAATTTGACTATTCCTTGTATTGCTCATTATAGCCTTTATAATCTGCCTGAGAGAGTTTAATAGGCATTTGCTCAGTGCACAGTCGAGTTTGCACACACTGAAGACTTTTTTTTGTGGAGCATACCCCTAAAAGTTTGATCTTTGTGGGTACATTGGCAGATAAATGGTATGCTTTTAGAGAGTTTCATGCCATCTTGGGACTTCAATCTCTCCCCATACCACCTACACAGAGAGGTCACTTCCTGATCCAATTGTAGCAGAACTCTTCTTGGAATTGGTTATTTCCTAAAATGCGGTTCCCTTGATCAGGCACAGAGAAGTCTAAAGGTTTTTATGTTATTTGAAACATTCTGTCGCCCAAGGCAAACATGGCCTGTCCCTCATTCTTAAGAATAATCATGTATTGAAACCAAAAGATTTGCTCTCAAGCTAAGGTTGCATGGGTTATATTTATAACCTTTTTAGCTGTCATTCATTGCAAAAAGGGCAATGTTTAGTTTTTATAATTGTAGGGAAGGGGTTAGTACCAGGGGAACCCAATCATTTCTTTAAAGGTTTTTATCAGACTTGTTGCAGTTGGCAGCTCACAAAGCAGACATTCTAGCCTTGCTGGACTAGATATTTAATAGATATTATCCCCTATCCCCATTCAAAGGGCCCTTTTTGGTAATATACAATTTATTTCTATTCATTGAAGCCCTATGAGAGCAAATGTCAGGACAGATGGACACCACCAGTTTGACCTTCCATTAGCTCTGAGACATTTCTGAACCAACAGATATGCAGTAGATATGCAGAGCTCAATACTCTGAACCATCTTGTCACATCAACCTCATAAGTATGTGTTTTGTTGGTGTGGTCTGGTTCTGGAGAATACAAATAATTTAATGAAACCCAGAACAGGCTATTGGCATCATGGTCACACTATGGATATATGTTGCAAATGAATATCCAAAATGAAAAAAACACATTTGCATGTGAGAATCTGAGGCCCGTCTTGAAAAAAATATGGTCAAGTAAGTACTGAAACAAAGGCTGAGACAAAACGGAACGTTCTTGATGGTCCATTTTTCCTTAGCTCGCTCCAGTGAAATAGCACATACAGTACATCACTGATTTCTCAATTGCCCCCATAGCCCTACTTTGAGAGGTCCACTTTGAGCATGAATGATCTGTGATGGTGGCAAGGGAATTCATTCTCCTTCCTCTGCTTTGTGTCTTGTGAGGAAGATATGAGATAGGAGTGGAGCCTCACTCCAATCTAATATATGCAGATGACTGTAGGGGAGTCATTACCATGGCATTTGTGGTCATGTATTCAACGCCATAACATTTTGCAAGGTGATAGGGCTGGGCCAGGCCGGCTGGGCAACCTGAGCAACCTGCCCATCAAGTCCCGTCCCCGTGCACATGCGCGCGTGATGGAGAGGGGTGAGTGACGGAGGGGAGGGGTGAGCAATGGAGGGGAGAGCGAGGTAGGGGAGAGAGCGAGGGAGGGGAGGGAGTGAGGGAGAGACAGCGACGGAGGGGAAGGGTGTCAGGAGGGAAGGGGAAGACTGAAAGGTGCAGACTAGGGGTAGGCAGAAGACTATTTTAGAGGTAGCTGCCTAGCGCTCCCTTAGTATTGCACCCCAAGGCATCTGCCTCTTCTGCCTACCCCAAGTTCCGACCTTGCATGGTGAGATAAATTAAATAATGTTCTGCCATGGCAATATATTTATTTGGCCAAGTCGTTAATGGCCTCAAAATAGAAATATTTGTTGTTCATCTTCTCCTTACTTCTGTGGAGACCACAAAACTATGTTGGCTTTCACCCTTTCCTCTAAGAGATGCATAGAAGACTCTTATCTAAGCTAATATCTTTCATTTCACCAAGATATTCAGAGATAATTGTGCACACCAATCTCTGTCTTAGAGAAGTTTCCACCCTAACTCCACTAATACAAGTTCCCAGAACATTAAAGTAGAGTTATCTACCATTGAGGATACAGGGAAAATGAAAATATGTAGTGTCGTGTAACAAGCCAGCTTACTTTTCCTGCTATTTTATTCCAAATAGAGTAAAAACAAACAAATAATATACATAAAAGAGGTGTGATTTTCCTTTAAAGATGCATGTTGTCCAACAGAGAACATACAAGTTAACAGATTGTAGGGCACCTGCGTTTCTCGTCTTGCCTGAAACTGTTATTGGCTTTGAAACTAGAAACTAGACTTATCCTAACTCATCACTGTCTTGTTTTATTGCAAAAAAATTATGTAACCAAGCAATGTTCCGCTAGAGAAATGATATATTTCACTGTACATTTCAGCATGTGTTCGTTCCGCCGTTATTCCTCTTATACTGTAATGTGTTATTCAGCAACATTTCTGTCATTTCCAGAGTTTGGATGTGTTCCTGGGCTTTTGCACTGGCCGTTTTCCCAGATTCCAATCCACGTGAGCAAAGTGACTATGCCAGCTCCTCATCTGGAGTCCTACTACACATTGGGGACACCACCTGTTTTTGTGAACCACTTAATTGAGATTTTTCTATCGAACATAACTATCAATATTGGTACAAGACCGAAAAATACAACACGCAAGAAAATAAAAACCTTTCAAGGCACAAACTCACAAATACATTGGCAGTTTATTTCTAGTTAAACAAATAATAGTTTGAAAATGGTTTTGGAACAATGGGCCAGATTCAATTCAGTAAGAAAAAATGATCTCATGTTTTATTATCACGTGAAAACTCAAGGACGAGATTCAAATTCACGAGATTCAAATTCACTTCTTGTTTTATCCAATAGACTTCAATATAGTTTTCACATGATAAACGTTGAGATAATTTTTCTGAATTCAATTGCATCTCAGATTGTATCCCGTCCATGGGGCAGTTTTACTAACGGGCGACTTTTCGACAGTGTCAGCTTCACACCCATCACAATACTTCGCCAGGTGCAAATGCGCTCCGACTACAACAATTCACTAATATGCGGAGTTTCTTCCTTGGTGCCAAACGCTGGTGACTTTTCGCTAGCGTTACTTTGGCTGTGTGAGCATTTCATAGCGAAGATACGCTAGCGTTCTTATGTGTTATGAAAATTCACTAGTGATCTTGCGCTTAGGTCAATTTGCATAGGGCAGGAAATTGAAAGTTGTATGGACGTCTTTGTTATAAATTTTGGTGCAAATGTTTGAAGTTAGCACTTTTTAATACACATGTCCAGGGAACCTTAATAAAGACAAGAGAGTTAATATAATGCCCTACACCTGAGCCCACTGTAAAATTAATGTTCCATATGTTGTAAAATGTCTGGGGGAAAGCAGTTACCCAAAAAAAGTTTGTTAGGGCAATCCCGCTGAAAAAAGGCAATCCCGCTGAAAAAAGGAAAAGTCGCCAGCGTTATTTTTGAACTTTTTGAAGGAAAAGTCGCCTGGCGATAGAATGTGAATGACCGCTAGTGACGGTTTCTTTCAATAGCGAATTGGCGAATTATTTCTCCTCAAATTGAATCTCATCCATGACTTTTCACCTAATAAACTGTGAGATAACTTTTTCTCACTGAATTACATCTGACCATAGTTCCATGTCATAGGCCAATACAGAAAGTCATAGGGGCAGATTTGCTAAAGAGTGAAGGGTGTGTTTTTAGCGAAAATTCAACAAAATTACAATTCACTGGGACATCATCAATTTATTAAAAGGAGAGTAACACACTTTGCTAGTGAAAAACCTCAGTGCTGAAGAACTTTTGCACCATTTCACCGGCTGAACCTGGGGAATTAAACAAATGAAGATACACCCTCAACATTATTATGTCAGTGACATCATATCCTGTCTTCCAAAAAAGTCATAAAAAAAGACAACATGCTGGTGTTTTTCATATTTATTCATATTTATGCATTAAAGTTCAAAAAACGACTTTTCCTTTTTTAAGAGTGATTGCCTGCAAAAGTCCTAACTTAAACTTTTTATGGGTAAACGGTTTTCCCCAGACATTTTACAACTTATGGAACATTCCTTTTACAGTGGGCTCATGTGTAGGGCATTTTATTAACTCTCTTGTCTTTATTAAGGTTCCCCGGACTTGTGTATTAAAAAGCGCTAACAAACCATTTGCACCAACATTTTTAACAAAGATCTCCTTACAACTTCCCGCCCTATGCAAATTGACCTAAGCGCAAGAGCACTAGCGAATTTTCAGCAGCCACAAATGAACGCTAGATAGCGAAAAGTCGCCAGCGTTTGGTGCCCAGGATTGGATTAGCACCTGGTGAATTGTTGCGATGGGTGCGAAGTTGACGCTGGTGAAAAGTCACCCCTTAGTAAATCTGCCCCATGGAGAGGATTCAATTCAAGGAGAAAAAAAATGTTCTCATAATTCAGTTTCAGTTTTTCCTACAAACTTCGATAGAGTTTTCCAATGATAAACCATGAGATACGGTACGTTTTTCTGAATTTCAAATTGAACCTCGTCCATGACTTTTTATGTGATAAATAGTGATGGGCGAATAAATTTGGCAAGCACGAATTTGCGGTGAATTAAATCCGTGAATATCTCGCGAAAATTCACCGGTGAAATTTCGCCTGCTGCAATTTCTGATTTTCAAGTTTTTTTCGTGAAAACCTGCGAAATGCACAATTTTTTTCGTGAAAACGTTCGAATTGCTTGATTTTGCATGAAACTGTCCGAATTTCATGAATGTTTTGTGAAAACAACCGAATTTGACAAATTTTTCATGAAAACGGCCGAATTTCATGAATTTTTCCACTATATTTCTTGAATTTTTCGCCATTTCGCGTATTTTTCGGGAAATTTGCAGATTTTTCGAGAGAAGCGAAACGGGAGAGATTCTCCCATCACTAGTGATAAACCTTTTTCTCACTGAATTGAATCTGGCCCAAAGTATTACATGAACATATTATAATGTTTTTCTTCCCACAAAAAAAAATCTCATTCAAAATCAAAACTTACATGTTGAATATCCTGAGCCATTCAGGCTGCATAGGAGACTTTTGGAATTCTAATATAATGCATTTGCATTTTCCATAGCATCGTAACCAATTAAACTCAACTGGGTTGCCTTGGCCTGCTGTGTGCTACATAGCTTACATTCCATCAAGCATGTTGTACAGAGATGATCCGGCTCATAGCTTTGTTATTTCAGCAATGTGAGCCAGACGGGCTCTTGGCACTCCTGCACCCCTAACGGCTGCACCTGTACCCCTAACGGCTGCACCTGTACCCCTAACGGCTGCACCTGTACCCCTAACGGCTGCACCTGTACCCCTAACGGCTGCACCTGTACCCCTAACGGCTGCACCTGTATCCCTAACGGCTGCTTTGGGAAAGGATTTCAAATCAAACAGAGAAGGATGCATACATTACAAATGTGGGCTCAGAAGCTCGCTGAGCTGCAATGGTTTCAAACACTGTAAATAGTATGTCATTATTAATATAACAATAATTAATTATAATATATAACTTAAATAAACAATGCTGCTAATTTGTAATGAAAACCTTGAGATCTTTATCATAACTGTGCATTGTGTTTTTATACTGCACAGTTATGATACTGGAGTTTATTTATAACCACCGGGCAAATATGCACCTGGTCAGTAAGCTAAAGCAATAGGGTTGCCATATTTGCAAGTCCGAACAAAAGGGGCGTGTCAAAGAGCATTGGGGTGGAGCAGTGATGATATAAGGGGCAGGCACAATGAAGAGTTATGGTGCTAGGGCGGGGATATCACTTAGATGCAACTCGGCCAGTTCAAAACCACACTGGTGGCAACCATATCTCTGGTCTATATTCTGCCTGGTGAGTAAACCCAATCCTTTAATTACAGGTATGAGTAGTGATGGGCGAATTTATTCGCCAGGCGCGAATTAGCCTTGGCACCATAACTCCACCTACTTCATTGTGCCTGCCCCTTATTTCATCACTGCTCCACCCCAATGCTATTTGCCATGCCCCCTTTATTCGGGTTTCGCCACTGGCAAAGGTCGCAACCCTATTGCCAGCGACAATTCCGACGCACGCCCATTGATTCCCGGCGTCGGAATTGTCGCTGGCCTCAATTTTGTTGCCCACGAATTAAAGCCGCCGTCAAAATTGGTGTTTGTGGTGAGGGCAGGAGTAGGGGAGACACAAAGTCTGTTTTTGCAGCAACTGACCAGTTTCCATGTTCTCGTGCAAGGTTTTGGTTCAAAATAAATCTAAAAAAAAAAGGTTCATGGCTTCAGGCTGAGTTATAGGAAAACAGGGATTTCCAAGTATTAATTATGTATTAAATAGGATATTGTTACAGCAAGTTCAATGAATAAAGATCTTATAATTAAACTGAGATTTAATTCAACATTAAATGGCACAAGCACCCGTGCATATTGATAACTGTTATCAACTTCCTATAATATTATAAGGGATATTTTACATAGGGATATGTGCTTCTTTATTAAAGATCTCAAATCTCGATCACGTACATAATTGAACAAAGCACAGTTACATTATACTCTTCACTTAACTTTTTTGTGCTTCGGAATCACAAAAAAAATCATGGCAAAAACTTAAATTCAAATGTTAATAAACTGGTCAGGGCCAGAACTAGGGGTAGGGAGGAGAGGCACGTGCCTAGGGCGCGAAGGTGAAGGGGGGGCCATCCACTTACCTCTAGTCCAGCCGTCTTCCCAAAACAGTGTGTGAGCTCTCTGGCACCCCCGCATGATGTCAGTGTGTGATCGAGTGCACCCACATGGGATGGGGCCAGGAGGATGTCAGGTTGTGTAGGGTTCCCAGCTGGCTTGGCCCAGTTCTGAAAGTGGCAGATTAAAGGTGAAGAAAAGGCTAAAATGAAGTAAGCCTTATGTGAAAGGTTCACCTAAATATACCAGTAAACCCTGTTGCTCTGAGTCCTCTGTCAAAAGAAACACCACATTTGTTTCCTTCTATTGTGTACTCATGGGCTTCTGTATCAGACTTCCTGTTTTCAGCTTAAACCTTCAGGGCTAGGGCTTGAGCATGCTCAGTTTGCTCCTCTCTTCCTCTCCCACTCCATTTTCCCCCCTCCCTGCTGTAATCTGAGCCCAGAGCAATGAGTGAGCAGGGAGAGACTCAGGCAGGAAGTGATGTCACACCAAGCTAATATGGCAGCTGCTATCCTAAACAAACAGAGAGTTTCTAGAGCTGTTTACTCAGGTATGGTAAAGCATTCTACAGAATAAATATAGTGTTATAGCTTGTACTATTGTGGCTAATCTACTGGCAATAAACTGCTTTGGTAGCTTTCCTTCTCCTTTAAAGTCAAATTATCAGAGCTAATACTGCTGTTATCATTATTACATAGCATTTACTTATAACGCATCAACATTTTCTGCAGTGCTTTACATAAGAGTACATATTTCACAAACAGACTGATACACTAGCCAATGAGGGGCCTGCCTGCAAGGGTTTGTAACCTATAGGGGTGGGGATAATTGATGCACAATGTATAAAATGATGTGGCTGTGGGGAAAGTATATGTAAGAAAATATTGTGACAGTGTTAGTGAGGAATTAATAAATCAGCACAATGTACTGACCTATCTGTTTGGTTCTCAGGTTAGCATGTAGGCTTCAAGGAAGTGGTAAGAACATTTAAAAGTCTGCAGGGTAGGGGAGCGTCTGATGCTGTGGGGCAATGAATTCCACAGGTAGGGAGCAGCTCTGGTGAAGTCTTAGGGGCAGATTCACCAACGGCCAAATTTTCACCAGAGTCAGCTTCAAACTCATCACACCGCTTTGCCAGGCGCAAATGGGCTACGAATAAGCTAATTCACTAAAATACGAAGTTTCGTCCCGGGCACCAAATGCTGGCGACTTTTCGCTATCGTTACTTCGGCAGTGCGAGCATTTCATAGCAAAGATGCGCTATCGTTCATTTGTGCTAGTGATCTTGCGCTTTGGTCAATTTGCATACGGCAGGAAATTTAAAGTTGTATGGACGTCTTTATTATAAATGTTGCTGCAAATGGTTTAAGTTACCGGTTTATACTACACATGTCCAGGGACAAGAGAATAATATAATGCCCTACACATGAGCCCACTGTAAAATGAATGTTGTAAAATGTCTGGAGAAAAAACGGTTATCCAAAAAAGTTTGTTAGGACTTTTGCAGCCAATCCTGCTTAAAAAAAGGAAAAGTCGTCAGCGTTTTTGGAACTTTAATGCATTTTCGGCACACACGATATGATGTAAGTGACAGAAGATTGTGGAAGATCTCGCTGCTTTTAAGCAGTTCGCTTGGTCTGAGGTGGTGAAGGCAACGCTGGCGAAAGAGGTAACGTTCAGCAAAATCCACACTTTATTTAATTTGCGGAGTAACGATCGTTCTCAAGAGCGAAAAAAAAAAGTTAGGGACCCCCTGGAATAGATTATTACACACTGTTAGAGTCCAGTAGTATAATCAGCCATAAAGTTCAAGTAGGAACAGATACAATATAAGACTCCTCATAAAACAACAACGATGTAGAGAAAGGCACAATAAGTAAGAGCATTGGCAAGATGAGTGAATCTGTCCTGTTTTGCCTTGCCTCATCAAAACGCCTTGAATTCTACTGGCGCCAAATTATTTTGTTATGCGAGGAGGTGCGACAAAGTTTTTTTTACCCATTGGAGTCTATAGGGGAGTGAAGTTAGAGATCACCACAGTCCACTAGAGTGAAATTCCGCTTCTCTGCATTCATTTCTATGGGATTTTTAAAGGCATATTTATCAAAGGGTGAAAGCGATAAATACGCCTTTAGAAAACCCATAAAAAATGAATGGAGAGAGGCGGAATTTCACTCTAGCAGACAGTGGTGATCTCTAAATTCACTCTTTACTAAAAATACCCCTATAGGCATCATCAGTGGTGTAACTAGATATAACTGGGCCCCACAGCAAATTATTTTTCAAGCCCCCAAGGTTGACCAGTTTTACCTAAATTTATTGAAACTGTATATGAATTAGAGCCTCATGGGGCCCCTGCAGCCTCAGGGTCTGGCTCCTCTATAGTTAGCTGGGCATCATTTTTGCAGTGAAAATCGACTCAAAACAAAATCAACACTTGGGAGACAACTCTGCAATGGATATTCAGATTTAGGCTTTTAAACCTTCTTCATTTCAAAAAGGGATTCTTGAATAGCACAACTTCTATCTCCAAGCACTTCTTTTTTGGTCTTGATGGTCATATTTACACCATATATGTCAGATCCTATTACTACAGGTATGGGACTTGTTGTCCAGAATGCTTCGGGACCAGGGTTTTCCGAATAACAGATCTTTCTGTAATTTGGATCTTCATACCTTAAGTCTACTAGAAAATCATGTAAATATTAAATAAACCCAATAGGCTGGTTTTGCTTCTAATAAGGATTAATCATAACTTAGTTTGGATCAGGGTCGGACTGGCCTGCCGGGGTACCGGGATAAAACCCGGTGGGCCCCAGCCTTGGGGGGGGGGCCCTGGCTCTAATTAATTTGGCACCATCTTGATAATAATAAATGTTCGGAACCGGGAGCTAGGGGGGCCTTGGTCACCCGATTCACTTTACTCAGCTCTTCCTGCTTTGCAACGTTACTCGTACAGTGTTATTGGTCAGTTTGGGGAGCAACGTTACGTGAAGTACGTACGGGTCTCTGAATAGACAGGCGCACGATCGGCACAGTGACGCATCCCAGAGCCAGACTGTGTCTGGAGAGAACAGACAGGCGGCAGTGCTCTAAATCAACTACGAAAGAGCTGCAGCTATCAGGGAATGAATTTCCCCGCACAGGACTTTGTCGGTGAGGACATGATGAAAAGTTTTGTTTCTGGCAGGCGTAGCTGCTCAACAGATTCCTCCTCACCCCCCCCCCCCCATGTCAAAGCATCGAGATTACTTGTGGTAAGCAGCTTTTATTGCTAGCACTGCCTGCCAGTTACCCTGTTTGGTGGAGAGTTTTCAATAGAGTTAACTCTATGCATTCTGGGGGTATTTATACATTAAATTGCCTTTGTACCATTCTGCGATTAATTCTGGGGGTATTTATATATTAAATTGCCTCTGTGCCATTATGCTATTTATTCTGGGGGTATATATACATTAAATTTCATCTGTACCATTCTGCAATTAATTCTGGGAGTATTTATATACTAAATTGCCTCTGTGCCATTATGCCATTTATTCTGGGGTATTTAAGTTCAACCCCTCCAAATGAAAACCCAGCATCCATACATACACCCCTCCCTACTTTTAATTAAATTCTATATACCCATACTTATACTAACTATAGAGTTTAGTATCACAATAGCCTTTGATATTATGTCTGTCCAAAAAATCATCCAAGCCATTCTTATAGTCATTAACTGAATCAGCATCACAACATCACCCGGCAGTGCATTCCACAACCTCACTGTCCTGACTGTGAAGAACCCCCTACGTTGCTTCATATGAAAGTTCTTTTCTTCTAGTCTAAAGGGGAGGCCTCTGGTACGGTGATCCACTTTATGGGTAAAAAGGTCCCCTGCTATTTGTCTATAATGTCCTCTAATGTACTTGTAAAGTGTAATCATGTCCCCTCGCAAGCACCTTTTTTCCAGAGAAAACAACCCCAACCTTGTCAGTCTACCCTCATAATTTAACTCTTCCCTCCCTCTAACCAATTTAGTTGCACTTAGTCTCTGCACTCTCTCCAGCTCATTTATATCCCTCTTAAGGACTGGAGTCCAAAACTGCACTGCATACTCCAGATGAGGCCTCACCAGGGACCTATAAAGAGGCAGAATTATGTTTTCATCCCTTGAGTTAATGCCCTTTTTTATGCAAGACAGAACTTTATTTGCTTTAGTAGCCACAGAATGACACTGCCCAGAATTAGACAACGTGTTATCTACAAAGACCCCTAGATCCTTCTCATTTAAGGAAACTCCCAACACACTGCCATTTAGTGTATAACTTTTGTATTATTTTTGCCAAAGTGCATAACCTGCATTTATCAACATTGAACCTCATTTTCCAGTTTTCTGCCCAGTTTCCCAACTTAGACAAATCACTCTGCAAAGTGGCAGCATCCTGCATGGAACCTATAGTTCTGCACAATTTAGTATCATCTGCAAAAATAGAGACAGTACTTTCAATGCCCACCTCCAGGTCATTAATAAACAAGTTGAAAAGCAAGGGACCTAGTACAGAGACCTGTGGTACTCCACTAACAACACTGGTCCAATTAGAAAATGTTCCATTTACCACCACTCTTTGTAGTCTATCTTTTAACCAGTTCTCTATCCAGGTACAAATACTATGTTCCAGGCCAACATTCCTTAATTTAACCAGTAACCTTTTGTGGGGCACTGTATCAAATGCTTTAGCAAAGTCTAAGTAAATCACATCCACTGCCATCCCAGAATCGAGGTGTCTACTTACATTCTCATAAAAAGAAATTAAGTTAGTCTGGCAAGCTCTATTACGCATAAAACCATGCTGGCACAAACTCATAGTATTATGATTTGCTATGAAGTCCAGTATCTTATCCTTTATTAACCCTTCGAAAAGCTTTCCTACCACTGATGTCAGACTAACTGGCCTATAGTTTTGAGGCTGAGAACGGGATCCTTTTTTGAATAGAGGCACCACTTTAGCAATTCGCCAGTCTCTCGGCACTATGCCAGATCTCAATGAATCCTGAAAAATTAAGTAAAGAGGTTTGGCAATCACAGAGCTAAGCTCGCTAATTACCCTGGGATGAATACCATCTGGCCCTGGACCTTTGTTAATCTTAACATGTTCTAGTCTCTTTTGAATTTCTTCATGAGTGAACCATGCATCATTAGTTGTATTACTAGAATTGGGACTGTTAAGAAGGAAACCTTCACTTACTGATTCCTCATTTGTGTAGACAGATGAAAAATATGAGTTCAGAATCTGCGCTTTTATTTTGTTTTCATCAACCAGCTGATCCCCCCTCTGATAGTAAGGGACCCACCCCTTCCTGCTTCATTTTTTTACTATTAACATATTTAAAAAATAATTTTGGATTTTTTTTACTGCTTGCTGCAATATCCTTTTCTATAGCAATTTTAGCTTGCCTTATAGCTTCTTTGCATCATTTATTGGCCTCCTTGTACCTTATAAATGTTTCGGCTGTACCAGCTAACTTGAAAGCTTTAAAAGCACGTCTTTTCTTACCCACCTTTGTACCATTCTGCGATTAATTCTGGGGGTAATTATAAATTAAGTTGTCTTTATGCCATTATGCTGTGAATTCTGGGGGATTTATAAATTAAGTTGCCATTCCACTATGAGTTCTAGGGGTCTTTATACATGGAATTTCTACTGTGCCATCCTGCTTTCTGGCGGGGGGGGGGTATACAGATAATACAGGTTTAAAGATTTTAGTACAACGTTAATCCAGAAAATGCAAATTAACACTTGTATTTGACTGCAATTTTATACTTACTTGTATGTAGGTGGTAAGTCTTCCTATAAAGTTTTCAGTGGGGATCACCTGCTACCCCCAGTATGGGTAGTTGAAGGAAGAGACATCTGGATGGTTGTCTGTGAGCCCCTGGGTTTAAAGAGAGTGACACCAGAAACAAAACTTTTTTTTATATCTATCATAATATTGTCTTTGCGTGCTATCTATAATTGCCATAAAAGTATTCACAGATGCTTTTACATTACCCATCTGATCCCCCATGTTCCTCTATGAGGGGGCTGTCATAATTGAGCTTCAGCAGTCTGTTAGCTTTAGAAACTCTTACTGACATGTTGGGAAAAGCCCGACCCGCACATCACTACTGTACTGCTAGAAATGTGCGCTCTTTGCTGATGTTTAGGGCTGTGGATAGGAGATCTTATTGTTGCTGGCTATGGTGGATTTATGTTACATGGGGCAAGGTTAGGACTTTTGCAGTCATTTATTCACATTCCACTTTAAGAACATAAGTATGTGAAGAGGTCAGGGCAAGAAAAAAAATATGGAAAACTTTACCAAAAGATTCAGGCAGGAGCTGCATTCTGAAGAAAAATGGGATAATGAGAGATAAAATGGTTATTGAAGAATAGGAAAAGTTAGAACAATATGTAAAAATAGAAAGAAATGCTGGAAAAAATGCTTGTGCTTGGGTGTAACTATTCAGTGTTTCTAACCGTGTATAATATACTCAGGGTGCCAGTTGCTACCTACAGTATTACTGCCTACTGTGTATCATGTGTGGGGACTTCTGGCATGTCTGGCATTATTGCTGATCATCTAGTTTCTATGGTGATCACTGGCATTTCTGGGGTTAATTACTTATCCATTTCTACAGTGACTACTAGCATTTGATTTCACTATTTTTAATTTGATTTAATTAGATTTGTTGCCCACATTTTTGCCCATTCATTCCAAAAATCCTACTTTCCCAATCATCTGGAATCGGTGTGGGGGAGAGGGTGCAGGCCCTTGACATAAGATTTCCTGGTGGGCCCCAGCCAACCCCAGTCCGACACTGGTTTGGATCAAGTACAAGCTACTGTTTTATTATTACACGGAAAAAGGAAATCTCTTTTAAAAATTAGGATTTTTAGGATGAAATGTAGTCTATGGGAGACGGCCTTTCCATAATTTGGAGATTCCTGGATAAGGATAAGATTTACATGATTTTCTAGCAGACATAAGGTATAGTGATGGGCGAATTTGCGGAGTTTCGCTTCGCCGGAAAATTTGCGAATTTCGTGCGAAATTCGCGAAATGGCAAAAAATTCACGAAGCGGCGCCCGTCTCGTTTTTGACGCCGACGCTGGTTTTTTGATGCCGGCGCCCGTTTTTGATGCCGGCGCCCGTTTTTGACGCCGGCGCCTGTTTTTGACGTCCGTTTTTTCGAAAAATTTTTTTGATGCCGGCGAATTTTTGCTGCGAATTTTCGCGCCCATTTCGCAAATTTGCCGCGAATTCGCGCCTGGCGAATAAATTTGCGCATCACTAATAAGGTATGAAGATCCAAACTACGGTCTGTTATCTGGAAAACCCCAGGTCCCGAGCATTCTGGACAAATTTGGATTATTTGGATAAAATGGCGGCTATGGGAGACAGCTTTTCCGTAATTTGGAGCTTTCTGGATAACGGGTTTCCAGATAACAGATCCCATGTTAACTATAGCCGCTGAATTTCCTCGTCATTTTTTGTTTCTTACTACAATGAATTTATAAATATTACGAGTACATTTTCCTGCTGCATGTTTGATCTAATAATATACTTATCAAAGTGTTTGTATATGATTCTGTCGTTTCTTATCAATGTCAATATTTGCATCAAGCTGAATGGGACATAATGAACGCTTCTCACATAATCCTTTCTAGACCTCGAGACTCTTGGAAAGGAAACAGCAGAAGAGTCAAGCTGCGCTTGTATAACACTAGATGGAATAAATGGGAGGATATGCCGACAGCAAGAGAATCATTATGTTATCAGGAAATGTAATGATGTCAAAGTATTTTGAAGGGGAGAATGACTATATTACCTAAGAAGCTTTATATCAGCCTTAAGCAAAGATATTTGGATTTTTCAGTAAGGAATTCCCAACATGCAAAACTGACAGCTAGTCTATGTTCTATTTCTATTTTATTTATTTTTTTAAGTTCACATTTTTTTACAGTACTGTGAGAACTAAACCTAAAGGGCATTTACTGCAGCTAAAGGGGTCCTAAAGATTATATATCTATTACTTTCCTGGGCTTTCTTTTGCTTTAGAGTGACTAAAAAATACTCTGTAATTAAAATACCCTTAAATAAGGAAAGATTGACTGTGCCTTTTTGAGCTACATAATGTATCCCACTTGCTATCCCACAGTCACAGACCCTTCCCAGAGACTATTATCCCACTGTTACTATAGACACCATCTCTCCCTACTATACCTGCTATCCCACAGTCACACTCCCTTCCCAGAGACTATTATCCACTGTTACTATAGACACCATCTCTCCCTACTATACCTGCTATCCCACAGTCACACTCCCTTCCCAGAGACTATTATCCACTGTTACTATAGGCACCATCTGTCCCTACTATACCTGCTATCCCACAGTCACACTCCCTTCCCAGAGACTATTATCCACTGTTACTATAGGCACCATCTGTCCCTACTATATCTGCTATCCCACAGTCACACTCTCTTCCCAGAGACTATTATCCCACTGTTACTATAGGCACCATCTCTCCCTACTATACCTGCTATCCCACAGTCACACTCCCTTCCCAGAGACTATTATCCACTGTTACTATAGGCACCATCTCTCCCTACTATACCTGCTATCCCACAGTCACACTCCCTTCCCAGAGACTATTATCCACTGTTACTATAGGCACCATCTCTCCCTACTATACCTGCTATCTCACAGCCACACTCCCTTCCCAGAGACTATTATCCACTGTTACTATAGACACCATCTCTCCCTACTATACCTGCTATCCCACAGTCACACTCCCTTCCCAGAGACTATTATCCACTGTTACTATAGGCACCATCTCTCCCTACTATAACTGCTATCCCACAGTCACACTCCCTTCCCAGAGACTATTATCCCACTGTTACTATAGGCACCATCTCTCCCTACTATACCTGCTATCCCACAGTCACACTCCCTTCCCAGAGACTATTATCCACTGTTACTATAGGCACCATCTCTCCCTACTATACCTGCTATCCCACAGTCACACTCCCTTCCCAGAGACTATTATCCACTGTTACTATAGGCACCATCTCTCCCTACTATACCTGCTATCTCACAGCCACACTCCCTTCCCAGAGACTATTATCCACTGTTACTATAGACACCATCTCTCCCTACTATACCTGCTATCCCACAGTCACACTCCCTTCCCAGAGACTATTATCCACTGTTACTATAGGCACCATCTCTCCCTACTATAACTGCTATCCCACAGTCACACTCCCTTCCCAGAGACTATTATCCCACTGTTACTATAGGCACCATCTCTCCCTACTATACCTGCTATCCCACAGTCACACTCCCTTCCCAGAGACTATTATCCACTGTTACTATAGGCACCATCTCTCCCTACTATACCTGCTATCTCACAGCCACACTCCCTTCCCAGAGACTATTATCCACTGTTACTATAGGCACCATCTGTCCCTACTATACCTGCTATCCCACAGTCACACTCCCTTCCCAGAGACTATTATCCACTGTTACTATAGGCACCATCTGTCCCTACTATACCTGCTATCCCACAGTCACACTCCCTTCCCAGAGACTATTATCCCACTGTTACTATAGGCACCATCTCTCCCTACTATACCTGCTATCCCACAGTCACACTCCCTTCCCAGAGACTATTACCCACTGTTACTATAGACACCATCTCTCCCTACTATACCTGCTATCCCACAGTCACACTCCCTTCCCAGAGACTATTATCCACTGTTACTATAGGCACCATCTGTCCCTACTATACCTGCTATCCCACAGTCACATTCCCTTCCCAGAGACTATTATCCACTGTTACTATAGGCACCATCTGTCCCTACTATACCTGCTATCCCACAGTCACACTCCCTGCCCAGAGACTATTATCCACTGTTACTATAGGCACCATCTGTCCCTACTATACCTGCTATCCCACAGTCACACTCTCTTCCCAGAGACTATTATCCCACTGTTACTATAGGCACCATCTCTCCCTACTATACCTGCTATCCCACAGTCACACTCCCTTCCCAAAGACTATTATCCACTGTTACTATAGGCACCATCTCTCCCTACTATACCTGCTATCCCACAGTCACACTCCCTTCCCAGAGACTATTATCCCACTGTTACTATAGGCACCATCTCTCCCTACTATACCTGCTATCCCACAGTCACACTCCCTTCCCAGAGACTATTATCCACTGTTACTATAGGCACCATCTGTCCCTACTATACCTGCTATCCCACAGTCACACTCCCTTCCCAGAGACTATTATCCCACTGTTACTATAGGCACCATCTCTCCCTACTATACCTGCTATCCCACAGTCACACTCCCTTCCCAGAGACTATTATCCCACTGTTACTATAGACACCATCTCTCCCTACTATACCTGCTATCCCACAGTCACACTCCCTTCCCAGACACTATTATCCACTGTTACTATAGGCACCATCTGTCCCTACTATACCTGCTATTCCACAGTCACATTCCCTTCCCAGAGACTATTATCCACTGTTACTATAGGCACCATCTGTCCCTACTATACCTGCTATCCCACAGTCACACTCCCTTCCCAGAGACTATTATCCACTGTTACTATAGGCACCATCTGTCCCTACTATACCTGCTATCCCACAGTCACACTCTCTTCCCAGAGACTATTATCCCACTGTTACTATAGGCACCATCTCTCCCTACTATACCTGCTATCCCACAGTTACACTCCCTTCCCAGAGACTATTATCCCACTGTTACTATAGGCACCATCTCTCCCTACTATACCTGCTATCCCACAGTCACACTCCCTTCCCAGAGACTATTATCCACTGTTACTATAGGCACCATCTCTCCCTACTATACCTGCTATCCCACAGTCACACTCCCTTCCCAGAGACTATTATCCACTGTTACTATAGGCACCATCTCTCCCTACTATACCTGCTATCTCACAGCCACACTCCCTTCCCAGAGACTATTATCCACTGTTACTATAGACACCATCTCTCCCTACTATACCTGCTATCCCACAGTCACACTCCCTTCCCAGAGACTATTATCCACTGTTACTATAGGCACCATCTCTCCCTACTATACCTGCTATCCCACAGTCACACTCCCTTCCCAGAGACTTTTATCCCACTGTTACTATAGGCACCATCTCTCCCTACTATACCTGCTATCCCACAGTCACACTCCCTTCCCAGAGACTATTATCCACTGTTACTATAGGCACCATCTCTCCCTACTATACCTGCTATCTCACAGCCACACTCCCTTCCCAGAGACTATTATCCACTGTTACTATAGGCACCATCTGTCCCTACTATACCTGCTATCCCACAGTCACACTCCCTTCCCAGAGACTATTATCCACTGTTACTATAGGCACCATCTGTCCCTACTATACCTGCTATCCCACAGTCACACTCCCTTCCCAGAGACTATTATCCACTGTTACTATAGGCACCATCTCTCCCTACTATACCTGCTATCCCACAGTCACACTCCCTTCCCAGAGACTATTATCCCACTGTTACTATAGACACCATCTCTCCCTACTATACCTGCTATCCCACAGTCACACTCCCTTCCCAGAGACTATTATCCACTGTTACTATAGGCACCATCTCTCCCTACTATACCTGCTATCCCACAGTCACACTCCCTTCCCAGAGACTATTATCCCACTGTTACTATAGGCACCATCTCTCCCTACTATACCTGCTATCCCACAGTCACACTCCCTTCCCAGAGACTATTATCCACTGTTACTATAGGCACCATCTGTCCCTACTATACCTGCTATCCCACAGTCACATTCCCTTCCCAGAGACTATTATCCACTGTTACTATAGGCACCATCTGTCCCAACTATACCTGCTATCCCACAGTCACACTCCCTTCCCAGAGACTATTATCCACTGTTACTATAGGCACCATCTGTCCCTACTATACCTGCTATCCCACAGTCACACTCTCTTCCCAGAGACTATTATCCCACTGTTACTATAGGCACCATCTCTCCCTACTATACCTGCTATCCCACAGTCACACTCCCTTCCCAGAGACTATTATCCACTGTTACTATAGGCACCATCTCTCCCTACTATACCTGCTATCCCACAGTCACACTCCCTTCCCAGAGACTATTATCCACTGTTACTATAGGCACCATCTCTCCCTACTATACCTGCTATCTCACAGCCACACTCCCTTCCCAGAGACTATTATCCACTGTTACTATAGACACCATCTCTCCTACTATACCTGCTATCCCACAGTCACACTCCCTTCCCAGAGACTATTATCCACTGTTACTATAGGCACCATCTGTCCCTACTATACCTGCTATCCCACAGTCACACTCCCTTCCCAGAGACTATTATCCACTGTTACTATAGGCACCATCTCTCCCTACTATACCTGCTATCCCACAGTCACACTCCCTTCCCAGAGACTATTATCCACTGTTACTATAGGCACCATCTCTCCCTACTATACCTGCTATCCCACAGCCAAAAATCCACATGCCATAACACTCTATTTATTCTGTAGAATGCTTTAACATACCTGAATAAACAGCTTTAGAAGTTCAGTCTCTTTGTTTAGTATAGCACAGTGGTGTAACTATAGAGGAAGCAGACCCCACAGTTGCAGGGGGGCCCGGGGAATAGGGGGGCCAGGAGTATGGGTTCTGCTTTCTATAGTGCTAATAAAAAAAACCTCCTTCGCAGGTTCTGTCTTGCCTGCAGGAAGGGGGAATCAACGGATGGAGTGGGCGGAGTTGTGGGGGGGAAGTGGGTGGGGGCAGAGTTTGAGGATGGGACGTGGGTGGGAGGATGGGGATCGGAGTGTGATGGGCCCATCTGAAGATTTTTTGCAGGGGGGCCCATCACACTCTAGTTACGCCACTGGTATTGCGGCTGCTTGGTGTGACATCACTTCCTCTCTATTCACTCTGGGTTCAGATTACAGCAGGGGGGAGGAGTGAGAGAAGATCAAACTGAGCATGCTCACGTCCATGCCCTGGAGGTTTAAGCTAAACGTAGGAAGTCTGATACAGAAGCCCATGTGTATACAATAGAAGGAAATAAATATAGTGTTTATTTTGACATGTAAGACCTAATTCCGGACAGCTTACACTTGCAGGATTCCCACACCAATAAATGAAATTGTGATTTATTAGCTGGGCAAACTTGTACTCACATCCAGGTTATTTCACACGGCTCTGTGCACATTCAGGCTTACAGTGTACATCCATGTTGTCACACACAGTTTTCATGCTTATTCACTGTACAGACAGACTCACTGACAGGCATGCAAAGCATTCCACTAGTGAAAACACAACCCCAGAACCTTGCACCACCTTCCAGTCCAATCAGTCCGAAATACACTCTACTCCCCTCTGACCTACTCAGAGCAGGAATTTCCTAATGTGCCACCTCCTGGTCCTAGCAGTCCAGTGTACTCTCTACACATCTCTGCCCTACTCCAGGTGGGAATTTCACTATGTACTCCCGAGCCTTAAAACTGTCACTTCTTCCTTATTTCTGGCTTAGCCATGGGTAGGAATTTCAGGATTTACTCTCTAGCCCGAAAACTGTCCCTATCTCTGGCTTAGCTACTTACTCTACCTTTTTGTTGTTCCTTTCTATTTAAAATACCTAGTACTTCTTACTAGAAGACCCTCTTTCTACCTAATCCTGTCCAGCCAATGTCTGTAAGAAGAATAACCTGGCCCTGGGTATGTCCTTCCCTTAAATACCCTGTGCAATCTACCCCCTCTAGTGGCTGGTGTATAAACTACAACAAGCTTATATTACCTTAAAACTAACCCAATACATTACACCTATTCCCCATAATGTTTTGCTTTACCCAAACATATATAGAATTAACATGTTCACTTCACATCATTCTCACACAGTTAGTTTCCAGCGTATTTATATAGACCTTTCTGATAAAGCTGTATTAGTTTTAAATTTTCGTTTAAGGTACGAAATGTCTCAGTGTCCTTAGTATATTAATAATGGGTTGAGTGCAGAGGACCTCTTGTATTTATCCTTATAAAGCCCAGTGTCGGACTGGGATGTCAGGGGCCCACCAGAAAACATTAGACCGTGGCCCACTTTCCAAACTATTATTCCTCCTCTCCTCACTCATCCTCTTTATTCTCCTAGTCTTTTATATTTACTTAGTCTATTATTCCATTATTAAGCATTTTTTCCCATAAAGAAATAAGTAATGACCATGAAATTGGCCACATAGTTAGGTATCCCGGTGGCCCAGTCCGACACTAGTGATGGGCGAATTTGCGCCGTTTCGCTTCGCCACAAAAATTGCGAAATTCACGAAACGGTGAAAAATTTTCAAAACTGCGCAGGCGTCTCGTTTTTGATGCCGGTGTCTGTTTTTTGATGGCAACGTGCGTTTTTTGACGCCAATGCCCGTTTTTTAACTCTGGAGTCCGTATTTTTGGACGCCGGTGACAATTTTTTTTTGATGCTGGCGAACTTTCGTCAGCGAATTTTCTTCCCGTTTCGTGAATTTATTCGCCGGCAGGGAATCGTGCAAATTTGCCCATCACTATCCGACACTGATAAAGCCCAGTTATGGACCAGACCATTGCTTGGAACAGCTCGGCACATTCTGATCCACTCGCCTTATGCTTGCAGACGTGATATTTCTACATTCCTGGCCAGAAATCAGTTGGTAACTGAAAGGATTTACAGGGAACTCTCAATATTATTTTAGTGACCAGAAAACAAATTTACCTCTCTTTAAGCAACACATGTTTATATACGATTTGTTGCCATTTTTCCATTGTGTTCCATTTGTGCACAGAGAAGAGTTAACCTGACACCTTTGCCTTCATTATCCAGTTTATTGACTTCTATGTTCTCGATAGGATCTTGACTGCCTGTTTCTGGTACGTCTTTTTCTCTCCTTTGTCCAATTTTTCATCCTGTGCTTGCAGTGACGTGTTAATAATGCAGCTCTGATACCCGTGTAGTGCCCAGGACGTGAATAGAAACCAAAATGTATTTTACATCCAAGAAATGTCGCCGTAATAAAGAAATCTGGCGGAGTATTGTTTTCTTCTGCTTAGGAAATCAAGCACAAAGAAAAGAGAATCAGCAAGTGTAAGACAAGAGATGTGGGAAAAAGTGTTCATGTAATCACATTGTATTGTTACTTCCTAGTGAGCACAATGGAAATATTCCATGAAACACAAACACACAAGTAACACATACATGTATTAACATGAGTCCTGTTCTGACAAGGCCCTCGGGCTATGGTTTTATTTAAAACAATTTCTATGTGTTTCTTTATCATTTATTAAACAGCCTGGATACTTTGAACTGACGTCTACTTGATTGAAAATAAGTGTGGGTGGTTTCAGGCTGAATAATTAAGGGTGTGTTTTTTTTTTATTTCCAGTATTCATACCCATTGTATATATGTAACTGGAGTTTCTGCAATACGTGAAACTCTTTAATTAAGCGTATAGGTATAGGATCCTTGATCTGTAAACCTGTTATCCAGAGCCAAATTAAGGCCGATTCCCGTAGATTTCATTTTAAAGAAAAAAATTTAAAAATGATTTCCTTTTTCTGTGTAATAATAAAACAGTAGCTTGTACTTGATCCCAACTAAGATATAATTAATCCTTATTGGAAGCAAAACCAGCCTATTGGGTTTATTTCATGATTAAATTATTTTTTAGTAGACTTAAGGTGTGAAGATGCAAATTATGGAAAGATCCCTTATCTGGAAAACCCCAGGTCCCAAGCATTCTGGATAACAGGTACCATACCTTTACAAATAAAGGTTGGATCCTATCATAAAAATGTCATTAAATGGCATGCCATGCAGAAACATTTTTTTCGAAATAAAAATTATCAACAAAGTTTAAAAAGCAGTTTCCCATTTTACAGGGTACTGATGGGAACATTGATATAGTTTTTTTTCCCTGTGATTTGACTTTCTGCTCAGCAGTAGTGATGGGTGAATTTGCGCCGTTTTGCTTCGCCGAACAATTTGTGAATTTCCCAAGAAATTTGCGAAACGGAGAAAAATTTGTGAAATGGCGCTGGCGTCTCGTTTTTGACGCCGATGTCCGTTCTTTTGACACCGGTGTCTGTTTTTTTACGCCGGCGCACATTCGCTGGCGAAAATACGTCGGCGCTCAAAAAACCAAAAATTTTCGTGCCGATTCACAAATTTATTCGCCCGTGTCGAATCATGCAAATTCACAGCAAATTCGCGCCTGGCTAATAAATTCGCCCATTACTACTCAGCAGCTCTCCAATTTTGTCTTTCCGCTGATGTCATGTTGCTGGGGTCCAATGTAGCAACCAGGCTGTGGTTTGAATGAGAGACTGGAAAATGAGGGACTAAACAGGAATTTAAATAAGAAAAAGTACTGTAAGAATAACAATACAATTGTAGCCTCACTGACAAATAGGTGTTTGGTTTCCAAGAATACAAATGATTCAAAAATAATAAAAAATAAATAATGGAGGCCAGTTGCAAAGTCAGTAGGAATAGGACATTCTATAGCTTAACTTAAAGGTCAACCACTTCTTTAATGTTAAAGGAAACCCATGTGTTAAAGCTCGGACCACAAATGCTGAGCACTAAGGAGTAGTCATGGGAGTCTGACCTGTTTCAAATTGCACAACAAATTACACAACAAATTTTTTGACACACAGCAATTTTCTTTTTACCCGTTAGAGTAGTGATTAGCGAAAATGGAAATTCCACATTTCTCCATCTGTGAATTTTTTTGTGTGAAACTGCTGCAAAAATGCACCACGGAAAAATTTGCTGCAACAAAAAAAGTTGCCAAGACAAAAAAAGTCGCCATAAAAAAATACGACCATTGACTTTAACACATTTGGACAAAAAAGTCGACATAAGGAATACGCCCATGGTCTACAGTATCAAATTCAGCAGAGCAATCAAAAAGGATCAGGATAGAGCCCTATGACTTGTCTATAGCCATCAGCAGGTCATTCAGTGTGTGGACCAGTGAGGTTTCTGTACTGTGTTTCCTTTCGAACCAGACTGAACATTATTATTATTATAATTAACATGTATTTATGTAGCGCCAACATATTGCGTAGCACTGTACATGTGATACATGTGATAGATTTGTTGTTTAAGCCTGTTGGCCGGTAGTAATGGAACTGTAGGGCCCGGGTTAAGGTCACAAAGTGGTGGAGTGGAGTGCTTTGAGGATTTGCTCTATTTCATCCTTATCGGTATTACTGTTGTCCATGTTTTGGGGAATTATACCCTGCTGTACCTGGGAGGGATAAAGAGGAATCACATGTATGTATTTATTTGTAAAGCGCTGTTAAGGAGCCGCAGTGCTGTACAATGCCTATAAGTATAATATATAAAAGTACACACAGGGAGGACAAGTCATATAACAAATATGCACAGTACTCAGAGCTCACCCCCACACTAAGCTGAACCAGGGGAGAGGAATTGTTAGCAAGAGTAACAGAGAAGGAGTGATCAGAAAGGTAGGAATAGTACCAGAATGCAGCTCGATTCCAGATACCAAGGGAATGGAGAATTTGCATTAGATCAGTATGTTTAACAGTATCAAAATCAGAAGATAAATCCAGGAGAATGAGAATAGAGTAATGCCTTCGCCACCTCAGACCAGGTGAAGCGCAATAGAGTAGATAGGGATTGCTTCAAAAAAAGTTCAAATTTTTTCTAAGTCCCAAAAAACGCGTTTTTTCTATATTATGGGTGATAGGCTGAAAAAGATCGAACATTTTTTTGGGGGTCCCCTCCTTCCCCCCTACATTTCCTAACTCATGGCAACTTAACTAAACAGTGGGCACATGTGTAGGGTTTCCCAGGCATTTGTAGTGATTGTACGTATTCCTCCATTGAAATTTGAATTTGGTGCCGTATGCAAATTAACCATCTCTAGCGTAACTTTGCTTCGCTTAGTGAATCAACGCTAGCGCAACTTCGCAATCTTACGCTACCCCTGAGTGCAACTTTGGATTTTAGTGAATTTACGGAGCGCTGGCGAAACTACGCCTGGCGAAGTGCGGTGAAGTTACGCCTGGCGCAACTACGAATCTTAGTAAATTTGCCCCTATGGGTGACAACATTTTTTCGACTTCAATACTTCGCCAAATTAAACCTGCCGAAGTCCTATGTTAGCCTATTGGGACCTTCTAAAGCATTTTTCTACGTTTTTGGAAGTCGAAGTAAAATCGTTCGGTCGATTGCTTAAATCCTTCGAATCGTTCGAACGATTTTACTTCGACCGCAGGATACCCATATTCGAAATCCAAGTATTTTAATTTGATGGTCGAATTTCGAAGTATTTTTAACTTCGAAATTAGACCCTTGATATATCTGCCCCTAAATGTGTAGCCTTACAGAGCATGTGTTTTAGATGGGGTCAGTGACCCCTATTTGAAAGCTGGAAAGAGTCATCAGAAGAAGGTAAATCATTCAAAACCTATTAAAAATAAATAATGAAGAACTGTTGAAAAGTTACTTAGAATTGCCCATCCTATAACATACTAAAAGTTAACGGAAAGGTGAACCACCCCATTGATTGTGAACCGTCATCCTACGTAAATAAAAAGAAAAGCTCCAATGATATTGCAGTTTTATTAATACTTTCTCATCAGGGTGCTATGACTTTAGGATTGAATCCATACGAAGAAGCCGTTGAAAGAGTTTGGCTAAATAATTTACGCTAGAATCAGGATGGGGCAGGAGTAGCGAGAGAGATCACATATTCAATATACAGGAAAGATGGTGAGAGCCTCGAATGAGGTGGGAGTTAGATTATATTTACAATTAATAATTCATTTAGTGGGAAGTCAGTGGTGAAGAGTAATTGATCTCAGAATATGTGACGCGACTCAAAAAAGAAATTGAAATGAGTTGGAGGAGTGGAAGTGGCTGCTATGTAGGCCAGTTACCAGGAAGGGCCCATAAAAGCCCATGACTGAGATAATTGCAGCTCCAGGACATTAGCAAGCGCGGCAGTTACTGTGATTTTACATTCCTCAGCCTTCTAGTACAGGATCAATACAGAGGCAACGGCAACTGTCAGTTAAAGCCGAATAAGGCAGCGAGGGAGAATAGGACTTCATGGAAATTGTTATCACATAGGCTACAACCTCTTTAAAAAGCCCTAGTGACATTGCATCTCGAAGTGAGAACCAGTAATTATGACAAAAAGAAGACATTTTCTATTTATCATAGGATCCGTTATCAGGAAATCAGAAAGCTCCAAATTACGGGATTACCTTTTTATCTGGAATAATAAAACAGTAGCTTGTACTCAATCACAACTGAGATATAATTAATCCTTATTAGAAACACAAAAAAGTCTATTGGGTTTAATTAATATTTAAGCAATTTTTTTTAGCAGTCTTAAGGCATGGAGATCCAAATTACGGAAATATCCCTTATCCGTAAAACCCCCATTCTGCATAACAAGCCCATAACTGTATATCTGTAACAATGAAAGATTTAGGGCAGTGGTTCCTAAATGGCGGGGCTGGAAAAAAGCAGAGGATTCAGGGGTCGGTTGGTTAATAAAGGCTAGTGATTGGTGAATTTGTCCCATTTCGCCAAAAAATGTGCGAATTTCCCATGAAATGGTGAAAAATTTGCAAAACACATTGAAGTCGATGTGCATCAAAATTATTTTGACGTGTGTCAATTTTGACTCCCACGACAAAAAAACAAGCCTTTTTTTTTGCCGAATGCATTAAAGTCAATGGGTGTCCGAATAATTTTGCCGTCAGTTAATGTTTATGTGCGCAACTATTCTGACGTGCTCCTAAATCTTTTTCGACATGGACGATTTTTGCAACAGTTTTGCAAATTTATTTGCCAGTGGTGAAACACAGAAATTATTCACCTATCACTAGTTATGGGCGAATTAATTTGCGAAATTTGCTAAAGTCCAAAAATTTTGGACGCACGCCTGAAAAGTCGATTGCATCAAATTTGCCGCACATCAACACTATTCAGACACCCATTGACTTTAAAGCCAGCGTCAAAATTGGGAACCAACGACAATAGTTAAACGCGCCTTTTTTTGCCGAATGCATTAGTCAACGAGTGTCTGAATAATTTTGCCGTCAGTTAATGTTTATGTGCGCGACTATTCTGACGCACCCCCAAATTTTTTCCGACATGAAGGATTTTTGCAGCAGTTTTGCGAATTTATTTCCCGGCAGTGAAACACAGAAATGATTCACCTATCACTAGTTATGGGCGAATGAATTTGCGAAATTTGCCGGGGTCATTTCGCAACACGTCAACACTATTCAGACACCCATTGACTTTAAAGCCGGCGTCAAAATTGATGCAAGTGACCAAAATTGATGCGAGCATCAATTTTCTCATTTCACAAATTTTCTCGTGAATTTTTCGCCGAAGGCAAACAGGAGAAATTCGAAAATCACTACCCATCACTATTAAAGGCCACTAAGAATGCGAAGGCCAGTTAAAATTTAGGTAAATTCTCATTTACTGCCTGGATTATCTCTGGATATTTTTATATATCTGTAAACTTATTATGAACTAATTTAGGGCCCTCTCCAAACGTCAGACAGGATTTTAAATCCAAAAAGTGCAAAAGCCTCTGTTTTTGGGTATAAATTTATTTATGCTCAGTTGCCACTGAAAGCCATTATTATTATTACTATTATTATTATTATTATAAAGATTTTTATGTCTCAGTGAGGGGTCCACTTTAATTTTGTTTTTACTAAACAAGGTATCTTTCTATAAGTGTAATTGGGAAAGCTTTGCCACATTTATTTTAAAAATAATTCAAAGGAAGTGTTGATAGTAGAATTTAGTAAAAATATGAAAAATGTTGGTGTCCTTAAAGGGGTTGTTCACCTTTGAGTAACTTTTAGTATGATATAGAGAGTGATATTCTGAGACACTTTGTAATTGGTTTTCATTTTTTATTGTTTGTGAGTTTTGAGTTATTTAGCTTTTTATTCAACAGCTCTCCAGTAATTTCAGCCATCTGGTTGCTAGGGTCCTAATTACTCTAGCAACCATGCATTGATTTAAAGAAGACACTGAAATATGAATAGGAGAGGCCTGAATAGAAAGTTGAGAAATAAAAAGTAGCAACAACAATACATTTGTAGCCTTGCTGTATCTGTTTTTTGAGATGGGGTCACTGACTCCCATTTGAAAGCATTTGAAGAAAAAAGCAAATCCTTGAAAACAAACTATAAAGAAATAAATAATTAAAACCAATTGAAAAGTTGCTTAGAATTATCTATTCTAAAACATACTAAAAGTTAACTTAAAGGTGAACCACCCCTTTAATTTAAAAAAATTGCTGTGTATTATTTTCAAGTCAAATTAACACAGCCCCTGAATCGAATTCGATCGAATGTGCTATTACTTTGATTTGAATTAGATTACCGTTGGAATTAGATCGAAAATGGCCCTATTCGATCAAAAAGGGACCAATTCAGGCAACAAAATTAGATTTTACTTCGGTTGGTCTTTTTGAATTCGAATTTTGAAGTTCATCAAATTCGTAATTCGACCCATGATAAATCTGTCCCTAAGGGTCAATTTTGAATTTGAAAAATTGATAAGGGTCGAATTTCAAATTTGGAAAACTTCAAACTTCAAATTCAAAAAGACCAACCGAAATTAAATCAAAGGTTTTGATTGCCCGAATAGGTCGTACGAATCGAAGTAATAGCACATACATTTTTAAAGAGACAATAAATGATAAATGATAAATTTCGATATTCAAATTTTCACATTTTTGGACTATTCCCTAGTTGAAGTACACAAAAATTAGCTCAAAATACGAATTTTTTAAATTCGAATTTTCACTTCGACCTTTGATAAATCTGCCCCTAAGTGCTGTGAGCCGAAGCCATATCACTGAGCTGCAGCTTCTGTATTTATACGACTGTTGATGCTTATTTTCAGAGTTATTTTAGGCAAGATTTTTTCTATCCATTTAGGTCAACTCCATATTCTGCTACAAATATTGTTGATTTTTCAGACGCCATTGCAAAAGACAATGAATATATGAATTATCAATACATTGTATCATTAGTAAATAATCAATGTATTAGCAGATGTAATTATGTCCAATTAAATTAATATTGATTATTTATTTTTGTGACAATATTCAACATAAAGTCTAATACAGAGGCTGCATTTTTAGGGCTTAATGACATTAAGGGGCAAATTCACTAAGCGCCGAACGCTAGCGTTACTTCGCTAGCGTTTGGCATTTTCATTACTGCGCAAATTCACTAACGAACGCTGGCATAGCTTCGCTAGTGTTACTTCGCACCCTTACGCCTTGCGAAGTTTCGCTAGCGACGTAACTACGGAAATTCACTAACTTGCGCAGTGTACTGAACGCTACCTTTTACGCTAGACTTCCTTCGCCACCTCAGACCTGGCGAAGCGCAATAGAGTAGATAGGGATTGCTTCAAAAAAAGTCAAAAATTTTTCTAAGTCCCAAAAAACGCTGGCATGTTTTCTACATTATGGGGGATAGGCTGAAAAAGATCGAAAAAAATTTTGGGGCTCCCCTCCTTCCCCCCTACATCTCCTGACTCATGGCAACTTACCTAGACAGTGGGCACATGTGTAGGGCAAAATAACATTTTTATTTGATGTTTTGAATCTTTTCTAGCCATTTGTAGTGTTGATACGTGTTCCTCCATTGAGATTTGAATTTGGCGCCGTATGCAAATTAGCCTTCACTAGCGTAACTTCGCTTTACTTAGCGAATCAACACTAGCACAACTTCGCAACCTTACGCTACCCCTGAGCGCAACTTCGGATTTTAGTGAATTTGCGAAGCGCTGGCGAAACTACGCCTGGCAAAGTGCGGCGAAGTGCGGCGAAGTTACGCCTGGCGCAACTACGAATCTTAGTGAATTTGCCCCTATAGGAGAATGAAACCATAAAAATGAATAAGGGAAAAAATGCTATATTTATATAGTGAACTTTTTGCACGAGGCTAAAGTTTCAGCTTGTCAATAGCAGCAATGATCCAGGACTTCCAACTTGTCACAGGGGGTCACCATCTTGGAAAGTGTCTGTGACACTCACATGCTCAGTGGGCTCTGATTGGCTGTTGAGAAGCTAAGCTTAGGGCTCGTCACTAATTATCCAGCAGAAAATGAGCTTCCCTGGCTGTAATATAAGCTGATGCTACAGGTTTGCTGATTATTAAATTCTGATGCTAATTGCACTGGTTTCTGTGCTGCCATGTAGTAATTATCTGTATTATTTACTAATCAGCCTTATATTGTGACATTTCTATTCTATGTGTACTGTATATTGTGAGTGGGTCCCTAAGCTCAGTAAGTGACAGCAGCACAGAGCATGTGCAGTGAATCAGCAGAAAAGAAGATGGGGAGCTACTGGGGCATCTTTGGAGACACAGATCTTTACTGCTAAAGGGCTGTGGTTGCCTTGGGCTGGTACAGAAGCACAAAACATCATGTACAACATTTCTAGCTACTTCTTTAGTTAGGCTTTAGTTCTCCTGTAAACATGTTGCATATTTCCACCAGGATACAAAATACACGACTGTCTTCATAGCATTTACTAAAGGTAACAATCATCATGTTGGTATTGATTTTTTTGAAAGGGTTTCTTTTGTCACCATGTGTTTACAGCAAAAAAAGAAAGGAAACAGAAAAGGAATAAAGCAGAAGTAGAATAAAGGCAGACGATACAAACTTGTATAGAGAATAAGCATTTGTAGACAGCGCAAAGTACACAGCAATCACAGGAGCCTATGCGAAAGCAAAGCAAATCATGTGATGCCGTCATGGTTTACAGCTAGTGATGGGCAAATAAATTTGCCTGACAGTGAATTTCTGCGTTTCGCCACCGGCAAATAAAATCATGAAACTTCCACAAAATTTGCCAGTGAGAATTCACGAGCATCAAAATATTTTCATCTGAAAAGTCACTCACATCAAAACACCGACATCAAAATTGACGCGGGTGTCAATTTTCGAGTTTCATGAATTTTTCACCGTTTCACGAATTTCGCGGGAAATTCACAAATTATACAGTGAACCGATCTTCATTAAGTCTACTAAAAAATCATGTAAACGTTAAATAAACCCAATAGGCTGGTTTTGCCTCCAATAAGGATTAATTATATCTTAGTTGGGATCAAGTACAAGTATCCAAGCCAAGGTAGGTAACCCCATGACCGAGAAGTTGCCAGATCAAATGCTACATATCTGTAAATGACGTTGTTGCATTGGCTCGAAGATAGATAGGATGTGGTAGCTGAGCAGCCCTACAGACCACTGCGGGTTTCACACTGTATAGTATAATTAAAAGGTGTAATAAAAACTGAATTTATATATTAGCCTTTAAAAAAAAAACACTTAATCACTTTAAAAACTGACTGGCCAGGACCCCAGTAATTCATATATATATATTCATAAAGATATAAATAATTGTCACTTATTTCATATTTTGCCAACAGAATAATTCCCTTTGGAAGAAAAAATTCATTCAAAGTCTCCAAAAACAATAGAAAAATCCAAAAAAAGATTTCCAAAAGACTTATGGGCAGTTTTATCAACGGTCGAAGTGAAAATTTGAATTTCAAATTTAAATTTTCCTGTTTTTTATGGCCAAAACTAGGGAATTATGAAAATTAGATGAGTTTTTTTAAAAAAATTCTAATTTGATTTTTGAGATGTATCATACACTGGCCCTTTAAGAACTCAAATACGACTATATGCCACTTTAAACCTGTTGTTTTAGCCTATCAATTTGGAGTTGTTTGCAGCTTCCTGACAATCAAGGTTTTTTTGGAGAAAAAACTCGAATCAAATTCAATTCAAATTTGATTCGAGTTTGCGGGTCGATCCTATTCACCCGACTTTGAAAAATTCAATTTTTTAAAAGAAATTTTTGATTTCATGGGAGTTTATGGGAGTTTTAAATAACTCCCATGAACTCGAAATTTGACCGCTGATAAATCTGCCCATTAGTGTGTGAGTTCTAGTTCTCTAATACAGTCAAAGTCCAGGGTATCCAAACTCATATATATTTAAAGGGGAGATTTCACCAAAGTTTAGAGCTTATATAGGATGGCACTCACAGGGGATATCCAAGGATATTTTAGGGGCAGAGAGATTAGAGATTAGGGGGTCCCCTACCCCCCTCTTCTACATGAAAATACCCCAAAAGTTGAACTCCTCTCACCAAATCCTGCGTTCCGGCTTCCATGCTAGAACTCACTTCAAAATCCCCCTGTATATTTCAACTTGCCCCCGATTGTGCGCTCGATGAGCCAAATGATGTGCTTGATGAAGGCAGCGCTCCCACTAACTCCTAGATGGCGATAGTTGCTGTTCCGTTTGTGTGTTCCACTGTGGAACGCAACCGCCAGTCTCTCATTGTATTCATACACTAGTGTTCAACATCTACAGTTCTTGTTAGTCAAAATGTTGCCAACCAATACAGTTTTCAAACTGTATTGGGTCACTGAGAAGATATAATGGGTTTAGAGGTATGTGTTTCACCAGAATAAGGATGTCATTTATAGGAGTAGTTTCTGATTCCCAACACAGATGTCTAAAGGTTCCCATTATATGGGCATTAGTGATGTTCTGGTCGACTGCCACACACATTCTGCAGGTCGCCTTCCATTCTCTACACCTGCGAACGTACTCTGCTGGCTTTTGGCTCCGGCAGCCTCCATTTATAGGCATATAGGCTCCTGCCCTGTCCCCTTTCATGATGTCAGAGATGGGCGGGTTGGGTACGGGACTATAAACGGAGGTGCCGGTTGGGTGCGGATTGGGAGCGGGTGGGTTAGGGATGGTGCCGGACGGATTTGTGATGACCAACACATCAATAGTGGGTAGGCAATATATCACCTACAGTGAGCTTTCAGCTGCCTCCATATATACAGTATCCTTATATATAGGGGCTCTTCTTTGGTGCATGCCTTAAGGTGGTCATAGATGTTACAATTACGATCTTTCCTGGAAAAGATCTTTCCAAGAAAGATCGTTTCTTTCAATACACACAGGTAGAGCTGAATCATCAGATATACAGGTAGAAACAATAGAATTCTACCTGTATCTGCTGATTCAGCACTAACAATGGCTGATGTTCGGGTGGCTTCAAAAGCGCCCGATCAAAATTTTCCGGTCAGCCCAATCAACAAGTCTTCTGCTGATATCGACCGGCTGGTTTCCCACCTTACATGCACCGAATATTGTATGAAAAGTAAAGATGGCCATAGACGCACAGATAGGGGCAGATGTATCAAGGGTTAATTAACCCTCGATATTCAACTAGGAATTGAAATCCTTCGACTTCGAATATCGAAGTCGAAGGATTTAGCGCAGAAAATTCGATCGAACGATTAAATCCTTCGAATCGAACGATTCGAAGGATTCTAATCCAACGATCGAAGGAATATCCTTCGATCAAAAAAACTTAGGCAAGCCTATGGGGACCTTCCCCATAGGCTAACATTGACTTCGGTAGCTTTTATCTGCCGAACTAGGGGGTTGAAGTTTTTTTTAAAGAGACAGTACTTCGACTATCGAATGGTCGAATAGTCGAACGATTTTTAGTTCGAATCCTTCGATTTGAAGTCGTAGTCGAAGGTCGAAGTAGCCCATTCGATGGTCGAAGTAGCCCAAAAAAAACTTCAAAATTCAAAGTTTTTTTACTTCGAATCCTTCACTCGAATTTAGTGAATCGGCCCATGATGTCATACGAACAAATTTTCGTACAAAATTATCTGCGTGTCTATGGCCACCTTTACTCTACTTTAGAGACAGAAAATAAAGATATTAGAATCCCCCAATTGGCAACTGCAAACCAAATGAATCCCACAGTGTGGGAAGACATGAAAAAATATTTAAATACATATTTAGGTGCTGTATAAATGACTTTCTTTCACCATGTACATCAACAATCTATTTTCTACAGCTTATTTACATTAGAATGATTTATCCTGAATCCGTTAAAAAGAAAAAAAAAATGATATTCAAATGAGTCTACATTTATTCCTTGTAATAACATGGATGTTATAACAACCGTGGGAATATGCTCCTTAGGCTTCATGTGTTTATGGTGATGGGATGAGAGAAAAGCCTCTGGATATCATCCAACATGTATGAATTCATAATTCAGGCTTACATACCAAAAAAATATATAATTTACTGCAAAAATTTGGGAGGTAATATCAATGGGTAAGTGTACAAAATGTACAAATAGCGGTATGGGACCTGTTATGCAGAAAGCTCGGGACCTGATAACGGATCTTTCTGTAATTTGGACCTTCATACCTTAAGTCTGCTAAAAATAATTGAATATTAAATAAACCCAATAGGCTGAATTTGTTCCAGTTAGGATGAATTATATCTTAGTTGGGATCAAGTACAAGCTACTTTTTTATTATAACGGAGAAAAAGGAAATTATTTTTAAACATTTTGAATATTTGAAAAAAAAATGGAGTTTATGGGAGACGGCCTTTCTGTAATTCAAAGTTTTCTGGATAATGGGGTTCAGGATAACGGATCCCATCACAGTACCAATGTTGTTTATGTTTTTTAGATTTAATAGAGGCTTCTCTGTTTTATCTGAATAGCAGTTTTCAGAGGCCAATATTCTTCTTTAGCTTTTAGAGTACAAACAGCCAAGGACGTGTGGTTCAATAATGCACAGACAAAGCACATGCCCCAATATTATGGTCAGCCCATGTGTTTTAAGATTATCCTTCCCCATATGTTCAGATGTCTGTAACTGACGGCAAATATTAACACCGCAGTTAATCTCCCATTGTGTAATAGAGAGGAGCAATGGACCAAAGATCAGCCTATAATATGATGAGGCAATGGTTTAATGAGTCAATAGGGAGGTAGATGATCATCTTGCCCTTTCCTTCAGGTTGAGATACTCTGTATATGTCATACAAAAAACACAACACAATGAAAAGGACAAACCATACTCCATAGTTTGATATCTTGGTTATTGGTTAGCAATGAGCCGGTTTCAGTCATTTAATGCATTCTCCTATTTTATCTTACGGCTCATTGAGCTTAGACAGGACCAACAGAGAGAGATGAAAGACAGATTACACAATTCTTATGGCTCATCTAGAATGCATTTTGTGGAGCAAGTAACCATCATCAGCAAATCTTTGGACCAGAAGGGAAAGACCTCATTTATTTATAGATATAGATTTATGGAGAGTGAACCATTTCCATAACTGTGAAGAACATCCCTAACAACAGATTGGATTGCAGGTTTTTCTGAGGGATCACAAAAAGCATCTGCCAGGACTTGCATCTAGGATGGAATTCCTGTATTTGGCCATTTAAAGGAAATACTTATGGAACCATAGCCTGTAACCCATTCCCTGTGGGGTAATTTTTTTATAAGGCTAATTATGGAAGCCCTAATATGGTGTTGGAGATTCCAATGGTGATAGATTGAGTAAAATTGTTTATACTGTTATTGACGAATTTATCAACCTATTTTTTCATTTGGCAAAACCTACTGTACCTTCTACTATGAATGTATGTGGCCATGCTCTCTCCATAATATTATACTTTATTTTACATAGTGTTCAATATATTATGCAGTGGTTACAGAGATGATGTATCATTCGCTACTCCAGAGGTTAATGTCATACACACATAAATTCTATTAGGCACCAGTTAAGTTGTCTGTACTGTATGTTTTTGGAGTGTGGGAGGATACCCTGAAGATACCCAAGTAAGTATGGGGAGTAGTGATTGGTGAATAAATTCTGCAGGCATGGATTTACAACCAATTTCCACGTTTCGCCGCCCATGATTAAATTTGGAAAATTGCAGCGAAAATTTGCTGGCCAAAAAATTTGTCGCAGCAAAAAAGAAAAAATTGACATGGACGACCATTGACTTTAATGCATTTGGTCAAAATTGTCATGCGTCAAATTTATTTTGTTGCCCCTTGACTTCAATGTGTTTCGCCAATCACTAATGGGAAGATTAATCATGCTTCTTGCAGATATTGCCCAGATATTGCAAGAATCGAACCTGGGGCCCAAAAGAAGTAATGATTTAAACACCAACATTCAGTAAGACATTCAGACCATTGTCTCCAGATCCACAAATGATAATTCCTTAGGAATTCCTTAAGGAGATCGAAAGGCAAATTACACTTGGGGTGGCAAATGATTATATTTACTTACCTGCTTGCTGGGGCCGGTGCTACTATCAGCAGAAGTCTGCAGCGGCCCGGGTTTCTTCCAGTGAACACCACAAAGCGATCCTCTTCCTACTTCCTAGAAGCACTGGCCTGGGGTGCAGGTAAGTAGATACAATCACTTAGGGGTGCCAAACTTTTGGCATGCCAATGTAAGTTGCCTTTCCTTCTCCTTTAAGACAAACAGTAAACATTGTATACGATGCCATGACAACAATTATATATTTTGGCCTTGCCCTACTTAAAGGGATACTGTCATGGGAAAAAAAAAATGTTAATCAATAGTGTTGTTCCAGCAGAATTCTGCGCTGAAATCCATTTCTTAAAAGAGCAAACAGAATTAATTTAATTTTAAAATCTGACATGGGGCTAGACATTTTGTCAATTTCCCAGCTGCCCCTGGTCATGTGACTTGTGCCTGCACTTAAGGAGAGAAATGCTTTCTGGCAGGCTGCTGTTTTTCCTTCTCAATGTAACTTAATGTGTCTCAGTGGGACATGGGTTTTTACTATTGAGTGTTGTTCTTAGATCTACCAGGCAGTTGTTATCTTGTGTTAGGGAGCTGTTATCTGGTTACCTTCCCATTGTTCTTTTGTTTGGCTGCTGGGGGGAAAAAGGGAGGGGGTGATATCACTCCAACTTGCAGTACAGCAGTAAAGAGTGATTGAAGTTTATCAGAGCACAAGTCACATGACTTGTAGCAGCTGGGAAATTGACAATATGTCTAACCCCATGTCAGATTTCAAAATTGAATATAAAAAAATCTGTTTGCTCTTTTGAGAAATGGATTTCAGTGCAGAATTCTGCTGGAGCAGCACTATTAACTGATTCATTTTGAAAAAAATTTTTTTTCCCATGACAGTATCCCTTTAATTTCTTACCTGCCAAGGTACTGTCAATTTATTAGTTAGTGGTTTAGGAAAGAAGAAGGGTATACTGCCATAATTTTGGTAAAACTTTACCTTGAGAATTGCATTCGGTGCCTATGGAAAACTGACGGGGCTCATTTTATTAATACGGTGGCTCAGAGGAACCAGTCAGTAGGAAGATTTTACTGGTCTGGTTCTGTTCAAATTATGAAAAGCAAACAGCAGCTGTCTTTAGGTTGATGGAAATAGAGGCCAAGGCCATGGGCCCCAATGTACAGTTTTTGTCAGAAAATAACGGAAACTGGTAAAGCAAGATGGCAAACCACAGGTCAAGATGGAGACAGTTTGGGTTGCCTAACCTGCATAAAATAAAGCAGTCTCTGTTTTGGTCCCAGCACCAGAAAACCCCACCGATAAATAAAGGTTGGTTGAAGTAAAATGGCTTTCCAGCAGAAGTAATGGTGGCTTCTACAGAAAAGCTTTTCATGGAGCAAATACTGTAAGAATGAATAGAAGGAAGAGCAAAATGTAATGTTCTATAATTAAATATTATGTTTTAATAATGTCTTTTTTTTATATCCCTGTTTATTTGACGCCGCCACCCCAAGTGAGGAGAACAGACATTTTCTCTCTTTGATTCAAAGGCTTCAACATGTTTTAAACATCTGCTTTGTAGCTCTGCACCCAAAGCACCAGAGTTCAAAAATATATTCTTTTTTATTTTCCCTTACCGCCAGTCTCCTTTGGTCTGCGTGACACCGGGTGAGAGGACATTTTTTTCTTTGCTTGATGTGAAAATAGATGAAAATATGTCATGAAAAAAAAAGTGCTCATGGGACACCGGGAGGGAGAAGACAAGAGCACATGATCAGAAGTTTCAATTTGTCAGAAAACCACGCATTTCCAGGAATATGGTAAGATAGGATAGGTAGAATTACTTTTGTTTTTTTCACTAATGATCCCACCTAAATGGGTTATATTAACCCAGTTATAGAACGTCTGCTGCATCTCTTAAAAACCTTGGCACACCAGCTATAACTCCCAAAATTCCCAGCTAAAATTATAGTTTAAATACATTAAGAGCTGGAGCTCCAAGTGTTGCATTTTTGTGCTCTTCAGTCAATAATAATATGATATTATTATAATACACAAGAGACATAAATGTCCTGTAAATTACTGTATATCCTTATAAACGGTGATGTCATCGGTTATAATCGGAGCTTAATGATGTCATTTCTGCCATGTGACTCATTAAAACTTGTGAAGTATGATAAAATCCAATTCACATGTAAAATAGCCTGTAACACATGGCTGGATAAATTCATTGCCATCTTCATGTATAATATCAACCTTCCTTCTATTTTGCAGGAAATTAATTAGTGTTGATTTGGAGAGGCTTGGCCTTCAATAAAGTCCATGCATTTAGCTACTGTAGCACTAGATAGGCACCTACTAGATAAGGCAAAAACAATAGGACTCATTTTAATAAATGGCGCCAATTCCAACCACCACGTCAATTTGTGCATGACCACAGCAGTACACAGCCCCTAATGAACCTGCATAAATAGTGATTGGTTTTATAGGTAAGTGTCTAATACATTTGACCCAAGTTAAGTAAATCAATCATTAACTAATGACCTTTTAACCGCTAAAGCCAACAATAATTTCTCACTACTAATACTGCTTGATCTCTCAGCCACA
This sequence comes from Xenopus petersii, assembly GCA_038501925.1. Classification (NCBI taxonomy): domain Eukaryota; kingdom Metazoa; phylum Chordata; class Amphibia; order Anura; family Pipidae; genus Xenopus; species Xenopus petersii. The sequence goes on from CM076674.1 coordinate 16,961,604, forward strand.
TTTGACACTGTAGATCACCCTCTCCTCCTCCAGTCCCTCCAGTCACTTGGCCTTCATGACACAGCCCTGTCCTGGTTCTCTTCTTACATCACCAATCGTTCCTTCGGTGTCTCCTACAATGGAGTATCATCTTCTCCCCTACCTCTTTCTGTTGGAGTTCCTCAAGGCTCTGTCCTGGGACCATTACTATTCTCCCTCTATACTTCCTCCCTTGGCAAATTAATAAATTCATATGGTTTCCACTACCACCTCTATGCTGACGATACTCAGATCTATCTCTCATCTCCTGATCTCAAACCAGAACTCCTAACTCACGTCTCCTCCTGCCTGTCCGCTATCTCTACCTGGATGTCACAACGCTACCTTAAATTAAACCTCTCTAAAACTGAAATGGTTCTCTTTCCTCCAACTAACACCACCGGTGCCTTGGGGTTATCCTAGATTCTGCCCTGTCATTCACTCCTCATATCCAGTCACTTATTAAATCATGTCACTTCCACCTAAGGAACATATCCAAAATACGATCAATTATCACCCAAGACGCTGCCAAAATTTTTATTCACTCTCTCATCATATTGCGTCTAGACTACTGTAACTCTCTTTTAATTGGCCTCCCCCTCCAGAGACTGTCACCTCTCCAGTCCATAATGAACACTGCTGCGAGGCTCATACACCTCAGCAACCGCTCCTCCTCTGCCTCGCCATTCTGTCAATCCCTGCACTGGCTTCCGTTACCTTTCAGAATCAAATTCAAAATAATGACACTGACTTTCAAAGCACTTCATAACTCTGCCCCACCCTACATCTCTGAACTCATCTCTATATACTCACCCACTCGCTTACTACGGTCCTCTACTGACCTGCTACTCAACTCTTCTCTCATTACCTCCTCACATGCTCGCATTCAAGACTTTGCAAGGGCTGCACCCCTCCTCTGGAACTCTCTCCCACGGTCTGTCCGACTTTCTCCCAACCTTTCTGCTTTCAAGAAATCTCTTCTCTTTCGAGAAGCCTACCCTCACTCTGCTTAACTACCAAACGCAACACCACATACAATACCACATTTCTCACCCACTTAATTCGATCTTACCCACTCCCACACCTTGTGTATTACTCCCTTCCCTTTAGACTGTATGCCTATGCATAGGGCCTTCCGCAACCTTTTTGTACCTGTATTGATTGTGATGTTTGTTACTCCATATATTCTATATATGTAATTCATGTGATGTAGTTGTATAATCACATTTACTGTACAGTGCTGCGCAATATGTTGGCGCTGTATAAATACATGTTATTAATAATAATAATAATAATAGCCAAAAATGAGTTCAGAACCTTGTGCCTTGTCCTCTAAAAAACATGTAGACCTCAAAGAATATTTTCATTTTTCTCATTGTCCTCATGGGTAGTGAATGACGAATAAATTTGCCTGGCGTGAATTTGCGGTGAATTTCCACGTTTCGCTGGCAGCGAATAAATTCGTAAAACTCCCACGAATATTCGCCGCTGTCAAAAAATTTTGGACGCGCATTCGAAAAGTTGTTAGCATCAGAATTATTGTGCGCCAACACTATTCGGATGCCCATTGACTTTAACGCTGGCATCAAAAGTGACACTGGCATCAATTTTCGAGTTTCAGAAATTTTTCACCGTTTCGTGGATTTCGTGGGAAAGTCGCTAATTTTTCAATGATGCAAAATGGGAGAAATTCGTCCATTACTAGTCATGGGTATAAATAATAATAAATAATAGAGCAGCACCCCCCACTGTATGTTTCCGTAGAATAGGACAAAGATTATTAGGACTTGGTCTGTCCATAAAACAGCACCACAGGCACAGGCTATAATCAATGTTGCTTTCACCAAATTAACAATAAAATACTGTCATTCTACCCTTCTTTTTGCATTTTGTGAAGCGTGGAGCTAATTTGATCTCTAATTATCTCATTTATTATTGATACTTTCTAAACCTTTCATTGTGCTGGCAATTCTGTTTTTTAACTTTCATCAATTTGAAAGAGAGGTTCGCTTAATCACACCATAATTGTGCAGCATTACAACCCTCTTTCATGCCTTAGATTAGTGATCATCATAAAAATGAGACCATTCTGCCCGACGGTAAAGCAAAAACCGTAACTCTTTTGCATTTGGATTTGGCCAAGTGATTATCCAAGCAGAAAATGTGATCTTCCGTCCTCTTCTGCGATTCTGACCGTGTAATGAGAATTCTGTATCCCAAAACGTGGCCGTGACAACACCTTCCTCGCCATACAGAAGCTTGTCTGTTTGTAATGACATTCTAACAAGTCGAAGAGGCTACTGACTGTCACTCTCTGCAATTATAACAATCAGAAGCCACTTTACGAATTACACTGCTGGGTTCCCATTCCATGGGTCATGCCTGAATGGGATGTCTTTCAATTACTCTTTAGCTTTTAAAGGGCGGTTTCATAAATACCCACATCTCAGCGAATCGGAGAGCAATGAAATATCTGTTTACAGAAAGGAAAAATAAACTCATGTATGAAAGGAAAATCAATAAAAATAATGCAAGGATAGAGGTACCCGTTTCCTTACATGATGTTTAGCTAGGATAATATCTAATTGAAAAAATCTCTAAAAAAAACTCTGAACTGCACACGGCGTTATTGATATGAATGTCATATTTGTGCTTATGTTTTGTAAGCTTTTTCTCTTATGTTTTATGTGTCCTATATGTTAGGAACGTATAGTATTTCTGTAAGGGAAATATAAGCAACTTGGGCAGTAACCCTTCTAACACTCTGTCCCTAAATATTAGGTATATATGTGTATGGGTGGTTTTGTTGGTTTTTTTTTTTAGATTTTCTGATATGTTAACGTTTTGAATTAATGTAAGGGTATTTTTTATAATAGAAATCCCTATATATTAGGTACATACAGTATGTAGTGCTACCAATCCCTATTTCTGTAGGGGAATATAAATAGAACAGGCAGTAATAGTGATGGGCAAATTTCTCCCGTATCCAAACGGCAAAAGAAACTTGAATAGCGGCACTCCACGTGGCCATTTTGAGGTCCAAATATTGTTGACGCACGAGGTTTTGACGCAAGTGGCTTATTCTATGTGCGGCAAAATTTTTTTTGATGCTAGCGAATTTTCGCCGGCGGTGAAACACAGAAATTCACCACAAATTCACACCTGGCGAATTTATTTGCCCATCACTAGGCAGTAACCATTCCAACACTTGTCTCTGTCCCTATAAGATTGAGACTGTCTTTGTCCTATTGTCATGCTACCAATCAGAATATTTGGCCAGTGGACTGGGGGGGGGGAATTTGTGTCACGGCCGGCACCCAATACCAGAACAGGTGCCAAGTACCCTGGTCTCGGCTCGGCTTCACCAGTAGTGTGACCACCGTTGGGCTTCGGGAGGAGCCCTCAGCTTACTTGGGTGCCACCTGGACTTAACGAGGGGTACAAGGCGAGATGTTCTGGCTAGCAGAGGGGCACGGCAGGTAGATAGTCTTTTGGGCCAAAGGTCACGGTACAAATGGAGCAGGCAAGAGAATTGTCAGACAGGCAGGGTCGAGGCAGGCAGATATCAAGAATCGTCAGGCAGCCAAGGGTCAAACCGGGTAATTAAACAGATGGGGTCAGGCAGAAAGAGAAGTCGAGATACAGGCAAAGGTCAGGATTCGGATATCAGAATAGTCAGGAACAGGCAGGGATCAAAACCGGAATAAAAGATACAAATTTCACAGGAACAGACAGCACAAGGCTTCAGGAACCACCAGAATCAAGATTCTATCAAGGGCACTGGCTGGGAGTAAGAATGGGCCTTAAATACCTCCAAATTTCACGCCAAAACGTGCCCAATGCGTGTACTATACGCGCACCCTGGAGAACCAAGATGGCGCCGGTGCTGGAGGCCGGAACAGGAGCGTGGCGGTGTGGCAGCCGTCCACGCGCCGCACCACTAGACCACCAGGTAATTTTATTACAATTTGGTTCTGTATGAGTGTAATGTTATTTTAACGTTAGTCTAAATTATGTTCATATTTTGTTGTAAAGTTTTCAATAAAAAGCATAAAAACCCCATATATTAGGTACCTATCTACTGCTACCAATCCCTATTTCTGTAGGAGAGATGAAAGCAGAGCAGACAGTGACCCTTCCAACACTTTTTCCTTGTCTCTCGCCCTATATATTCGATATCTATCTACTGCCAATCCCTATTTCTATAGAAGAAATGAAAGCAGAGCAGACAGTAACCATTCCAACACTTTTCCTTTGTCGCTCTCCCTAAACATTAGGTACCTATCCAGTGCCCTGCCCTTATATATTAGGAAGCTATTTTAGAGGTGGTTACTCTCTGTTACCTAGCACCTTCCTTGTTCTTACTTGGACTCCCCACCACTCCCAGCAGAGCATTTATCTCCGGTGAGTTCTCATTGCAACACGCACACACGGAACTCATTTGCCGGATGTTACAGAACCTCTGGTCATATTGTTCAGATGGTAAAATAATAACTCACATCATAGATACTTCCTACATCCACTTGATGATATAATATTGGCAACAGTCCAAAGATAGTACACGCTTATAGCTGTTATAATCCCCAGTTGTAGTGGAGGCTTAAAGTAAGGTATTACTCCAGGGATCTCCTAATCCTGAACACTTGAGTCCCTGTACTGGCAGGTGACACAATGGGGTTCTAACTCTGGTCTTCTCATTGAAGCCTCTGCCAGTTTAATTATTCTGATTCTGCCTGATTCTGCCTCTCACTTCTAGACCGAGCTACAGTAAAAACTCAGTTTTATACATGGAAGTGTTTCTGCATTTTACACCATTATTTGTTGTCCCACCAATTTATAATGTATTTCCCTAATTTAACATTGTTTTTTGCCGGATTTTACACCAACACGTTGTCCTGAGGTTTCCTAAAATTACTTTGTCCTCTGTGAATGTTATTATTAGTGACATTAAAGGAGAAGGAAAGGTTAAAACGAAATAAGCTTTATCAGAAAGGTCTATATAAATACACCAGTAAACCCTCAAAGTAATGTTGCTCTGAGTCCTCTGTCAAAAGAAACAGCACATTTCTTTCCTTCTATTGTGTACTCATGGGCTTCTGTATCAGACTTCCTGTTTTCAGAATAAACCTCCAGGGCAGGGCTTGAGCATGCTCAGTTTGCTTCTCTCCCCCTCCCTTCTCTGCTGTAATCTGAGCCCAGAGCTATAAGTGAGCAGGGAGAGACTCAGGCAGGAAGTGATGTCACACCAAGCTAATATGGCAGCTGCTATCCTAAACAAACAAAGAGCTTCTAGAGCTTTTTACTCAAGTATGGTAAAGTATTCTACAGACTAAATATAGCATTCTAGCTTGAACTATTGCTTCTAATCTATTGGCAATAAAATGTCTCCATAGCTTTCCTTCTCCTTTAAAACAGTTAAAACGCTAAGCAGATGCATATTTTGCCCTGGTTTTGTCTGTAAATGGTCAATGACAATTAGTCTGCCCCGTATATAGTCATGCACAAATAACTTATTGCTTTAGGTTATACATGGGACTGTAGGGGAAGCTTTGCCCATGTCCCCCGATAGTGTAATGTTAATGCTGCAATGCTTAACCCTTGTCATAAACACATTAAATATTGTATTTCAAAGTAAAACAGACTCATGTGCTTATATCCTTTCAGTACTTGGAGAATAAGTTGCTTTAACACATTTCCCTGATGTTCATTTTCCAATTTTTAAACAATTTTTAACTGGTTGGATGAAAATAAAAGGTTCCATCTAATATTCAAAAGGGTTTGTTACAGAGAGAGCTGTGAATATGTGGAATTGTCTCCCTGAATCAGTGGTACAGGCTGATACATTAGATAGCTTTAAGAAGGGGTTGGATGGTGTTTAGCAAGTGAGGGAATACAGGGTTATGGGAGATAGCTCATAGTACAAGTTGATCCAGGGACTAGTCATCTTGGAGTCAGGAAGGAATTATTTTCCCCTCTGAGGCAAATTGGAGAGGCTTCAAATGGGGTTTTTATTGCCTTCTCTGGATCAACTGGCAGTTAGGCAGGTTATAAATACACATAAAGGACCATTAACATTAAAAAATTTTTTAAAAAAAGACCAAGACTAATTAAACTTTAAAATCGCACAGCCTTCATTAAGAAATAACTTCCGCTTGCGCTCCTCTTCAGAAAAGGCAACCCGGTGATCCATCATGCGGCCCTCGATATCCCCTCCCTGCTTTCCTTATACGTTCAAAACTTTGAATCGAATTTGAACGAATATGATCTTACTTCGATTTGTGCGATTCGAATTCAAACAAAAACGGCCTATTCACCTGAAAAAAAAACATAATTTATTTTGTTTGGTTGGTCTTTTTTTATTCGCATGTCAAAGTTTTTTTTATTCGAAATTCGACCCTTGATAAATCTGCCCCTTGGTGTAGTTCAGATTTTGTAAGAAAGTGTCCTAGAAGCAGCAATTTCCCCCACCAGGCTGACCTGAAACAATGAAGATGAGGGGGCACTGCATAAGCTTGATTAAAGGGGTTGTTCCCCTTTGAATTACCATTTCGTATGATGTAGAGAGGGATATTCTGAGATAATTTGCAATTGGTTCTCATTTTTATTATTTGTGTTTTTTGAGTTATTTTTTTTTATTCAGCAGCTCTCCAGTTTGCAATTTCAGGTGATAACTACCTTAGCAACCATGCCTTTATTTGAATAAGTCGCTGGAATATGAATAGGAGAGGCCTGAATAGAAAGATGAGTAATAAAAAGTTGCAATAACAATACATTTGTAGCCTTACCGAGCATTCATTTTTTAGATGGGGTCAGTGACCCCCAATTGAAAACTGGAAAGAGTTAGAAGGAAAAGACAGATAAAAAAAATAATAATAAAGACCAACTGAAAAGTTGCTTAGAATGAGCCATACTAAAAGGTAACTTAAAGATGGACTTACCCCTTTAAAGGAGAACTAAAGCTTAACTAAAGAAGTAGGTAGAAATGTTGTACATTGTTTTGTGGTTCTGTACCAGCCCAAGGCAACCACAGCCCTTTAGCAGTAAATATCTGTGTCTCCGAAGATGCCCCAGTAGCTCCCCATCTTCTTTTCTGCTGATTCACTGCACATGCTCTGTGCTGCTCTCACTTACTGAGCTTAGGGACCCACTCACAATATACAGTACACATAGAATAGAAATGTCACAATATAAGGCTGATTAGTAATTAATACAGATAATTACTACATGGCAGCACAGAAACCAGTGCAATTAGCATCAGAATTTAATAATCAGCAAACCTGTAGCATCAGCTTATATTACAGCCAGGGAAGCTCATTTTCTGCTGGATAATTAGTGACGAGCCCTAAGCTTAGCTTCTCAACAGCCAATCAGAGCCCACTGAGCATGTGAGTGTCACAGACACTTTCCAAGATGGTGACCCCCTGTGACAAGTTTGAAGTCCTGGATCATTGCTGCTATTGACAAGCTGAAACGTTAGGCTGGTGCAATAAGTTCAGTATATAAAATATGGAATTTTTATCCCTATTCATTTTTAGGGTTTAGTTGTTCTTTAAGAACAGTAAGGCACTTTCAATGATTAAAAACATTTCCAAGTATTGTTAGACGAGTCCAGGCTGATTTTCCTGTTTTTCTCCAAGCATTTCACATGTAACCGCAGGAGCGCTCTTCAGCTTTGTAGTAACAGAGGAAAGTGAAATGAGAAATTCAGCTCATGGGGGAATTGGTGTTGTCTGTTCTATCAAGGATGTCTCTGCGCTCGGGAACGAATCCATCAGAATTGGAATCACTCACTAAGACTTCACTGTTTCCCATCAAATGTAAAAAAAAAAAAAAGCTTCTGAATAATATGACTAATATCTATAAGCTTCATTAGAGCCGGTTAAAGGAACAGTAACGTCAAAAAATAAAAGTGTTTTAAACTAATGAAAATATAATGCAGTGTTGCCCTGCACTGGTAAAACTGCTGTGTTTGCTTTAGAAACACTACTATAGTTTATATAAATAAGCTGCTGTGTAGCAATAGGGGCAGCCATTCAAAGGAGAACAGGCTCAGGTTACACAGCGGATAGCAGATAAACTCTGTCTGTCTAATGGTGTTATCTGTTATCCATTAGTTAACCTGTGACATATAGCCATTTTTCAATTTCCGCCATTGCTCCACAGCAGCTTGTTTATATGAACTATAGTAGTGTTTCTGAAGCAAACAGATCAGTTTTACCAGTGCAGGGCAACACTGCATTATATATTGTACTGGATGTCATCCAGTAAATGAGCAGGTAAGTGGCCAATTGGTCAGGAATGAAAATGATATGTCGGCTGAATCTTGTTGGGCTGAATTGAAATTTACATTTTTTCACTGACAACTGAACATATAAACACACTACTGGATTATATATACAGGTATTGGATCCATTATCTGGAAACCCATTATCCTGAATGCTTCGATTAACGGAAAGGTGGTCTCCCATTGACTCCATTATAATAAAATAATTCTAATTTTTAAAAATTATTTCCTTTTTCTGTGTAATAATAAAACAGTACCTTGTACTTGATCCCAACTAAGATATAATTAATCCTTATTGGAAGCAAAACCAGACTATTGGGTTTATTTCATGTTTACATGATTTTCCAAATTATGGAAAGATCCTTTATCCGGAAAACCCCAGGTTCCGAGAGAGAGAGAGAGAGAGAGAGAGTGTGTGTGTGTGCGTGCGTGCGTGCGCGCGCACGCGCTAGCTATACATTTTTTTCAACACTACTGGATATATTTACTAAGGATATAATAATGTACTGTATATATTGTATGTATATTGCATGTTTTCGGGCTATAGGATCCGTTATCCAGATACCAGTGATGAGCAAATCTGTCCCATTTCAATTCACGAAACTGCAAAGAAATTTGCAAAATGGCAAAAAATCTGTGAAACGCATTGAATTCAATAGGCGTCAACACTTTTTTTACGCAAGAAAATTTTTCTTGCTCCAATGCATTAAAGTCATTGAGCGTCTTTTTCTTATGGCGACTTTTTTTGTCCGAAAGCATTAAAGCAATGGGCGGTTTTTTTTATGGTAATGTTTTTGTCCTGGTCACATTTTTGCTGTTTCTTGAAAGAAATTTGCAGATGATGAAATGCAGAATTTCACCTCGAATCCATGGCTGGCGAGGCTGGCGAAAAAAATTGCTCACCACTACCGAACACCCATTATCTAGAAAGCTCAGAAATAGGGAATGACGTCTATCATCGACTCCTTTTTAATCAAATAATTGACATTTTCAAAAACATTTCCTTTTTCTGTGTAATAATAAAACAGTAGCTTGTACTTGATCCCAACTAAGATATAATTAATCCTTATTGGACGCAAAACCAGCCTATTGAGTTGAATTAAAGGGGAACTCCACACAAACATAACTTAAGCTTTTTGAAAAGTAAACATCATTTCAAGCAACTTTGCAATATACATCAATTAAAAAATATGCAGACTTTACATGATTTTTAATGGTTTGGAACAGTTCCCTAAGCCTAGCCCCCTGCTCTCCTGCTGATCTGTCTGACTACCTTGCTGAGGTGTCTGACTACTGTTACTTTGTATCAGCAGCAATCTGTTTATTAGAAAGGGGGTTTAGTTCTCCTTTAATTTTTTTTTTAGCAGACGTTATGGTATGTAGTTCAGAATTAAAGAAAGATCTCTTATCCAGAAAACCCAGGTCCCAGGGTTTAGTTCTCCTTTAAGGACTCCAACTGGACAGCCCTGGTTTAGAGGGATGATTTACTCTAACAAGGCCTGAAGCCTGTGTATTTTATAGATGCCCCATTTTACTCTGATATATCAATTATCTTCCTTTTAAATGAAATCCCTATAAAATCCATATGCTACAGGGCTATTAATTAACTAGGTCACGTTTCTACAGCGCAGCTACAGTATAAAGGGGTTGTATCTAAATAACAGAAGAGCAGTTGTAACTTCAGAGGCAGAGAAATGTATTATCACAGAATTTACCAACATTTTGGAAATAGACAAAAATTTGTTGCAAGAAGCGCAGTGGAGGGACAAAAAGATTTGTCGCAAGAAGCGCAGTGATTTTTTTGGCCACGCCCCTAATTACCATGTTTATTTTACAAAATTTGGCAGGTTATGAAAGTTTGAAGCACAGTAAAAACAAGGTGCTCCAGAACATCAGTGTGAATAGCTCAAAAAGTAGATCATGTGGTCCAGGTCAAAGTTTGAACACATTTCTGTGGTTTTTATGTGTTAGTACAGATTTGCTAATGAAGGTGAATTACCCTTTAAGCTGCAAGTCACAGTTTCCCCAAGAGACCTGCTTATCTTAAATTGTTCCAATTGTTTCTTTGCTTGTCTTGCAGTTGTTTCTTTGCTTATCTTAAATTGTTACAGAAGTATCTATTCTGGGCTCTCTGACAAAAGACAATTAAGTTAGAAACTTTTCTTTTTCTGGCTGTTCAGTGCAGGAGATCAAAGAGAAAGTCGGGACATTTCAGTAACAATCCGGGACTGCGAGCTGAACTGTCAAAATCAGACTGTCCCACGTTAAACAGGACAGTTGGGAGGTCTGCTATTGTGCTTTTGGCCAGTTCTCTACATAAGGTGCCTGCCCCATCCTTTGCCCAGCATGGATTTCTTTCTTTAAAGGGCAAGTTGAATTTAAATACATTTCAGAAACACTTTCTTCCAAGTCAACATAGAGAAATGTGCTCACACCTACATATTCCAGAGCATAATGACCTGGCAGCTGAAAACCAAATGTAGTAAATGATACAGCAATTAGAATATAAGCAGCTGACACATTCAGATATGGACCCAGACTAAGCGAAGATGCTGATAGAATTTAAAGGTGTGGTTGACCTTTAAGTTAACTTTTAGGGGCAAATTTACTTATGGTCGAATATCGAGGGTTAATTAACCCTCGATATTCGACTGCCGAATTGAAATCCTTAGACTTTGAATATTGAAGTCAAAGGATTCAGCGCAATTCGTTTGATCATTCGATTTGAAGGATTTTAATCCATAGATCTAACGATTTTTCTTCGACCTAAAAAAGATAGCAAAGCTTATGGGGACCTTCCCCATAGGCTAACATTGACTTCGGTAGCTGTTAGGTGGCGAACTAGGGGGTCAAAGTTTTTTTTTAAAGAGACAGTACTTCGACTATAAAATGATCGAATAGTCGACCATTCGATGGTCGAACTAGCCAAAAAAAACATTCGAAATTCGAAGTTTTTTTTATTCTAATGGTAAATGGTTCTCTTAGTATGTTACTGTAATTCTAAGCAACTTTTCAACTGGCCTTCATTTTTTCTTTTTTATAGTTTTTAAATTATTTGCCTTCTTCTTATTCTGACGCTTTCCAGCTTTCTAATGGGGGGGTCACTGACCCCATCTCAAACACAAATGCTCTGTAAGGCTACAAATGTATTGATATTGCTACTTTGTATTACTCATCTTTTTATGCCGTCCCTTTGCTAGCCATATTGCAGTCTCTTATTCAAATCAATGCATGGTTGCTAAGGTAAAGTAGACCCTAGCAACCAGATTGCTTAAAATGCAAACTAGAGAGCTGCTGAATTAAAAGCTAAATAACATTAAAACCAATTGTCTCAGAATATCGCTCTCTACATCATACTAAAAGTTAATTTAAAGGCAAACAAACAAACCCTTTAAGATGAAATTGAGGTGCTGAGTACATAAGAAGCAGTCAGTGGTACCCCAAAATGAATTTGCGTCATCTTAATTACACTTAGAGGGTTATTTACTTAAGTCCGGTTTGGCTTTTTGATGCAATACTCGATGCTGCAAAAAGTCGGAATTCGAAAATCCACCATCTCAGACCTGCCAAGGTTGTATATACTGTAAGTCAATGGGAGAAGTCCCTATCCTGTTTGGAAGTTTCTGTAGTCTCTGCTGGAATTAGCTCGAAAATCTGACTATTTCGGGCAAAAATCTGAAATATTCGGACTTTTCGCTAAAGAGCCCAAAAAAATCGAGCTATTAAGGAAAAAACCCTGAAAAAATCGCACAATTCAGTTTTTTTATTGATTTTATCGAGTTCTCTGATCAGATTCAATTGTGCTTTTTTAACAACAAATAAGGTTGAATTGTGGATTCTAGTTTGGTCTGAATTTTTGCATTTTAAAAAATAATAACAATTCAGATTTTGATAAATAACCTCCTTAGTAAACATAAAAAAAGGAGCCCAATTCCTACCTCTTGTAATCGTATCTCAACACAGCACGTAATCATGGGCAATAATAACAATGCCATTGTTTTCAGAGACCCCGGCTCTTATTTAGCTCATCCGTTTAAGGCTCATTAAACCGTGATATGTGTCCGTACGGGAGAATTGTATAATTCTTCGCCTTAATCGCCTCGACCTGTCAAATGCCAATAACTGTCAGGGCTGTTTCCTGGAGGTAAAGGATAAGCACAGCAGAGAGTTAAATATAAATATGTATGCCTCGAATCTATCACTGCGGATAATTGCTTTTGGTGCTCTATCTCGTTTGCAAAATCTTGAGTATCTGGCTATTCATGAAGAGGCAGGCCCGCATCTCACAGCTGCAAAAAAAAAATGGAATTTTTAATATCTGTTTAACAAATGCAGAATTTAAAAAGGAGTCTATATATATATATATTTGGTAGGCTGGTATGCAAATATGATGCATATATGGAGGGGGCTGAGGTTCCAAATGTGCTACTAAGCAATGACCTGTTACTAATAATAAATAGCTGCTAAGCTTTCTTATTTAAATGGGAATGTTCACCCTCATATTTTCACTAATAATATAAATCTACACTGCATGTGTATATTAATCTCTCTAAATGTGATATACCCACACATTTTTCAGTTAGGTAATAATACATACGGTTTATGGAAAAATGTCAGTTCCTAACCCCTTCCTATAGTGGCCTGGGGAACTACTCCATGCCTCAGCTTCTCGGTGGAACCCAGACCTGCTATGCTAACTAACCTGACTAACTTACACTTCTACATCAATCTATAACAGTGCTAAGCTGTAGGGATGGGTGAATTTGTACTGAAAACACTAGGGGGCAGATTTACATAGGGTTGAATATTGAGGGTTAATTAACCCTCGATATTCGACTGTCGAAGTTAAATCCTTCGACTTCGAATATCAAAGTTGAAGGATTAAGCGCTATTCGTTGGATCGAGCAAAACGTTTGATCGTTCTATCGAACGAATAGCGCTAAATCCTTCGACTTTGATATTCGAAGTCGAAGGATTTAACTTCGACAGTCGAATATCGAGGGTTAATTACCCCTCGATATTCGACCCTATGTAAATATATCTCGTTCAATTCGAAGGATTTTAATCCATTGATCGAATGATTTTTTCTTCAACCAAAAAAACATTAGAAATCCTATGGGGACCTTCCCCATAGGCTATCATTGTACTTCGGTAGGTTTTAGGTGGTGAAGTAGGGGGTCGAAGTTTTTTTTTGAAAGAGACAGTACTTCGACTATCGAATGGTCGAATAGTCTAACGATTTTTAGTTTGAATCGTTCGAGTTGAAGTTGAAGTCGTAGTTGAAGGTCGAAGTAGCCAAAAAAATCATTTGAAACTCAAAGTTTTTTTCATTCTATTCCTTCACTCGAGCTAAGTAAATGGGCCCCTAAATAATTTTGACACATATCAATTTCAACGCCTGCGACTAGTGATGGGCGCCAGCGTCCGTTTTTGATGCCGGCGTCCAATTTTTTGGACGCCTGCAAATTTTCGTGGCGGTTTCACAGATTTATTCGCCAGCAGCGAATCGCGGGAATTCGCGCCTGTTGAATAAATTCGCCCATCACTACCTGAAACAAAAATGTTTGTACAAGCGCCTATTTTGTCCGAATGAATTAAAGTCTATGGGCACCCGAATAATTTTGACGAGCGACAATTGTTATGAATGCGACTATTCTGACGTGCAGCCAATTTTTTTTGACATGCCCTATTTTTGCGCCAGCGAATTTTTACTACATTGTCACAAATTTATTCGCTGGCAGCGTAAAGTTGAAATTCGCTGCAAATTTGCACCTGCCGAATTTATTTACCCATCACTACTAAGCTGTGGCTAGCTAAAAGCATCCCTTTCCCCAACTTCCATTATGGTGTTCTTAATGGTTCTTGAGGTTCTCTAGTTCAATCCTCTCCTTTATCTAGGCCTCTTGCCCATGGCTTCCCAAAACTATCCAGCTTCCTCTGCAGAAGAAAACCAGAGAGACAAGTCTATGGGATTCCCACCCATTTTTAAAGTGGTGAAGACCCATAACTTATCTAGGCCAATAAGGATTCCTATCAATAAGGATTCCTAGCACATCTACACTAGAGGATATCTAGTAGAAAAGAATCTAGAGCAACTGATACTAGTAGAAAAGGATTTAGAGCAATTGGACGCACTGAGTAATCATTGAAGACGTTACACTACTCATCAGAGCAATTTCTTCAGTTCAACTGACTGGTAAGGAAAGTCCTCGGCACATAAACTCCAATAATCCAATCACAATGGGTCAATGAAGCCTTTCAGAGAGGATGACTGGAAGAGTTTATGTGGTGAGGACTTCCCATACAGTTTCAGTTGAACTGAAAAAGTTGCTCAGATGAGTAGTGAAACATCTTCATAGTGAAACATCTTCAATGATTACTCAGCAAGTCCAGTTGCTCTACATTTACTTCTCCTAGATACATGACCTGGATGAATGAAAACCTTCATAGTCATACACTAGAAGAGGATGTCAAAGTATCAAGTTTCAGCATCATGTGTACTCTTTTGTTGCATATTTGTGACTGGTTGCTATATGCGCTAGAAATGCTGTAGTATAATAGTAGTAGTAGCAGTGCATGAGCCTCAGTGTCCACTTTTGCAGTTGTGCCCGTGTCCATGTTCTGATTAAAGGGCTCAAGTCAGAGACAATCCCCTATGCAGTGGCGGAACTATCGGGGGAGCAGGGGTGCGAGCGGGCCAGGCCCCCCGGCAGTCTGTGCGCCACTGAAAATGCAGCCAAATGCGGCCGTATGCAGAGGGGAGGGGCCGGCTGAGCATCACGCACCAGGGCCCACCCCCCTCTAGGATCGCTACTGCCCCTATGTGCACAAATTGCCATAGAACTGTACTCACCAGCACACAATACATTTACTGTAGATATTGCACCTGCTGCACAACATACTATGTGCTGGATGCTGCTTTGGTGGCATGTCCATCTCAAACAGCAATTACAGAAGCAACTAAGCAGAATTACCAGTCACAACTCTTTACACTCATGTTCCATGTGTACAAACAGTTGCTCCCGACTCACACGGGTCGTTCTACACAAGAACATTAACAGATTCCACAGGTCAATTCCCTTCTATGACCTCAACTTTAGAACTCATTGTCCTATCCACACCCTGGAATATTCACTCGTTTGGGAAGGTCAATAGATTTTTACCAGATCTGGCTACATAGTAGTGTATAAAATCCATCTGCCCTTTTTGGGTGTCCATGGGACAATGATCAGGGGTCTTGAGCATATTCTCTGGCTGAGATCCACATTCCTAGTCCGACTGGAGTTTTTCCAACCTCTCCAGTCAATACAGGAATGAGCCCAGATCAGTTCTACAAGGTCGTTGTTTTGGTTGTTGACTGGGTCAAGACCAACAGGATGGAAGGTCAAATCTAACCATGTAACGAACCTAAAAAGCCTACTCTCTGTACTGACATAAATTAGATACATACTGTACGGTATATTCATATATCATTGTGTCTCCAACCCTCGTGTCCAACCATGCCTTTACTGGTTTCTCTAACAGTCTCTTAATGTATTTAATATTAATGCCACATTGTGTATGTCTGTAGGTAAAATAATGTGCTGATACATTCCTTTGTGTTTACTTGCGGGTGGATGAGCAATCCAATGTGTGAATGTCATTAACTCTGGGAGTAATTTATATTATTTTGTGTTCTCCTGTTAATGAATCCCTAGTCTGGCGCATGCCATTGTGTATGTGTATCATCAGGCTAATTCAAATAAATGTAAAAACAAACGAGCTGCAAGCAGAACCTTCCATGATACATGGATCCCAAGGCAGCGTTAGTGATGCTGAGGGGGTTATGTTAAATACGACACGGGCAATTTGCACCGGTCCAGTAGCTCACGTTGTCTAATAATAAATAAAAATTAATCATAGGCCTATTCCTATGATAGTCCCGTTCCATAGGACAAAACATGCACCTAGAGATTTTCAAAAATGCTTTATTTTGCCACACATTAACTACAAAATCACAAGCCTGAGATTGCACCATCTGTGAGTATCAGAGAACTGAGAACTGTGAATGAGAACTGCTCAGCAGAGCTTTGCTGCCAGGATCGGACTGGGCTGGTGGGACACCGGGAAAAAAACTCAGTGGGCCCCTTGCATACCTCCCAACATTTTTGAAATAAAAAGAGAAACTTGTTGGCGTGTACAGCGCAGGGAATTTTTTTCGACCACAACTGGTTTTTGTGGCCACACCCCCTAATAACAATGTTCATCTTACAAAATTTGACAGGTTATGAAAGTTTGAACATATTTCTGTTTTTTTTTTCCCAGTTCTTACAGTTTTGATAATGAAGGTGAATTGCCCTTTAAGATGTTTAACTTCTCCCAAGGGACTGGTTATCTTATATTGTTACAATTACTTATTTGTTTATCTCAAAATTGTTACAAAAGTATCTTATTTGTAGCTGTGGCTGTTCTGTGCTCTCTGCCAAAAGCCAATTAAGTTAGAAACATTGTATCTTTTTTTAACTGTTCAGTGAAGAGAAAAACGGGACTTTCCAAGGGACTGTGGGTTGAGCTGTCAAAAGAGGGACCGTCCCACTGAAAATAGGACAGTTGGGAGGTGTGTCCTTGTCTTTGTGGGCCCGGCCGGCCCAATCCCAATATTAGCGCTTCCCTTCTGACCTCCCTCCCTGCCCCCAGCTCTGGCCCAGAACATGAAAAATAAAAGCGTGAGTGGGGGGCGGAGGGAGGTTTCAGTTGCGGAGGGGGGAGGGTCTGACGACGTGTCTTCAGGGCAGGGGGCCTGGTGGGCGGTGTGGGGTCACTGACCCTATTTAAAAAAAAAATTCTGTAAAGCTACAAATTTATAGTCATTACTACTTTTTGTTAATCCTCTTTCTATCCAGTCCCTCTCCTTTTCATATTCCAGTCTCTTATTAAAATCAATGCATGGTTGCTAAGGCAATTTGGACCCTAGAAACCACACTACTGAAACTGCAAAAAGCAAAATAACCACAAATAATAAAAAATTAAAAACAATTGCAAATAGTCTCAGAATATCACTCTCTATATCATACTAAAAGTTAATTTGAAGGTGAACAACCCGTTTATAACAAAAAGCTATGCCAGTACCACAGCTGGTATTTTATTTAATAATAAAGGTTTAATTAAAGGTAACAATCAGCTTTACACTGTGAACTATAGGTTATGGAAATGTGTTTAACTAATTTACCCAGCAGACACATACCTCCCAACTGTCCCATTTCTAGAGGGACAGTCCCTCTTTTGTCAGCTCAACCAGCAGTCCCTCATTTGTACTCGAAAGTCCCGTTTTTCTCTTCAATGAACAGCCAGAAAAAGAAACAATGTTTCTATCTTAATTGGCTTTTGGCAGAGAGCCCAGAACAGCCACAGCAGTAGATAAGATACTTTTGTAACAATTTCAAGATAAGCAAACAAGTAATTGTAACAATATAAGATAACTTGTCCCTTGGGAGAAGTTAGACTCACAGCTTAAAGGGCAATTCACCTTCATTAGCAAAACTGTAATAACTGGAAAAAAAAACCAGAGATATGTTCAAACTTTCATAACCTGCCAAATTTTGTAAAATGAACAAGGGAATTAGGGGTGTGGCCACAACAATGGGCGTGGTCAAAACAATTTATTTCCCAAATGTTGGGACGTATGCAGACAGGCAATACACTCTCTGGATGGACGTTGGGATGTATCCGTTTATTAGGGAGAAGGGTCTAATATAACCTTTTGAAATATTTAGGTACTTTTCGTTTATCATACAGGTATGGGACCTGTTATATACAAAATGCTCGGGAACTTCTGGATAAAGGATCTGGATAAAGGATCTTTCCGTAATTTTTATCTTCATACATTAAGGCTACTACAAAATCCTTTAAACATGAAATAAACCCAATAGGCTGGTTTTGCTTCCAATAAGGATGAATTATATCTTAGTTGGGATCAAGTACAAGCTACTGTTTAATTATTACAGAGAAAAAAAAGGAAATAATTTTTTTAAAATTTGGGTTATTTAGATAAAATGGAATCTACAGAAACTATTCCCTAATTTGGAGCTTTCTGGATAACGGGTTTCTGGATAACAGATCCCATACCTGTGCCTTATTACCAATTAATTAGTCGGCAGTTTTGGAATTCCTGGTTTGGCGTGTGAGATAGTTTTTTTTTGCAAATAGAGTGAATATTATTAGTTTAAGCCTGTGTAGCCGAACCAAAGGCAATGTGGGACTATCCCACCCATATGTGCGCACTGCACTGCCGAACTTGTTTATGAATACAATATTTCTATACATCTGCTCAGTGCTGATAAAATGCTGGGCTTGGATAGTACAAATACTGGTAGCTGAAGGCCCAGGAGCTTCTCCGGTCGTGTTGATTTCTTTTTTTATTGAGTTAGATACATTAGTGCTGCTGGATATAAATACTCTAAAGCAATGGAGTGGATACAGCCTGTGGCTTTTAAGATGTTGGTCAAGTACAGCCCCAGCATCCACAGCTACACGGCACAGCTGGAGGTACAGTTCAACAGCAGCTAAAGAGCCCCACTACTGAGATTCATACCGCAGAATGGGTTTTGTTGGTCATTAAAGGTCTCTCAAAGGTAAATGACCATCTGTTAGCAACTACTACCCATTCCAATTAGAAGAAAGAAGGTTCCGTCTAAAAATTCAGAAGGGGTTTGTTACAGAGAGAGCTGTGAATATGTGGAATTCTCTCCCCGAATCAGTGGTACAGGCTGATACATTACATAGTTTTAAGAAGGGGTTGGATGGTGTTTAGCAAGTGAGGGAATACAGGGTTATGGGAGATAGCTCATAGTACAAGTTGATCCAGGGACTGGTCCCATTGCATCTTGGAGTCAGGAAGGATTTTTTCCCCCCCAAATTGGAGAGGCAGGTTAAAATAGAGTCAAAAGATTGAACTTGATGGATGTGTGTCTTTTTTCAACCTAACTTACTATGTTACTGCTTCAGCAACAGCTAGAAGACTTGGCAACAGGGATGTGGTCACAAAGCAGCATATATATACCCTTTACATTTGGCAAAAGCAGAGGATTTAGGAATCATAGACCACCTGCTAGTATCCGAAATGTATTCTGTACCCCACTATAAAATAATAGCAGGGATCGGGGGCCTAACAATGCCCCCAAAATACAACACAAATGCTGCGCTCCATGAAAGTAGAATGAAAATGACTAAAGGTGGATTTGATTCTCCATTAGATATACTGTGCCTTATATGTGCTTCTGTACAGATAAAGATGGATTGGGGTTAACCCCACTCCCCAAAAATATACTTAGAAAACATCTGTACATCTAGAAGTCCTGGGATGACTTAAACTCTACCTAATATACCAACTTCTAGACTACCCCTATAATAGCCAGTCATTGTCACATTCTGGAATAAACAGTGGCTTAGACACCCCCAAAACATCAATAAAAACAAACTACAAAAGATACCCCCTTTATCCTGTAAGAGCTAAAAAAAAAAAAAAAAAAACACCAGCTGCCAATTTACTCCCAAAAATGCCAATAAATAAATCTTGGGGTGATGCCCCTGAAAGTGCTATATGTGTATTAAATGTGAAGCATTGGCTATTCACTTCTCTTCCTCTTGTTCATATGAGTCCTTTATCTCCAGTACTGCCAATGGTGCCGGCAGCAGATTCCAGACAGAGCCAAGCTCATGGCACGCTCCTGTATTCCTGACCAGTGTGACATGATGCCTTGGGGACTGGCTGCTGTTGCTGCTCTTGCTGCTGTTGCTGCTGCTGATGATGATGATGAGAGAGTGTTACTGACATGTGCTTCACTGTCACATCCACCCGGCTCAGCGCAGAGCAGCAGCTCCCACTCCCATTCCCATCCAGTGAGCCGGACCCAGCAGAAGCAGTCTCAGCAGTCTCAGCAGCAGCAGCCTCAGCAGAAGCATCTCTCTCCTGGACTCCCATTCTCCGTTATGGGATGAAATCCTGCACCTGCTTGCCAGCCCTTGTCATTGTTGCCGTTAACACTTTCCTCCCCGGCTGCTTTTCACCCCCCACTCTGAATGGGGCTGTCTCCTTTGGCTATGTTTTACTACACCCATATCCACCCACATGGCTCTCCTCTGACGCCCTGAATACTAAAGAAGTAGGCAGATCTTAGCAGGACATGGGGAGTCAGCTGACCACCCAAACCCCTTCCACCCTTACCTATATCCTTGTGCTGCCAAGCAGTCAGCACCCAAAGCCACCTTACCTGTGCCACACTTTGGGAGAGACAGGCTGAGTGGAGCAACTTGCACTTTACATTGCCTGACGCTAAATGTTAGTGGCCACACATGAGAGGGAAGGCGAACAAAGCTCTAGAGATGCTCCACAATGCGTCTTTCCCCAGGAACTGTTGTGACCTGGACAGAGAAGACTTGCGTGACCCCGGTGCCCCCCGGGCTGCCTGGCAAGTAACGGCGCTGTCCAGCGTGCTGATCTTCACCACTGTAGTGGACATCATAGGCAGCTTGCTGGTCATCATCTCGGTGCTGAAGAACAGAAAGCTCAGGAACTCAGGTAAGGGGGCTGCAGAGGGGCTTCACTTCACCAAGTCTTGACTGATAGCAAATGGCTTTACCAAGGACATTGACTGTATGCTTAGAGCCCTGCAGCTGAATTAGAGCCACTCACATGGACCTCTGGCTATTATTAGCATTAATATTCGAATGGATGGGTGAGCATGTTGTATCGATTGCTTTGTTTTACAACATGAAACTGTCCCCTATCCCTAATGTATAAATAAACATTGATTAGCTATTAAACAGTCCCAGATCCCAAAATGGGTAAATAATCACTGACTTGGTTACTAGTTCTCTTGCTCGTTTTAACAATTAGCCATTGTTTAACAATAATTGACCATGTTGTAGATTGGAAGTGCACAATTTTTTCATATGCCAAGTACCATCTGTGCCTTTGGATCAGATGGGATTATGGGAGCTGCAGTTTTTTAACAACTAAAGGGAAATTATGGGGAAAAAAACAGATTTAAGTAATTTTGTGATTGGATTTTTGATTCTGATCTGAGATCAGTCTGCAAAGAGTTTAAAGGATCAGATGGGATTATGGGAGCTGTAGTTTTTTTAGCAGCTAAAGGGAAATTGTGGAAAAAAAAACAGATTTAAGTAATTTTGTGATTGGATTTTTGATTCTAATCTGGGCTCTGTCTGCAAAGAGTTTAAAGGTACCCCCCACATCCAAGTCAGGGTTGGTTTGCTCCAGGTGCTCTGGTTCCATTCCAGCAGACAGGTTAATAGATGAGGGTGAATGCTATGGGGAATATAGATAGTAAGCTTCACCAGCCCAGGGCTGAGGAACCATGTCTTTAAATGCACTGTGTATATCGGCAGTATATAATAATTATTTGGTGTTGATTTGTTATACTTTAGCAATGTTATAATAAATCATGGGAAATCCAAGGGACAAAATATCTATCTACCTGACATTAATACACTTTCTAATGGCTGCTTGAGCTATTGACCCTGGCTAATTGGCAGGAGTTTCAATAGCAGGTGTACAGGAATAGAAAATTAATTGGAAAAAAAAATAAAGAAAAATAGCTTCCTCTTATCTGTATTCTGCATTCTAAAGTTAACTTTTGGGTGAATTTGTTCTTTATTTAGAGCGTGGGAATTTGTAATTAGAGTATACAGCAACTTCTGCAAGAGAAACAAATATGACTTAAACGCTGGCATGCGAGTGCGTGTGTTACTAGAAAGTTTCTGTCTAGGAACGAGGCACAAGAAATGATGTTGTATTGAGCAGCCCAGACACACTCATCCCTGTGATAATGAGAGAACTGTCTAGGACTACGGCAGGATTCATACGGACTGAACACATTGGATATGTAGTTTGTCAGCCTTATCATTTATAGTACAGAGTTGGTTTTAGGATAGAAAAGAAAGGAAAGAACCCTTGTCCCCAAATGGTTACAGTTTTCAGCTTGCAGAGACGGTGGGACCACAAGTTGGACTTAATTAATTCATGTATCCACTCCACACCAACTTCATAGTTTGAAGCCCCCTCCGAAGACAAGACCCCTGCTAAGAAATGTTTACTGGTGCTGTGTTAAAATATTTTGAAAGTTCCAAAAAAGCAATCCCTGTCAATAATGAATTCCACTGCAATGTGGGATTAGTAGGATTTCTTTGAAGTTGAAGTGATCTCTATCCAAAAAACGTTCTTGTATGGGGAGAAGGTTGCCTAACAAAAGAAAATATAATTCTAGACAACTTTCCAATTTACTTTCATTACACATTTCCCATGTGTAAACGATATCTTTGAAAGGAAAGCCATTAAAAGCAGCCTTTGTTTATCCCGCTCTATTTCTGACTCTTGAAGCAATGTTGCAGTATATTTGTTATTTCCCCGGCTCTTGCTATGTGGTGTCGGGAGTCAGAGGCAGCAGTGCAGAGAATCTAAAAAGCTGGACATATGCTGCTTTCAACTGCTTGTCCATTTGCAAATAACTTTAACAAAACTGAAAATAAGCAATGAATGTATAATGGAAAGTTGCTCAAAATTAGGCTTTCTTACGCCAAAAAAAAAAAATCGTTTTAGGTAATGATAATCTTTAATTGATTCTTCTAATTGATTGGAAGTATTATACATGTTACTGGCACCAAGAAACTATAAAGAAATCTGAGTAAAAAATATCTTGAATTAGCCTCCCCAAGTACCAGCTACTGTGGTATTATCACAGAGAAAAATAAAATAATTTTTAAACATTTGGATAAAATGGAGTCTATGGGAGATGGCCTTTCCGTAATTCTGAGCTTTCTGGATAAAGGGTTTCCGGATAACAGATCCCATACCTGTACTACCACCAGTAGAGACTCAAACATAAAACTCAACATATCAATCTTTTCAGCATGATCCCCTCTCTGTTATTAAATAGACTACAGGCAACCGCCATGGGATACTGCTCTAAGATACAAAAAAGCTGCTTAGAAAACTTCAGAAATCTAAAGTTCTGTGAATCACTAGTTACATTAACATACATATTGTCAGGTGGATGTAATTTGCTTTACAACAGACATGTATTTTGTACTCAAGACTATTGCACCTTCCTTTATTTCTTGTGCCGTGGCAGAATTTCATGGTCCAGTGAGCGCTCAGTAAATCAGCAAATGAGTCTTTGTACCCACACGATCTTTCTGAGGTTCACATGTTTTTTTTTTATATCCAGGGAGCCGAGAAGAAGTCACATTTCAGCTGGTGTGACTTGGGATTCATTACATTGAAGGGGATTAGGTAATACTGTGTGACAAGTGGAGCCAATATATTTTTCACACATGTCAAGATACAGTATGCACCTTCTGAATATATATATTGTTGTTATTTTTTTATTATCTTTTTTTTCAAAGATGGATGGGGAGGGGATATAAATGTATTTACTTTGCAATACTGAGCCTTCCAGTTGGCCAATTTTTCCAAGAACCCCAATCTTTATTACTGGTGAGTAACATTCAAATGCAACAAGAGTTGGGAACCAACGCAAGTATGAAAATAGTTCCAGGGGGTGCCCAATAAGGGCTGTGATTGGCTATTTGGTAGCCCTTATGTGGACTGGCAGGCTACAGAAGACAGGGCTGTATTTAGGTCCGATGCCGCCCTAGGCATTGGACCTAAACACGCCTCTACGTTGTGCGCGTTGACGTCACTTCCGCATTCTTTCTCGGCCCACCTACCCCTCAGCTCTGTCCCCGGATTTCCTATGGAAAACCGTGGCGGAGGGCGGGGAGGTTTTTTAAAAAAAAAAAAAATAGGCACCCGAGAACTGTGCTGCCCTAGGCACAGGCCCTCTGGGTCTATATATAAATATGGCCCTGCCTACAGGAGGTCACTGGGAGCAACATCCAAAGGCATGGTGAGCAATATGTTGCTCGTGAGTAGTGATGGACGAATTTATACGCCAGGCATGGATTCGCGATGAATTTCTGGATTTTGCCGATTGCGTTTGTTTTCACAAAGCTGCATCGAAAAATTTGCCATGGAAAAATTTGCTGCGACAAAAAATTGTCACAATTCAAAATTATTAGGAAGCCCGTTGACTTTAAGGCATTTGGGCAAAAGAGTCACGCGTGCAAAAATTGTTGCTCATGTCATAATTGTCGCGCGTCAAAATAATTTTGATGCCCATTGACTTCAATGAGCTTTGCTAATTTTTCACTAAGATTTTTGGAGTTTCAAAAAAATTTTGGGCGAAGTGAGACAGATTCGAGCCTTTAGAGAATTAGACGAGGTTGGTCACAACTACACCAGCCTAATGTGAGAGTTATGCAAACATTCAACAACACAAGCTCCCTTCTGGGGTCAATTAACTGTAAGCCTCAGGCTCAGGAAATTCCTACTGAATCTGTGAAGATCTACTAGCTAAAGAAAAGTCCCAAGACGCTCCATAACAGTAGATACTTAACGGGTAGGTAACATTTAAGTCTGAAAGCAGTAGTTTCCTTCAATAAAGAATATGTCCTACCTAGACCTAGATCAACCACCATCCACTGACCAACCAAAGAGTCAGTACCACATTAGATGTCCCCTACTGCAGCAGTAGAGACTAAAGGGGTCATTTATGACTACGAGTGCGATGCCAGATGCAACTAGCATTTATTTTACCCACCTTTCCCTAAACTTCCAGCATCATTGTGGTCACCAGGATGGACTTGCACTAAATGCAGTTGTGCAATAGCGCGTAGATGTAATTTCAGTAGATATAATTTCCGGTGTTCGGTCTGAGAATGATGTGTGCATCTTATTCTTTAGGTTCAACTCTGATGATGCAGGCCACTGTGGGAACCTTGAAACTACTGCTTGGTTTGTAAGTGGTTGTAGTTTATGTTGGAACAAGTCCCTTTAATGATTGGGATTTTGATGGAACTCACTGTGGCCAATATTGCAGATCCCTTAAATCCTACAACAGTAGCTACTTTTTGGGTCAGAGTCCTTAAAATTGTAAAAACTTGTGAATGGTGGTGTCCAATTCATCTACTTCAAGACTTTGTTATTTTACTTTTCAATCATTGACCTTCTAATGATTGTATCTTGTTTGATCCATTCTTTTCATTATTCCTCTACATTATTCCTCCCTAATGCCTCTCTGATTAGAAGTCTCAGTGGTCATGGACCATATCTCCAGTTGGCCACACACTCTGATGATTCATGACTCTCCACATTCATCATGGGGAAGTGTATGGATTTTATTATTGATATATTTGATTTATATGTAAAAAAATACGATATCAGGTACCCGGTGCAGGTCGCTAGTAGATGAGACGTGGTTAGTACTGATTGCACTTCGAAAAATACTTAAAATGACTGCATTGCTTTGCTATCCAGCAAGTACAGCCTGCAATAATATATTATAGTTGGTTTAATCCTCTAGTAAGAATGTTGTCCTCATTTATTCCTCAGAGATATGCAGAACTAAATAGGTATATAAGTTTCTGAACCGTTCAGTTGCAGACTGTGCATGTTAATTCAGGGAGCATGAGGAACATCTAATTAAACAATTTGTCATTACTTGAACATATGTGAGGTGAATATTTCCATCCTTTATAAAGAATCCCTGGTGACATTTAACATGTAAAGTGTCCCTTT
Source organism: Xenopus petersii (assembly GCA_038501925.1). Lineage (NCBI taxonomy): Eukaryota > Metazoa > Chordata > Amphibia > Anura > Pipidae > Xenopus > Xenopus petersii. The sequence continues at coordinate 16,987,541 of CM076674.1, forward strand.
TATTAAACAGCAAGTGTTATATAAGTACGCTTTCATCAGTTGGTTCGCAAACAAATGGCAAGGATTAATGAGGAAGAAGCCAAAAAAATCTTATAAGATCTATCGGTGTTGTAATGAGCTCCCATTGGCATAATAAGAGGTTGTATGGAGTCCAACACAACTATGTAATTAGCAGTGCTTAATCATTGTTATGAGGTGGGTGGTGAATCCCTTGTTAATAGGTTTTGCTAATCATGCTCAACTCTAAAGTGTTACAATGCCTAGACTTATCGGAATAGTATGTGCGCACATTCATTTCATGTCTAAGTGCAAAAACCTGGCAATTCTTTAGACCAGGTTATAGAAACCTTCTCGACTCAAATATTGTAGGAATTGGCACTTTCCTACTAAATATGTCCCTCAGCTCTCCCTACATTATTATTCCAAATAGGTGCATTTAAGGGAGCAACTATGTCCTCTTGCACTCCCTACTAGGGATGGGCGAATTTGACCCGTTTCGTTTCGCAAAAAATTTGTGCGTCTTTTTTTTTTGGACGCACAACGCCATACAAGTCTATGGGCGTCATTTTTGCAGCGATACAAGGCGAAAGAATTCAACCATCCCTACTCCCTACATTATTATTCCAAATAGGTACATGAAGAGGAGCAACTATGTCCCCCAACACTCCCTACGTTATTCCACATAGGTGCATTAAGCGGAGCAACTATGTCCCCCGGAACGCCCTACAGTACATTATTGTTCCAAATAGGTTCATTAAGAGGAGCCCATATGCCCCTGTACTTCCTATGTTATTATTCCAAATCGGTGCATTAAAGGAAGCAACTATGTCCCCCGGCACTCCATAGTTTGCCATTCAAAAATGACACATGAGCTAGAGGGCATTTGAGGGGATGCCATATGCTGCCCTCTCTTTTTAAACACTGCTAAAAACAGGCTGTTACATTCAGAGTAAAACACAAATCAGAGCACAAAAACAACCAAAATATGGTAGATATTGGCACATTATTACCAACTACTGTATGCCCCGCCAGCACTTCCTAAGTTATTTGCCAAATAGGTGCATTAAAGAGAGCAACTATGTCCCCTGGCTCTCCCTAAGCTGTTATTCCAGATAAGCACATTAAGAGGAGCAACTATATACCCCTGCAGTCCCTAAATTGTTATTCCAAACAGGTGCATTAAACGGAGCAACTATGTCCCCTTCCCTGGATTACTATTCACTCCCTAGATTGCTATTCACATGTTGCCCCCTCTTCTTAAACAGTGCTGCAAGCAGGCTACACTACATTCAGAGTAAAGAACAAATCAGAGCACAAAACCAACCAAACTATGGTAGAAACTGGCATATTCCTACCAACTTTGTCTCCCACACTCCCAATGTTATTTTTCCAAACAGGTACATTAAAGGAACAGTTCAGTGTAAAATTGAGTAAATTGACAGGCTGTGCAAAATGAAATGTAATGCATAAAGGCTGGAGTGACTGGATGTGTAACATAACATAACAGAATACTACTTCCTGCTAGTGATGGCTGAATTTGCGCCGAAAAATTTGCGAAACAGCATCAGCGTCTCGTTTTTGACGCCGGCAGCCATTTTTCCGACGCCGGCGACAAATTTGCGAATTTATTCGCTGGCGGCGAATCACGCAAATTCGCACCTGCCGAATAAATTCGCCCATCACTACTTCCTGCTTTTCAGCTCTCTAACTCTGAGTTAGTCAGTGTCTATAAGGGGGCCACATGGGACATAACTGTTCAGTGAGTTTGTAATTGATCCTCAGCATTCAGCCCAGATTCAAAAGCAACAGTAATGACCCATGTGGCCCCCATCAAGTCTCTGATTGGTTACTGCCTGGTAACCAATCAGTGGAAACCAAGAGAGCTGAAAAGCAGGAAGTAGTGTTCTGGCTATTATGTTAGACATCCAGTCACCCCCAGCCTTTATACATTACATTTTTGGCTAACTAACTATATTAGAAATATTTTTTATTTTGCACAGTCTATCTATTAGCCAGTTTATATTTTTACACTGAACAGTTCCTTTAAAGGGAGCAACTATGTCCCCCAGCACTCCCTAGATTTTTTTGAAAGTAGGTCCATTAAGAGAAGCAACTATGTCCCCTGTCTCCCCGTATATATTATTATTCCAAATAGGTGCATTTAAGGAAGCAACTATGTCCCCCAGCACTCCCTAGGTCGCTATTCAAATATGACACTTGAGCTCAAAGGCATTTGAGGGGATATCACATACTGCCTCCTCTTTTGTAGCAGCTCTACATTCAGAGTAAAATACAAATCGGAAAACATAAAACTGGGCAAAATCCAAAAAACATGGCACGTTGCACCATGACAAGTGATGGTAAATGATCCTTGGCATCTGAAGATACACATTTTTTAAATAATTGTATAAATAACCTAATTGACTAAAATAAGTCTTTTTTTTTATTTAATGAGCTTGCTATATCTTCAGACATGATCTGTGTTTGTCTCCGATAAGTAGGGATGCACCGAATCCACTATTTTGGATTCGGCTGAACCCCTGAATCCTTCACGAAAGATTCGGCCGAATACCGAACCGAATCAGAGCCCTAATTTGCATACGCAAATTAGGGGTGGGAAGGCGAAATTTTTTTAACTTCCTTGTTTTGTGACAAAAGGTCACACAGTTTCTCTCCCCACCCCTAATTTGCATATGCAAATTAGGATTCGGTTCAGATGGGCGGAAGGATTCGGGCGAATCCGAATCCTGCTGAAAAAGGCCGAATCCTGTCCGAATCCTGGATTCGGTGCATCCCTACCGATAAGCATTGGGACAAATTAGCTACACATTTCTCGAGGTGCCTCAGCTCAAGTCAATAGTCCGTCATGCACAAGCACATCTCCAAGGTCCTGCTGCAAAGATGTTTTTCAGTGGTTCAGTTAAAGGGCAGAAATAGCCTTCCCTGACTGAATGTATGTAAAAATAATGTATTATCTTCTGTAACCACTTATTAAAGGACAGAACTGGTTCACATTACGTCTTTGCTCTTGTTCAGTCTTTCATTATCTGTGCGGATATAAACTTACTCCGGCAACTGTCACGTAGAACCTCCTCTAACTAATCACGGGTCATTGAGAGAGGGAATTCTCTTTTTCTCTTTCAAAGGAACGTGCTTAAACATTTCAGTCATGCTTCTGAGGTCCGTTCTGCATATACCGTATGAGAGTGGAATTAATAGACTAACAGGCAGAGCCAATAAGCTCCTGTATTTGCTGATTCCCTGTGCGTTTCAATCTTTAGACGTACAATAATAGAATTTGTGGCCAGATAAAAACCAATTGGTTCAGCCGGTCTCTCCCTGGGATTTGTCTAATGGAAATAATATGATCTGAATGGTTATTTTTCTTTTCTTTTGCTTTACCAGATTCACTGAAGGTGTTACTGGCTCATCCTGCAGTTTTAGCTTTGTCTATGCGGCCATTGTTTCTCTGGCAGGCTTTGTATTACTTAGCATTACTGTTCCCCTTTGTAAAAAGAGTAAGGGGTCTGTGGTCTCACTGTCCACAGGGACACAGATATGACATTATTTGGGATGGAGCTAATGGAAGAAGGAGAACTTTCTCCTCTATATCTTCTATATAAACAATGATGCAGGAAAATATAAGGGTATAGTGTTCCTTTAAAGAAGTATATTGCTTTATAATAACACATACACTCATGAGGGTTCATTTAGCAGTGGTACAGGCTCAAGGCTTTGATCATAAAGAGTTGGAAAAGGCCTTTACAGAGAACACTTGCACCTGTACCAGCATCAGTTGCAAGTAGTGCCTGTGCTGTTCATTGGACCTCAAACAGAACGAAGGGGCCCTTTTCCAGGCTGTATGTACAGGGATCACTGGCATTTATCATCTTCTGCCACTAAATGGTGTTCAAGCCAGGGGGTGCCCATGTACCTCCCATATAATACAGATCATCATAAAGAGTTGTATCTATCAGCGCTACGAAATATGTCGGCGCTATATAAATACATGTTAATAATAATAATAATAATAATAATAATAATAGTAGCAGGCACATGCAAATCCCAAGGGGGAAGGATGCTATGTGCAAACATATAGGGGCAAATTTACTAACCTCTGAAAATTCGCCAGTGACGGCTTCTTTCACATGCAACACTTCGCCAGGCGTAGATTCGCCAGGACAACGCTAATTCACTCTAAAATCTGAAGTTGCGTCCAGGGCGCTGAATGCTGGGCGAAGAAGCGCTATAGTTACTGCGGCAAGCGAATCGAAGTTGCGCTAGCGTTGCCTAATTTGCATACGACGGGAAGTTAAATTTCAATGGAGGTATATTTTGCAGCCAATACATTACGCTACACAAGTCTGGGAAACCTTAATAAAATAATATAGAGTTGTTATACGAGCCCAGTGTACAGTTTATGTGCCATTTGTTAGGAAATGTACGGGGAAGCCGGTTACCCCAAAAAAATTCACGCTAGTTTTCAGCCTATCACCCTGAAAAAGGAAAAATCGGCAGCGTTTTTGGGGACTTAGAAAAATTTTCAACTATTTTTTGAGGAAGTCCTATCTACTCTATTGCACTTCGCTTGGTCTGAGGTGGTTAAGGCAAGTCTGGCGCAAGAGGTAACGTTCAGTAAAATCCGCATCTTAGTGAATTTGCGTAGTTACGTCCATTCGCCAGAGCGCCAGGCGTTAGGGAGCGAAGTACCGATAGAGTCTATCTCCTTCGCTAGTGAAGTTACACCAGCAACTGTTAGTAAATTGGCAAAGTAAGAAATGATGTCACACTGGCGAATTTTCACTACGTTAGTCACTTCGCCCTTTAGTAAATCTGCCCCCCTAGTGCTTTGCTCCATGGCTATAAATTAGTCCAATGGCATTGTTTCTTAACAGAGCAGTGAGCTGTTCAACCATATTTCCATTTTCTTTGCATATTTACTCAGTATGTTGAGCAGTAGTGCCGTGGAACAGATGAATGCACCGATGTACTGTATTATCCCACATTGTGTATTGGGGGGCAACTGGAGAGGTAGAGGAGTGCAAATGTTCAATGAGTAAGTTAAGGCATATGGTTAAATCTGTGATCCCTACTATGTGCATAGGGAAGGCATTGGCCTTAGGGCTCTGTGTAAAACACACTATTCCTAGTATTCTGCAAACCATAGACTAGACCTGCAATGAGAGGCAGTCTGCAGATTGGTGGAGAAAAGGTATCAGATCTGGATCACAGCATCTGAAGGGCCCTTGGGTCACAACAAAAATATATATCAAATTATATACACGCATAGGAACCTTATCCGGAAACCCATAATCCAGAAGACTCCGAATTACGGAATGGCTGTCTCCCATAAACTCCATTATGATTTTCTGGTAGACTTAGGGGTGGTTCACCTTTAAGTAAACCTTTTAGTATGTAATTGAATGGCCACTTCTAAGCAACTTTTCCATTGGTCTTCGTTATTTATTTTTTATAGTTTTATAATTATTTGCCTTTTCCCTCTGACTCTTTCCAGCTTTCTAATGGGCGTTGCTGACCCCTTCTAAAAAGCAAAGGCTACAAATGTATTGTTATTGCTACTCTTTATTTCTCATCTTTATTGTAGGGTCCTCTCCTATTCTCTTATTCAAACCAATGCATGGTTACTATGGTAATTTGGACCCTAGCAACCAGTTTATAATGCATAATTGAAGAGCTGCTGAATAAAAAGCTAAATAACTCAAAAAACCTTAAATAATAAAAAATAAAAACCAATTGCAAATAGTTTCACAACATTACTTTCTACATCATACTAAAAGTTCACTCAAAGGTGAACAACCCCTTTAAGGTATGACGATCCAAACTACAGAAAAATTTGTTATCCGGAAAACCCTAGCTCTCAAGCATTCTGGATAACAGGTCCCATACCTGTATAATATTATATATCATGGATGTTCAGCCTATGCTGGGCACAGGTAACTGGACCTCAGCACTGACACAAATGGGAACTAACTTATTGTTGTACTTTAGCCTCCATGCTCCTACTAGCAAATATATCACAGTGGGTTCATGGCATTGAAAAAACAGTCAGCATTTAAGATATAGAAACAATTCTGTGATACTTGGAAACCTTCCAGTGCTATGGAGATAAATATTGACTTCACCTTGGGTTTTATCCAAATGCTTCCTTTCTTGGAGCTCCATGCTGGGATTAAAACAAAGCATTTGCTACTATAAGGGGGAAAACATTAAAGTTAATGATTTTCATGGAAAAAAGTTGAAACCTAATCTCTCCAGACGTATGATGGCATAAAGTTCTTTGTGTGTTACTATGGCAAACTGCAGTGACATAACATCTTGTGACTATTACGCATGGGGTGGAATCGACTTATAAAACATTGTTTCCTGGAAAATCGACCCTCCTGCTGTCAGCCACAATATGAGCATCGGCAATTTAGTAAAATAATGCTGCATACGATGTGCTTATGGTTGGCTTTTGTGAAATATGGGATTTGATAATGGAAAAGGTCTTTAGATGGGAAAGGAAAGGAAAAATAGATATTTTTGTAATGTCTGGAAGAGTAAGAAACATAGAGAAAATTTATTAAAAATAATGTTGAAATGATTTAAAGAATATGGAAATCATCCAGCTTGAAGCACTGGTAAATTGTGGGCAGTAAACTAGAGGCATATGAGCCCCAGTGAAAACTTTGTACTGGGGCCCCACCTTTGCAATAGGCAACCCTCCTAATGGCAGTCACTCACCTTGATCCCATGAGCATCCTGGGACAGAATCAGGATTGGATGCCTCTATAGCCATAGAGTTGATGTAGCTCTTGGTTTGACAGCAGTCACTGTTCTTCATTGAGAAGGTCCTTGAGTGCAATCAGTGAGCAACCGATGGATTGAGAATTTGGTCTTGTAGAGGAGAAAGTCTTCTGTTTTTACCTGTTATTTGGAAGCAGCTACAAAGATACTTGGGTATGGTAGAACTCATATATTTTATTAATTAAAATTGTTGAGGATGGACTTTGTGTATACCCTGAATGTCACCTCTAGCCATACTATTATCACACAGTGTTGACCAGCCAGGTAGACCTGGTTTTCCCTAATCTGTAGGTTTTGTATTATTGTATAAGATGCTTATTTGGCTCATTATTTTTTATATAAAGTTTATTGTTATAGCTATATTGGTGTATTGGTGTTTGGGAATCCAGGAGTTGTATTCCTTGGATTCAATTAGGTCGAGACATAGGGTTGGCACCTTTCTCTGCTGGTCTGGGACATTGCGGGGGAGGTCCCATCATGGGGCAGAACTATGCCATGACAGACGATAATTGACTGATCACTACATCAGTCTCAGGGAGCACTAATTTGGAAGACCGGGTACCCAGTTTTGACCCGGACAGCCCTTCTAAAAGCCAGGATGTCTGGGTCAAAACTGACAGGAGGCAACCCCATTGAGACAATGGGACATTTGCAAAAGTAAGTGCAGTTTGGAATTTTGAAAGCTCCACCATGCAGTATTCCCCCCCCCCCATAATTCCTGTGAAATTGCTGCCTCTCTCTTATGACCAATGTGTCGAAAAATGGGACACTTTTGTTTTGATGTGAATTGGGTGCAGGGTGTGTCTAGCCTTTCCATAGCTGGGGTTGCGTCACTTCCAGAGTATGGTGTTTGCGCCAATTAACTTGGTGTCTAAACCCGCTGTGTAAAAGGTGGAGCTACAGCCAGGCCCAACAGTTCCAAGGTCAAAAGCCCACCATTCATTCGAAGACACAGGATTGGACGCATCGGCAAACATGTGGAAGTACCTTAATGAATTGCATCAATATACACTATATATTTTAAAGCAGCCATGGAAGTGTTTGTGAATGAACCCTATTGTGCATTTATGTATTTGGTTGACCACTAACAGTGCCCGGCATATATTGGCGTTTATCTTGCCTTTGGACATAGCACCAGGCAAGACTAAAGGTGGCCATTGTTTTATCGTATAAAACAATATTCAGGGGAGACAAGGCCACCAGTATTTTAGTAAAGACTTGGATATCGGTCATCTGGTCAGTCAGCCAAGACGGAAAATTTTGATTGAGCGCCCAAATTTTTTTGAAAGCACTCGAAAATCATCAAGAAGGGGATACTGCTGAATTCTATTGTACCTCTGAATGTTTATCTGATGATTTAGATTTTAGTGGATATTAATGATCTTTCCTGCAGGAAAGAACGCAATTGTGACATGTCTGGCCACCTTTACACAACAAAGAAATGAAAGATCTGTTACGAAAGGATATTTTTTTCTGTTTATAGAGAAAAAAAAGACAACTGGCTTCAGACAAGTTATCGGTCTCTATTATAGTGGCTGCTTTGAAAGAAGCAGAGAGATTAGGATGGAGGTAGATGAAAGGAGCCAACTCACTGTTCATTAAATACATGAAAAAGCTTCTTATAACAAAAGGGATTCACGTGTCCCATTCTACACACATAGGCGCAAATTCACTAAGCGCCGAACGCTAGCGTTAATTCGCTAGCGTTTGGCATTTTCGTTACTGTGCAAATTCAACAACGAACGCTGGCGTAATTTCGCTAGTGTTACTTCGCACACTTACGCCAGGCGAATTTTCGCTAGCGATGTAACTACGCAAATTCACTAACTTGCGCAGTGTACTAAATGCTACCTTTTACGCTAGACTTCCTTCGCCACCTCAGACCTGGCGAAGCGCAATAGAGTAGATAGGGATTGTTTCCAAAAATGTCAAATTTTTTTCTAAGTCCCAAAAACCGCTTGCGTGTTTTCTACATGATGGGTGATAGGCTGAAAAAGATTGAAAATTTTTTGGGGCTCCCCTCCTTCCCCCCTACATTTCCTGACTCATGGCAACTTACCTAGACAGTGGGCACATGTGTAGGGCAAAATAAAATTTATATTTGCTGATTTGAAGGTTTTCTAGGTATTTGTAGTGCAGATACGTGTTCCTCCATTGAATTTTGAATTTCGCGCCGTATGCAAATGAACCATCGCTAGCGAAACTTCGCTTCGCTTGGTGAATTAACGCTAGCGCAACTTCGAAAACTTACGCTACCCCTGTGCGCAACTTCGTATTTTAGTGAATTTGCGGAGCGCTGGCGAAAATACGCCTGGCGAACTTCGCATCTTAGTGAATTTGCCCCATAGTCCATAAAGCAAAAATGTCAGACTTTAAGCCTCAGAGAGCTTTATGGGCTGAGACATGTAAATGATTCCTTTATGTCTCTGTGGCCAACAGTCTCCAGAATCTCTGGAAAGACATTACATTACAATTCACAACCACACACTCTAAGGGCAGAGACACACGCTCAGATTTGGGAAGATTAGTCGCCCGGCAACAAATCTCCTGTTCTTCGGGGCAACTAATCTCCCAGAACTGTCGGCTACAATGAAAATCATGGGGGGGATGGCACTCGGAACGGTTCGTTTTCCGAAGTCGGAAACTTCTAGCTATGTATCTGAGTGAGGAGCAACCTAGGGGCCATCCAGGTGTGTCCTACATGCTACCCGGCACATGCCCAAACATAGGCAGCCCTGCATTCCAAAAGAGGTGCAGCTGAAAGCTCATGAAGCTATGCGGTAATGTGCAATAAACAGGACCACATGCAAAGTGTAAGGCTGCTTTGTGACAGTTTTTTGCCCCAAGATCAAAAATGGAGCATAGGCATAGCATTGACTCCTAAATAAGAGTTTTTTTTTTACTCAGCCTTTAAAAGGAAACACAAACCTGTGTGCCCCAGCCCAACGTTTCCTTTGCACCTTCCTCTGCAGTGGTACCTGCTTTATTATAAAGCCTTCATCCCACTTCCCACCCAATGAACACAAAGTCTGAACACAGTCTAAAATAAAGTCTTTCCTCCCAAACCCATGTCAAGTCCAGCAACCTTCAGTTAGGGCTCTGTTATAAGGGTGAACCCAGCTGCTATGATTTTTCTATTCCAAATGTTGCAAAAGATGGTGCACAAGAGAAGGAAACAACTGTCGTTAGAGGCTGGTGTATAGTGATATTCAGGTGGCATATCTCTGAGGGGGTTATTTATTAAACTCCAAATGCCAAAAACTGGAAAAATATGTGTTTCTTACCATACCATAAAATCTGAATTTTTTGTGGAAAAAAAACCCACAAATTTTTAGGGATTTACCATACCCCGAGAATAGAAAAAAGTCTGAAACGGAAAATCCGGCATCTCAGATCTGGCGAGGATGCATATAAGTCAACGGGAGAATAATTAGAGGATTTAATGGATCTCGGGCAAAAGAAAAAGTTTTCAGGTGGAAAATCCAAATGAATTTTTTTTGGGGATTTTTTAAGGTTATATTTCCCACAAAGCAAATTTTTGGGAAAATGTACTGATAAATAAGGAGGAAAAATCAATGCGGATTTGGTCGGAGTAGTTTTCAGAAAATATTGAGATAAATTCAGACTTCGATAAATGGGTCTCACCATCTTTGCCATATAGGAAGACTGATGCTGTCTGCCGTTTAAGTTTTCTTTACAGTACGACTTATTAGTATATTGATCCCACTACTTGGGGGCAATGCCCATTTAATACTACCGACTAGTGCAAAATCTATTACCAGTGCCTGAAGCCTAACCCGTATTTCTCCCCTCACCAGGGACATTTGACTCTGCCCCAACCTGAGACTGAACACCGTGAGCACAACATTGGATTAGATATCAAGCAGTAAACCTGTTAGCTCCTGTCCTACTGAGCCTTTCAACCGATACGATAAAAAAAAACAACCAAACTCCCATACCCAATATTACTTAATTTATTATAAAAAAAGCTCTATTTAATGGGTTTGGTTAAAAATCGATAAAAGTGAGCGAAAACCTGAATCGTACAAATTTTTCAGGGTTTTTTCCTGAATCACTTGATTTTTTTTTTTTTTGGAAAAAAAACAGAATTTTTAGGATTTTTGCACGAAAAGTCCGAAACAGTTAGATTTTCGGGATAAATCCAGCACAGACAAATGCAACTTCAAAATAGGATAGGGACCTTTGCCCTTGACTTATACACAACCTCGACAGGTGGAATTACGGATTCAGGCTTTTTGCTGCATAAAAAATCTCTAAAAATGTGAATTATTTTTTTTAAAAAAAATTACAGAATAATTTGAGTTTTGACCCAAAAAGCCCAACCAAATATACCTCTCAATGTTCTCTTGCATCACTACAGAGAACATAGGGATAGGAGAGATTGCAGTTTGTTTGCAGGGAGAACTAGAGAATTAAGAAAAGGACACTTGTATAGATCATGATAAGAGATTTGGGTTACCCTTTAGAGGTCTGCAACGATTTCTGCTTTCATTTTCAGATTTCCTTCAGCAAGACTGAAAAAAAGTTAGTCCAGCACTCACTGCCTCTTGAATAAAACGGCCTTTATTGGACCAAGGGCATTACAGCAACGTTTCAGACCAACTGGTCTTTTATTGAGCTTGATAAAAGACCAGTTGGTCTGAAACGTTGCTGTAATGCCCTTGGTCCAATAAAGGCCGTTTTATTCAAGAGGCAGTGAGTGCTGGACTAACTTTTTTTCACTAATATTGCCAGTGGAGGGTGGCCGTTGGAGGACGTGCACTCAACAAAAAGAAGTGAGTTGCAGTTGTGCTGACTACTATTCTGCTTTCTTCAGCAAGACTGACACCATTATTAATATTCAAGGAGAAGCTGATCTTGGAATCTGTGGCAGATGGAAATCATTAGCTGATAAAGAGTTGCACTTTACTGCTAATGCCGCACACCTAGTACAGTTTGGCCACTATCTGAATAACAAACAAGCACATACTGTATTCCATATGTCCGTTCATAGTAAAAGGACAGTTTATTCTAATATGCTGGAGACAGCCCCAGTTTTATTGGAACCATTCACTGTGCATCATTAATTAACAGCAAATTAGTTTCCCAGCATGTGCATTTTGTCTGTCTTGAAAGGGATGAAGTGACATATCTCTCAATGTGTTTTACATCTGAACACACTGCTTGCAGATAAAGCCTTTGTACATATCGAATTTGCCCTTTTTTTTGAAGTCTGATGTCCCTCGTGTGCCAGAGGAAGGCTGAATGCTTTCAGGACACAGACGCGATCAGACTGGTTTTCAGCATTAAATCACATCTCCACTGCTGCAGAACAGTCGCATCAACAGCTGAACAAATAAAAAGGAAGTTTTTTTTCCCTCTCAAAACTCTTTCTTCCATTTTTAATTCAAATTGTATCCAGGTTTGACACAAATGGGGTTCAAGTTTCATCTAGTGAGGTTTGCATCATTCCATTGACACAACCCAAGAGATGCCTCCAGGTCCCTGTTGGCAGTAGCCAGTGTTGGACTAGCTCACATGGATACCAGGTCTTGCAAAGTTCTTTAACAAAGTTACAAGATGGTGACCCCCTGTGGCCAAATTTTAAAGCATAAATCATTTGTTTGATTAGGCTTGTGGTGCAGTAAGTTCATATTTATGTTTAGTATTAGTGATGGGTGAATTTATTTGCTAGCCGCGTATTCGTGGCGAATTTGCGTGATTCGGGCATGAAAATTCGCTGGTGAATTTGCGTCCAAAAAACTGATGCCAATGTCAAAAACAGACGCTGGCGTCAAAAACTTGGATGTCTGATCTTAAATCAGGGACCCCCCCCCCTTAGCTCATAACAAGTTAAAAGAAAAAGAATATGTTGGTGTATCAGTCATTCAGTCATAGCTTCAAGAATATCTAGGACACCAAGTTTTTACCTATAAATATTACCCTACCTGACCTTCAAGCTGAGCTTTCAGGCAGATCTAGTAGAGCAAATAATAGTTCTCAAATCTCACCCTAATTGACCATCAGTCTGAGCTTCCCTACCGTTGTTCCACCATTATCCGGAAACCCGTTATCCAGAAAGCTCCGAATTACAGAAAGGCCGTCTCCCATGGACTCCATTTTATCCAAATAATCCAAAATTGTAAAAATTATTTTCTTTTTCTCTGTCATAATAAAACAGTAGCTTGTACTTGATCCCAACTAAGATATAATTAATCCTTATTGGAACCAAAAACAGCCTATTGGGTTTAAGTGATATTCTACAAGACTTAAGTTATGAAGATTGGTTATTCGGAAAACACTGGGTCCTGAGAATTCTGGATAACAGGTCCCATACCTGCATTTAGAGAAAATATAGCAAATAAGATTTTACTCCAGAGGTGCAGCTAGAAAAGCAAGTAAAAAGTAGTTTTTTTCTCTCAAATATCACACTGATTGGCCTTCAGGTTGAACCTCCCTACCACTAATACAGAAGCAGGAGGTCTGACCTATGGTCAGGGTCCCCATTAGCTCATACCAATCTAAAAAAAGCAAACATTGGTCATTTAGTCATAGTTCTAATAATATCAACCCAAATCTCACCAAAATTGTCCTTCAGTCTGCACATCTCCACCACTGATCCAGGACCTGAAGGTTCAGTCTTCGTTTAGGGACAACCTTAACTAATAACAGGTTGAAACATAAAAGACAGCAAGTTTTGACGCAAGTAGAATAAGCCAAGCCCTCACCAATCCAGTCCCCAAAGAGACCAGCCCCAAAGTTTGTGAACAACTGCTCTAAAGACTCCTTCCCCCACCAATGTCGTGCTCAATACAAGCACAAAAATATGTCAGACAAAAATAATAAAAAAACGTTTTTATTTTGGCGAGAATAAAAGCATATCAAATATAGCTCTTCCTTCTCTAAACAACTACTTTCCCCTATTACCATTAGCAATGTAAAATGAATTACAACATCAGTAGGGAATAAAAGACTTAAATATGTATATGACAATGTCAATGACAGAGCATGATGTCTTCCTCTGGTTATAAAACAATCTATTTCTGTTTATCACCCACTGTATAATTGTGTAGAATGGTAATTAGAGTGCTTGGCGCTACCAGTAATAAGATGTGAACAGCAAACAAAAATTTGCATTCTAGAAGGAAAAAAATCATCCTCTGTTTACTGCTGTTTGCATATTCAAGTATGAAACAAAAGCCTCCATGACGGCTAATTAAATGGTTATCAGCCATTAAAAAAGTAGTCTGAGCTCATTATTCAAGAATTATATTTTGAGCTGTTTTCTCTTGATCTGATTTGTGAGTTTATAAATATTTTTGGCAAGAGAAACTGAATTATTAAAAAAAAATTAGATATAGGATAAGTATCTTGGAATGCAAAGACCATCAAGGGCTTTCATATGGAGACGGATGGAGCGCTTCAATGCAAATGACTTGCGAACGCGGTCGACTTTGAAATGTTACGGTATGGATTTAAAATCCAATTAAGATCATGAAATTTCTTCCTAGAATTACACCGTAAGCATTTTTTGGCTTTGAAATCTAAAGTGTACCGTGTGATGATGCAAACAGAAAGAAGTAAGTGTGTTTCTTTGCTTATTAATACTTTAGCCGTCCATGTTTTGTGACCTAATTGCAAGATTATCAATCAATAAGCCATTGGATAGATCAGTAGCGCCTGTGTGGAGCCACCAGACTGATATTAAAGTTGAAAATGGAGACAAGCCCATCTATGAACATACTTCCACATGTTTCTTCAGAAGTGGAACTCAACTTATGTAGAACTAATATGGTAGAGGACACAGGGCAACTTCAAGGAAAAGAGAAATTTAGTTGCACTTGACAATATAGAAATCTTTTCAATCATAATCGATGCCATCAACCCATGACTTGGCCACTCTTAAATGAATAAGCAACTTATTAGTCAAAATAACAATGGCCTTCCCCAACAATATTAGAGTGATGTATGGGCAGAAATAGATTGAGAAGTTGTGGCCGTCCAGGAGTAAGCTTTGGTGAGCTGCGCTAAACCACAGAACAAGGATTTTTGGATACAGAGGAAGCAACAGATTTGAGTGGCAGGCTAGGTTCGTAATTGGAAAAAGCAACACACTCAGAATTATACCAAATGTCAAGGGCAAGTAGCAGGCAGTAATATCCATATACTGTATCAGGAACAGCTCAAGACAGGTGGGAAAAAAAGAACAGGCTAACAACATAATTCAGCCAGATAATAGCACCTAGAACCTCAGCAGGGAAAAGAAGAGAACTAAAGTTTGGCACCAAAACTGGAAACATTTGAGTTTTTTCCACGAAACGCTAATCACGCACCTAAGTGATAGACTTCAGTATTCATCGTCTCTGAAGATTCAAAACTTTGGTGTTTAATCACAATGACATTGTGGCATGACAACCACAAACCAATCATATCACATCCGATGACACGGCTGCGAGTGCCCAAAATGCACTTCTTTAAAGGAGAGGGAAAGTCTTCTTGCACTTGGGGGTACCAAATGTTAGGCACCCCCAAGTGATTGCATTTTCTTACCAGAAACTCCGGGCCGGTGCTCCTATCAGCAGAAAACTGCACCAGTCTGGGGTTATACCATTGAGCACCACGGAGCGATCCACTTCCATCTTCTTCTGTCTTTAAATTTCCCGGGGCAAACGCATGCGCAGTTGAAATAGTGACTTTTTAGTTAAAGTCCGGCTTTTCACTCTAATGCGCATGTGCAGCCGCGAGAAGGAAGAAGAACCCGGAAGTGGATTGCTCCGTGGTGCTCACTGGTATAACCCCAGGCCAGTGCAGTTTTCTGCTGATAGGAGCACCGACTCGGCGTTTCAGGTAAGTCAATACAATCATTTGGGGGTGCCTAACATTTGGCACCCCCAAGTGCAAGAAGACTTTCCTTTTTCTTGCACAACAAAATGGAGGAGGATGGGATCAAACTCCTTCCAAGAATGCCTATTAAGGAGAACCTTATTAGGTAGCATGGATAATCATTGGCCCCCATTTAATTGCACCTTTTGGTACAAAATCCCTACATGCCCCAGCTATGCAGCTAGGTCATTCAGAAAGAACCATCACATTATGACCAAATAACCAGTTGAACTCTGATGGGCACTAACATAGACTTACTTCCAAGCACAAAAAGAAGAGTTTTATTTGTCTCATTATTTAAATAAATGTACTAGATAATCAGGGGTACTCTAGGCAGTGAAACTTGTGTGGAAGCATGAGTGAGAGGGTTTCTAAAAACCGAGTATTATAATGGAGGTTGCCTTAGATAGAGGAGCCGGAGGGGGAGCTGGTCAGGTGTTGGGTGGAGGGCACTTTAGGACAGGCAGTGAAACTTGCAGGCAATCGGAGTGCTGAAACTTAGCTGGATAGTTTTGTTGAATTTTCTCCATAAACAATGCAAATACATTATGCACTTGTTAAATCCACATAACTTCCTTCAATATTGTAATAGGAGCCGCTATGGGGGGGGAAGTATTTTGATCTGACTCCCATTGCGCTGATATACAAACACTGTCAATAAAAGCAAATGTCAGTGGGATATTGGTGCCTGCCCTGGCTTGTAGCAATCAAAAAATATGTTTGCAAGAGCTCCGCTATGTGTGTGTCTATTATTAATGGCTCAGCGACAACAAAATAACTGAATATCGAGTTGGAAATCCAGTAATAGAGGGAGTGAATTGGTAGCAGCACCTTGTGGAAGTGCAGTATGGCTAGAGAATAGTAAAACTACTTTAGTTGCTGTAAGAAGTGATAATAGCAATGCAATGTCCTTACCCCTTGTATTAAGTATCTACCAGTGAATGAGACTCATTCCACCTCATTACTGAGGGTCATTTCTCTTATTTACCCAATTATATCCCCAGTATGGGCCCCTTACATTGCACCGGTCTTTAAACTTTAACCTTATAAATTGTGCATTCTGACATCGGAAATGCAATAGTCACCGTTCTGGCACAGCAATCACATCTGTGTTTTTATAGACATTCTAACACGGATGTGTTGCCCCAGTCAATAGAACCATTCTTTCCTCCATATATAATAAAAACACTAAATACAGTAGCAGTAAACCACATCAACCTATAAGATGTTTGCTTTTAAACAGGTGACCAGTAAATTCTACCTGCGGATTGGTTGCTATGGGTTACTGCACCTGGGCAAACTTAGTGCCTCTTATTACATAAACTCTTTTGTGTCTAATTTTGACATTATCAAAAAGTGGTTGGTGGGAATTAGTGGGGAAACAGGAGTGAGAGGGGCTTACTGCTAGGACCTGAGCATTCAAATGAAGGTTTCCAAGGCAGTGGAGGGGCTGGAGGGGCCTTGTGGTACAAACTTTGCATTAAAATAAAGGTTGCCCACGATTGGAGATGAGTTGAAAAGGAAGCTAGTCAGATGTTGGGTGAAGGCCACTTAAGAACAGGCAATGAAACGCGCAGGCAAGTGGGGTGCTGTCAGTTGGCTAGGAAGTTGTTTTGGATTTTCTCTAATATTCTCTTCCAAATAAAGTATTTGATACGAAGGTTGTCCGAGGTAGTAGAGGAGCTGGGATGAGCTGTAGAGGCCTTGTGGTAAAAACTAAGCATTCAAATAAAGAGTGGCCAAGATTGCAGAGAAAGTTGAGGGGAATCTGGGCAGAAGTTGAAACTGCAGGGGCCTGTAGAACATAAAGTGAAACTTGACAGCAATCAGGGCATATTGGGAATTTGTGCATGAAGGTGTAGGCAGTTTTGACAGCAAAAGTAATTACGAAAACAGGAATTGTGCTTGATAATAAAGTGACTTTGGGGGAAGCAGGAATGAGAGAGGCCTGGTTCTGGGAGCATTACAGTGAAGGTCGCCCAAGGTTGTAGAGGAGCTGAAAGGAAGTTGGGCAGATGTTTGGGGTGGAGAGGCATGTAGAACAGACAATAAAACTTGCAGGCAATGAGGGGATTGGGAGATTGTTGGGATGTGTGCATGAGAGTTAAGAAGAACGTCCCTTATGAGCAGAAGTGCAGTGTGCAAAGTACATTTCGGGCATAAGCTGCCATGTTTGCTTTCTACAATGCAGCATTTTCCTGCATAGTTGGGTAGGGTGAGCCTGATGCAATTGCATTCAATATATCAAATAAATATATCAAAAAATCTCAATTGCGCTGCACTTCACGTCGTAATTATCTTCATCAGAATTGTGTAATTTCCAGCCCTCAGAGTCAAACGTATGTTTGATTGTGATTCTATAGGCGCAAGTCCACTGCACTTATTGATATTGACCAATGTGGGAACACTGGAGCTACCACCATCCTTAGTATTTCTCAGATTCCCAAGCCTCAATAAGCAAAAAAACATTTCGCAAAAGGATTTGGAGTGTACGCAGTGGCACTGGGCGTCTTTGGAAGTACTGTTAATGAATGGCATCAATATGCAAAATTACTGCATCCATTTTTAGTAGCACAGAAGTCACGGATTTCTACCACTATGTTCCCATGAATTAACGCTTGTGGGTTGTAAAGAGCAATGTTACACTATAATAGAATGTAAAATGCTATCAGAAGTCACCTCGGTGTTCCCCGGGCTCTGGTCTCATTCTTTAATATGATCATAGGACTCCTTGGGGACTTCTAATAGCCTTATAAATTACAGCAGGGGGTCTGTCATCCTCTACACAACATCCCGTAACATGCGCCGGAGCTGTAGAGAAAATAAAAAATCATTTTGTAAGAAAAGCAAAAGGCCGTGTGCATAACTGTAATATTTATCATCCTCTATTTTTTCCATTATTTGGATTTACGCCTGTCAAACACATTTACCGTCTCGTGTTTATGATTGTCTTGCACGTGCACACATACGGCGGCTGGTGATAAAATAAAGAAGAATATAAATGCATAGTCTACTTTGAATCACAGTATCCTATATAAGGTTTGCTTGTTATGCTTTGTTTGTTGCATGGCCGGTAGCTAGAGCTGGTTATAGTAATACATATTTATGGCAGGGTTTAACATAAGAAAGGGCAGTCGTGCTGGGACCTCAGAATGTAAGGGTCCGCTTGGGTGGGAGAATATAGATAAGACATGAAAAAAAGATATTATATTGTATAACAATTCTCATGGCCCACCTACTGCCCTCTGGATCTACTGCCATTAAACGGAAACTCCCAGCATTCCCTTGACATTAATACTTGATTAATGTTCACCCGTAACCCAATATGGGAACCCAAATCCCTGTACACAGTGGGGCAGGTTTATCAAGGGTCGAATTACGAAGTACAAAAAACTTTCGACCTACGAATTAAAAAACTTCAAATTCGAATATCGAATTCAATGTTTTATTTCAGCAAATTTGGCAATCCTGCGATCGAATAAAAATCGTTAGATGGAACGATTTTAGCGTGAGATTGAAGGATTTTTATCCGATGTGTAAAGACTTAGAAAAATGTTGTAGAAGGTCCCCATAGGCTAACATAGCACTTTGGCAGGTTTAATTTGGCAAAGTATTGAAGTCAAAGCTTTTTTAAAGAGTACTTTGATTATCGAATGGTCGAATATTCGAACGATTTTTACTTCGAATCGAAGTCAAAGTAAATTCGAAGTAGTAGTATCCTATTCGATGGTCCAAGTATCCAAAAAATGACTTCCAATTTTGAATTTTTTTACTTTGAAAATTCCCTCTCATTCACTTCGACCGTTGATAAATCTGCCCCAATGTGTACGGAACACTTTTAGTGGGTACTTGAGTTATTATCACAGCTCCCTTTCTTGTCATAGGGTAGTTGACTGTTAAAGGAGTTGTGCACATTTGAGTTACATTTTAGTATGATGTAGAGAGTGATATTCTGAGATCATTTGCAATTGGTTTTCATTTATATTATTTGTGTTTTTTGAGTTATTTGGTTTTAATCAGCTGCTTTTTAGTTTTCAGCAATCTCATTGCTAAGGTCCAAATTCCCCTAGCAACCGTGCATTGATTTTAATAAGAGACTGGAATATGAATAGGAGAGGCCTGAATAGAAAGATGAGCATATATATATATGTATATATTACAATAAATGTATACCCTTACGAAGCCTTTGCTTTTTTTCTAGATGGGGTCAATGACTCCTATTTGAAAACTAGAAAGAGGCAAATAATTAAAAAAAACTATAAAAAATAAAATAATGAAGACCAATTGAAAGGTTTCTCAGAATTGGCCATTCTATAAGATAGTCTAGCAGTCGAGGTCCCATAGAAGTCAATGGGAGCTGCAATGATCCGATTGGACCTTTTTTTAAACGTTCAGACTTTTAGAGGTTTTTGGATTTTTTTTCACTAGTAATATCAACCATTAACATTTTATCTGGGTGTTTTGATCCCCAATACTGGTCGCTTCCCTTTGATCTTATAGGAACTGCCCTGTAGCGATGATTATGAACTACGTCTCACTTACTGTAGCTTCCCAATCATGTCAATCAAAAGCCAACTGGAGTTTTACCAGTGCTACAGAGAAGCTCAGCTACCTCGTGGTTGAGTCATAATAAGAGCATTTTATGTATATAAGTTGGGTCTTTCATCAAGGGTTGCAGCAGTGGCATAACTAGATGTTACTGGGCCCCACAGCAAATTAATTTTAGGGCGCCCAACATATTGAGAGGTTGCCCTGTTTTACCAATATATATTGTGATGGTTTATTAATTAGGGCCTCATGGGGCCCCTTATACCTCCTGGGCCCCCCTGCAGGCGCAGGGTCTGCTTCCTCTGTAGTTACGCCCCTGGGTTGCAGTTAGGGGTTATCTATTATGCTCCGAATATCGGAAATTCAAATAATTTGTAGTTTTCAGACTAAAAAAAAAAAACTAATATGTTTTGGGAATTTATTAAAGCCTGATGGTCTTAAAAAACTCCAAAATCTCAAAGCTCTTGAGGTCCTGTATAAGTCAATGGGGAAGTTCCCAGTGTCTGCGCTGATGTCCGTATTGATATCCGATAATTTAGGGGATTTTGGACCAAAAAGTCCAAAAAATCAGAGAATTTTGTAGTATTTGCAGAAAAGTACGAAAAATTCGTACTTTTTGGGCAAAGCTCAGAAGTTATCGGATTTTTGCCCAACCCAATTTTTTTTAACTTTATTAATGATAAATAAGGTCCATTCGGGCAGTATGAGTTGATTGGATTTTTATGTTAGAAATACTTTGGACCTTGATAAATAACCCCCTGAAAGTACATAAATAGTTCCATTGTCACTTTAAGATCAATGCCTTGAGCTGATAGCTGCACCCTATTCAAGTCATGGAATTGAAGCTGCTTGTTATATGTATGAAGGCAAACAAACAGACAATCAGCTTCTACTCATATTAAAGGAGAACTCAACAACCCACTTAAGAAAAACCCCTACCTACTAAGCAAGATAGTCCCCCCCTCCCTGATTCCCCCCGCTTACTTCAATAGGTCTGAAAAATTTGGTAAAATATTTATCACATAACAGTGTAGAGTAAGCAAAGTGGAGCTTGTGGGTGCCATCTTCTGGATTGCCAGTCATCATCTCTAATAGAGCGCTGTATTGGCGTGCGCACAATTGGAGCAGGTTTTTACCAACTGAGCATTTGGCAAAAATGCCAGAAATTGCCAAGGAGGACCAGAATTTCTGAAGAGGACCCAAAGAAATCCAAAGGGTATTTGAAAAAATCAGAAGATCCGGAAGATGGCGCCTACAAGCTCCGACGCGCTTAATCTTCACTGTCAGGTGAGAAATAGTGATGGGCTAATTTATTCGCCAGGCGAGAATTTGCGGCAAATTGTCATGGTTCGCCGCCAGCGAATACATTTACGAAACCACTGCGAAAATTCACCGGCGTCTGTTTTTTTGGACGCCAACGCATTTTCGGCAGCGAATGTGCCATGGCGTCCAAAAAACAGACGCCAGCATCACAACGAGACACCGGCGCAGTCTCACAAATTTTTAGTAGTTTTGCGAATTTTTCGGCGAACCGACCCAAATTCGCCCACTAGTGAGAAATATTTTCGGGACATTTTCAGACCTATAGAAGTAAGCGGGGGGGGAAGTAGGGAGTGAGAATCTTGCTTATTTATTTATTTTTCATTTGATCAGCATCAATTTAAGGGCAGGGCAATTAAAACTATTCATAAATGAATCTGCCATTAACAGTGCCTGTTGTTGCTTTGCTTGGAGTTTCCTTTCTCAAGCTCAGGACATATTGAGATTTTTCAGTGGGAATCACTGCAGTCTGGAATTTCTCTTCAGCAAAGTACAAGTAGAGGGTTATCGGGGGTATCTCCAATGGAGATACTGTTCCTTTTTTAATGAATCTACAATAAATGATTAGAATTTCCCTTCATCCGAGTCACAGCCGAATTATATGATGTTAATCAGTGGAAATTGAGATAGGTATTGAATCGCCACTGATCTGTTCATCTTTAAATGAAGCCAATAGCTTTTCCTCCCCTTTCCTTCTCTCTAATTCATCCATAGCTATAAATCCTTACTGCAGAAATGACAAATATCTATTCCCTGCCCCAAGTCTGTGTGCATATTGACACACATATATACTATATCTAGTGGCCAAGACACATCAGGCTTTCCCAGCAGAGTCCATAAATTCTCATTTGCTCATGCTGTAAGTTTCTTTGCCAACATTCACTCACTTTTTATTGTTTCAGGCTTGGAATATGCAACTTTATATAGACAAAGAGCTCGGGAATGTATAAAAAAACTGCTACAGTATATAGTCATTTATCACTGCAGATTCCAGCCCTATTGCAGGGACATTCATTACCATTATGGTCTTACTGCACTACACACAGTTGCATCTACTAACTTGTGCTTGAATCCAGCTAATCACTAGTGATCGGTGAATAAATTCGGCAGTCCCAAATTTGCATTAAATTTTTTTGGACGCGCAATGGAAAAGTCAAAACCGTTGTGCGTCAACATTATTGGGACCCCATAGACATTAATGCGGGCGTCAAAATTGACGCAAGCACAGGAATTTCAAATTTCGGCACAGGACTAATTCACCCATCAGTACTAATCAGTAGGTTCTGGCAAAGATTTGGATCACATTCATATCATCTGTAAGTCAAAGCCAAAGTCTTATACGAACTGATCTAGTTCTCTATTTTACTTTACACTGATTAGTATAATAAATAAGTTGTTAAGAATGGAGTTGACTTTTCTGGTCTAGGTTGGTTTGTCCTACACTATCTTGTGAACAGCTGCTAGTAGTGGCTAGAACTGTAATTTAACAATAGATGAAGTTTTGTTTTCTTAAGGTCAGCAAAGCTACAAGACTCATAGGGGGTTATTTACTAAGCCCTGAATGCAAAAATCAAGAAAGATTCATGATTTTTTTAAATAAAATCAGGCTTTTAAAAAATCACAAATTTTTCGGAATTTATTAAAGCCCGAGGCTGGAAAACTCAGAATCTGAAATCCTGGCATCTCAGACCGGTTGAGGTTGCATATAAGTCAATGGGAGAAGTTCCAAAGATTTTATTGATGTGCGCTGGGTCTCGTGCCATACCGCAAAGTATTCGGAGGTTTCGGGCAAAAATTGGAGGTTTTGGGTGAAAACTCAGAAAAAAACGTGAAAATCGTGTGAAACCTCGGAAAAAATTGTGAAAATCGGAGTTTTTACCGCAAACCAAATTTTCGGGAAAATGTAATAATAAATGAGCGTTAAAACCCGAGCAGCTTAGATCGGAGTTTGTAGCAGCCAATAAGTTCGGACCTTGATAAATAACCCCCCTAGACTGCTGAGGTAATTATTTATTGAGAAGGATTCAGGGATTTTGTGCTTAACAAACCGTGTAACTATAGGCAGTGCCATAATGTGGCTACTAAAGCAAATCAAGTTCTGTCTTGCATAAAAAGGACATTAACTCAAGGGATGAAAACATCATTTTGCCACCTTATAAATCCTTGGTAGGGGCTCACCTAGAGAATGAAGTGCAGTACATAAGAAGATAATTAATGAACTAGAAAGAGTGCAGAGATGGGGAATACAACTGTAAAAGGAATGGAACAATGGAACTACAAGAAATGACTGTCAAGGCCGGGATTGTTTTCTTTGGAGAAAAGTTGTTTGTGAGGGGACATGATTACTCTTTACAAGTTCTTTAGAGGATACTACTTTAGAAGGGGTGAGGGCAGTAAGACTGGGGGGGGCCCTGTTGAGTGATGTTGTGACGTCAGATTCAATTATTGCCTTTAAGAGGGGCTTGGATGAGTTTTTGAACAAGTATAATAAGGCAATTGGGATCTCTAGATCTACAATTATTATAGGTATCAGTACATACACTTTATGTATGTGATTATATAGATAGGTCTGCATAGGTATGTGTATATATGTACACATTTTAAAATCGAAATTAACAATGTAAAGCAACTGTTAGAACAAAGGAAATCACACCGATCCACACAGCATGTTATAACGCTGTGACTCCCAGCAACTCAGCATAAAAAGCACCGTGACCCCAGCACTGTGTTTGTGACATTGGACAGCGCTGTGACTATTCTATTCTTCCCCTTTTTAATAAGCTCCACTTTGAATAAGCTCCAGCTTTGTCCCCCTTATTCATTGCATTTAATCTCCTTTTGCCTTTTTGCTTTACCCTCTCACACCCGTGTGAAAGTACATGACAAAACTGTACGTGACACAGTTACTTTTAATAAAATAATCAATTCTATTGTAAGCAATCTATTGCACTCTATGTGACTGCATCTAGTTTTACATCTAAATTCAAACAATGCTAATATACACACATTTTTTAATGGACTCTTGAGTTTGGGAGCAGAAGAATATTGACAATCCTTTGCTCCAAGTTTAATTCACTATCATAGCAGTTAAAGGTAGAACTCATTAGTCGACAGTGATTAACCCTTCTTGCACTGAAAGAGAAGAGCCTAAAATAATCCCCCCTCTCCTATATGAAATATTGAGTACAAGAAAGTTGGTAAGTGTAAAGGTGCAAAAAAAAAAGAGAGAATAAAAAAGAGAGAAAAAGCCAATGTATATATATATATATATATATATATACTGTATATATATATATATCTATATCAAAAAATCTTCTGAGCAGCACTCCCTTTTAAAAGCTTAATTCTTTTATTATCATTTTGTAATGTCCGACGTTTCGGTCCTCATTAGGACCTTTTTCAAGGATTACGCTAACAAACTTGAGAAGGAGATAAAAGATCAAGGTAAACTATAAAAGTGGATACCAGCCTCTGCAAAGTAGTCATGCCCCCCCCCCCCCGATGGTTTGCTTTAAAAGGGGCACTAACCTTAGGGATCTATTAGTTAAAAATGATCCAGTTCGGTGCTACCAGAAAAAACTGAGCTGTTGGCTAGGGGGTGCTAAAAGTGGATCCTTTAGATGTCCTAGCTGCACTTCTTGTAGATATATGACCCCCACCACAACATTCAATCACCTCCATACGGGCAAGAGATTCCATCACATTACTTGCACTACAACTCACGTGGTGTACTTAATAACATGCCCATGTGGACTATCCTATGTAGGCAAAACGGACCTTACACTGCGGCTCAGAATGGACGGACATCGGTCTGCCATCAGCACTGCCTTCAGGGATGGGGTAACTAATAAACCTGTGGCCAAGCATTTTTTGGAAAAAAATAGAAAAATATCTGGCTATGGATCATGTGCCACCTTTGAACAGGGATGGGGACAGGTCTAAAATACTTTTACAGAGGGAATGCTTTTGGATTCATAAGCTGAATACCCTGGCACCTATGGGACTCAACGAATATTGTTCATTTAATTGTTTTTTTGGATCAACGTTAACATGGGGTTAATGTAACTCCTTACAATTCACTTTGCAATTACTAAATGCCTTCTTTACAATAATATTTCCCTTTGGTGGAACCTTTTTGATACCATGTTACGGGTATTCTCTACACACTAATTGCTACTTTCTGTATTTTTCCTCTTGGTGCAGGGCTTCACCCAGTCATGTGATCTTGGGGCTGTGCACCTATGGTGAGCGTCATACATGTTCAAGTACAAGTAACGTTTTGATCACAATGTCAATTAATTGCATACGAATCCTTATCCACAAAGATCTCAGGTTGTAAAAGGTTTATACTGTCCCCAGTGCATTATACTTGTCTGGGGCGACCTCGGAAAACTCATGTCATAACATGACTTTCCCTAAGATGAACATACCATAAGGATTCTTTCATTAACTTATGGTATTTCCATTAGAGATTTTAGTACAAGCCTTGAACAAGCATTGGCTGCATTAGAATAAACAGCAGCCAGTACATAAAAGCCCATTCAGAGCTGGGTTTACCATGTCAACTTATTACTGTTTATCAATCATTTATATAGTTACTTCAGGTTAGATAGTGGAGGGGACAAAAGCAAACAGTAAAACTGCCTTAACAGAATAAAAAAGGTGAATTTAATACCAAACATCTCATGGAAATGCATACAATGAGAACAGAAAAGCAGTGAGCACTTATGGAAAAATAACACAATCTTTTATCCTTCAAATACAGGTATAGGACCTGTTATCCAGAATGCTCAAGACCTGGGGTTTTCAGATAATGGATCTTTCTGCAATTTGTGCTTCATACCTTAAGTTTGCTAAAAACATTTTAAACATTAAACAACCCAATAGGCTTGATTTACCTCCAATAAAGATAAATTACTTCTTCACAATTATTTTCCTCAAATACAAAGCTACTGTTTTATTATTGCAGAGAAAAAAAGGAAATTGTTTTTAAAAATGTGGATTATTTGGATAAAATGGAGCTTTCTGGATAATGGGTTTCCAGATAATGGATCCTATACCTTTACCAGGATGGCATTCTCCACATGTACTGTAGAGGGTACACTATGGGCTGATTTAACACTAGGGATGCACTGAATCCAGGATTCGGTTTGGGATTCGGCCAGGATTCAGCTTTTTTCAGCAGGATTCGGATTCGGCCAAATCCTTCTGCCCGGCCGAACCAAATCCTAATTTGCATATGCAAATTAGGGACGGGAGGTAAATTGTGTGACTTTTTGTCACAAAACAAGGAAGTAAAAATGTTCTCCCCTTCCCACCCTTCATTTGCATATGCAAATTAGGATTTGGATTCGGTTCGGTTCCTTTAACAAAGGATTCGGGGGTTCGGCTGAATCCAAAAAAGTGGATTTGGTGCATCCCTATTTAACACTCATATATTTTTTTATTTCCCCCAATCGATGTTAGCCCTAAAAATAGATGTATTTGACTAAATACTCTAAATCACAAAAAAAAATGTTTTTATTTAGTGTAAAAAACACAAAATATGTGAATACAAGTCTTTGCCATCTAAAAGCTGGTGAGGTCATGTAGAAGTCAATGGGAGCTGTCCTTCCCCAATTGTAAAATGTTTCTTTGTTTCAAGGTTCTAGATACTCTTTACTGCTGTACTGCAAGTTGGAGTGATATCACCCTCCTCCCTTCCCCCCCAAGCAGCCAAACAAAAGAACAATGGGAAGGTAACGAGATAACAGCTCCCTAACACAAGATAACAGCTGCCTGGTAGATCTAAGAACAACACTCAATAGTAAAAACCCATGTCCCACTGAGACACATTCAGTTACATTGAGAAGGAAAAACAGCAGCCTGCCAGAAAGCATTTCTCTCCTAAAGTGCAGGCACAAGTCACATGACCAGGGGCAGCTGGGAAATTGACAATATGTCTCACCCCATGTCAGATTTCAAAATTGAATATAAAAAAATCTGTTTGCTCTTTTGAGAAATGGATTTCAGTGCAGAATTCTGCTGGAGTAGCACTATTAACTGATGCGTTTTGAAAAAACATGTTTTCCGATGACAGAATCCCTTTAAAATAAAAAAAAACTTGAATGCAAAGCTTTTTCAGCTTATGAGGTCATTTAGAAAACAATGGGAGTTGTCCTAAGTCTAGTTTTTTAAACTTGTAAACTGTGATTGTTTTTTTTTAGGTATTTAAGTTTTTGTCAATGATTTTATCCATTTTTCCCAATTATTTTTTTAATAAATGAGGTGGCATTTGTGATCTTTAAATTGTAAGATTATTCAAAGTAGAAAAACCCATTAAAATTACACAAATATGTATTTTGATAAATAAGGCCCTAATTATTCACAGTACGTGAACACAATTTATATTTATTTCAACTGGCTATTTAAGCCACACCCATCATTGTCAACGCAGGTGCCGATACAGACCACAAATTCTTGATAATTCTGTGCTTGCTTATTGTATAGCAAATTGTAGAAGATAATAACCCTGTGCACAATAGTAAGGTAGAAGAACTTGGCTGGCCTGCACAAAGCCTTGACCTCAACTCAACTGAACATCTGTAGGATGAACTACCAATGCAAGCCAGGCGTAATCACCCAACATCCATGCCTAACCTTATTTTTTGTGAAATTAATCCAGATTATTTGTATATCTTTACATAAAAGTAATGTAGAATATTTACATTTTTATTATTGAAAGATATTTGCTAAACAAGACTACGGTTTCTTAATGTTCCTCCTTTGATTTGTCGAATGGATATATTAAAAGAAAATGCATAGGTATATAGACGCTTGTTTTGACTTCACAGAGCTTGCACAGCACTCACAGATTTTAATAATAAAAGTACAACAAGGTCTCATAATGTGTAATTCAAATAAAGTTACACGGTTGAGTCCTCGGTGTCTATAGTACCTTTACCCTCTCCATATCTCCATTTTACTTTTAAGTTATTTTATATCACTGCATTAGACTGCCTCAGCCTGCAGTGTTAGAATCATGTTGGGCAGTCTGGCTACAAGCTGTCTCATCACCTTCTTCAGGTTTCCAAGCAGACTTTGATATTATTTTACAGTACCTAATACTTGATGATACTTTTGCTGTTTTCCAAGATGGTTGACGACCATAAAAATTCATCTGCTGATATGTTCTTTCTTGAAACAATTGGTTACATAGTTACATAGTTAAATTGGGTTGAAAAAAGACAAAGTCCATCAAGGTCAACCCCTCCAAATGAAAACCCAGCATCCATAAACACACCCCTCTCTACTTTTAATTAAATTCTATGTACTCATACCTATACTAACTATAGAGCTTAGTATCACAATAGCCTTTGATATTATGTCTGTCCAAAAAACCATCCAAGCCATTTTCTGTAAAAATGTATTGCTGCAAAGAAGATAATCACCAATTACTGTTGCTGCCATTTCCTTCTTCTTGTCTTGACTTCCTGTTTATGGATTTCCCTGGCTGCCAGATCAGCAATCAGAAAATAATCACTACATTGTTTTAATACAACAGATAAGTACAAAGTCTCTGCCCTGAGAATACCAAGATGGTCTGCGTTGGTGCTGCCGGTGAAGAAGGTCAACTTACCTCCAAGGACAAGCTTCATACATTGCATACTATGCTTCCTTCATTTCAGGAACCCACAGTGAAATATTTATATATATGTCTGGGGTCTAGTAATTGCACTTCACAGTAGAGTTCAAGTTTTTCTTAGGTTCTCTGATAATTCCTGTCTTGTATTTTGAACCAGGCTCAACATTTCTTTTAAAAAAAAAAACCATAGAGCAGTATTTTTTTTAAATGTATGTGTATTGAAAGTCATTGTTGAAAAGTTACATAAACTTCTCAGGTATTACTCCTTGTCATAACAAGCAGCAGATGCCAACTTTGAAATGCATTATCATGTGATCACTTGGCGAGAAGGGGCATTGGTGCTTAGGGACTTGCTCTTAAGAAGAGGGGATGCCAAAACAATGCCTCTTTTTTTCCCTCAATGACCTAAATAATGGAACGCTTTGGGGAATTTAGAATATGCCCCCTGCTTTTAGTCTATCAGACATTGTAAAAAAAATATGGGATTTAAAAGCAGGCCGTTGTAACAGCTACACTTGAAACCCTATGGTTGTCTGAGCAATACGTCTGTTTACATTGCCATTTTGTTGATTTTTTGTGACAGCGCATGATTCTTAAAATTCTTATTGTTATACTGTATATTCAAGCAAATGTTCAGCAAAGTCTTCCAAAAAAAATATTGGAAAGACCAAGTGCCACTTTTCAAGATTCTGATGGATCTTTGATGAATAAACTATGAAATCAGATTGCACATATTATAGAATTTAGTATTGAGTTAAAGCTCTATCAATGTCACATTTAAATTGCTGTGCTAATTTAAAAGTAACTAGAGGATAATGTGACCACAATTGAATAATTTTAGGGCCACCAAATATTTCTGAAAAGTAAATATTTCCGAAAAGTTTTCCAATCTGGGAGAGAGAGGCTCTTGGAAAAAGCTGGAGTTGCTCCGTGGTCTTACAATCATGTTAAAGCAAATACCACGGAACCTTTGTTTGATTCCACAAAGTACCTAAGTAAGTATCAGCAGAATAAACGCTGAATTCCTCCACGTTCACCACGAGGAAAAGAGCCGCACTTCCGGTGTACGGCAGAAATTGCAACGACTGTCTGAAACAGGAGCCTTCTACTCTTACATCAAGAACCGGTGGATTTCTCACTACCCGACCGGCATAACGATAGAAGAGGGCAGCCGCACCAAATTACAACCTTTCGGTTCTTACACGCTCGGTTTGAAAACCATTCCGGTACTGCTACCGAAATCCGACTGACTAAGCCAAGGATAGAGCCGCTAGAACATTCAATGCGCAAAACCTGACCACTATATGTAGATCATGTAGCGAAAGTTACCCTTATTACAAGGTTAATACACTATCGGGATTTCTTCTCTTCCTACTTTTAGGTATTTAAGTGAATCATTCCAACAATTTCTGTTTCCTGCCCAATTTTCTGTCATATACCGGTGGACCTGTGGATCCACTTTACCAACGGTGCAGCTTTTAACCCCTGTCATTTACAAGCGCATTTGCATATTTCTTTAACCCACTAACGAAAAAATATTGTTGCACGTCAAAATTCCAGTGCGTCGGACGACCATTGACTTCGATTTCTTTGCAAATTTATTGCCATTTCCCTAATTTCATGGTAAACGGCACAGATTGGCCCATCCCTTATTGTGATCAATCAGATCTATTTTTCGTAAACAAGACCAGTTACTGCTACAGGACATGCTATGGTTGCTAAGGTTTACTAGATCGAAAGAAACGCTATTATGTTTCTCCAATTATTGTAATAAACAAGTTTGTGTTAGATACCAGAATAATCCAACTACTGCAATACTTGAACATCAATCAATAAGTGAATATTGACCAATCAGGAAGGCAGTTTTCAATCATTTGTTTAGTTGCCAATCAGTTTGAAGCCTGGGTTAAAATATTTTTTTTGGCCACGCTAGGGCATTTTAGTAAAAGTATATGCTTATAGTGAACACTCTACATAGCATTCTCTTGGTGGAGCCCATGACTCGCTTTCTATACAGTAATTTTTCACTATGGTTCTCTTGTCTCTTCCTGTTGATTGGAATTCATAACCAGCACACCAAAGTAATTCAACAACCTGGGTTTTATTGTGACATAGGCAATGATTTTTCTTTTTTAATTACAATTATTAAGCTTAGAATTAATTGGACTTCAAAGCAGTTCTCCCACGTGAATTACGTTATTAGAGAAGTTGTTATAAAAGTGTCTGTGGCTTGCATTAATGAGCCCCGTACCTTCATTTTTGCATTTGTCTAATGGAATTTTTCGAAGAGAATGTGTAATTTATGTTTGTCTCCATGAGCAGTTTCAACCTCTATACCTGCCTCCTTTTCATCATCTCTATCATTTCCCATAGAAATATTGTTGCATAGTCAACATTTTGCATGGCCTAGTAACCTGAAACAGAGTTTGAAATTGGTGGGGGCATGGACAGATGGAAATGGGTACCAAACTTTTTAAACATGGGTATGCACGTTCCATCTTCATTGTTTGGATTATGGAGCTTGGGTGCTACTGCCCAGGCTGGCCTGCTGGTGCTTACCAAGATGATCACCAGTTGATCTTGTTGAACACTGACTCAGAGGTGATCACCAGGGAAGGGAAATGTCAAGGCATGGAGCAGGAGAAGTGTCAAGATCTGGTGTGATTACTTGAGTGGGCATTTTATTATCTGGATAGAACTTGTCATGCAATGGGTGTTGATAAAAAGCAAGCATCCATTCCAGGGGTTCTTTGCAGGTGTGTGTACTGGCTAATGGGGCCTGAATGTAGGGGGAGATCTGTCAATTGTTACAGCTAAACTAACACTGCACATCCCAGCTCAACAAGAAGTGATGATGCCAATGATAGTGGGCACACAGTTACAACTACATGGACTAATGATGCACATCAAGATGGTAAATCAACTGGAGACGTGGCTAATGGATCCTTCAGTAGAGAATCTAAGAAAGGGCTGGGAATTGGTGCATCATAACCAGTAACCATGTGCCACTAGTCTTGCCAGCTAGGTACTCGCCCTTTCCCCAGAGGACATCGTTTATGCTAATGAGCAGTGAAGACCTCCAAGGACTCACCAACGGACTCAACACTGAGGGCCAACTCTCACTGCAATTATAGTAGATAAGCAATATGCAGTGTGCTAAAAGTACTAGATGTCGTATAGGCCTGTGATGAAAATAAGAAAGTGGTGGTGTCTCCAGCTGCAGAAGAGCATTGGTCCCAGAAGGAACAACACAAAAACAAAGAGACATATTAATGGAAATACAAACTGGGGAATCCTAATGGGCTGCCAGCAGTTCAGATTTATTCCAGCTACTAAAACTTTCCTGCCTGTCCAAAAAAAATCTGGCAAATTCATTAGCTATTATTTGACTGCTTTGAGTTGTTGAATTCCGTTCTTTCCTATTAAGAACTATGGCTCTCAGAATCCTTACATATGCAAATAATAATGAGACAGAAAGAGCTCTGCTGACTAGATTATATTACAGGCTAACCCATGGATGAACATTTCTTTCACACGTTAAATTTTCTTATTTTCCTTTCTGATCAACTTAACAAATGCCATTTTCCATTTGAGCGGAGGGACGTTTATTGTGCGCATTGTACCCCAGTAGTAGCCAGGACCGCTGGTCAGTATTGACATTAATAATACAAACAATTCTGCAAGGTTAATACATATTAAGTTTTAACTGATCCTTAACCTTTAAGAATAAAGACAAGCTGCTAACATTTTCCAGGAATTCACATCTTATCTTAGCTTATCTTTTCAAATATCAACCTTTACGCTGCTGACTGATACCTCTGTGCGTGTGCATATCTTAACATTAAGCCAGCCATCTTTCTCTGAACAGACAGAAAAAAACGTATTAGTGGCTGATCTAAATGTTACTGGGCCCCACATCACATTCATTTTAGCCCTCCTGTAACCTGTTTTACCAATATATATCAAAATTCTTAATAAATTATGGCCCCACTGGACCCCTTTTTCACTTCTGGGTGTGCTTTCTTTACATGTAAGCAGATACGGCATCTAGTTTTAGTGGTATGAGACAAATAGGGATTAGACTACTTGTACCATTATATGTTATTTTGCCCATCAGACAATGTGTTGTTTTTTGGTATATTCAGGTCTCCAGGTCAATAGAGTCAGAAGATAAAGGGATTCACAGGAAGTGATATCAGAACTTGAAACAGTAAATTCGGGTCTATTTATTATTCTGCACATAAACACAACGTTCAAAGGTTAATTTATGATTGTTAAGCAGAGTGCTAGGTGCAAAGTCATTCAATAAAGTTATGGCACCTACTTGAGTTTGTTTATACTTGCTTCCTTTGCTTTGCAGAATAGGGTGTAGGGTGCAAGGTGCAAAGGAAGCCTGTACTTTGAGAAGGCAGAATCCCAGAATTCCTAGTTACCCATTACAATTGAAAATACTTTGAATATTCGACCATTTGAAAATCAAAGTACTGTCTCTTTAAAAAACTTCAACTTCGACACTTCGCCATCTTAAACCTGCCGAACTGCTATTTTAGCCTATGGGGACCTCCAAGAACCTATAGCCAACATTTGGCTACGTTTTTTGAAGTCAAAGTTTTTTTTTGAAAATCGTTCGATCAGTTAAATTGTTTGAATCGTTTGAATCGAAGGATTTAATCATTCGATTTTACTTTGATCACATATGGCCATATTCGATCATGATTCGACCCTTAGTAAATGTGCCCCTAAGTGTAGATACAACTTTTATTTGTGGTACCTTCAAACGAATGCTGATGGTTTTGAAGTGCAGAGAATATTCAAAGTTTGAACCTGGTCTGCATCCTAAAAAAACAAGTGGAGGTAGGCCTTAGTATCCAAAGAGAATTGGTCTGACCCTATTCCTAATTGAAGTCGGGTTAACTGGGACCCAGTGAATGAGGTTAGCAAGTAATAGACTAGCATCCTTTCATGGTAAACCCCAAGTGTGTAAGACAGTCGAGGCTAGTGGGTAAGATAAATTATGTGCTCCACCAAGGATAAATAGTGGGGTTTGTACTCCACAGTTGACATTCTCCAGAGTAGGGGCTTTGTGGTATTGCTCAAGGTAGTCTTTTCTTACTTTTCAGTGCTACAGCCAGTTTTAGAGGTGAATGCACTGTAGTGTGTGATACCAGCAATGACCCGTCAGTACATCATGCAGCCTCAAGAAGTACTGGCAGGTTTAGCTATGGGGTCATCTACCAATCCATAAGAGAGATCACAGGAACCTAGCTCCCTGTTAAATGGAGACCAGATTTCTAAAATTTTTGTAAACCCCCCCATACACACCAACACAATCATCATTTAAACATATTTATTTTATAAATAACCTGTATTTCTTGCAGTATACTGTTTCATTTTACTCTAATTATACAGTAGTATTTGTAGTCATAATATCCCAGCAGACAGCGAGCACTCGGCTAATTCTCTTGATTCTTTTCTATATAGTAAAGTTCATCAGGTGAAGATTATACTGCAGAAATCCCATTGGGTTTTTACTGTACTTGTGAATAACTGATTGCAGATAATATTCAAATTTCTAATTACAGTACCCACATTCTCCTGATCAAATGAACAAAAAAAAAGTCTTTGTAAAGGTCTCCAGCATATTTCTTTGCTCAGGTCTCTCATGTATTTACTTTAATCAAGAAAGAAAACGGGCAACTTATATAACCAGCACTATCTGCAATAATTTATCACAATGTGGATATGTTTATGGAAAAAAAGATAATCAGAAGGAAACATGAAAGAACAAATGATTTGTTGGGTACGGCATAGTATCTGGACTATGTTGCCAATGTTAAAATATTACTTTGAGACATTAAATAGACACAAATCTAAATGGATAAGGTTAAATTAAGCTCATTAAAGTTACATAGTTACATAGTTAGTTAAATTGGGTTGAAAAAAGACAAAGTCCATCAAGTCCAACCCCTCCAAATGAAAACCCAGCATTCATACACACACCTCTCCTTACTTTTAATTAAATTATATATACCCATATCTATACTAACTATAGAGCTTAGTATCACAATAGCCTTTGATATTATGTCTGTCCAAAAAATCATCCAAGCCATTCTTATAGTCATTAACTGAATCAGCATCACAACATCAACCGGCAGTGCATTCCACAACCTCACTGTCCTCACTGTGAAGAACCCCCTACGTTGCTTCAAATGAAAGTTCTTTTCTTCTAGTCTAAAGGGGAGGCCTCTGGTACGGTGATCCACTTTATGGGTAAAAAGGTCCCCTGCTATTTGTCTATAATGTCTTCTAATGTACTTGTAAAGTGTAATCATGTCCCCTCGCAAGCGCTTTTTTTCCAGAGAAAACAACCCCAACCTTGACAGTCTACCCTCATAATTTAAGTCTTCCCTCCCTCTAACCAATTTAGTTGCACTTAGTCTCTGCACTCTCTCCAGCTCATTTATATCCCTCTTAAGGACTGGAGTCCAAAACTGCACTGCATACTCCAGATGAGGCCTCACCAGGGACCTATAAAGAGGCAGAATTATGTTTTCATCCCTTGAGTTAATGCCCTTTTTATACAAGACAGAACTTTATTTGCTTTAGTAGCCACAGAATGACACTGCCCAGAATTAGACAACTTGTTATCTACAAAAAACCCTAGATCCTTCTCATTTAAGGAAACTCTCAACACCCTGCCATTTAGTGTATAACTTGCATTTATATTATTTTTAAAGTTTTTTTTTAAAGTTGTATTGTAATGGGTCAAAAGAGCACCCTAAGAGGATAGTGGTATAGCAAGAACAAGCAGTTTACATAAGTTCATGAAGCATGACCAGGAGATAGTAAGAATCTGAAGGAATACTCCGCCCTGTAAAAAGACACACCAGTGAAATTGATCTCCTCCAGTGGAAATAAGCTGAACCCCTTTTCCTTCACTTAGGCCACTGTAATTTGGGAAGTTGTCCAACTGCTCTAAGGTTTTTGGTCACTGTAGGGCTTCATGCTTGATATTGGGGCCAAATGGTACAGATTCCCAGCTCATTAACCCTATTATGAGATGGAGATAAAGGATGCCAAGTGCTCCCTCTCCTTTTAGATATTAGGGAGAGGAATTACTCATAAAACCTTGTGTTATTGAAGAATACCTCCCATTCACAGGCAGAGGTTACAGATCCAGGCTTCCTGAATAGTAGGATGGAGTAATCATTTTGGTATCCAAACAAAGGCAGGCTTTCCAAATGTATATGGGTTACCACAATGAGGTGGATGCCTCAATTGGAATTTAGCATTTGCCTTGATTAAAAGAATATCTCAGGTCTGTACCTGCCTAGGAATAATCCTACAGAATCAGTGGTCACCCCTTACTTTCCAGATGGTGTCCCATGCAGTAGTTTTAACCTAAGTGCAATCCTATAAAGTACAGACCATTAAGATTCAGAGTGTAAAGCCTACATAGTGATCTCCTATTTGGATTCTCTTCTCTTTAGAGGTCACTTCACTTGGTGCCTCTAAACCAGTGGCTCATTTGGTTGGTGTTCCATCAGCAGGAATGAAATAAAAGTCCAGATGACTCAGATAAACAGAACTTGCCTAAGACTCTGGGGAATGACAAAAGGACCTTTATTTCTGGAGGATGCTAAGCACCAAATCCTAAGTATTCCTGGAGCTTTAACAAATATTGTGTCTGGATGTAAAGTGTTATATAATACTGTGTGCACACTGTAGGAAGGTACAGGGGGTGATTATTTCATTCATTAAGATTGAAACATATAATTGTATGGCATCTTGTCTGCCAATCAAGTGCTTATTATTTATTTTATGTCTATCTGTATCTATACCGTGTGTAAATTTCTTTACATTGTCTTCCCTACAACTAGTCATGATCCATTGCTGGAAAATACTTCCCTCTGACCTAATTGTCTTCATGTATTTGAATGTACCTTCCATTTCACCTTTCTTTCTATTCTATTCATATTGAGATCTTGGGACCATTTCTGATGTTCTTTTTAATAAAACCATGAATCACCTTAGTTGTTTAGTTCCCTGCTCTGATTTTCAGTTTCATTAATATCATTCCTAAGACTTGACCTCAACAACTGAACACAATATTCAAGGTAAGGTCTTGCCGGTCACCTATAAAATGGCAGTATAACCTTGCTCTTCCTGCTTATACCTATTCCATTACAGCCTAATATTTGATTGGCCTTTCCCATCTCCTCTGTTACCATTGATAATAAATCTCATTCAGCAGATACTGATCTCCTCAAACTTATTAACCTCAATGATGAGTCCAGTCCTCCATAGACCACTGCTCAAGTGCATCACTGCACAAATATCCATTTAAGAACAAGGGCCAAACAGGCCTTTTTCCATTGTTCTTTAGCCTTGCCACACAATACTTGCCCAAGGAGACGACCCTGGAACAAGTAGTGCAGCAAAGCCAAAGGGTCTTGGTTCTTTAATGATAATATATTGATAGAAAATTACAAAGTTGGTATTTAGGATTACTGTGTTATGTGTGTATTATTTTACTTTTTGTCTAATTAATTCTGTTTCCTTTCCATCTTATTCTTTACCTAAATTTCTATCCATTCTACCATTTTGCAGTTTCTGGATCGACTTATTGTGTGGGGCACATTTGTTGAAACTGAAATTGTTCCACCATACTTACTTGGATTCCGCAGAGTATTGCTTCTGCGCCTTGCATTTTTATTCTCACTTTCCCTACAATCAATTTGAGACTTATGGGTATATTGTATAGTTGCTTTGCTCACTCATGCTGTTGTTTATTGTCTTAATAGTCCTCTTCCAGTGAGTAGAAACCACATCTTTCATCACTGACCAGTTAAAACCTTCAGTCAATGGTGCTGTAAGAATATGCCTACATTTATATCCTTGGATGTACTGTATACCATGAAAACCAACTCATTTCAGAAAGCTCTAGCATGACTTCTTCTGCGCTAAATATTTTGGTATCTAAAAAGCTACCGTATTCTTTTCTTTAGTCATGGTAACTGCAAATGACCTTTAGTTCTACCATGTCATTGTCTTCCTCAACATATTTCTATTTACAAATCCAACTACAAGTGCACACCAGCTAATATGGAAACAATGTTGTGTATGTATTAAATCTATTCATTAAAGGAACTTGTATCCAAACTTGTTCCTTTCATTCTCATATAGTTGACCTCGGCACCAGTGCATCCGTCCTACCCCCTATATATATATATAGAAAAGAGCAAAAGTGTACCTGCTGACGTTGGGAACATCTCAAGCTACTATCACCTTGAATGTGCTTATAGTTCCAGGTTTTCCTCAAAGATTGGTGACAATTGATATCTCAACAGACTTGCACCCAGAAAATCACTTCCTTGGTGCTACAGTGGAAAAAGTCATTTATAGCCTTTTGTGACAAGTTCCTGAGATAGTAAAGTTCCTGAGGTGTCCAGTTTTTAGATACCCCTCCCAACCATCATTAATAAAACTGTTTACTTTTTATTAGCAGACACTACTCTTCTGTAAAAATCTCACCAGCCCTGGGTAATTTCAATCTTGGTCTTGATTCCTTTTCCTTGGGATCTCTTGCTCCTGAAATTGTATTTACTTCAGTGAATTTGATTTTTCTGGTCCATTTAATGTTTTGATCCATTGCCACCCTATGTTTCTTAGATCATAAAGCCCTAATAGCAAGGCAATTCATTTTTGGTTTTACAAAAATGCTGACTATTAAATGTTATTTATTCATAAAACTATACAATTGGCAAGATG
This sequence comes from Xenopus petersii, assembly GCA_038501925.1. NCBI lineage: Eukaryota > Metazoa > Chordata > Amphibia > Anura > Pipidae > Xenopus > Xenopus petersii. The sequence continues at coordinate 17,026,494 of CM076674.1, forward strand.
CTTCATATGAATTATAACTGTGCCTGGATTGCTGTGGTGTCCGACATTATGTTGCAGAATCTGCCATCTGCCATATGAATTTAAGGCACAGTATGCATAGATTGTAGTGGAAAAATCAATGACATACATTGGCTTGTTCAATAGAATTCTTCTAAACTTTTAGTGTGGAGGCTACAAATCATGGCCAAAATGAACCCACTTGCCTGCATGAAATATGCCACACTGTGACCATAATTAGATTCTAATTTCCACCTCCATGAATTTTATGACTGCGATTTAACCTATTTAAATGTAAAACACTGAACTTATATTTAGAAAACACTCCAATACAGTGTTTATGAATAAACAAGTAGATATGGATAAAGGATTCGACTCTCATGACAACTTGAGGTGGAATTAAAATTGAAGACTGAGCACAATGGCTCTGTTGTTCTGGCGGATAATAACAATATCCCCATGCGTAGCTGTTGTACAGATGCTTCTTGGCTCCCTTTCTGCCCATACCAAATAGACACAGAGCTGTAAACCAATTAGAACAGCACAGATTTGTGATAAAATTATAAGCAATCTGATTTTAATATTACCTGCATTTTCCTAACTGCCATCTTCAACAGAAACACAATAATATAGAGCAGTAGTTTAAGACATCTTAGATGTATGTCACCCTTTGGGGTTCAACATTTAGGTCATTGCTACTTTAGTTCATAAAAGTGTTTAAAGATACCTAAAGCATTGGCATAAGTGGTTTTCAGCAAATGAGCATTCAATCTATAATTAAGCCAGGATCCACACTCTCCTCATCCTCTTCTTTGGTTCTATTAGGGTTAGAGGGTCCAGTATTGCAGTTTTGGGAATGTACAATGTATTTATAAACTGATAGATATGTAAGTAGGTTTATCAATCCCATAAGTCCATGTTTTTCTCCCAAGCTATGTGTACATTGAACCAGCTATTGGAAGCCATTGTTTCCACATCTTTAGGCAACAGGGCTGCCTCATGGTGGTGCATAAGATGCTGCAGTCAGGGGACCTATGGCAGAGAGGGACACTAAGATAGAAGAGAACAATTCGCAAGTCACAAAAGTTGTGGGGTTTGCATCGGAGTAGGCAGGGTTTGGGCGGATCAGGGGCATAGCTTTGACATGATTGGCTAGTGGGGTGAATCAGGGGGTGGTCATGTGTTTTTGCCCATTGGGGCCCCATTTTACCAATGGGATAATAACTCAGGTAGAAGATTATGGGGCCCCATGACTGGCCCTTAGTCCCATGGGTTGATAACTGACTGAATCCTATGCTCAGTTCAAAAACATTTGCATACCACTGCTGTTATGTGAAAAATCAGAAGGCTGCTGCATCATTCTAACTGCCCTAGACTAGTAACATCTAAATGCTGGTTGGCCAATTTATGTCCCCGTATTACAGAACAAAACTTTATTAGCAAACCTGCAGTGCCCAGATGTTTGGGCCTCTTTATGGCTGCTCTTATTTAAGCTTGAAATAGAGTTACAAAACATACATTGCCCAATGAACTTTAGAAGACACAATAATACTGGTGTACAAACTCACAATGGTCCTGTTTGTGTCTCATTAAATTCTGCCCATTGATCCTCAAGAACTCTGAGGACTCTGGTTTAAAGTATGTGTATTATTATACTGGCAGCACAGAGAATTATATACTGTATAGAGAATTCAGCATCACCACAAGTGAGTGTCCTTTGATATTGTCTTTGCCTTTGATACACGTTCCTTTTAGTTAATGGGAATGAAGAGAATACCTTTCAAGGCTTTATCATTCATGGTTCCAGAATACCATGCATATTTCAAAACTGATTGCATATCTTTTAGGCAAATGTTCCTTAGATAAGCCCTTGGTGCTTTCTTAATTTTCATTGTTCTCTGATATTTTTATGTTCAATGGGTGACTGCCACAGTCCTGCTGAAGGCACCCATACAAGCTCCGATCTGGCACCATCCTGTATTTTTGTTCCAGAGAAAAATAAAATCTTTTTAAAAATCTTGAATTATTTCCCACAATTCTGAGCTCTCTGGATAATGGGTTTGCAGCTAATAAATCTAATATCTGTATAGTGTAAAAAGTGCTTGTAGCTCTGGTTGGAGAGAAACCCAATGCTGTTGGGAATGTCTCCACATTGGTGTTTTCCTTTAGACCAATAAGGTTCCACTGGGGTTGTTCTGATCAAATGATGTCATCCAAACAAGTGTATGGTACTGCTTAGCTGGACAGTCTTGCTTTAGGGCAGTGATCCCCAACCCATGACTCGGCAGCAACATGTTTCTCACTAACCCCTTGGATGTTGCTGTCAGTGGCCTTAAAGCAGGTGCTTATTTTTGAACTCCAGGCTTGGAAGTCAGTTTTGGTTGCATAAAAATCAGGTGTACAGCTTTCTGTAGACTTCCAATCCACATAGAGGCTAACAAATGGCCAATCACTATTTGACCTTATTTGACATCCCCAGGGAACATGCTTGTGTTGCTGCCCAAATCGTTTTACCTTTGAGTGTGGATCAGGGGTAAAAGGGTTGAGGAACCTGTTTTAGGGTATCTCTCTATGTAGGCTCTATGGTATTTAAGAACAAAGTGTGTGCAAATTAGTCCTGAGGTGTAGCATTTCTAGGCTAACTCTTTGTTGATTCAACAAACTGTTAGCCTAGAAATGCTACACCTCTGGACTAATTTACAAAGTCAAGAGTGGGGTGCACTTTTGCACACACTTTGTTCTATGGGTATTTGCACTGCATTATGGCCTGTTCCCTGTGAATACAGCTCTGCTGGTGTTTTGCAGAGCTTTATTCATGAGGGGCAGGCTGTGGAACGTAGTCATCCCCCGGCCTCCTTCCTACCCCTAACTCACACCTTATACAGATGTTAGGGAGTGCCGGCAGATGCAAAAATGTACTTCTCACAAGCAGTAAAGCCAGGGCTGCCTTGGGTTTGCAGCCCTTAGTGCTCTTGCATGAGTGTCCCTCTTATGGTTTGGGCTTCTGTACCTACCTAAGGCCTCCATTGCCCTTCAGCGGTCAGAGGACAACATTTACTTTGTCTTCCAACAAACAACAGTCAAGGGTACTCTCTATTATTATCAGATACATCCTAGTACCAAGCGTATTATTACTGTAGGTTGTGAAAATAATTTTTTATAGGTTGCTTAACAGTTGTGCGTTTGCCTCATTCAACACAATGTGCAAGGTTATTACAAAAACATGACATCAATAGACATGGAGCGTTGGCTACAATCATGCCATGCCACTTGTGAAGATACCGAAGAATGTACGTAAGTTGATCATCAATGCTGACATCTGGAAATCTAGGGCACGTGAAGTGTTAATGTAACAAAGGCTCGGATGGCGTAACCACTGGCTTTAGATGGAATTTGGTGAGAGGGGGTGGGAAACACAAGCACAAAAAGGGTGTAATTCACTGTCCTTGATATTTAATCATTCAATTTCTGGTTCACTAACCAAAGCGATGTAAGTTACCCTTTTTCTGTCTTAAATGCTTATCGCTAATAGAATAGCTTGCCTGGCTACAAAGGAAATTAACATATATTTATTCCAATACAAATGGGTTCTTGTCTTTGTTCAAAGAGTGGGTTAATAGAGGACACTGGGCTGAAAGCGGTGGCGTAATTGAAACTGCCTTACCCAAGGCTATAATTTTCATATATTTGATGTCCACCAATGCATTTACTCCACTCAAGTGCTGCGCTGAAAGCTTTTTTCCCCCCCTCCCCTCTATGGAGGAATATGTATTTGAATCTGGTTTATGATAAGGGGAAAAAAACCAAGACTGTCAAAATATAAGTTTCCTACTTAAATGTTTTATTTATATATCATAATTTCATGCTTGGTGTCACCCATTTTCTCTGTGTGTATGGGATTATTATTCTTACCTATGTTTTTCATAGAAATCCTATTAAAGAGGTGAAGTGTACAAACTAATCCCTGGGAAGAATGGCAGCCAGGTGTCAGTTATTTTCTGCGTGCATGTGGAATGGCCATTGTTTTGCTGAAATTACATTTTTTTATGCCACCATACTTTTATTTGTTGGATTTTCATTAATGCCTTTGTATTTTGTCTAATATAAATTTTAAGAGGTCAGTGTATAACAATGTCCCTCTTACTTTATTTTGCCTTTCTTATATGAGGGTTTAAGTGTCTTAACTTACAGAGTCAGTTTTACATAATCCTCCATTGCGCTCAACCTGATTAGCCACAAACATCATTACAACTTCCCATATCCATTACAACTTCCTATACCCTTATTACTCCTTCTCAGTCTCTGGTTCTTTACTCTGTTCTGGGTTCCCTTCTCACCACCTTCAGATGTTTTCCTCTCTCCTTTGCTAATCTGTTCTCTATTCTCTCTTCTGCTCTGCTCTGCTCTCTGCTCCCCATCCAAGTTCTTGCCTTTTTCCCCCATATATTATTCCCTCCCCTTTGAAAACCTTCAAAATCCACATGGTGCCACTTCTGATGCTCAGCATCAGGTTCTTTGGGCACAATTTAGCTGTCAAGAAGCAGTTTTGGAAACATTCACCTTTAATGAAGGCATCAACTCAAGCACCAGTCTCAGCAGATTCTGATATACCTTGGTCATCCCCTCAATATACCTAGTCAATCCCTCGTCCTCCTCAAACACCTCCTACTTTTGCATAAGCCTACCCTCTAAACACCACTGTTACTGCAGCAGTCACTATGCGCTCTGCCCTTGAAAGTACCAACCCTACCAATGGTTGCTATGGGCATAGACTCATTGTTCTACTTTCCAGATGTTACAGGAAGACGAGAGATGGAAGGATAATTATTCAGAGCAGAACTTCCATGTTGGTATGACCAACTCTACTTGCAGATTCTGCCCTGCCCTAGAGAGGGACTAAACACTTCCTATGTCCAGGCTACCTTGAAACCCCCTATTTTCAATCAAATCTATGTAATTTTAAGAAGAAGAACAGAACTGAATGCCCCCCTCTCTTTACCACATCTGCTGACCAGTAGAACACTGTCACTCCCTTCCTCTCCCAGCTGGACCTTCACAAGTTTTTATGAAATGGATCTGTATTCTCAACATATATACCTTTTGTAGAAATAGTTGGGTGCCAGTGGTTCTTAATCACAGAGGCGATTTATCAACTGACAGCAACTTGAATAAAGCATGACAATTTGAGAGTGTGAATTTGTAGCAAGTAGTTTGCAGAGGTTCATACATCAATACCCCTAGGAGATAGTTATGATGGGAAGATACATTTTAACTAGTAATGAGACATCACAGTGAAATGAATCCCCTCGAGTGGACGCTGCTTAGGGACCCCTCAATCTGTAGTTCCTACTCACAGATTGTAATGGAATCTGAGCTGGGTGACCAAGATGGCGTCCAAGATGGTGGCTCCCTGGTTCCTCACGGACGCAGACGGATGATGCCGACCTCTTCCCGCACTCAGATTGGTCACCGGCGACGGAATGGGTGTCGGCTTCAATAATGGGCGCCGGCGTCAGTCGCACACGTCAGCGCGTCAGTCGCTGACGTCAGCGTGTCCGCGCACACGTCATGACGCCGATGCGTCCAAAATTGGCGCCAAACCTGGGCCTATAAGAGGGAACTCTGGATAATCATCAGTGCCCAATTATAGGTTTAGTTTACTACTCCTGGGTGTGATTCTTTGCGAACTTCTTGTTATTTGTGTACCGACCCTTGCCTGAATTCTTCGACCTTGAACCTCTTCTGCCTGGACTGATCCTGTTGCCTGTTTGACCATTCTTCCGTCTCATCCTCTTCTGTACTGCGAACTTGGACATTGTTATTTCCTCCCTTGGTCCTCACTACTCCTGAGGCCTTTGGCCTTACATTATAATTGGGCCATGGACCCGTCGGAGGAGAATCCTGCGCCGCCTGATGTCAGTGGAGCGCTTCGTGGTCTGGCTTCCCGGATGCAGTCCTATGAGGTACAGTACAGCAATCTCACTTTGGTCAGGCTTTGGAAACAATTCTTGCAAAGCTGTCGGCTCTACGGGCTCGTCTGACCGAACAGGAAAAGCTTCGGAGAAGGGCTGCTGGACTTTGCCTCTATTGTGGTGGAAAATCCCACTTCGCCTATGAGTGTCCAGTGAAGCCGGGAAACGCCAACACCTAGGTAAGACTGGGGAGACTTACCTGGGTGGAATTGGTCCCTCTCCCCATTCTTCTGCTCAACGCTTCCTCCTTCCTGTGCAGATTCGTTTTGGAACCCAGGCAATTTCCTCTGAAGCTTTCCTTGACTCCGGCGCAGCTGGGAATTTCATCGATAAAGTCTTCGCTGAAAGCCACTCCATTCCCCTGCGATCTTTGGCTGTTCCTCTTCGAGCATTGGCGATTGACGATCGTCCACTATCCTCCGCTACAATTTCCCACTCCACCGATGAACTTTCCGTTATTGTGGGATCCATGCACCTTGAAAGATTGTCCTTCCTTCTAATCGATTGTCCTTCTACTCCCATTGTACTTGGTCTGCCCTGGTTGAATATTCATAACCCAGTAATCGATTGGGCTTCATCTCAGATCTCCCGCTGGAGTTCCTTCTGCCAAAAAACTGTTTACCCACCAAATCTATCATTAAAGTTTCATCTGTGTCTTCCAATTCTTCTTTGCCCTTTGTTTATCAAGCCTTCTCTGATGTCTTCAATAAAAAGTCTGCCGAAGTCCTGCCTCCCCATCGTCCCTATGATTGCCCCATCGAACTTCTTCCTGGAACCATGCCTCCCAGGGGCCGCACCTATCCGCTGTCTCCTTCTGAAACCTGTGCCATGAAGGAGTACATTCAAGAAAATCTGCAAAGAGGCTTTATTCGTCCTTCTTCTTCCCCGGCTGGAGCCAGCTTCTTCTTTGTAGAGAAAAAAGATGGAGGTTTGCGGCCCTGCATTGATTATAGAGGTTTGAATAAAATCACGATTAAAAATCATTATCCCCTTCCTCTCATCTCCGAACTGTTCGACCAACTCAAAGGGGCTTGTCTTTTCACCAAGTTGGATCTTCGTGGGGCTTATAATTTAATCCGGATCAGAGAGGGAGATGAATGGAAGACCGCATTCAACACCCGGGACGGGCATTATGAATATCTGGTGATGCCATTCGGTCTCTGTAACGCTCCCGCGGTCTTCCAAGAATTTGTAAATTACATTTTATGGGATTTACTGGGCCAGTACGTGGTGGTGTACTTGGACGATATCCTTATTTTTTCCAAAAACCTTGCTGAGCACCGTTTTGAAGTCCAAGAAGTCCTTTCCCGTCTGCGGAAAAATAACTTATTTGCCAAATTGGAAAAATGTTCCTTTGAAGTATCGTCCATCTCTTTCCTTGGGTACATCATCTCTCAACAGGGTTTTAGAATGGATCCTGCCAAGATCTCCGCTATCCAGGACTGGCCTCTCCCCACCAGTGTTAAAGCCATTCAAAGATTTATTGGCTTTGCTAACTATTATAGACAATTTATCAAGGGGTTTTCTTCCAAAATTGCTCCCATTCTTTCACTTATCAGAAAAGGGGGTAAGCCTCAGCAATGGCCACCTTCAGCTTTGGAAGCATTCAAGGATCTTAAAACTTCTTTTTCTTCTGCCCCCATTCTCAGACACCCTGAACCCTTCCAGCCATTTTTCATTGAAGTCGATGCCTCAGATGTCGGTGCCGGAGCAATTTTGTCCCAATGAGCGTCTACTGATGGGAAACTTCATCCTTGTGCTTTCTTTTCTAAGAAATTCACCTCTTCTGAACAAAATTATGATGTTGGAAATCGTGAGTTAATGGCCGTAAAACTTGCCCTAGAAGAATGGAGACATTTGTTGGAAGGCTCTTCTATCCCTGTGACCATCTATACAGACCATAAAAATCTTGAATATATCCAATCACTCAAACGCCTCAACCCTCGTCAGGCCAGGTGGGCACTATTCTTCTCCCGTTTTAATTTCATTCTAACTTTTCGGCCTGGTGCTAGAAACAGGAAGGCAGACGCTCTTTCCAGAAGTTTTCTTATTGAAGATCTCGCTTCCGTCGAACCAGAGTCCATTGTACCTCCTACTAAGATAATCGCTGCTCTATTTCCATCCTTGGCCTCCCAGTTATTGTCAGTTCAACCTTCTGCTCCTGTAGGAACCCCTCCTGGTGTTGCCTTTGTTCCCCCTGAACTCCGTCATTCCATTTTGGTTCAGTCCCACAGTTCCAAGCAGGCCGGGCATCCTGGAATCAAAAAAACCACTGAACTTCTTTATCCTCTTGTATGGTGGCCTTCCCTAAGAAAGGATGTCAAAGACTTTGTTTCTTCTTGCTCTGTATGTGCCGTATCCAAGTCTGGGCGTTCCCCTCCCAAGGGGTTACTCTTACCACTACCCATTCCTTCTCGCCCATGGACTCATTTATCTATGGACTTCATCGTGGACCTCCCTAACTCCTCTGGTTACACTGTTATTTGGGTGGTAATTGACAGATTCAGTAAAGTCGCACATTTTACTCCTCTTCGAAAACTTCCCTCTGCTCCTGAACTTTCTTCATTATTCATTACACATTTTCCGCCTCCATGGTTTCCCTGCCGAAATTGTCTCTGACCGTGGTTCCCAATTTGTTTCCAAGTTTTGGAGATCCCTGTGTAAAGCCCTTGGTGTTTCTCTTCAATTTTCTTCTTCATACCATCCACAGTCTAATGGAGCAGCAGAAAGGGTTAACCAGGCCCTTGAACAGTTTCTTCGATGCCATGTATCATTGTGCCAAGACGATTGGGCGGATCTGCTTCCATGGGCTGAATTCGCACATAACAATGCATTACACGTTTCCTCTGAAAAGTCCCCTTTTTTCTGTATGTATGGTCTTAACCCTTTGGCTTTTCCTCAGGACTTATTACTTACCAATGTCCCTGCCGCCAATGACCAAGCTGCCCACATGTCGGCCATCTGGCACGCCACGGTCGTCAATCTGGAAAAAAGTTCCCTGGTCCAGAAAAGGTTTGCGGATCAAAGAAGAATCCCTTCCCCTTTGTATGCACCTGGTGACAAGGTTTGGCTATCCACCCGGAACATTCGTCTCAAAGTCCCCTCTCCGAAACTTGGTCCCAAGTTTATTGGTCCCTTCTCCATCTCTGAGATCATCAACCCGGTGGCTGTCCGTTTACAACTTCCCTCGGAAATGCGGATTCCTAACGCCTTCCATGTCTCCTTGCTCAAACCTGCAGGTACTTCTTCTTCTTCTTCTTCCTCCTCAGCTCCTGTCTTTGTGGACGGTCATCAAGAATTCGAGGTTAAAAGAATCCTGGACTCCCGGATTTCGAGGGGCACCCTACAATACCTCATTGAGTGGAAGGGGTTCGGCCCTGAGGAGTGCTCCTGGGTAAGAAACTCAGATGTCCATGCCCCTCTCCTGGTCCAAAAATTCCATCGGCAATTTCCTTCTAACCCAGGTGGTCCTGAGGCCCCCCCTAGGGGGGGGGGTACTGTAATGGAATCTGAGCTGGGTGACCAAGATGGCGTCCAAGATGGTGGCTCCCTGGTTCCTCACGGACGCAGACGGATGATGCCGACCTCTTCCCGCACTCAGATTGGTCACCGGCGACGGAATGGGCGTCGGCATCAATAATGGGCGCCGGCGTCAGTCGCACACGTCAGCGCTTCAGTCTCTGACGTCAGCGCGTCCGCGCACACGTCATGACGCCGATGCGTCCAAAATTGGCGCCAAACCTGGGCCTATAAGAGGGAACTCTGGATAATCATCAGTGCTCAATTATAGGTTTAGTTTACTGCTCCTGGGTGTGATTCTTTGCGAACTTCTTGTTATTTGTGTACCGACCCTTGCCTGAATTCTTCGACCTTGAACCTCTTCTGCCTGGACTGATCCTGTTGCCTGTTTGACCATTCTTCCGTCTCATCCTCTTCTGTACTGCGAACTTGGACATTGTTATTTCCTCCCTTGGTCCTCACTACTCCTGAGGCCTTTGGCCTTACACAGATAAGTGTTACATGGGAAGTTCTAACTCCAAACAACTTCTGCTCGTTGCAGAGAAGTACTGTTTTTCTAAGCAGGCCATTTTATCTCTAAGGTGGTGACCTTAGAGCTCAAAGCTTAAACCTGGGGTCTTGTTCTCCAAGCTACCAGGTGGAGGTGAAGACGAAGAGAATGAGCCATGTGAGCATATAAACAAGCGCCAATAATTAGTCACAACACCCCTGGGCCGATTGGGAAACCTTCCTTCAACAGGCCACAGGTTCCAGATCATGTACTTAAGCGAGAATAGCCTTTATGGTCTTCACCATGAAGATATTTAATCCTCCTAAGACAAACTGAGTGTGACCTCCTCATATATAATAGGGACAATAATTAGTCACAACACACCTGGGCCAATTGGGAAACCTCACTCTTAACAAGCCACAGGTTCCAGATCATGGCCTTCCTCAGAATTAAGCAAGTATAATCTTTTGAGTCCTCACAATGAAGATGTCTAATCCTTCTAAGACTGAGTGTGGCCTCCTCAACATGAGCATGGTAGTGTGCCTAAGACAATAGTAATTATAGCAGAGCTTTTTATCCTGTGCTTTTCTCACAGCATACAAAGAAAGAGGGGATACCATACCCAACACATGTATTCTCCTGTACTAGGATCAACTATGCACAAAAACAATTGAGTTTAAAGTGTTATTGTGTTGTTCTCTTTCTATGTAGGCACCAGAGATCTTGCAGATGCAAAGAATCTTTCTTGCTTTGCCGTTTTTGATAGAAAGGAATTATCACAAATGTACAATACCAAAAATGTAAATACATCGTTTAGATAGCTACAGTATATTTTATTGCTGCTGAGTCATGAGCTTTTGACTGGGAAGAAGCAGGCCTGTATCCCCTGTAGTTTGATGAGGATATTAGCGGCCTTCAGATAATATGACAGGTACAGACCAAGGGAGAGCTTTGTTGGAAAGAATACTGTCTGTCCTTTCCCATGCTCTTTGACGGAAACAAAAAGATAAAAGGTAAATTGACAGGTTTTGGCAGAAACATGTGCTGGATAAGGTCAGGCAGTGCGATAAACCCCATCATCGCTGCTTGGTTACAGTACAGTATAGGGAGGAAACGTAATGAAACAGAATAATTCAAATGAGTAATACCATTAATTTATCAGCTTTACCTTTCTAATTCTGGCACTTTATATACAACTGATGTAGCCAGGCAAATGTTAGGGAATGTTTAAAAAATATGATTCCGGCATTGACGCACTGGAGAGCGTATCACGTTTAATGATTAGTGTTAATAGGATGACGGAGACTTGAATTACAACATTTAGGGGCAGATTTATCAAGGGTCGAATTTCGAAGTAATGGGAGGTTTTTTTGCAGCTGAATAGGCTGTATTTGATCATTTAAATCGATGTCAAATCGAATTAGATTCAAAGTATTTTAAAAAAGACTTAGGGGCAGATTTACTAAGGGTCGAATTTCGAAGTACAAAAAACTTCGAAATTCGACCATCGAATAAAAAAACTTTTCTTTTTCAACAAATTTGGCAATCCTGCGGTCAAATAAAAATCGTTCAATCGAACGATTAAACCGTTTGAATCAAACGATGTTTACCGATCGATCGAAGGATTTCTTTTCAACCAAAAAAAAACTGCGGAAGGTCCCCATAGGCTAACATTGCACTTTGGTAGCTTTAATTTGGCGAAGTATGAAGTCGAAGTTTTTTTTAAAAAGACAGTACTTCGATTATCAAATGGTCGAACGGTCGAACGATTTTTCAATCGTTTTAATTGAAGTCGAATATAGCCTAATCGATGGTCGAAGTACCCAAAATTTTACTTCGAAATTCGAACTTTTTGACAATCGAACCATTCACTCGAGCTTAGTAAATCTGCCTCTTAAAGTTCACAAGTAAATCAGATACAAAATCCATTATCTATGTGGATCTTATGTAACATGGTTGTAACTGATTTATATCGGAAAAGCAGCAATGCTCTTTTACATGCCAAAAGTGAACATGATAAACGTTGGATTAATAATATTCCCTATGGACAGTTCCTTAGGGCAAAGAGAAATTGCTCTAATGACACCCTATACCAATCTCAGGTAAAGATTTTAGAGACAATTTTTCAAGAGAAGGAATACAATCCTCTTATCATGTCAAAAGAAAAAGCTGCCAAAATGAATAGGAACTCCCTACTGAGAACCAAAACTACAAATACTGAGATTAGCAGCAAAATTCCATTTGTCACTAAATACAGTGTTTATCGGACAAAATAAGTAACATCATCAAAAGACACTGGCAAATAATTAAAACAGATCCCACCTTAGAAAAATATGTGGAATCAAAACCAATCATATATTTTCGAAAAAAAAACATCATTAAAGAACATGTTAGCGCCTTCAAACACATTCAGCAGTCTTGATTATTGATGGGCGAAGTTCTCCCGTTTCGCCGAAAAATTTGGCAGAAAATCGTGAAATTGGAAAGCCCCCCAAAAAAAACGTGAAATTCTAAAGTTTTCACTAAAATACGTGCAATTTGAAGGATTTCACTCAAAAATCGTGAAATTTGAAGGATTTCACTCAAAAATCATGAAATTTGAATGAATTCACTTAAAAATCGTGAAATTTGAAGGTTTTCACTTAAAAATCATGAAATTTGAAGGATTTCACTCAAAAATCATGAAATTTGAAGGAATTCACTTAAAAATGTGAAATTTGAAGGATTTCACTAAAAAATCATGAAATTTGAAGAATTTCACTCAAAAATCATGAAATTTGAAGGAATTCACTTAAAATCGTGAAATTTGAAGGTTTTCACTTAAAAATCGTGAAAATCTGACATTTTCACGAAAAATCGAGAAAACTGGAAATTCACGCCGGAGAATTTTCACAGACGAATTTTCACGGGAGATTCGTGAATTTATTCGCTGACGGCAAAACGTGGAAATTTGCCGCAAATTCGTGCCAGGCGAATCTATTTGCCCATCACTAGTCTTGATAAAAATGACCATTCCAAGAGCAATTTGAGTTTGAAAGGCACATTCAAATACTTTAATAAGAAATGCAGAGCCTGTCAGTATGTACAGTAGCTCCATGTGACTTTCAGTATATTGGGCCTGCCAGAACCTAAAATGTTCTATAATTGCAGAACAGTGTTTGTGGTATATGTACTAATATGTGAATACAAACTATTGTGTATTGGTAGAACAAAGAGAGCAGTGGGCACACGCATTCTATTACATGTAAATAATATTTTCAAAAAACGGACAAATCATAGTGTCCCAAGACATTTTAAAGAATCACATTGTACAGACCCAAGGAAACTAAGTTATGTGGTACTGGTACATATTACACACACATATAAAGGGGGAGATCGACTAAGCAAATTAAGACAGAGGGAAACCTATTGGATGTACAAAATGAACACATTAAGTCCAGGAGGCCTCAATATTGATCTTGATTTAGCTGCTTTTAATTGAAACATTCATAATATCCACATTTTACACTGTCTTAATTTTACATTGTATTTTAGAAAGGGTTTTGATATGAATTTGTATATAAATAGTGATGGGGAATTTGGGGCGTTTTGATTTGCCGAAAAATGCACAAATTTCATGCGAATTTTGCGAAACGGTGGAAAAATCGTGAAATGGCGCCGGTGTCTCGTTTTTGATGCCGGCGTCCATTTTTTTGACGCCAGCGATTTTCGCCGTCTAATTTTCGCGGTGGTTTCACAAATTGCTGGAATTCGCTGCGAATTCGCACCTGGCAAATAAATTCGCCCATCACTGTATTTAAACAGTAAGATTATGTCAATATATAAGTGTGGCTATGCAACAAAATGTTTAAGAATAACATGGGGTTTAAGAATAACATAAAAAAATGTTTCTTATGTTATCACTGCTTTGTGCTAACCAGACAGTGTCTAAATGTTGATAATTATATGCATTACAAAACCCCTAGCCAAAGGGGAATGCACCTGGCACAAAACCACAGGGGTCCTACAGAGGATCATGGGAGTTGTAGTATAAGTGCTAAGTAGAGAATGGTAGGAGGAGACATGTTGCAAAAAGGCTTTAAATTGGGAACCAACGAGGGAGCCACACCCTCCCTGAGGAAGTGGACCGGAGTGTACGAACGCGTAGGAAAGGAGAGTGTGGCCTAATTGCTACTCCCGACATTTTTCGTCCGGCGGAGATCGGTCGTTTGGGCGATCGGACAGGTTAAAAGATTTCTGTCGGCTGCCGATAATATCTCTGCGTGTATTGCTGATCATACGATCCTCAGTGGGAGACTGTCACCAGCTTTTGTCGGACATAACTTTCGTACGATTGCTGTCAGGGGCAGAACATCGTCTGATCTGTTCTTAAACTACTTTATTTGATCCGAATGGTTAGTGGCAGGTCGGGAGATGGGGAGGTCCGATTGTATGTTGATTCGTACGATCGGATCTTTGCGTCTGTGGCCAGCTTTAAACAGCAATTCGTCAGGTTTTATATGGCGAATGGTAAAGTTCAATATTCGATTTTTTGAATTTTTTTCAAATTCAAATCAAATTATGACTATTCCCTAGTCGAAGTACACGAAAGTTGGTTGAAATTTGAATTTTTTTACTTTGAATCTTCACTTCGACCCTTGATAAATCTGCACCTTAATGTATTTATTATAACCATATATAATTGCTTTTCATTTACTGTTGAAATGATCCAATAACCAATCAAAGCACAATGGACAAATGCTGTATTAGAGGGAGACGAATCACTTGAGAATCACTTTGCCAAAACGTTCGCTGTTTCAAAATCAAATGCTCCCATTTCATTGCTTTTCTCCCAGGGAAATTGTTTCTAGATGAAAATGTATCAACATTCTCAGTTTAGTGGTTTATGAGGTTTTTGAAGTTCTTCAGTTATTAGTGCTGCCCCAGCAGACTCCTGCACTGAAATCTGTTTTTTAAAAGCGCAAACAGATTTTTTTGTATTAAATTTTGAAATCTGACATGGGGCTAGACATATTGTCAGTTTCCTAGGTGCCTCCAGTCATGTGACTTGTGCTCTGATAAACTTCAGTCACTCTTTACTACTGCACTGCAAGTTGGAGTGCCCGCAAATTGTGCACAAAGCTTCAGAGCAGGCTGAACAAAATACTGCCACTCAAGCCATACTTCTATATGTAACATGTAACGTGTTACAGGAGTTGCATGTAATGATCTTTAGTCTCCCAGACTTCCTTTATCTCAGGGTATCTCCATTTTAATGAGTTCCCAAGAAAGTAAGCATTTCTAGTAGTGAATATATTATCAGTTCAATCTTTAATAATGTTGATCTGTTTAGTCACATGGTCTTAACTTAAAATGGAATTGCTCATTATGATGGACACTCATGTACAAGAAAGGAAGTGTACCCCTCTTCTGCTACTGAATGGAGTCCAACACTGACTCCCCTATTAGGTGTTACAAGATTCTAGGGTCTCCAATACCAGGAGCTCTGCTTCCATGAGGCCACTAATGCCTGAGGGCACAAAACGCGTAAGGCCATTAGGAGAAATTTGGATAAATCGTTTTTAACTTTATAATTGTAGTACCAGTGGAATTTATAGTGTCCTGGAGCCCCCTTCAATAGTATTGTTGTTGTTTTATTCATTCACCTCCCCCCCCCCGAGCTTAGGATCTGGGATTGGTGCACCTAGACCACGGTTTCAGTTTGGTGACTTTCTCAAAATGAGTTATTTGTGGCACTTTTCTGGTTGTGAATGGAGCTGAAAATCTTGCCTCAGGTGGCAATGCCCTGCAAGTTATCAGCCGTTCCAGGTTGTTCAAGATCCATGCAATTAAGAGTACAAGTGAAGCTCACCTAATCTCTTGGTTGGATTTTCCCACGGGGTATCCTGTGCGTGATATCCCAATAAGGTCAATCTGTAGAAATATGTAGAGGTGTGGGACAAATCCAAGGCAGCAACTGGACTGCAATAATTTCTTTATTGGGGATAGAGGTACACAACATGTTTTGGGCGCTGACAAAGGGCGCTGCCCGAAACATGTTGTGTACCTCTATCCCCAATAAAGAAGTTATTGCAGTCCAGTTGCTGCCTTGGATTGTCCCACAGCTCTACATATTTCTACAGATTAACTTCAAGAGCCAGTTGTGATCTCTGCACTAGCGATGCGAGCCCCCATCCATCCAACCTGCGATGAAGTCCCGAAAACTAGAAAGTCCACCTCTGGCAGCCAGGGAAAGAGAATGGCAGTTATTATAACAGAATCACATATCTTCACCCAGGGATTGGACAGACCATGCTTTAACGTGCCCCCTAGGAACCCTGGAACAGTTTATAAGCAGGGAAAATGCAAAATTTGGAGTCACTTTGGTACATATGGCCTGAATTTACACAGGAATACTTCTAGCTTTAGATCTGATCTGCTGGGGAACCTCCACTTAAGTGTCAATTTCTTCAGAGTCCCAATAAGAGTGGGATTTGATCTTCAGAGGCCAAGCAAGGGATCTGTTTTTTCCCCATTCTGAGAAGAGGGACAGGGTTCCCTATTATTAGCCACATGTATTTAGCTCAGGAATTTCTCGGGCTCTTCTGTACAGCTCATAGGGACAGGGACTCCTCTTCCTTCCTACCTAGAAATAAGACAAAGTACAGAAATGCTTCTCCAATACATACTTTCAACATAGATTTCCAGCATAGGGAATGGGTAGAACAACAGGAGAAGGGAGAGGAGGAGAAATAGGAAAGTAATAAACAGGGAGGAAGAAATAAAATGGACATAAGGATATTCATGAGTACAGGCCCGGATTTGTGGCGAGGCCACATAGGCCCTGGCCTAGGGCGGCACATTTTTGGGGGCGGCATGCCGTCCAGCTGCTCTGTGGGGAGCCTGTGCTCCCCAGTGCGTGTGGTAGTGCGGGCAGGCACTAGGACCATGCGGAGCGCATGGCGTAGGGGCGCCCGCCCAGCGAATCCGGCGCTGCATGAGTATAAAAAATATGACCCAGACACTCATGAATGTGCTAACTGCAAAAATCCAAATCGCCATGATTTTACCTAAAATGCAGAGTTCCAGTGTGATAGCAGAAATTTTGGAAAATAATGTGTGTCACAACCAGGGTGCGATTAAGCAGCAGTGTAGGTGCTAATTAGTGTTGTATTTGTGTTTTTATAACATCAGTGTGTGTAAATTGTGTTGCAATGTCGACATACAACTCTTTTGGTGCAAGTCCGTGACATGTGTAGGTGCAACATACAAAGGGAAGTAGGACCTCCTTGCACCAGGTATAGATTCCAAATATTCCCTGCACCCTTGTAGTTCATCTGGCAGCTGAAATACACACGGCTATTTATTTCCCAACTTGTAAATAGAAGTTTGAGTTTGTCTATTTGCCAATGCTCCAGCCTGAAAGAACTAGGAAACCAGCTTCTGGGAAACGGCCAACGAAAAATGCAGCTTCTGATTCCTGCTGAAAAGACCTGAGAATTTCCCCAGACTGAGATGTTTATTCTCAGGACACACTATTAGTGGTAGTTTTATTTTAGCTTGGCATACAGCAAATTTGTAGATTTCAGAAGATGAAGCACCTATCTAGTCAGGAGGAGGTGTATGTGTGACACCAAGGGAAGTGATATATACATTAAGGGGGTTATTTACTAGAATCTTAATTTATCTCATATTTTAATTTTAAAAAAATGACCAAACTCCCATGCCCGATTTTAGCCTATTTATTAAAAAAAACTAAATTTAATCGGATTGCGGAAAAACTTGATAAAACCAATCAAAAACCCAAATCGCTCAAATTTTCCATGATTTTTCCCGAATTTCTAAAATTTTTTGTGATTTTGCTGGAAAACCTTAAAAAAGTCGGATTTTCAGACTAAATCCAGCGCAGACAATACAAACTGATATAGGTGGCTGTCCATTGACTTATACAGGACCTCAACAGGTCTGAGATGGTGGATTTTCGGACTCAAGCTATTTGCAGCATCGGGTTATAATAAATCTCCAAAATTTCAAGTTTTTTCCCTCTAAAAATTTGAGTTTTCTATTAAAAAGATTTTGAGATTTCAAGATTTTGAAATCCCTAAAAGTTACCTACAGGTCATGTCAATGGTTTTTTGCTGTCAGTAACTGTTACTTGAAATTCCTATCCTTACAACCGGTATGTTGCCAACCTGACTGTCCCGTCTCAAACTGTCAGTTTCTAATGCTAATGGACAACTGCTTCACAAATATGGCTGTCCCCTCATAGAGGAACATGGGGATCAGATATAAAATATAAAAGCATCAGGCAAATACCTTTATGGCAAAATTATAAATAGTAGGCAAAGATGACGTTATGATACATGTAAAACATGTTTTATTTTTTGTTGTCAGTATCTGTTTAAATTTGTCTTTGATTCCAAGGGTATTCTATAAAAAAAAAAAAACCATGGGAGGGAAAACTGGAGATCTTGTACTATTGTATGGCATTGCTTTCTATGTTCTACCATACATCATGTATCCTGTATCATGTATTTTTCTTGATAGGGACGGTTGTGTGTGAAAATGAATATTACTGAATCCATTAACATATGTTAAGGTTGTTGGGTGAAATAATGCAGATCTCTTGTGAAACTGTATCCTGAGCTGGAACCAATGTAGCAGAAATAGTGCCGGCTAAGGTGTTTTGTGTTAGAGCTGGATAGAATAGATGCGCCCAGATTTGCAATTAAAGATCATTTGAATATTGCTTGAATGAATGTCTAAGGCTAATGCTGGCAATAGACGCAAAGATCCTATTGTACGAATCGAGGATTCATACAATTTGCGGACCGTGTGTGGTGAGTCCCGACATTTTCTGTCCGACGAAGATCGGTCGTTTGGTCGATCGGACAGGTTTGATTTTGTCCCGACCGTCCCGCCGGAGCCCATTGAGCTCTCATCGTAATCTGATCATTCGGCCATAGGGCAAACATTCAGATTACCCCCGATATAGCCATGCCCATAAGTGGCATATCGGGGAAAGATCGGCTCGTTTGGCGATGTCGCCAAACGAGCAGATCTTTTCGTCTATGGCCACCTTATGGCTTGTGGATATCCCAAATCCATATACGGTTATGGGACCTGTTATCCAGAATGTTTGGGTCCTGGGGTTTTCTGGATGACAGATCTTTTTATAATTTGGATCTTCATACCTTCTTAGTTGGGATCAAGTACAAGCTACTGTTTTATTATTACATAGATAAAGGAAATCATTTTTAAAATGTTGGATTATTTGGATAAAAGTCCATGGGAGATGATCTTACCCTAATCTGGATAATGGGTTTCTGGGTAATGGATCCCATGCATTATATTTGTGCATAGCAGGGTACTCCATAATGCCAACCACACACTGCACATATATATACTGCACATATATACACTGCACATATATACACTGCACATATATATATACTGCACATATATACACTGCACATATATACACTGCACATATATATACTGCACATATATACACTGCACATATATACACTGCACATATATATATACTGCACATATATACACTGCACATATATACACTGCACATATAGATTTTCTGCATCAAGTGCAACCACGTATAGTGCTGTTCAAGTCATGGTTCTGTCAAAGCACCGTCAGTCCCTTGTTGCCAGCCCTACTAGCAGTGTTGGGTGTTCCCCTTTAAGTCAACTTTTAGTATGTTATAGGATGGTTTATTGCAAGTAACTTTTCAATAGGTCTTCATTATTTTTTTTATAGTTGTTTTAATTATTTGCCTCCTTCTGACTCTTTCCAGCTTTCAAAGGCTACAAATATATTGTTATTGCTAGTTTGTATTACTCATCTTTCTATTTGGGCCTCTCCTATTCTCTTATTCAAATCAGTGCATGGTTGCTAGGGTACTTTGGCTCCTAGCAATGAGATGTTTTCATTCTATTCAATCCTGTTATTGGGGTGACCCAGCGTAGGCAACGCTCTGTTCAAGGGGGTAGCTTCGGGTCTCCGTCTCTGAAAATAAGTGCAGAGATCTGATGCAATACACCAATAAAGTGGCAAACATGGCCGACGGCAGCTTTTTATCACTTTACACTTTTGCCTTCCTTGCTGTGAATGACCCTGATACTGATGCTCTTCACAAAGGTACATAACTCCATAGCAACTAGCAGCAAGTACCTGTCCTCTTGCGCTAATGAAGGAATGATCAGAAAAGAAGGATTCCCTTGGCGGCTTGGGTCCATTGCTTCAACTGCACTTTCTGTCCAAAATCGTGCTTTTCATAACATACAGTACATAAATAAACCATTACATGTCTCGTCTGACCTTAATTCTGTGCCCCCAGCTTGTTTTGCAAGTCTTTAGTATTCTGCTAATGTCCCAATGCCTATAATAAGCTGTCAGCCGTGGTTTTCTGCTTTTTGCATCTTAGAAAAAAATTAGAAGTGGTCTCATTTTGTGATGGTTTTTATATGGGATTCTTATCATTCACTGTCAGAGTTGGTATATGGCAGCTGTCAGTAGGATTCCTCAATAAGAACTGAGGAGGGAGTGATGACTATAGCAGGTAACTCCATCCATTTGCACCACATCTGTTCCCTACAGTAGAGTCCTGCGCAGGTCCATGTTTTGAAACCTGTGCTTGACCCGTACCCGCATCTACAACCCACAATTTGTCTTGTATGTTCCCGCTACCTGACCCAACCTTCAATAGGCCAATTAACCTTCCGACATTTGGGTACATGAAACCGGAAGTGATTTCTAAATCTTCTATAAAAAAAATTAAAAACCACAAGGGAAGGTGGGAAGGATCAAGGCCGCACTTTTGTTGGGTACCCAGTTGGGTTACCCATGGACTGCACACACGGGCAAGGAGTTGAGGACTTTTTGCCCAAAACCAGAGCACTTTGTGGGTATTCCGTGGGTAGAACTTTACCCTACAACCCCAGATCCATGTCCATCCTGGCTTCATGTGTCATCTGCCTGATCAAGGGACCTACTGTGCTCAATGATTGCTGACGTTCCACTCATTTTACTATTTCCAAAAGAAAAAAGTTTTAACCTCCCATAGATACTAAAGCCTGAGCAGAAGCATCAATGAATCATCTCATGATTGGCACAGCACTAAATTGTGCCTGATTATTGGGTCCAGTTGTTACAATTCACTGCACAGTGTGCTTTAACAGGCTCCCCTACCAGAAATGTCTGCATCAACCAGGAGAAATGAAATTGACCAACAATGAGGTTTGAGTCACAGTTGGACACATTTAAATCATGTTGAATGCAAGAAAACATTGTACCGATGAAGGGATCGGCGTGATACATAATGGGGTATTTACTGTAAGTATGGAACTAGAAAATGAGACACAGAGACGATTAAGAAGGAAATATTACAATAGAATCACTTTCGTGGAATGATGAGGTGATGATCGTTCTTGGCCCCCACCAACAGAGGACAATGGCAGAAAAGAAATTACTAAGTACATTCTAGGAATGAAAACCTTGGAACCTATTATAGTTATGCAATGACCGGCTTTTGATTTTAAGGAACAGACTGTAAGAAAATGGAAATTATAAACACAGTCACATGGGCTAATCTGAGGCAACTGCTCTAAAAGAATTCCAAGTCCGACTTGCAGTCAAGATCACATGTGCTTCCAATTCTGTTCATGCAATTTGGCATAAGAGGCATTATGGACAGTAGTGAAAGAAGTTACTCTTGATGCAAATACAGGTATAGGACCTATCCAGAATGTTCGGGAACTGGGGTTTTCCAGACAATAGATCTTTCCATAATTTGGATCTTCATACGTCATACCCTAAGTCTACTAGAAAATTATTTAAACATTAAGGGGGGTTTTTTATAAAAAGTTCGAGTTTGTAAGGTTTGTAAAGTTTTTTATACCTCGAATAAACTCAGAACTCAAGTGTTTTCTTATTTATGAAAAAAACTTAAATCAGCGTAATCAGGGTGAAAAACTCGAATACTCCAATTGATCAAGTTTTCAGCAAAAAAAAAAAAAAACCTTAAATTGTTCGAATTGATTGAGTTTTTCAGTGAACCACCGAAAAAACTCCAAACAAACATCATGAAGACTACAATGGACCTCTGCCATTAACTTCTAAAAGAGCTCAACAAGTTTTTGGAGTATTTTCAGATGCAAGGTATTTCCAGCTTTGGGGCATAATAAATCTTGAAAAAATGGGAGTTTTTTTATCAACAGTTTTTATCACAGTGTTTTTCTCATTGGGTTTATCAGTATGAAATAAATTTTTATTAAGTCATGTTCTTTTAGAAACTTGACACTTGGTGTTTCACAAAACCCTGAAGGTGGCCATAGATGCACAGATAATATCGTACAAAAGTAATTTTCATATGATATTCAGTGCGTGTATGGTGGAAAAAGAGCCGACCGATATTGGCAGAAGACTTGGATATCAGTCGACTTGTCGATCGGGCTGGACGGAAAATTTTGATTGGGTGCCTTTGTAGGCACCCAAACATTGCCATTGTTAGTGCTGAATGGTCAGATACAGGTAGAATTCTATTGTTTCTATCTGTATATATGATGATTCAGCTCTACACGTGTGTATTGAAACCAACAATCTTTCTTGGAAAGATCTTTTCCAAGAAAGATCGTAATTCATACGTCTATGGCCACCTTAAACGAGTGTTTCAATTCAAGCCCCATGTTGAGGTCCAACATTTGGTCAAGCCCCTTAATTTCAATTATTTGCCCAAAATGCAGCCAATGGGAGATGGGCCTTCCCATAATCTGGAACTTTCTGGATAACAGAACCCACACCTGTATAGATTCTTTTTACAAACACATTTTTTGCCACAAAAAAACGCCCAATGTATTGTGTGCTGAAAAGGTCACAGCAAAAAAATTGTCATGCGGCTTGGAAAAAGTTGCTCAAAAAAGTTTCCATTGACTTGAATGCATTTTGCAAGTTTTTGATGTTTCTCAAATTGTTTGGTGAAGCAAAATGGGACAGATTAAACCATTGCAAATTTTAGATGTTTTTTTAAATTATTTGGTGAAGCAAAACAGAATAGATTCAACCATCTTGAATCTGTCCTATTTTGCTTTTTCCAAGACGCATGACAATGTTGTCTAAACGTGACACCTTACAAAATGACAAGTAGGCTCCCTACACCCTAAGCCAGTGTTTGTTTGACTTTTTCAAGCACCGTTTTGAGGTCCAACATTTGGTCAAGCCCTTCTTGGCTCATATAAAGGTGACATTTGTTCATATAACTATATATACATATGTCATAATTCCATGAATATTTAGGAACCTCCAAACTTGCCATAAATAATCTTTAAGTAAGGTTGAGAGGAGTAAGAAGGATAGCGATCAGGAATTAACACAAGGCCTCGCCTCAAAGGTGCTACAGTCTGGACCGTTACTCTGAGCCCCTAGGTGGAGGCAGCCTCATCATTTGGGAACCACTGCATTAAGCCTATGAATTCTCCATCCAGCATATCACAGAGCCAAGGGCAGTGCAGGCACTTTTTACTTTATAGAAATCACATAATCAAAAATAGATTCATGTGTTTGGTCCCTGATGGAGTTGGAATATATTATGCTGGTACATAGAGGCCAAGAGTACACGGAAAAAACAGAAAGCACGGAATACAAATGCTTAGCTAAGACGTAACTAATTGCAACCACTCTACTTCCAGAAGTTGGAAAGCATTGTCACCTATGCCACAGTACCATTAAATTCCAGGAAATTCATCTACTCCATGGAGGATTTAGAGGAGGAGAACTGAATAAGAGGATAAATCAAACTGAAGCCAAATGGAAATACCATGGCAGAACTAATGTGCCCCAATTTCTTCTGAATGAAAAATTGAATTTTAAAGCCTCTACATATAAAAAAGTGTTATTTGTCCTTTTTCTTTCTTTACACGAGTTAATAGATATGAATGAAGAAACCCTCACATGGTAAAGTAATTGTTATGGAAATATATAGGAATAAATAATAAACCAAAGGAATAGTACGTTCATATAGTCACTGGGGGTTGAGTAGTATATGTATTTTTCTAAAAAACTGTTATTGTTTTATATATGCGTTGATTGCATTGATATACAATGGAAATATTGATGTAAAATAATGATGCTGCGGCTATAAAAGCTTCAAGCGTCATGAGAATTTGTATCCTATACGTAAAACTTATTATCCTTGTTCAAATATCTTGAATTGAAAAATGACATCCAGCGATCTGCATGGTAGGATGTGTAACCTGGAATATACGGTTATATTTCTATACTAGTAACTTGCATTCAAGATGAATAGTTGACCAATAGGAACATTTATGGAGATATATGGGGAAATTTGAATGCCTCCATTCCCAGTTCATTAAGTGAAGGCTAAATTCTAATTCTGTGTATAGCACAATGCCAGACAATGAGATGCAATGAGTAGAAATGATGGATGTTCTGTAACCGCAGTTCCTAGAAAGAAAATTAAGAGAAGAAGCATGAAACGTGGTATCACCTCTTGTGTTAAACACTTTCTGGTGATTAGAAGGTTCCTGACATGCTTCGTTTCAAAGTTGTTGCAGCTGAAAGTATAACATTCACTGGCAATGCCCCTTAGCTCATCAGCTCATAATCAGAGAGAATTGTACAACTGATATCCCAAATGCAATTACATTTGTGCAAAAACATCATGTCACTTTAGACCACACTCTTTAATCAACTGAGAGTGTTTTGGAAGGAGATGTTGGACAGGCAGGCATCCCCATACTTTTGGAAGAGGGGTTGGATGGTCAACACTAGTGATGTGCGAATAAATTCTCTAGTTGTGAATTCACGGTGAATAAATTTGCGGTGAATAATTGCACGAAACTGCGGTAAAAAATTCCGCCGCATCATAAAAAATTTGCCCGGATGTCAGAATACGCGTGCATGAAAATTGTTGCGCGTCAAAATTATTCGGACGCCCATTGACTTTAATGCATCTGGACACAATAGACGCGCATATAAAAATTGTTGCCGGCGTCGAAATTGACGTGTGTAAAAATACTTTGAAATTTGACCATCGAATTGAAATACTTTGACTTTTGATATCAAAGTCAAAGTTTTTTTCATCGAATTTGGGTATCCTGCGTTCAAAATAAAATCGTTCGTTCAAACGATTCGAAGGATTTCAGCTATCGATCTAACGGTTTTACTTTGACTTCCAAAAACTTAGAAAAATGCTATAGAAGGTCCCCAAAGGCTAACATAGCACTTCGGCTGGTTTAATTTGGTGAAGTATTGAAGTCAAAGTTTTTTTTAAAGAGACAGTACTTTGATTATCGAATGGTCGAATATTCGATCAATTTTACTTCGAACCGAATTTGAAGATTAAGTCGTAGTATCCTATTCGATGGTTGAAGTATCCAAAAAATTACTTAGAGTTTCGAATTTTTTTACTTCCAAAATTCCCTCGAATTCACTTCGAACCATGATAAATCTGCCCCTTTGATTTATTTCAAATAAAGATAATTGTGGGAATTTCCAGAGCTCATCCAGACCTTGGGCAGAGGAATAATATGCATAAGCACTAAAGGGGTGTTGCACCATTTAGTGCTCTTGCACTTGTGCCTGGGGTCTTAGTAAACAATTCATTGAGTTGGGTAACCGTGGACTACCTGCAAAACAGTGCGGATGGTGCACACGTGCCCTGTCTGGTTATCCCAGCAGAATGCAGACTCTATTCCTCTTACCTCCCCCAAAAAAAATATTTTTATCTCTGACATGGTTGATCCACCTCCAGAGTAATGTCACTTATAGTTTCTTGATTCCCAGGTTGGGAAAGAAAGCTAACCCTTGCATGTATGTTCTGATAAGGGGAGGAGCATAACATATTAGTGGGTCAGGGTCAGGTTTGGGGTCAGCAGATCTGGTTCTGCCCAAACAGACCCATGCAGGACTCTAATCTGTGAACCACAAAACTACACCACCGTCAAGCAGAAAATATTAGAAATGAGGAAATCAGTGTGAAACGATGAAACACTTGTGAAACGCATTGAAGTCAATGGACATCAAAAATATTCTTTACATGTGCAACAATTTTTCTCACTCCAAATGTCTCTGTGACATTTTTGCCTCTGCAACTTTTTTGTCCTGGGCGAATTTTTTCACAGCGAATTTTTGCCGCAGTTTTACGAATACATTAGCATATGGCGAAATGTTGAATTTCGCCGCAAAATTCATGGCTGTTGAAAAAAATATCCCTCATCACTAGAAAATACACTATGAGCAATAAAAATCTGAGATGTATTTATGACTCTTTTTTTTTCGAATTAAAACTTTTATTACATCTCGCCGTAGCGCTACAGTATTCCCATCAGATCTATGGGATTCTGGTGTCACATAGTATAATACATTTATATATTAGAAAGAGGAGCATATGTGCGGGGAAAAGTCTATAAATAAATATATAAGCGGATTATGTTTATTCTCATGACATCATATTCAGCTATGCATAATATTCTCAGTTCCTAAAGTATGCTAATCCAAAACGCATACCACATTTAGCCGCCCTCTGTGTCAGATAAAAAACTGTCATAAATTGGTTGTCATTCATTCAACTTTTTCTTTTCTTTTTCCATCAGTGACAACATGGATCAAAACCTCACTGTATACAGTATGAGTTGGGCATATTGCATATTTACAGTTCTCTCTGTGCATATAATTTAACCTAATTCAGGGCTCTTCAACTGTGATTGCTATGCAACTCGTGTATGTGCCTTCCCAGGCTTCATGATTTGCACGTTTTTAAATAAAAGAGTAAAGAATTAGTCCCTTTTGTCACCATTTACCATGAACGAGTGAAAAATTGCTGTATTGCATTTCAACGAGTAAAGTGAATAGAAAAAAAAAGAAGAGGCTTATGGGAAATGAACAACAATCTTAAGATTAGAGCACTGGTGTCACTTTCTACACGTATCTGCCGCTGGAACATACCTATTAAGGCAGAACGTTTATCGACTTAGGGGCAGATTTATCAAGGGTCGAATTTCGAATTTGAAAAACTTTGAAATACAAATTCAAAAAGACCAACCGAAATTAACGTTTTCTATGGCCAAATAGATCCGTTTTCAATCAAATAGGTCAGTTTTCAAATCGTAAGGGCTCTTACTCACTGGCGTTCTGACCTGCGCTCCCCTGCGTTCCGTTTTTTGGCGTTCAGCCGCAGGGGAGCGTAGGAATAGACGCATGTCATTATTTCAAATGGGGCTGTACTCACTCAGGCGCGTGTAGGCGCCGAATGCAGGTTGAGACGCAACATGCTGCATTTTTCCTGCGTTCGGCGCCTACACGTGTCTGAGTGAGTACAGCCCCATTTGAAATAATGACATGCGTCTATTTCTGTTCCTAAAAACGGAACGCAGGGGAGCGCAGGTCAGAACGCCACTGAGTAAGAGCCCTTATAGTGCATCAGATCGAATTTGATTCAAAGTTTTTCCAAAAAAAAACACAGATTTTTTATAGTCCACCAACTGACTCCAAATAGGTTCTAGGAGGTCCCCCATAGGCTATAACAGCATTTTGGCATGTTTTAGATGGTGAATGGTTGAAGTCTAATTTTTAAAGAGACAGTACATGATAAATTTTGAAATTCTAATTTTCAAATTATTTCTAATCGAATTTGGACTATTCCCTAGTCAAAGTACACAAAAATGAGCTCAAAATTCGAACTTATTAAATTTGAATTTTCACTTTGATAAATCTGCCACTTAGAGTTGTTCAACGGCTGCTCGAAATAATTATGAGGCTTTAGAAGCCCAGATGATTACTGACTGTTGTGTAAACCCAGTTGAATAACAGTTGGTCCTCCAGGGTTCCTTGTGTCCTTGTTTGGTCCATGAGCAGAGATTTGACTATCATGATCTATCAGAGCTGTTGAACCTTATTCCTCATAACCTTATTCCGCACACACAGTAAGAATGTGGTCCTCTGGCTTGTCCATACGTAATAACTATGGCTCACTCAACCTTTTAATCACCATTGTCCTCCCAGATGAAAATTACAATGAGCACAAAGGAGGCCACTTCTCAGTAGTGATGGGCGAATTTTTTCGCCAGGTGCAAATTCGGGGTGAATTTGGGCATTTTGCTGCTGGCGAATAAATTCACGAATTTGCAGGGAAAATTCGCCGGCGTTGAAAACATTTTGAATCAGTTTAGACGCTGGCATCAAAGTTTTTTCGACGCCGTCAAAGGCTCGGACCCCAGCCAATTTTGACGTTGGCGAAGATAAACGACGCCCATTGAGTTTAATTGGCACCAGCGTCAACTTTGACACCGGCAAATTGTCGCAGGCGTCAAAACCACCGTTTCGAGAAATTTTCGCCAGTTTCGTGAATTTTGCAGGAAATTCGCGAAGTCCATGGCGAAACAAAATGGGACAAATTTGCCCATCACTAATTCTCAGTAGAATCAATGCAACATTGATATGAATATTTCAAGAAACATGACAAGAGGATGTGTGAAGTGTTTGCTATAGTGCGTTAAAGGCAATGCGCTATAAACTTTATTGAAAAGTAGCTTCCAGAGGTGTTTGATCATTTTGATTTTGGCAGTGTGGAGGGCAGCATCTCACTCTCCTTCACACATATAGTTTGTTGGGAATGGGATTATGTGGTGTGTGGGATTCACTTGGTGAGTTATTTGGATTGGGAAAAGTTGTTGGGTGGCAGGAGACATGCTTGTGAGATTGGGAAGGGGGCTAGTATCTCCTACCATAACTGAGTTCAGTTCAACCTCCTTGGTTAATCAATGTCAGACTGGGGGGCCCGGGGCCCACTGGGGCTAGTGTCCCAGGGCCCCCTCTGCCCCCCCCCCGTTGTGCCGTCGCCGTGCATGTGCGCATGTGTGCACAAGCGAACTATGTTTTTGCCGCGACTACCCGAAAATGAGAGGTCGTGGCAGGAAGAAGAAGGATCTGGGATCTGGATATGGATCTGGGGTGGCGGGGCCCACAAGAGCCAGGGGTCCACCGGGTTTTTTCCTGGTGTCTACCAGTCCAACCCTGTAGGTAACAGTCCCTGGAGACAGGGCTTTAGAGTGAGGCCTAGCCTGCTTTCACCTTGCGTAGTTGAGCTTGGTGTCTACTATGGCAAGTGGCCCATTCACTCCATTGGAGTAGACAATTATTCCTATTATTTTCCAGCTATTGATTATTCTGTTAATAAAGCTGTGGCCTTTCATATCCATCCTGGATTGTTGGTGAGTTTTTCTTGAATAAAACCAAAGAGATTGGGGGTTGGTTGGTTGGTTTGATTTAAGGAGATCTAACAACTGGGTTTCTTGACCACTATTAGCCTTAAGGTTGTTGGTTTGAATGGCATTACCCAGGAGTTTGATGTCTAAGAAACAAGGGAGCCCCAGTGTTTCCATTACTTCAAACATTTTAATCAATCAAAGATGAACATTTGGAGTTACGCTAACAACAGGAGGAAACGCAAGTGGCAAGAAATGTGCTGAATCAGCATCCAGGTGTAAGACATGCCAGGAGATCCCCTGGTATTCTTACCTCTCGGCGCGTCTCTTCCCGGTTGAGGGGGTGCAGGCACGCGCTGACATCATGCACTTCGACTGGGCAGAACTGCTGCTGGCGTCAGTCCTCTGGCGTTTGACATTGATCATCATGACGCTCGTGTTTTGACGCTGAGCGTCATAATTCGGCGAGGAATTTGAATTTTGTCGCCAAGTTCCCTTTAAAGGGGAATTCTCCATTTTGACAGTGCCCAAGCTGGCTTCTTTATACAGATCCTGCCGAAGTGTTTCTACTGTTTTGAATTCCTGTTTTTTTTTTTTACTTCTGCCTGTTATTGACTCTGACTCTAGGCTCCTGCTTCTACCCTTTTGCCTGTTCTTCAACTACGTCTTGCCTAATCCTGGCCGATACCTTGTTTACAGACTTGTTACTTTTATATGCACTTACTCCTTGTTGGTTCCGCAGCAGAAAGCCCAGGGCCCCAAAAGGGTGTCGGTGAACACTGGAATCCACAGGGGTTCCCTGTGCATCTGAGTGTACCCATTACTTTTCATGGTTCCTTATAGACGAGTACGTTACACCAGGGACCTTGCGGTGAAATACATTTCTGAATAAAAGCTAACATGCGGATGAACTGCATTTCAATACAATGCTACTTTTGCTTTGTTAGCCATGAACTTTTTTATTGCCTTTCAGAGGAGGGTCGCTGGTTTTCACTAAACAATACAGAAACGATGTTATTTTGGACCTCTTAATACTATGTCATTAGATACAAGTTGTGTTCTCCATTTGCTCTGCGCATAACTGGCCCCACAGAGAATCTGTTTCTGCAAATTCCTGAGCATCAAGAATCTTGAGCAAAGAAATAAATGCAGCAGATCCTGAATCTACCCATAGGGTCATTGCATTAACTTCACTGAGCCACCAGTTTATACTACTTTCCACTGACATTTAATTGAAATGGTTTCAGCATTATTCAAATGAATCAGGTGAAAGAGCATTCACTCACTAAGAAAGGCCCTTATATATGGATGGATCACCATGTATTGTCTAATTCAAAAATCACAGAGTGGATCTTGTGATTTGCAGGACATCCAAAGTCAACAAGATCTTACAAGACAATCTCATGAACCCTTCATTGTGTTCATTCTCAATATTCTGGACTGCAAGTACCTTTCACAAGGTCCAATGTAATATCCTGGGCTCTGGCCGTAATTTCCTTGTGACCCAATGCAAGTTATTTCCTATCTCTCTACTTTCTCTACTTTCAGGACCATAAAATCCATTACAATATTCTGGGCTCCATCTGTAAGGCCCTATAATTATTTAACAGCCTTATGCAAGTTATTACAATCCTCTCTTCTTCCAAACACCACCAGGTCAATATGTGAGTTGCCTGTGAACTCACGCAAGCAATTTAACATGTCTCTACTAGTAGGCACCATAAGGTCCATTGCAATATACTAGGTCCCACCTTTAGGTTCCTTTTCACCTTATGTAATTATATCTGCTGTAGTTACTTCAGTACCATGGGCTCTGTCTATAAGTAGGTTCCTTGAGACATTATGCAAGTTTCTCTCATTTCTCTACCCCAGGAACCAAATGAAATTGCAAGCTCTTGTGGATCAGTTTCAAAAATAGAATTAATGCAGCAGTAGAAATGATTATGGTGCCATGGTAAGTATTAAAATATTGATAATGATGTTGTCATTATGCTACAGTTAGAGAGGAAATTTGCATATTTTAGCTTTTGTGTTGTTGCAGCATTTAGTCCTGACGAAGGTGAGAGAGAGACATCAGAAAGCTGGCAGGTCATTAATGCAATTCAGCTAATGACTCCATTCACTAAGCAGGGTTAATGGTTTGAAAATGGTTATCTTTGCTATGATTGATTACAGACTAACACAAATCTGGAAGGCCACAGTGATTTTCTGATATGACGGTACATAAATTACCCACCAGATGAATATCACTATGATTTTCAGCACATCCTTCTGCAAAGAAAAAAATAGGGTCATTTATGGAGTAGAGCAAAGTGCAAATTACAGGAACAATCTGCCATTTTTTTGCACGTTTTACCCTGCCGTCCAGTTTAGTTGAGCTGCTCCAAATTAAAGTTCAGAGAGACCTGTGGCCAAACCAATGAATACAGTGCTGCCTGTGTTCAGAACTGCTGTATTCAGAGGGGAGAGGCTCATCAGTGTACCTCTTCAACTCTCTCTTTATCTGACACAAGGGGGCACATTTACTAAGGGTCGAATATCGAGGTTTAATTAACCCTCGAATTCGAACCTCAAAGTAAAATCCTTCGACTTTGAATATCGAAGTCGAAGGATGTACCGCAAATACTTTGAACGATTGATCGTAGTAAAAAACGTTCAATTGAACGATTAAAGCCTTCAAATCAAACAATTCCAAGGATTTTAATCGATCAAACGATTTTTCTTCGATCAGAAAAAGCTTAGAAACCTTATAGGGAAGGTCCCCATAGGCTAACATTGTAGCTCGGTAGGTTTAAAGTGGCGAAGTATGAAGTCGAAGTTTTTTTTAAAGAGACAGTACTTCGACTATCGAATGGTTGAATATTCAAATGATTTTTTAGTTTGAATTGTTCGAATCGAAGGTCGAAGTAGCCTATTCGATGGTCGAAGTACCCAAAAAAACGTCGAAATTTGAATTTTTTTTTACTTCAAATCCTTCATTCCAGCTTAGTAAATGTACAGAAAGTCCTCGGGAAGAAGTGCTTTTCACATTAGCACTAAGTGCCTTTCATTTCTGTCTGGTGTCATCATAAATGACCCTTAATATACGTAAAGGTCTGGAAGTGATCTTGGACTCCTAAGTATTGTTTGTTATACATTGAACCACAATCAATATTATCACTTTGCAGGTATGTTTCTTTGCACCCAACAATTCGGAACCCTGTGCTTAGACATTTTCTTGGACTTGGTTACATCCAGGGCTTCATTGGTCAGTGCACCCATAGGAGACTTTTTGGGGTTCTGCAAAACTGCATACAGTGCAAGCTGCGTCACATTGGGGGCTCGCACACCTCCCCCAGTCCCCTGACTGCCCTCTGCCACCTCCATGGGCCCCAGCCCTATTCCCCCATCCCCCCGCAAGCACATACCTGATTTTTCCCTTATTGATCGTGGTGGGGGGTGGTCAGGGAGGACAGTTTCATGCGGCCATGGAGAGTGACTCTTGGCCAGTGGGGCCCATATGGACTGGATTTTTTCCCTGTTTCCCCCTGGGCTAGTCCAACCTTGAGTGCAGGGCCGGATTTACCTAGCGGGAGCTCCTACGCCCACTGCCACTCGTCACCCCTGTTCCTTCCCCTTTAATCGGGCAACTTTTCATCGTCTGGACCAAAACAATGGGGATTGGTGCACGGGAAATGTAAAGAAATGATTGCATCTCCTGTGCAGCCCCAGTGTTTCTGAACCAATGTGGGTGTGGTTGGGCAGCATGCTGTCCCTAAAATCCTGCTGCCCTAGGCCTGCGCCTTGGTGGCCTTTCCACAAATCTGGGCCTGCCTGAGTGTAAGAGGTCATCGATGTCCTACCCATGTGAAATACAATATATAAACGATCCCAAGTTTTTTGCAAGTGCAAGTATATTCCAATGAGTCACAGGTTGTTATGTCTGCAGTGTGTGAGCAAACGTTATGCTGCACCTGGTTGTGTCGATGTACAATATGAGGTTTAACTTCAATGCCAAGCTCCTAGTGCATCGCCATTAATTAAGCAAACTTCTGTATTCTCTGCCAAAAAAACCTGAATCTATTAATATCTATTTGCCATTCAGCCGGGAAGCTAAAGAAGGAACAATTAGTTGTTGAAATCAAATGTATTATTCTGAAGTTTCAGTTACAATCGGTGTTAATTAGCCGAGCGCAATCTTTTATCATGCTCAGAAAAACACCGGGAGAACAGATTTCCTGGCAGATCACACAAGAGAACTGATAACAAGCTCCGTCCTTTCCGTCCAGATCTTCCATTCAACACAATGGAATGCAGTTGCATTAATATTGAGCAAGGCAAAAAAGGCTAATTAAATTAAAGCTGCCCAAGCACGTGTAACAAAGACTTTATGGACTCTCTTTAGGAGAATAATGATAAGATGAACTGAAATGGGGGTCCCCGAAAATAGTATGATTTTCACTCACCACATTTTGGAAGTGAAAATATCAATGAAGCAGAACCTCAGAATAAAGGCAATCTTCCACCAGTTTGTTCAAAAAAAGAGTATTGTGTCCACAGCCTTATGCGTTTTGTGTTCATACACTTAGTGCCAGTGTCTTTGAGCCCCATGTTGTCCAATCTACACACTGCCAGAATGGCTATGGAACTTCTTCCTACTGACATTCCTCCTACAGATAACAGGGCATTAACAAAAATAATACTCAAGCAATGAACAGTAAAAAAGGTAGTAATGGAGTAGTACAGGTATGGAACCTAAGGTTTTCTGGATAGATCTTTCTGTAATTTGGATCTTCATGCCTTAAGTCTACTAGAAAATCATATAAACTTCAAATAACCCCAATAGGCTGGTTTTGTTTCCAATAAGGTTTAATTATATCTTAGTTTGGATCAAGAACAAGGAACTGTTTGATTATTACACAGAAAACTGTATAAAATTGCATCTGAAGGAGACTTTCTATAATTCTGAGCTTTTTGGATAATGGATCCCACACCGGTAATAGCATGTCTAATTCAATTGACCCTTTTAGTGTAAAAAAAATAAAATAAAACTTGAATTTTTCTGGATTTATTATACCCCAAAAGTGGAAAAAGTCAGAATCAGAAAATCTGGCATCTCATATCTGATGAAGTTGTACTGTATATAAGGCAATGGAAGATCTGCGCTCGGTTTCGTGCAATAATGTAAAGTTTCTGAAATTTCATGTTTTTTGGGCAAAATGTATTGGTAAATAAGGGGAAATAACCCATGCGGATTTGGTTGGAGTAGGTTTCAGAAAATAATTAGATATTTTTGTATTTTGATAAATAACCCCCATAAAGATCTAATACCATCCTGATTGATATCTATGCACCCTTGATGCGATGCACCAGGTTAGCCAGTGCAAGCTACATTAATTAAACAAAAATCTTATAGAGACTGAAAGACAACCTCTTTAATACACAAAACCCACAAGAAAGCAACGTGCTCTAAAGTGCTGAATTAACAGATTTATAAATTAAAATTCATTAAAAATTAATTAAAGCTGGAGGGAATATGTGGTGTATAACATGCTTATATGGTGCAATAAAACTGTTTAAAGTGATAATTTTATTAGAAATTAAACTGACATTTAAAACTGCCACATTTGTTAAGTAAAATACTTAATTTATGATTGATTTACGTGTAACTAAATTAATTGGAAATTTGGTGGGTGCCACCCCTTACAAGAAACTACATTTTTTGAATGAAGAGGGGGTTACCACTGTCAGGTTTACTTGGCCTTGAAAGCAGGAATAAGGGTAGATAGATAGATGATAGATAGATAGATAGATAGATAGATAGATAGATAGATAGACAGATGGATATATGAGATAAATAGATAGATAGATGATAGATAGATAGATAGATAGATAGATAGATAGATAGATAGATAGATAGATAGATAGATAGATAGATAGATAGATGATAGATAGATAGATAGATAGATAGATAGATAGATAGATAGATCAACATCACCCACCAGGGCATTCCCCAACTTCAACTTGAAGAACCACCTATACTACTTCAAATGTTAATTTCCTAAAATCTAAAGTTCTCTGGTTTGTTGATCTTTCTATAGGAAAAAGGTCCCTCTCTGTCTGTCTATAATGTCCTCTAATGTACTTGTAATCATGTCTAGGGATGTAGCGAACGTCGGAAAAAAAGTTCGCGAACATATTCGCGAACTTGCGCAAAAATGCGAGCGGTTCGCGAACGGTTCGCGAACCCCATAGACTTCAATGGGAAGGCGAACTTTAACATCTAAAAAAGACATTTCTGGCCAGAAAAATGATTTTAAAGTTGTTTAAAGGGTGCAACGACCTGGACAGTGGCATGCCAGAGGGGGATCAAGGGCAAAAATTTATCTGAAAAATCTGCCTGTGTGTGCTTGGAAGAGATAGTGTAGGGGGAGAGCTGTTAGTGATTTCAGGGACAGATGATAGTAAGTTTGCTGGCTAGTAATCTGCTTGATACTGCTCTGTATTGGAGGGACAGAAGTCTGCAGGGATTTGAGGGACATTTTAGCTTAGGTAGCTTTGCTGGCTAGTAATCTACTGTTCTCTTTAAACAACTGCCATACATTGACCTTGTAGGCATTGTTTGCCCAGTTTTTTTGGACGCAGCCACTGAAGCACAGTTGCCAGAAAAAATATGCCATATAAATGCTGAAAATAGTCATTTTTCGCCATACGTTGACCTTGTAGACATTGTTTGCCCAGTTTTTTTGGACGCAGCCACTGAAGCACAGTTGCCAGAAAAAATATGCCATATAAATGCTGAAAATAGTCATTTTTCGCCATACGTTGACCTTGTAGACATTGTTTGCCCAGTTTTTTTGGTTGCAGCCACTGAAGCACAGTTGCCAGAAAAAATATGCCATATAAATGCTGAAAATAGTCATTTTTTGCCATATACGTTGAGTCAACGTATGGCAAAAAATGACTATTTTCAGCATTTATGTGGCATATTTTTTCTGGCCTCTGTGCTTCATTGGCTGCGGCCAAAAAAACTGGGCAAACAATGCCTACAAGGTCAACGTCGTTGACCTTGTAGGCATTGTTTGCCCAGTTTTTTTGGCCGCAGCCACTGAAGCACAGAGGCCAGAAAAAATATGCCATATAAATGCTGAAAATAGTCATTTTTTTGGTCGCAGCCACTGAAGCACAGTTGCCAGAAAAATTATGCCATATAAATGCTGAAAATATAAATTTTTTTGGTTGCAGCCACTGAAGCACAGAGGCCAGAAAAATTATGCCATATAAATGCAGAAAATATGCATTTTTTTGGTCGCAGCCACTGAAGCACAGTTGACAGAAAAATTATGCCATATAAATGCTGAAAATATAATTTTTTTTGGTTGCAGCCACTGAAGCACAGAGGCTAGAAAAATTATGCCATATAAATGGACAAAATATGCATTTTTTTGGTTGCAGCCACTGAAGCACAGAGGCCAGAAAAATTATGCCATATAAATGCAGAAAATATGCATTTTTTTGGTTGCAGCCACTGAAGCACAGAGGCCAGAAAAATTATGCCATATAAATGCAGAAAATATGCATTTTTTTGGACGCAGCCACTGAAGCACAGTTGCCAGAAAAAATATGCCATATAAATGCTGAAAATAGTCATTTTTCGCCATACGTTGACCTTGTAGACATTGTTTGCCCAGTTTTTTTGGTTGCAGCCACTGAGGCCAGAAAAAATTAAACCAGTAGGGTTTGCACCCTAGTTTGTAACGGTGGCGGAGGGAGGAGGACGCTAAAGGACAGCTGTGTGTGGAGTCATGAGGCTTGAAGAGAAGGACAGCTGCATAGAAGTCAGAACAAGTCTTCCGGCGTGCAGTAACCCTCCGAGATCCACCCCTCATTCATTTTAATAAAGGTCAGGTAATCGACACTTTTGTGACCTAGGCGAGTTCTCTTCTCAGTTACAATCCCTCCTGCTGCACTGAAGGTCCTTTCTGAGAGCACACTTGAGGCTGGGCAAGACAAGAGGTTCATGGCAAATTGTGACAGCTCTGGCCACAGATCAAGCCTGCGCACCCAGTAGTCCAGGGGTTCATCGCTCCTCAGAGTGTCGATATCTGCAGTTAATGCCAGGTAGTCCGCTACCTGCCGGTCGAGGCGTTCTTTGAGGGTGGATCCAGAAGGGTTGTGGCGCTGCCTTGGACAGAAAAACATTTGCATGTCTGATGTTACAGACCGGCCAAAGGGCTTTGTCCTTGCAGGTGTGCTCGTGGCAGGATTACTGGCACCTCTGCCCCTGGAATGTTGATGAGTTCCTGAAGTGACATCACCCTTAAAAGCATTGTACAACATGTTTTGCAGGCTGGTTTGTAAATGCCGCATCTTTTCGGACTTGTGGTATGTTGGTAACATTTCTGACACTTTATGCTTGTACCGAGGGTCTAGTAGCGTTGCGACCCAGTACAGGTCCTTCTCCTTAAGCCTCTTGATACGGGGGTCCTTCAACAGGCATGACAGCATGAAAGACCCCATTCTCACAAGGTTGGATGCAGAGCTATCCATCTCCGCTTCCTCATTATCAAGGACTGCATCATCCACGGTCTCCTCCCCCCAGCCACGTACAAGACCAGGGGTCCCCAAAAGGTCACCACTAGCCCCCTGGGAAGCCTGCTCCTGTTGGTCCTCCTCCTCCTCCTCCACAAAGCCACCTTCCTCCTCTGACTCCACTTCTGGCACCTCTCCCTGCGTTGCAGCAGGTGCCTGGGTTCGTTCTGGTGATTCCGACCATAAATCGTGCGCTTCCAGCTCCTCGTCACGCTGGTCTACAGCCTCATCTGTCACTCGTCGCACGGCACGCTCCAGGAAGAAAGCGAAGGGTATTAGGTCGCTGATGGTGCCTTCGGTGCGACTGACCATATTTGTCACCTCTTCAAAAGGTCGCATGAGCCTGCAGGCATCGCGCATAAGCACCCAGTAACGGGGGAAAAAAATCCCCAGCTCTGCAGATCCAGTCCTACCACCCAGTTCAAAAAGGTACTCGTTGACGGCCCTTTGTTGTTGCAGCAGACGTTCCAACATAAGGAGCGTTGAATTCCAGCGAGTCTGGCTGTCAGAAATCAAACGCCTGACTGGCATGTTGTAGCGCTGCTGAATGTCAGCAAGGCGTGCCATGGCTGTGTAGGAACGTCTGAAATGGGCCGACACCTTTCTGGACTGGGTGAGAACGTCCTGGAATCCTGGGTACTTGGAGACAAAACGTTGGACTATTAAATTTAACACATGTGCCATGCAGGGCACATGTGTTAAATTGCCCAGTCTCAACGCTGCCAACAGATTGCTTCCATTGTCACACACCACTTTTCCGATCTGCAGTTGGTGTGGGGTCAGCCACCGATCGGCCTGTGACTGCAGAGATGACAGGAGTACAGATCCGGTATGGTTTTTGCTTTCCAGGCACGTCATCCCCAAGACAGCGTGACAACGGCGTACCTGGCACGTCGAATAGCCTAGGGGGAGCTGGGGGTGCACAGGTGTGGAGGAGGAGAAGGAGGACCCAGCAGCAGAGTAAGAAGAAGAAGAGGAAGAAGACGAGGTAGAGAGCGATGGAGGAGTAGAGGTGGTGGCAGAACCGCGTGCAATCCGTGGCGGTGACACCAACTCCACTGTTGTTGTTGTTGTTGAGCTACCCATTCCCTGCTTCCCATTCCCAGCCATTACCAAGTTCACCCAGTGGGCAGTGTAGGTGACATACCTGCCCTGACCATGCTTGGAGGACCATGCGTCAGTAGTCATATGGACCTTTGGCCCAACACTAAGTGACAGAGATGCGGTAACTTGGCTCTGCACATGTTGGTACAGGTGTGGTATTCCCTTTTTAGAAAAAAAATTGCGGCTGGGTACCTTCCACTGCGGTGTCCCAATTGCTACAAATTTGCGGAAGGCCTCAGAGTCCACCAGCTGGTATGGTAAAAGCTGGCGGGCTAAGAGTGCAGACAAGCCAGCTGTCAGACGCCGGGCAAGGGGGTGACAGTCAGACATTGGCTTCTTACGCTCAAACATGGCCTTCACAGAAACTTGGCTGGTGGCAGATGACTGGGAATGGGAACAGGTGGTCAAGGTGGAAGGCGGAGTGGAGGGTGGTTCAGATGGGTCAAGGAGAGCAGAGGTAGAGCAGTAAGATGCTGGACCAGAAGGAGTGTGGCTTTTAGTTTGCCTGTTGCCTTTGAGGTGTTGCTCCCAAAGTGCTTTGTGCTTGCCGCTCATGTGCCTTCGCATAGAAGTTGTACCTATGTGGCTGTTGGGCTTACCAAGGCTCAGTTTCTGACTGCACTCATTGCAAATTACAATGCTTTTGTCAGAGGCACACACATTAAAAAAATCCCACACTGCTGACTTTTTGGAAGTGTGCGATCTGGCGGTAACAGTAGAAGTTGGCGGCATTGGCGGCAATGGCGGGTGCGTTGGCTGGCTGAACACAGGTGCCGATACATGTTGTTGCCCTACTGATCCCTGCGGGCTGTCCTCCCTGCTTCTTCTAAGTCTTATTCTCCTACTGCCTCTCTGACTCTCCGTCTCTCCATCTGAACTACCCTCCTCTTGCTCTCTTCTACTAGGCACCCACAAAACATCAATCTCCTCATCATCATTCTCCTCAGATGCATCAATTTCTTCTGACACATCACAGAAGGAAGCAGCAGCGGGGACCTCCTCCTCATCACTCATCATTATGTCCATCTCTGTCGTGTTCTCTGCCAGAATTAAATCTGGTGTAACGTCCTCATCTCCTTCATCTTCTTCTGCCAATAATGGTTGCGCATTACTCAGTTCAAGAAACTCATGGGAAAATAACTCCTCTGACTCCAGTGAAGAAGGGGCACCGGTGGTGGAGGAAGTGTTACGTGGGGTGGCCATAGCAGTGGAGGATGAGGAGGATGTTGTGGTAAAGTTAGAAACGGTAGAGGATGGGGTGTGCTGTGTAAGCCAGTCAACTACCTCTTCAGCATTTTGGGAGTTCAGGGTCATTGGCTTTTTAAAACTGGGCAATTTGCTAGGGCCACAGGATTGCATAGCAGCACGGCCCCTAGCACGGCCTCTGCGTGGCGGCCTGCCTTTGCCTGGCATTATTTTTAAAAAAACAACAACAACAAAAACTCAGTTGGTTTTTCTGGAAACGATAATACACACAGCTAGATGGCAGTTTGAAGAAAACAGTGTGCAAATAATGCCTACAAGATCAATGTATACACTACTACAGCGGTGGATACGGATTACGTAAAATATATGAATGCTGCTTGAAAAAAAGTAACTCAAGTGGTTTTTCTAGAGACGATAATATTATCAATATTTAGACAAAATGTGAACAAGCTCACACAGCTAGATGGCGGTTTGAAGAAAACACTGTGCAAATAATGCCTACAAGGTCAACGTATACACAGCGGTGGATACGGATTACGTAAAATATAAGAATGCTGCTTGAAAAAAAGTCACTCCGGTGTTTTTTCTGGAGACGGTAATATTATGGATATTTAGACAGAATGTGAACACGGTCACACAGCTAGATAGCAGTTGGTTGAATAACACACTGGGCAAAAAATGCCTACAGGGCAAATAATGCCTACAAGGTCAACGTATACACAGCGGTGGATACGGATTACGTAAAATATAAGAATGCTGCTTGAAAAAAAGTCACTCCGGTGTTTTTTCTGGAGACGGTAATATTATGGATATTTAGACAGAATGTGAACACGGGCACACAGCTAGATAGCAGTTGGTTGAATAACACACTGGGCAAAAAATGCCTACAGGGCAAATAATGCCTAAAAGGTCAACTTATACACTACTACAGCGATGGATACGGATTACGTAAAATTTATTATGGCTGCTTGAAAAAAGTCACTCCGGTGTTTTTTCTGGAGACGGTAATATTATGGATATTTAGACAGAATGTGAACACGGTCACACAGCTAGATAGCAGTTGGTTGAATAACACACTGGGCAAAAAATGCCTACAGGGCAAATAATGCCTACAAGGTCAACGTATACACAGCGGTGGATACGGATTACGTAAAATATAAGAATGCTGCTTGAAAAAAAGTCACTCCGGTGTTTTTTCTGGAGACGGTAATATTATGGATATTTAGACAGAATGTGAACACGGGCACACAGCTAGATAGCAGTTGGTTGAATAACACACTGGGCAAAAAATGCCTACAGGGCAAATAATGCCTACAAGGTCAACGTATACACAGCGGTGGATACGGATTACGTAAAATATAAGAATGCTGCTTGAAAAAAAGTCACTCCGGTGTTTTTTCTGGAGACGGTAATATTATGGATATTTAGACAGAATGTGAACACGGGCACACAGCTAGATAGCAGTTGGTTGAATAACACACTGGGCAAAAAATGCCTACAGGGCAAATAATGCCTACAAGGTCAACGTATACACAGCGGTGGATACGGATTACGTAAAATATAAGAATGCTGCTTGAAAAAAAGTCACTCCGGTGTTTTTTCTGGAGACGGTAATATTATGGATATTTAGACAGAATGTGAACACGGGCACACAGCTAGATAGCAGTTGGTTGAATAACACACTGGGCAAAAAATGCCTACAGGGCAAATAATGCCTAAAAGGTCAACTTATACACTACTACAGCGATGGATACGGATTACGTAAAATTTATTATGGCTGCTTGAAAAAAGTCACTCCGGTGTTTTTTCTGGAGACGGTAATATTATGGATATTTAGACAGAATGTGAACACGGTCACACAGCTAGATAGCAGTTGGTTGAATAACACACTGGGCAAAAAATGCCTACAGGGCAAATAATGCCTAAAAGGTCAACTTATACACTACTACAGCGATGGATACGGATTACGTAAAATTTATTATGGC
Organism: Xenopus petersii; assembly: GCA_038501925.1. Taxonomy (NCBI): domain Eukaryota; kingdom Metazoa; phylum Chordata; class Amphibia; order Anura; family Pipidae; genus Xenopus; species Xenopus petersii. The sequence continues at coordinate 17,068,552 of CM076674.1, forward strand.
TGCTTGAAAAAAGTCACTCCGGTGTTTTTTCTGGAGACGGTAATATTATGGATATTTAGACAGAATGTGAACACGGTCACACAGCTAGATAGCAGTTGGTTGAATAACACACTGGGCAAAAAATGCCTACAGGGCAAATAATGCCTAAAAGGTCAACTTATACACTACTACAGCGGTAGTAAAATAAAAAAAAGTTAAATAAAAAAAGAATGAATATTAAAAAAAAAAAAATTAAAGTTGGTGCTGCTGAACTACTAGGAGCAGCAGATTAGCACACCAGTCCCACTCCCCAACACTGCTAGACTAATAGCACTGGGCTCTTATAGTAGTAGTAGTAGTAGTAGTAGTAGTAGTAAAACAACAAAAAAATAAATAAAAGCAGTCCTTACAAGGACTATTGCTATTGCAGCAGTCAGCAGATGAGATCAGAAGCAGGACAGCTGCCCACTGCAGCTACATACAGAGCACTGCAGTAGAAGGTAGATTACTAGCCAGCAAAGCTACCTAAGCTTAAATGTCCCTCAAACCCCTGCAGACTTCTGTCCCTCCAATAACAGAGCAGTATCAAAACGATTACTAGCCAGCAAACTTTCAACTGTCCCTGAAATCACTAACAGGCAGCAGCTCTCTCCCTACACTATCTCTTCAGCACACACAGGCAGAGTGAAAAAAAGCTGCAGGGCTTCGGTTTTTATAGGGAAGGGGAGTGGTCCAGGGGAGAGCTTCCTGATTGGCTGCCATGTACCTGCTGGTCTGGGGTGAGAGGGCAAAAAAAAGCGCCAACAATGGCGAACCCAAAATGGCGAACGTCGCGCGACGTTCGCGAACTTCCGGCGAGCGCGAACACCCGATGTTCGCGCGAACAAGTTCGCCGGCGAACAGTTCGCGCCATCTCTAATCATGTCCCCTGAGATGTGCCTTTTCTCCTAGAGAAAGCAAACCCGACCTTGGTAGTCTTTCCTTATAGTTCAATAGTCTCTTCACTCTTTCCAGCTCATTAATATCCTTCTTAAGAACTTGGATGCAAGTCTGCACTGCACACTCAAGGTAAGACTCTGCCAGGGTTGTGTATAATGAGTCACAATTATGTTTTCATCCCTCAAGTCACTATCCTTTTTTTTATACAAGACAGTACTTTGTTTTAATAGCCACAGAATGACACTGCCTACAGTTTCCCAATTTCTTATCCCCACAAATCCTCAATTAAGGATATGATTAAGGGAGTGTTTCCCGAAAAGCGTTAGGATGCTGTTCCCCTATTGTTGCAATAAACTTTTATGGAGTGCCGTCTGAATTGCTCATTGAGATCTATATTACAGTCGGGATGCTGGTGGTTGAGCACAAAGAGTTGGTGGCGCTGATTGGAGGGATATGGCGTGGTGGGGTGAATCTTGAGCGGTCATATTCTAAGGATACTCCTATTCAGTGTCTAACTCGGGTTCAGTGGCAGAACTACCGGGGGAGCAGGGGGTGCGAGCGGGCCAGGGCCCCCCGGCAGTCCGTGCGCCGTTGTGCGGCGCATATTCCCGGCCAGTTCCAGGTGTACAGAGGGGGCGGGGGCCCGGCTGCGCGTCCTGCGCCAGGGCCCGCCCCTGGCGCAGGACGCTTCTGCTCGGGTTTATGTCATTTCTAATCTTACATTAATTAACCTGATTTGCTGCTCAATTCTTCAGTTCAGTCAATCTCTCTGCAAAGTGGCAGCATCCTGCATTGAATATTTTTTCCCACATACTGTATTTTATTTCCTGTTATTTATATAGCACTGGACATTTGTGAGGTGCTTTACAGCGATTATAGATCATTCTCTGCCCCAGAGGAACTTACAGTCTAAGGCCCCATCACATTCACACACACTATGGTCAATTCTTATGTAACCATAGACTTTCCCCAGTTGGAATAACATCTCTTACATGCATATAGTTTACTTTTTATTGTTACAATAAGCTTCCTCCACCCACCTCCCACCAATACTTGTGCCCATTGCCAGTCACTCTGCCAAATTCTCCCTATTACAGAACTTTCCCCAACATGACAGCATAGTTGACAGCAGACAAACAACATTTGTTGCAGGTTGTACACTCGAGACGCATTGTCTCTATAATTATATAGCATTTCTATTCAATTATCACTTTCAACCTAGAAGCTTTAATAGGAACGTCATAGCAAGTAGATTGGAAAAAAGAAAACATTCGAATAGCAGCAAATGATTAAACCAAGAGAATGGATTCTGTCTTTGTTATATTGGACAATACCTGTCTAAGAAAAGTGACAACATTTATTAAAGTTCTGTTGTATCCATTTGCATGCTACTGATCTGAAAAAGCATTGTACCTGACAGAGACGGAGAAAATCTCTAATGATTAAACAGAACATTTCAACAATTATGATTCAAAGCACAAAAAAATTGAAATAGACATGGAAATAATAAGCAAATCAGTGGTATATGCCATGTAACAAAATTCTTAATGTTCTTCTGTAACATCAGCTAATCTCTACTATATGCATGTCTCTTGTCGAACTGTAAATGCCCAAAATATCTGTAGTGATGTGTGAAACTGCCTGAAAAATTCGTAAAAACTGTGAGAAATGGCAAAATGTTGCCAAAATGCACTGGAGTCAATAGGAAGGTATTGAAGTTAAGGCATTTTTAAACTCTGGGTAGGAAGAGTGGGCCCTTAAAGTTAGGGCCTGGACCCAGTGTCGGACTGTGCTGCGGGACACCAGGAAAAAACCCGGTGGGCCCCGGGCCTCATGGGCCCCCACCGGCCCAGCCATGCTCCCCCGATAGGGCTCCCCCTTGTAAAAACACTTATGCTACTGCGCATTCGCACGGTGCAACGGTGTTCGTACAAGACGAGCACCACACCAACGTTCACGCACTAGCGTTCGCACAGGTGTGTATGAACCGGCGTTTACTGAGAAACATAGAGGGAACCCGGGAAGGGCCCCCTAGTGACTGCCTTGAGGGGCCTTCATATGGCAGCCCGGTGGTCCTCCATTACTCCTGTCCGACCCTGCCTGGTCTGACCAAACTAAAATCCACGGTTTGACCTTATTAATTATTTAAAAAGCACGATTTAATCAGATCGGGGAAAACTCTATAAGATAAAGCTAAAACTCAAAATTGTTAGTTTTTCCCAAATCGTAAGAATTTTTCGGATTTTTGCCCAAAAAGCCTGAAATATTTTTGTAGCCTCGGGGTATAATAAATCTAGAAAAAAAAAGGTTTTTATTTTTTTAGAGTTTTTAGCATTAGGATAACCCTGTACATGTACGATTTTTGTGAAGCTGGCAAATTGTAATTGTGATTTGGGGAAAGCTGTTATCTAGAAACACATGAGAATCTACTTGAATCAAAGAAAGGTCGTTGGTATGGATATTGTTATTTTTATTTTAAGTGCTGCCGTATGTGTCGTGGCAACCTGTGGCAATACTTTAAACAAGGAAGGCAGATTGGAGAGCATTTTGCTCTTTGCTAGTGATGGGCAAATAAATTAGGCAAAGGCAAATTTGCAGCGAACTTCCGCGTTTCTCAGCCGGCTGTGTCAAAAAAATGTGGGGCACGTCAAAATTATTCGGACGCCCATTGACTTTAATGCATTGGACAAAATAGGCGCGCGTATAAATTGACGGGCATTAAAATTATTTTGACGCCCATTGACTTCAATGCGTTTTGTGAATTTTTCGCCGTTTGTGAATTTCGACGGAAGATTTTTGCCCAAAAAGCCTGAAATATTTTTGTAGCCTCGGGGTATAATAAATCTAGAAAAAAAAAGGTTTTTATTTTTTTTAGAGTTTTTAGCATTAGGATAACCCTGTACATGTACGATTTTTGTGAAGCTGGCAAATTGTAATTGTGATTTGGGGAAAGCTGTTATCTAGAAACACATGAGAATCTACTTGAATCAAAGAAAGGTCGTTGGTATGGATATTGTTATTTTTATTTTAAGTGCTGCCGTATGTGTCGTGGCAACCTGTGGCAATACTTTAAACAAGGAAGGCAGATTGGAGAGCATTTTGCTCTTTGCTAGTGATGGGCAAATAAATTAGGCAAAGGCAAATTTGCAGCGAACTTCCGCGTTTCTCAGCCGGCTGTGTCAAAAAAATGTGGGGCACGTCAAAATTATTCGGACGCCCATTGACTTTAATGCATTGGACAAAATAGGCGCGCGTATAAATTGACGGGCATTAAAATTATTTTGACGCCCATTGACTTCAATGCGTTTTGTGAATTTTTCGCCGTTTGTGAATTTCGACGGAAGTTCGCACATTTTTTGGTGAAACGGGACAAATTGCCCATCATTACTCTTTGCACATTGCCTTCCAGGTCATATATGACCCATAAAATCTACTAGTAATAAGCTTGAAGCAACTGGACTTGTTGAGTGACCTTAAAATGTTTCACTACTCATCCGAGTGACTGAGCAATTCAGATGGATGAATATAAATAAATAAACCCTTTTTCAGCTGTCTATGAAGGATTTTTATTATTAAAAAGGAATATAACTCCTTATACAAAATGCGTGTTCCCAGACTCGAAAGTCACCCAAGGAGTATCACTGAAATTTTAATAAAGAATAAGAAAAAAAAGAAACCTTGTCTGTGACTATATATACTTCTCCTTACTTTCTGTGTTTTATATAGGATTTCTTGACTTGTGTTTATCACAGTTGTGGTTACCACTTAGAAGTCAAGAAATCCTATATAAAACACAGAAAGTAAGGAGAAGTATATATAGTCACAGACAAGGTTTCTTCTTTTCTTATTCTTTATGATCCAGGTCATGATATACACAGTATGTAGTAGTAATAAGCCTGAAGCAACTATTGAGTAACCTTGAGTACGTTGTTTGTTGAGTAACCTTGAATAGGTTTCACTGCTCAGTGACTGAGCCATTCAGATGGGTGAATAAGTGGATGATCCATCACAAATAAACCCTTTTTCAGCTGTCTATGAAGGATTTTTATTGATCCAGATCATGATATACAGTATGTAGAAGTGATAAGCCTGAAGCAACTATTGTGTAACCTTGAATACGTTGTTTGTTGAGTGACCTTGAATATGTTGCACTGCTCAGTGACTGAGCCATTTGATAGGATAAGTGGATCATCCATAAATAAAAGTCCTTTTCCAGGTCATAATATACAGTACCTACAGTAGTAGCGATAACTGTTGCACATATGAAAATGAATTCAGAGTGCGAGGGTAGGGTAAGAGAGAAGTCATCTTCTTAATCCTGCACATGGGAACTGGCGCATCATGTTAAAGTTCCTAAACTAAGTAATCATATATACTCCTATACAAGTAATTCAGTATACAGGTGATATAATATTATGCTGTACTAATACTGTTCTGGAAATACAAATAACAAATAGCAATCAAATAAATATACTAGTATGGCTTTTATAAAACAGTAGACTTTAGATCAGGCAACATGGGAACTGGCGCATCCTGTAAAAGTTCCTACCTCAGCTGTGCACATTGGTTCCCTCTGCAGTAGCAGAGCAGGAAATGTTCCTGGCAAATATGGTCTTACAGGAAACAAAATAAGTAAGTGCTGAATTTGTTTTATTGCACAAATTTTATTGGGGGGTGCTTAACTTTGTACCTCTTACATAAGGCTAAAGCTATAGGGCTTGTTGAGTAATCTCGAAACCATTTCATTACTCATTCAAGTGGTTAAGTAATTTGGATGAGCAAATGTTAATTGTTTTCAAGATTAATCAACAAGCCTAACTGAATCAAATTGTGTGCTTAAATTGCATCCCTGATTATTATTGGTACAAAGTCATTATTTCGCAAACTACTTTTGTCTGATTTTATTTATTTTTTTTACTGCAAAAATGAGTAAAAAAAAAACATCCTCAGCGGGGTTCTTTGAGTTTGTTCTTGGCAGAATTCACCTGGTTATTTCTGCAAAAAGCTTCCAGCTGTTTCTGACAGGTTCTTCTTAACATATTCTTCAAACACAATTAATAAACCAACTGTTTGGCTCCTCCATTTATGGCAGTGAATTTGGACTCCTAAGTGCTAATTTGTTAAGAGGTATTTGGATTCATGCCATTCTGCATACCTAACATTTTCTGAAATAACACCAAACTGAACAAAAGCTACAAACATCAAAAGTTTTAACAATATTCACTTACTTTACTTTTATATAATTAACAAAAAGGCTCTCAACGAAAGATACTGGGTGATTGAGGGTATGTAGTGTTGACCACCAGAGACAGGACAACCCTAAAATATATTTTTACTTCCTGCTTTCTCAATCTCTACCTCCTTCTTCTAGTTATCATTTAGACATGTGCACTGATAATGGCAATATGCCAACATAGAAAGAGTAAGAGTTAGATTGGCTGCACTGTATGATGCAAGGGAGTCTTGTCTATGGCTTCAGATTCCAGCAGAGATAACTTGATGACAGATACGGTAGATGTATTTCTTGCAGTGGAGCAAACAGAGTTGCTGCAGCCTTTATACCAGGGGTCCCCAACTTTATTACCCGTGAGCCACATTCAAATGTAAAAAGAGTTGGAGAGCAACACAAGCATGCAAAAAAACCCTTGGGGTGCCAAATAAGGGCTGTCATTGATTATTTGGTTGCCCCTATGTGGACTGGCAGCCTTTAGGACGCTCTACTTGGCAGCATACTTTGTTTTTATGCAATTAAAACTTGCTTCCAAGCCAGGAATTCAAAAATAAGCTCCCGCTTTGAGGCTACTCGGAGCAACATCCAAGGGGTTGGTAAATAACATGATGCTCCCGAGCTACTGGTTGGGGATCACTGCTTTATACTATATTTTCACTAGTGGTCAGAAGTTTTATACTGTAATTGATTTGTTCTACTCACTGGAACTTACATTATATAGGCCAGTGATCCCCAACCAGTAGCCTGTGAGCAACATGTTATTTACCAACCCCTTGGATGTTGCTCCTCGTGGTCTCAAAACAGGTGCTTATTTTTGAATTCCAGGCAAGTTTTAGTTGTATAAAAAACAGGTGCACTGCCAAACAGAGCCTCAATGTAGGTTGGCCATCCACATAGGGGCAACTAAATGGCCAACAGCAGCCCTTCTTTGGCACCCCAGGAACATTTTTCATGCTGGTGTTTCTCCCCATCTACTTTTACTTCTGAATGTTGCTCACGGGTTCTAAAGGTTGGGGATCCTTGATCTAGGCAGTGGGTATACCACCATGTCAAGCCTTTTAAAAAAATCATCATGCAATGTTTTTTTTCTGTTAAAATCAATGCTGTGCCTTGGTGTTGTGTGTGCCATGGGATTTCATAACAATCCTTACTACATGTAGTAAGTGTAGCATGTTTTCTGTGTAGGTCTTTGAAATTGGCCACGATGCACTTGTCTACATGGAAGTCCATAACCATCTTGGGAATTTTATTAATAAGTGTGGCTGTCAGTTTTAACTTATAGATGAAATTATTTTCAAATCCACAATTTCAGAAACTTTTTGAGCCTCTTAGGTGCTTATCATATTTATCTCCACGTTCTGAGAATCTTTGCTATAGCACTTTAGAAAGGCTACTTGTTGTGGTCCGCTTTGAAGCTATCCAGTGGTACGGCAGGCACCATGTTGGATATTATTAGTCCTAATGAATATGGCCATTCGAAAGCTTAGAAAATAATTTTTGCTCTAGTTTTGAAATCCAGGCTCCATGATAGGAATATCATTTGCTTAGTGGTTTGATTACTCACAATACTCTTCCTTGGTCCATTGGTCATCCTCAAACTATTGAGAAGCTTATGCACAGATTAATTTGCTGCTCAGAACAGGGAAATCACTTTTAGCATTGTATGTAATAAGTAAGATGTCAGGGCAAAGTAATAATAATTTTTGAGGCTGTGATTTTGATGCAATTCACACGAATCTCAAGGTTTTTTTCCCTACAATTTTAAATTCAATTTCAGTAGGTTCTTAGTGGTGAGATGTTTTATTGATATTTGTTTGTTGTACAAAAGATGGAAACATCGTGAGATTTCATTTTTTTTAAAATATACTAATAATAACAACCATGACCATGAATGAATAAGCATGATCAAGCAAAACCGCAACTCAAAAGCAGAAACACATTTAAAATGTAACTAATTACAATTAGTTATCACAGTTCTAACTACTGTTCCTGTAGTGATCACTCCCTAGAGTTAGTGGCAATTTGAAAATCAAGAGACATGACATAAAGAACAAAGGCAATGTATTCCATGACCTCTCTGACCATCCACTGAATTTTCATAAAAAATTTGGACTGAGGATTGCTGAGTGTTCTCACGAGTACCAGAAACATTGAGACACATTCCACATAGTCGTGAGGAATAAGGACTTTGAAGATGATGTGAATCAGAGTGCCTAAATTCAAAATGTTGACAACATATAAAAGTCAATGAATTTGGTGTCTTCAATATACAGGAAATATCATTAATTTAGTTTCGATATTTTACAACCTGTTTGATTGATTGATTGTTTTTTTCCACCAAAAAACAATGGCGTTAGAAAACCCCATTATTTACATTATTATTATACAGATGAGTATAAGGGCAATAAAGGTGGCCATACAGATTGAAACTGCCAATTCCATCAGCGTATCTGCCTGTCTATGTGGCATTCCGATGGGTCTTCCCACTTGAAATCAGGCCAAAAATCAGGCAGATATCAATCGGGCAGGTTTCTTGGCGATCTAGGATCACCCCGGCTAGTTGATGTGGTCTTGTCCTGTCTGTGCCAATTTTCTTTGTTGTAATCCAATCGTTTGGCCCTAGGGTCAAACGATTGCATTAACCTGATATTGACCAGCCTTTTGGTGGGCATTTAGGGTTAAGATTCGCTTGTTTTGCGTACTTGCCAAACGAGAGGATATTTTTGTGTATGGCCACTTTAAGGGGAACAAATGATCCATTGTGAGGTGCAAAGAGCATCACTCAATTTCTGGTCTCAAAAATAAATGCGAAGGCAGAAAGGACAGAGATAAAAGGGCCCGAGGCTGGAAGCTGTTCATGTGGCATTTTACAGGCCATTGTGGAAATAATATCATCTCTTATTGTGAATTAATACTAGGGATGCACCGAATCCAGGATTCGGTTCAGGATTTGGCCTTTTCCAGCAGGGTTTGGATTCGGATGAATCCTTCTGCCCAGCCAAACCGAATCCAAATCCTAATTTGCATATGCATGACTTTTTGTCATAAAACAAGGAAGTAAAAAATGTTTTTCCCTTCCCATCCATAATTTGCATATGCAAATTAGGATTTGGTTCAGTATTCAGCTGAATCTTTCACAAAGGATTTGGGGGGGGTTCGGCCGAATCCAAAATAGTGAATTCGGTGCATCGCTAATAAATACATCATTGTGCAATTACAAATATACTAAATACAACAAAAACATGCTTCATGGAGTCAGAACTTCGAAATTCGACCCTTGATAAATCTGCCCCTTGTACAAAGCACAATGTTCAAGTAAGAAAAAGTATTAGATAAAAGAAGCTGCATATCTATATGGCTGTTGTTAAGCAGGGAACATGCAATAATACATTCTGACTAGAATAATGGCCCAGGCTTTTTCATTGACTTCCTCTGAAGACCCCTCATGCCACAAGCAGTTTATCAGTAAATTGCACATCGTTTTCTTGCTTCAGAGAAAAACAGAACATTCTCTAGTCCAAACACACTTTATATATAGATGTCTCTGTGAAAAGATGTCTGTCTGTGTGATTGCACTTCTTATATTTAAACTGTTCCCATCATTCCGAATCGGTCAACTATAGTAGATTTCTCTGCAATTTAGTCTGCGGAAAATGCTCCTCTCAAAGCATTATTAAAACCATCTGCTTCAAGGAAGAGGTGTACTTTGCTATCGATAACTTGCTTATTGTATATTGATTTCAGATCAACATGAAAATGTACAACAATGATGCTACAACTTTAACAGAAACGTGTGTCTACAGAAAGGGGGTACTGAGGAGCAGAGAGACCATCCAGGTCCCACTTGTGTATAATGAGTACATAGACATACAGTGTGGTGTCCATTGTCCCAGGAGACATGGGACACAAAAACATATGCACATCTCTCTAGGCACCAAGGATCCCATCTGTTTTTGAAGTTCCACCACGACTATAAAATGAAGTCACAGAAGCAGAGGTTTCCTATAGTATTGGTGTAACCAGAACCAAAACTAATTCCACCGATCTACCTTTAGGGTCAGGTCACACAGCAGATTCAGGGAGATTAGTCGCCCCGTGAAAAATTTCCTCTTCTTTGGGGCAACTAATTTTCTGGAACTGCCTCCCCGTCGGCTAAAATGTAAATCGGCGGCGCGATGGCACTCGGAGCGATTCGTTTTCTGAAGTTGCCTGACTTCGGGCGACTTCTGAAACAAATCACTCCGAGTGCCATCCCACCAGCGATTTAGATTTAAGCCGGTTGGAAGGCAGGGGAGGCAGTTCGGGGAGATTAGTCGCCCTGAAGAAGAGCAGATTTATCGACGGGCGACTAATCTCCTCTAATCTGCCTGTTTGCCCTGACCCTTAGTTGTTGTTAAACAACAATTGAGGGCCACAGGCTAGAGGCAAGTGCTAGGGGAGTGCTGTGTGCAGAGCCTTGGGTCGACTTCCCCCCATCCTACTCCAAAAGGCAGGTTTGTGTGTGTTTTTGTTGGATAAAGTTCAGTGAGAGGGGAACTTTGAAGCCATAAACCACTACCTGCACCTTAATTATTTCTTAAAGTAGGTCATACCATATTCATAATAAGTTCAAAAGATGCCTAGCGTGAAATTTATGTTACATCAGTTCCTTGAAATGCAAATTTCACCTCTCCAAAGCTAAAAGCTACCAATTTCCTTTGTTTGGGGTTATTTAGCTCTAAGTACGTTCACTTTAAGGTTTATCAGTATCTATGTAGCTTAAACGTCTGGATAATTAGATGTCTTATAAATAGGTAAAGAGTCCTCTGTGTCCCAACAGATCTAGAGATTAAGATAAAGAAACATTCACTAAAAGATTCATTAATAAGTGCCAAAAATAAGAACATCACCGTACAACTTAATTTGCTGTTTTGCACTGCTTCAATTGGAGGAGGCCCCTTTGGACCCCTTTATTAGTCACCAGCAGATGAATGACAGTTTAGTAACTAGCTGAGGAAGTTGATAATGGGATAATTAGTGAGAATCAGTATTCCCTAAACTGCACCTTGCAAAGGATTGTCTATTCTAATGGGTAATGGAAAAAATACATGTTATTTGCCATGGTATCTGGCGCATGGGCATATATAGCAGATCTGATGTTGTTGAGGTTAAATGGAAACAATGGAAAACATTTAAAAATGACAGAGATAATCACATTGGTCTATTCATTTTTAAGAATGTAACGCCTTAAATTCAAAAATAAAATTCCACGAATGTTGAAATTACACCTCCCGTAGTCTGCAGGGCGGCAGGTTTTAGTGGTGGAAGTTTTTCATTTTCATTTGTAAGATTTTTTTTTTTCTTGATTGATACATCTTTATTATTCAAGTTTGGACAACTACATTTTTTAAATAATATTTGACATGACTAAAATCTCAATTCAATAAGTTTGCCCCTAGTAAAAAATACACGGACAATGCAGAATCACATCAAAGATACCCGTTAATTTTAAGCCGGGCACCTTGTTTCTCATTTACAGTAAAATTAGGGCAGCAAAACCAATTAGAAACTGTAAACAAAAAAAACATTTGCAGAGGAGGATACACTTGTTAAAAGGATTTAGGGGCCGATTCACAAAGGGTCGAATATCGAGGGTTAATTAACCCTCGATATTTGACTGGGAATTAAAATCCTTTGACTTTGAATATCGAAGTTGGAGGATTTTAGCACAAATAGTGCGATCGGACCTTCCCCATAGGCTAACATTGAGTTCAGTAGCTTTTAGATGGCGAGCTAGGGGGTCAAAGTTTTTTCTTAAAGAGACAGTACTTCGACTATCGAATGGTCAAGCGATTTTTAGTTCGAATAGTTCGATTTGAAGTCGTAGTCGAAGGTCGTAGTAGCCCATTCGATGGTCGAAGTAGCCCAAATAACACTTCGAAATTCGAAGTTTTTTTACTTCGAATCCTTCACTTGAAGTTAGTGAATCTGCCCCTTAGTACAGACACTACTTACTGTCATTCTCTGATGATGATGATGGGACTGTGATATCCTGAAATGTGGCAGGAGGTCAAGTATATGAAACAAGTGTATTCAGATAAGCAGAAATGTCCAAACCTGTCAAAATACAGAAACAAAAGATATCCATATCAGAATAGCATAATCCAGATCATTTGCTCAACACACACATATTATTGTACATATATGTATTTGTATGACCAGCTTAAAGATATTTGTAGGAAATGTATGCTAAATTTATAAACTATACTTATAGGAGGTTATTTATTATGCTCCGAATATCCAAAATTCGAATTCAGAATTTATTAAAGCCTGATGGTCTTAAAAGTCAGACTCCGAAAATCCGGCATCTCAAAGCTCTCGAGGTCCTGTATAAGTCAACGGGGAAGGTCCCAGTGTCTGCGCTGCTGTCCATACTGATTTCTGATAATTTCAGGGATTTTTGACCAAAAAGTCCGAAAGCTCTGAAAAATTTGTAACATTTGCGAAAAAGTATGACAAATTCGTACTTTTTGGGCAAAGCTCCGAAGTTATTGGGTTTTTGCCCGACCCAACTTTTTCTGACCTTTTAAATGATAAATAAGGTCCATTCGGGCAGTCGGAGTTGATCAGATTTTTTTGTTAGAAATACAATTTGGACCTTGATAAATAACCCCCTAGTGGATGGAGGCCCCTGTTTAGGACATATGTACGTATAAATTATTTAAAAGGTACCCCTAACTTCAGAGTTGGTTCTCTAAATATATATATATACATTTGGAGTGCATATCATCTTTATGAAGGTCACCTTTTTGCAGCAGCTTCTTTCCTAAAACGCCCTGGACCAGTAGAGACTTAATTTATCCATTATTCTCATCATTCATTCTGTTCTTCTGCAGCACTCATCCATTTATCCTTGGACTAATCACCTAGCACCCCTCATTTATGAGCTTTTATCCATCATTTAAACAATGGACTTGCTGGAAAGCATCACTAATTTTTGCTCTGTTTTCATTTCTTTATTGATTGATTAATGGAGTAGGCTGTTTAGGATACCATTGTTATTGATTATACATTGTGACATTAAGCTGATTGTTAGGTTATTTATATAGTCTATGGATGTGATGTGTCGGTTAGGAGAGTGCTCTATTGTGTTAGTCCATAAGCCTCATTTGTCTAGCCAATTGCAGTGTGCCAAGTGCAAAAAAAGGGCACAATCAGGCACAATCAGCCGCTTTTTGCACTTTGCACTTTCCATCTAGTTTGTTGAGATGTGTGTGCATGGAATGTCTTTGCCTTTGTATGTGGAAGTCTAGGGTGAACATAATTTCTTTATTACGTCATAAAAAGCATCACTAGTAGAAATAGAATGCAGTGAAACCTCAATTTTAAGTGCCCTGATTTTAAGTTTTCCCTCATTTGACATTTTTTATTTGTGGTCCCACCAATTTATAATGCATTTCAATGGGTGAATTTCCCTGATTTTAAGTAATGTTTTCCCAAATTTTACATCAAAATGTTGTCCTGATGTTCCCAAAAACTGCTTTTTTTTTTCTATGAATGTTTTTAGTTGTGAAATCAAGAGGTTTAAAATACTAAGCAGATTAATATTTTGCAATTGTTCTGCCTGTAAATGGTCAATTCCAATTAGTCGGCCCCTTATACAGTCCTGCCCCCAATAGTGTAACATTAACGCTGCAATTTTTGACCTTTGTTCTAACACAGTAAATATTGAATCTCAAATTAAAACGGACTTCTGTGCTTATATCCTTTCAGTACTTAAAGAAAAAGTTACTTTAACACATTTTCCTGATTTTACATTTTCCCGGATTTTACATCATTTTTTCCTGGTCCCCTGAAAAACTTAAAATCGGGGTTCTAATATATATATATATATATATATATATATTATTCAGTATACATTATATACTGCACATGCTGACAAACTCAAAGGAAATTACATCATGAATTCCTAGCCTCAAAAAACTCTAGATCAATGCTTAGGGCTTGTGGCCTTGGACTACTACTTCCCATATCTCCCTGTGCTCCAGGTAGCAACATGGAGATTGTAGCTCTATGAGGTCGGGACCCCATACTTAAATCATTACAGTACACAGGGATAATTTAGGCCAATATTTGTCCTGGGGCCCAAGTCTTAATGGCAACTCCTTATCTAGAGTGCACATGTTAGATATTAAGTTTGTATGTAAATTCCCCTGGGATCCCCCCCCCCCTCCTTGACTTGGATGGATTCTGTTCTTATGCTAGACTTGGTCATTAGTACCCTGGCCTTGAGGGCAGAGCCATGTCCTTGGCTATAAGAGCAGTGCTTTGTTTTTCTATGTTGTGGAGCAATAGCTCTAGGCTCTCCCACCAATAACTCCCTTTTTACAAGTCTATAAAAATCCTGTGATCTTTTGTTTGGGGTTCTGATTCTTTGTGAGTTCAGAATCAATGACGCACTTGTGTAATAAACTTTGTCTTTCCCCTCAGGTGGTCTCTGGGTTATTAAAAATTCCACAGCATGAGAATTTAGGGTATTGAAACAAAAAGTTTTAGGATAATGAATAAGATTGTAGTATAAAAACAAGATTCCAGCCTTGGGGCCCCTTTTTTCAAGCTCTTGACCTGCATTGGTCACACCACGTGAGTATATTAGCACAACAACAAGACTTAAAATAACATTAATAAGAAGTATTTTGATTACTAGTAAACATGAACTTCCATATGGCTGGGAGTCAATCGCAATTCCCTCTCTACATCGAGCACATGTTTGCATGCAAATTGCACATATGCAAATTTTCGCCAGTGAAATTACGCCAAGAAATATATCTTTATGCAAAAATAAAAAGGCATAAAAAATCAGGGTAATTTCCATTTCTACGCAAATTTAGCATTAAATTACTGTGATTTGCATAGTAAGTAATACATAAATCCATCAAATGCCAACTGAGCAATTGCCACAGGGTTCTTTTTTCCCATTAAAGAGGACCAGTCACCCATAGGCAAAATTAATCCAAATTTCATTTAATGCTCCAAAATGTATTACCGTTGGTCATCTCCACTTTGTGATCACTGGATGTAGGCAGTCACCATCTTTAACTGCCATATTGAGGAAGGTAAGAAAGATGTGATTGAGAGAAATGTGGAATGGCTGAGCTGTGCCAGTGGCACAGAGGTGAATATTGGATAACTAACAGTAGAATATGGGAAAAAACATTTTGTGTTTCATGGTTCCTTTTCTATAGCCTTCTGAGTTGACAACGGCAGGTCCTCTTTAAGGTTTGGACGATAAAAAATCAGTCTACGAGATTGCAGTTGCCAATAAATTCCTCTCCCCTACATTCTTCAGCCATTTTGGTTCTATTTCTAAATTGTATTACATTATTTTCTATTCAATCTCGGCCAAAGTAAAGAATCAGGAACTTCAAACAATGACCTTATTCTTCTTCAGTGACTTAGAAAATGTTTTATCCATTGTTTAAAAGAAAAACGACTTTGATCCAAAACCTTTACTATGAACGTTTGGCTCGGTTATGCCTTGCTTGAAGGAAAGATAAATGAAACTGAATACCTGTCTTCTTGTTTCTTACAGGTAATGCCTTTGTAGTGAGCCTGGCTTTTGCAGATCTCGTGGTGGCCTTGTATCCTTATCCTTTAGTGCTCATGGCTATTTTCAAAAATGAATGGGCAATGGGAGAAATACACTGCAAAGTGAGTGGCTTCGTGATGGGCCTGAGCGTGATTGGTTCCATATTCAACATCACCGGGATTGCTATAAATCGATATTGCTACATCTGCCATAGTTTCGTCTATGACAAGCTGTTCAGCGTGTGGAATACAATACTCTATGTCTGTTTAATTTGGACCCTCACGGTAGTTGCAACTGTCCCAAACTTTTTTGTCGGCTCGTTAGAGTACGATCCCCGGATCTACTCGTGTACTTTTGTACAAACTGTAAGCTCGTCCTACACAATTACTGTAGTCGTCATTCATTTCATTGTACCAATCAGTGTGGTGACCTTTTGTTACCTCCGGATATGGATTTTGGTGATTCAGGTGAGGAGGAAAGTCAAGTCTGAAATCAAGCCAAGGATGAAACAAAGTGATTTCCGTAATTTTCTTACAATGTTCGTAGTGTTTGTTATTTTTGCCATTTGTTGGGCTCCTCTAAATCTCATTGGCTTAGCAGTGTCCATCAACCCTATAGAAGTTGCACCCAAAATTCCAGAATGGCTCTTCGTTGTCAGCTATTTCATGGCCTATTTTAACAGTTGCCTTAATGCTATCATATATGGACTCCTTAATCAGAATTTTCGAAAAGAGTATAAACGGATCCTGATGTCATTATGGACACCACGGCTTTTCTTTCAAGACATCTCTAAAGGTGGAACTGAATGTCCAAAGAGCAAGCCTTCTCCTGCTTTAAACAACAATGACCATGTGAAAACTGACACGGTTTAAAAGTTATGTAAATAAAGCAAAACATGTTGTAAGACTGCCACATTGACATGAGAACTTCCCATACGGTGGTTGAATTTGAGACAAAGATGGAGCAGGGTTTCACAATACATCTGGAATACTCAATGTACACAAAATGCCATTAATTTTAGTGGGAACAACATGTGCCAGATATGTCAATTAAGCCTGCTTTATCTATTAAATAGCAATGCATGTTGCTTCTTTTCACCAGCATTGGGTAAAAATTCTGTCTGCACTGATAGACTATTATGGTTAGGGTTAAGCCTAACCCTAATTAGCCCTAACCATAATTAGCCCTAATCCTAACAACCATGGTTGGGTAGAAATAAGACCACCTTCAATAATCACGGGTCCCCATACTACTATGTTTGAAGGTCCCTTCCTCTAGGGGATCCCAACTATTACCCCCCTGGGTGGTGGTCCCTGCCAAGTTAAATGGGGCCCCAATAAAAAAACAAAACCCCTGTGTGGCCATACCCCTGACCTGCATTGGTCACTCCCCAATTATGCCAAACCCTGGCCATGACTCATCCCGACCAACAAATCAAGATTTTCAATCACTGGCTCCCCTATGCCCTGGGGCCCCTGATTTACATACCCCCTGTACCCCCTAATGGCAGCCATGGGTAAAGACATTGGTTAAGCTGCATCCAGTATTGGACTGGAAGTTGCGAGGTCAACTGGGGCTTCATCCAGCCACAACCCTCTTCCAGGACCCCCGCTCTAGCCACACACTCCCCTCCTACCCCCCAAGCCTGCCATGCATAACTGTCCTCTAGTTGAAGCCAAGATTGGGGATGGGGGCAAGAGCAGGGGGCAGCACGGGTCAGTGTAGGGCCAGAAGAAGGGTGTATGTTTGGGTTGGCTGGGGCCCACTTGGTTTTTACCTAGGGTCCCACTGGCCTGGTCAGACCCTGGCAGCATCCCTCAAGCATTTAAACGGTGCTCATATTGTATATACTACCTCTAGAACAATTTAAAATACTCATGGTGATACCACCTATACATTTGGACGGCTATCGGGCAATAGAAGGGCACAGGTTCACTATATTTGTGGTGTCAAGATTTCAGCAAATTTCCATGCATAGTGCATGGCAATTTAAGTGCATCCTCTATACCTGATGAGTTAGTAGTGAGTAAATTGGCAACAATTTGAGTCATGGTCTGGTTTGTTTTGGTTCTACAAGGTTTACGTTCCAGATGGTTACATTTAAAGGGCACATTGACTTACAAATGACTGTAAGGGCATGTGTTCATATCAGTGAGGTTATGGAGCAGGTTAATCAACTCTTATAATACTGTTATTCAGAAGTCTGACTACCCTTCAACCCAAATTAAGGGGGACCAGCCTTCGTAGCTGGCTGGTGATGATTACCATTGAGTGAACTGGGAGATGAATCAGTGACCCAACTGTGAATCAAATTATCTCTATGGATTTTTCAGTTGACTTGTGTTATACTGATTAACGGTTTCAACCAACCACCATTAATTCAGCTGGTAGACGAAAGTACACGTGTAAATTATCAGTGCTGGGAAAATTATCCTCCAAACTTTACAAGCAAATAGCAAATCAAATCTGAATTATCGGCCTTAGAAAAACAACATTAGCGGCATCTCTTATTATTACAACGTGCCCTCTGCTACGATATCAGCTTGTATTTAAATTTAACTATCCCGTCCCTTCTGAACCTACTGTGAAAGCAAAAGGGTCACATTGCATTTAGAAACCAACAAAAAATATTTTTACTGTCCCTTTGTTAGACGTAAATAAACACCACCGGGTGCTCATTAGGAAATATTTTAGAGTAAAATCTCAATAAATGTGATATATATACATACATATATGTTTATAACTTGGAACAAAATGAATGTATCATAGCCGATTCTACTTATTTTTGTAAAATGAAATGTACAGTTTATAAATACTAAGTATTTACTAAATTTAAAAGCCTTTATTCTTAAAAGAGATGTTTCAATGTATTTCATATATGCTTGTTTAAATGTATCCAATTAAGGTTTAAAGAGTATATATACATATAGATATATATATACACAGATGAATTCTATTTATTGGACTTTACACTTATTATGGCAACACGTAGGAGCTACAATCACAACGATGCAAGACTCCAAACACTTTCTTCTGTATTATTGCAAACATCTACTTTTATAATGCAATGTTAAAGGAGAACTACAACATAAAAATGAATGTGTCTAAAAATGCCATGTTTTATATACTGCACTTTTTGCATCAGCCTAAAGTTTCAGCTTGTCAATAGCATCAATGATCCAGGACTTCAAACTTGTCACAGGGGGTCACCATCTTGGAAAGTGTCTGTGACACTCACATGCTCAGTGGGCTCTGATTGGCTGTTGAGAAGCTAAGCTTAGGGCTCGTCACTAATTATCCAGCAGAAAATTAGGTTTCCCTGTAATATAAGCTGATGCTACAGGGCTGATTATTACATTCTGATGTTAATTGCACTGGTTTCTGTGCTGCCATGTAGTAATTATTTGTATTACCGTATATACTAGAGTATAAGCCGAGTTTTTCAGCACCCAAAATAAGCTGAAAAAGTCTACCTTGGCTTATACTCGAGTCAGTTAAAAATGACCTTACTAGTTGGTCTGTCTGGGTGCTACGACCACTTTTGCACCAGTATGTAATTGGCAGCAGCGGGCCCACCGATTCACGCATCAGTCATTCTGCGCATTGGGCTCACCACTTCACGTATCAGTCATTCTGTTTCCACCCATAGCTGCCTACCAATACTTCTCTGGCCTGCCGAAGAGAGGACCCTGTTCGTCACAAGATCGACGATGGACCCTCCCATGCTGTTAAGCGATTGGCTGCAGTGTGCATGCACATAAAATCTACATTTGAGGCAGGAGGTAGCCAATGTAACCTGTCCCCACATGTGCATTCTATTAAGTGCAACTTTCAACTGCAACCAAGCGCATTGTGGTACCGTGTTGTGTGATCATCACATCAGTTCAGCGGCACATCAGAACAGTTGAGCTCTCCAGTCTCCCAGGTGGCACACCATACCTAACTTTAGGATTTTACTGGCTGGTCTGATGCAGCATCACAGAAGTTGGCATGGTACTGACTAGCTGCTGCATTTCTCACCCTAGGCTTATACTTGAATCAATAAGTTTTCCAAGTTTTTGTAGGTATAATTAGGTACTCGTCAGCTTATACTCGAGTATATATGGTAATTACTAATCAGCCTTATATTGTGACATTTCTATTCTATGTGTACTATATATTGTGAGTGGGTCCCTAAGCTCAGTAAGTGACAGCGGCACAGAGCATGTGCAGTGAATCAGCAGAAAAGAAGATGGGGAGCTACTGGGGCATCTTTGAAGACACAGATCTTTACTGCTAAAGGGCTGTGATTGCCTTGGGCTGGTACAGAAGCTCAAAACATAGGGGCCGATTCACTCAGCTCGAGTGAAGGGTTCGAATGAAAAAAACTTCGAATTTCGAAGTTTTTTTTGGGTACTTCGACCATCGAATTGGTTAAATTCGTTCGAATTCGATCGAAGTCGAACGAAATCGAACGATTCGAAGTAAAAATCGTTCGACTATTCGACCATTCGATAGTCGAAGTACTTGCCCTTTAAAAAAAACTTCGACCCCCTACTTCGGCAGATAAAACCTACCGAAGTCAATGTTAGCCTATGGGGAAGGTCCCCATAGACTTGCTAACCTTTTTTTGATCGAAGGATTTTCCTTCGATCGTTTGATTAAAATCCTTCGAATCGTTCGATTCGAAGGATTTAATCGTTCGATCGAACGGAAAATCCTTCGATCGTTCGATCGCAGGATTAGCGCTAAATCCTTCGACTTCGATATTCGAAGTCGAAGGATTTCAATTCGAGGGTCGAATTTCGAAGTATTTTTAACTTCGAAATTCGACCCTTCGTGAATCGGCCCCATAATGTACAACATTTCTATCTACTTCTTTAGTTATGCATTAGTTCTCCTTTAAGAGGTTTCCAGGTTTTTTTTTTAATAAAATGTAATTTTTAGTGGAAAAAAAAAACTCATGTTTTTTAAGATTTATTATACCCCAAAGATGGAAAAAGTCAGAATCCGAAAATCCAGCATCTCAGACCTGCCGAGTTTGTATATAAGTCAGTGGGAGCAGTACCTAGCCTATTTGGAAGTTTCTGTAGTCTGCGCTGGAATTAGCCCGAAAATCCAACTAATTCTGACTTTTCTGGCAAAAATCCGGAAATTTTGGAAAAATAGGCTGAAAAAATTGAGTGATGCGGGAAAACACTTTAAAAAAATGGTACAATTTGGATTACCACTCGACTTTATCCAGTTTGTCCCTGATTCTATTAAATTGTGCTTTTTTGATAATAAATAAGGTCAAATCGTGGACTATAGTTTGGTCAGACTTTTTATTTAAATACTCAGAATAATTTGGATTTTGATAAATAAGGCCCTGTATGTTGAAGAGATCAGAGTCGCACAAGAAACAATAGGCAACACTTTTGTTCTTTCAACAATAGGGAAGAAAATGTTGTGATTGTGATTATGTTAACAGCATAAGTGGATACAGTTAAAGGGATGCTGACATGGGAAAACATGTTTTTTTCAAAACACATCAGTTAATAGTGCTGCTCCAGAAGAATTCTGCACTGAAATCACTTTTTTAAAAGAGCAAACAGATTTTTTTATATTTAATGTAGAAATCTGACATGGGGTTAGACATATTGTCAGTTTCCCAGGAACCCCCAATCATGTGACTTGTGCTCTGATAAACTTCAGTCACGCTTTACTTCTGCACTGCAAGTTGGAGTGAAATCACCCCTCCCTTCCTCCCCAGCAGCCCATCCAGGGCCGGATTTGTGGAAAGGTCACCATGGCCCGGGCCTAGGGAGGCAGGATTTTAGGGGGTGGTATGCTGCCCAACCACACCCACATTGTTTCAGAAACACTGGGGATATGCAGGAGATACTATAGTTTTTTTTTTAAATTTCCCATGAGCCAATACCCATTGCTCCAGTCCTGATGAAAATTTGCACGAATAAAGGGGCAGGAATGAGGGGCGACGAACGGCAGTGGGCCTAGGGGCACCCGCTATATAAATCTGGCCCTGAGACCATCAGCAGAACAATAGGAAGGTAACCGGAGAACAGCTCCCTGGTAGATATAAGAACAACATTCAATAGTAAAAATCCAGGTCCCACTGCGACTCCTTCAGTTACATTGAGTAGGAGAAACAACAGCCTATCAGAAAGCAGTTCCATAGTGCAGCACTGGCTCTTTCTGAAAGCGCATGACCAATCAAAACCTGAGATGCACCTACACACCAATATTACAACTAGAAAAAAACATTTTTTGGATTAGGAATTAAATTTTACATAGTAGAGCGAATTATTTGCAGTGCTAGTGTAATTTAGGAATAACAACTACATCATAAAAATCATGACAGAATCCCTTTAAGACAGTAGTAAAGGTGAATCAATCAAATATACCGGTGAATCAGTCAGTAAACCTGAATGTGGTAATGTAATAAAAGGGGAAATGTTACAGGTCGTGTAGCTCCTACCAGCCAATCAGAAGGTAGCATTTCGTCAACTGGTTGAAAACAAGCAGCTGAGTGGTTGTTACTAGACCTGGACACATTTTTTTACATTAGCCCAGTAGATTGAAGATACAGGTATGGGATCCATTAACCCGGAAACGCGTTATCCAGAAAGCACCAAATTATGGGAAGACCATCTCCATTTTAATGAATTTAAATGTTGAAAAATGATTTCCTTTTTCTCAGTAATAATAAAACAGTAGTTTGGACTTGATCCCAACTAAGATATAATTAATCCTTATTGGACACAAAACCAGCCTATTGGGTTTATTTAATGTTTACATGATTTTCTAGGGGTGGCTCAACATTAAGTAAACTTTTATTATGTCAAGCAACTTTTCAATTGGCCTTCATTTTTGGCCTCTCATATTCATATTCCAGTCTCTTATTCAAGTCGATGCATGGTTGCCAGGGTAATTTGGACCCTAGCAACCAGATGGCTGAAATTGCAAACTGGAGAGCTGCTGAATAAAAAGCTAAACTAGAGAGGTACATTTCCTGAAGAAATTGTGAGTGGTGCTTGCCGTGGCAAAACTCAGGCCCCCCATATATGTTGGGTGTCTTGCCCAGTCGCCCCTGGTGCCTAGAGAGTACACAAAGTCGGTAGAATCCGGATTAAACCGGTGAAATTTAAAGCCAACCAAATTTTACCATTGAAATCAATCCAAACAA
The DNA here is from genome assembly GCA_038501925.1 of Xenopus petersii. Taxonomy (NCBI): domain Eukaryota; kingdom Metazoa; phylum Chordata; class Amphibia; order Anura; family Pipidae; genus Xenopus; species Xenopus petersii. The sequence continues at coordinate 17,091,433 of CM076674.1, forward strand.
ACTGGCTATTTTTGGCTCCGCCCACTTTTAAAAATTTGCAACCCAGTCACCAAATGGACCAAGTTTGAGCACTCTTACATTAACAGTGTAAGAATGACAGGAATTTAAATATTCCCATTGAATAGCGTTAGGTAAAATTTGATTGGCTGTCTTAAGCTCCACCCATTTTTCTGAATTTTAACCCCAGTTACCTAGTCATGGTCAGTGCCAAGTTTGGGGCCTCTGGTTTTAAAACGGTGAGAACGGCGGTATTCCAAAATTTTATATTGAAGTCAATAGGTGAAAACTGATTGGCTGTTTTTGGCTCCACCCACTTGTCCTAAATTTTGACCACGGTCACCCAGTGAGTAATTGAGCCAAGTTTGGTACACCTAGCATTTAAACTGTGATAATAGCAGCAGTTTATCATTTTTCATTAAGGTCAATGGCTGAAATCTGATTGGCTGTTTGCGGCTCCACCCACTTTTCCTAAATTTTGACCGCAGTCACCCAGTGACGCACGGTGCCAAGTTTGGGAGTTCTGGCTTTGATACTGTGAGAATTACAGCTGTTTACATTTTCTCATTGAAGTCAATAGGGAACATCTGATTGGCTGTTCTTGGCTCCACCCACTTTTCCTAAATTTTGACCGCAGTTACCCAGTGAGTAATTGAGCCGAGTTTGGTACACCTAGCATTTAAACTGTGATAATAGCAGCAGTTTATCATTTTTCATTAAGGTCAATGGCTGAAATCTCATTGGCTGTTGTTGCCCCGCCCCTTTTTTTCCTAATTGTGAACCACAGTCACTCAGTGACTAACATACCAAAGTTTGGGAATGCTGTCATTTAATGTGTAAAAATGGCAGCATTTCTATTTTTTTCTATTGAAAATCAATGAATGAAATTTGATTGGTTGTTGGTGGCTCCACCCACTTTTTCTAAACTTGAAGTGGAAACCCCTAGCGACCACATTTGTGATATTCAAGGTCCCTGACATCAATACTGAGAGAATGGCAGCCTTCTTAATTTTTCCCATTAAAACCAATCAAAGAAATCTGATTGGTTGGTTTTGGCTCCACCCACTTTTCTTAATTTTAATCCCAGTCCCCCAGTGACCAACTGTGCCAACTTTGAGGACCCTGCCATTAACGTCTAAGAGCGGCAGCAGTTAAAAAAATTCCTATTTAATTGAATGGCTGAAATTTGATTGGCTGTTGTAGACTCCACCCACTTTTTGTAAATTTTAGCCGCAGTCACCCAGTGACCCACGGTGCCAAGTTTGGGAGCTCTGGCTTTGATACTGTGAGAACAGCAGTAATCAAAAATTTTACATAAACTGATTGGCTGTTTTTGGCTCCACCCACTTTTCCTAAATTTTGACCGTAGTCACCCAGTGAGTAATTGAGCCGAGTTTGGTACACCTAGCATTTAAACTGTGATAATAGCAGCAGTTTATCATTTTTCATTAAGGTCAATGGCTGAAATCTGATTGGCTGTTGTTGCCCCGCCCCTTTTTTTCCTAATTGTGAACCACAGTCACTCAGTGACTAACATACCAAAGTTTGGGAATGCTGTCATTTAATGTCTAAAAATGGCAGCATTTCTATTTTTTTCTATTGAAAATCAATGAATGAAATTTGATTGGTTGTTGGTGGCTCCGCCCACTTTTTCTAAACTTGAAGTGGAAACCCCCAGCGACCACATTTGTGATATTCAAGGTCCCTGACATCAATACTGAGAGAATGGCAGCCTTCTTAATTTTTCCCATTAAAACCAATCAAAGAAATCTTATTGGTTGGTTTTGGCTCCACCCACTTTTCTGAATTTTAATCCCAGTCCCCCAGTGACCAACTGTGCCAACTTTGAGGAGGCTGCCATTAACCGTCTAAGAGCGGCAGCAGTTAAAAAAATTCCTATTTAATTGAATGGCTGAAATTTGATTGGCTGTTGTAGACTCCGCCCACTTTTTGTAAATTTTGGCTGCAGTCACCCAGTGACCCACGGTGCCAAGTTTGGGAGCTCTGGCTTTATTACTGTGAGAATTACAGCTGTTTACATTTTCTCATTGAAGTCAATAGGGAAAATCTGATTGGTTGTTTGCGGCTCCGCTCACTTTTTTGGGTCCCCAAAATAGGACAGAAAAGTCACAACACCCCATTCCCGAATAAGCTGAACGGTTTGACACCTCATTCATGGGTCTGCGACAAACTAATTATTCGATAAATTCCCCATTATAAGTCAATGGGGCAAATTTGGGGACCTCTCCTGCCCCGGGGGTAAAACTTATACCCTCGTGTGGGGTATCATCTGACACAGGTCGCAAACCTCTTCAAATGTGGTAAATTTAACGTTTCTACAAGATTCCCTCTCTGCGCTAGAATCCGTCAAAAGTTGGCCTCAATGTTAATCTATGGGACTTTTTGGGGTGGTTAATTGCCCCCGCAAGGGGCAATTAACCACCCACCCCTTAGAAAAGTCATACCACCCCATTCCCGATTAAGCCGCACGATTTGACACCTCATTCATGGGTCTAGGACAAACGGTGCGGGACTAGTTACGCGCCAAACTTTCATACGGAAGAAGAATAAAAATAAGTTTGCAAGATAACAGTAGTGATGCTTTGCTTCGCAAGCACCACTAATAAGTCAAAACCCACGAATGATAAAAAATGATAAAATGATAAAAAATGGAAACCAATTGCAAATTGTCTCCGAATAACGATGTCTACATCATACTAAAGTTATCTCAAAGGTGGACAAACTCTTTAAGGTATGAAGATCCAAATCACAGAAAGATCCATTATCTGTAAAACCCAAAGGCCCAGAGCATTCAGAATAACAGGTGCCATACCTATACCACAGTTGCATCCCTCCAACATTTGATAAGCTGAAGGAAGGACACAACCAACTTGGGGTACTTCATCCTCAAAATGCCACACCCAATTCCACACCCCTTGTTACATGATTGGAATGACAAATACACTCTCCCTCCCATATTTCATGACATATTGTGGCCAGTTGACAGCACAGGTAAATCAATGAGTAGCACCGGTGGATCAGTAACATTATAGATTATACAGTAAAATATTTATTACAGAACGATGGGGAACAAGAACTCTAGGGACAATAAGCAATTGTGTTTTCTCTGAGAAGTAAATTAAGTAACAGACAAGGAGCCAGGGACTGTGTACCTCTCAGGAGAAGCAAGTGCAAGTGACTCTTAGGGTCAGGCTACACAACCAGATTCGAGGGGAGATTAGTCGCCCCAGCAACTTCGGACGACTTCGGAAAACCGCAGGAAATTTTAATTTTAGCCGGCGGAGGGCAGGGGGAATGCAGTTTGGTGAAATCTAAAATGCTGAGTTTACTATTTCTAGCAAAAAAAAAATCCAAAAAACCTCTATAAGTCGAAATGGATAAAAAATGTGTCCAATAGGATCAGAGCAGCTGCCATTGACTTCTCTGGGACCTCTGCTTTAACTTGGCACAGTTTTGTATTGCGTTTTCCATGTTTTTACACTTAAAGGAGAAGGAAAGCTACTGAGCAGTTTATTACCAATAGATTAGCCACAATAGTGCAAGCTAGACTGTTATATTTATTCTGCAGAATGCTTTTCCGTAGCTGAGTAAACAGCTCTAGACATTGTCTCTGTTTGTTTAGGATAGCAGCTGCCATATTAGCTTGGTGTGACATCACTTCCTCCTTTATTCTCTCCCTGTTTGTACATAGCTCTAGGCTCAGATTACAGCAGGGAGGGGAGGAAGGAGGAGGGAGAGGAAGGGAAACAAACTGAGCATGCTCAAGCCTAAGCCCTGGATGTTTAAGCTTAAAACAGGAAGTCTGATACAGAAGCCCATGTGTACTCAATAGGAGGAAAGAAATTTGGTGTTTTTTTTTACAGAGGACTCAGAGCGGCATTAGGGTTTACTGGTATAGTTATATAGACCTTTCTGATGAAGCTTACTTAGTTTTAACCTTTTCTTCTACTTTAATAAATATCAAATTTTTGGAGTTTTTTGTAGAAAAAAATCGATTAGTAAATAAAAGGAAATCTGAATTTTAGTAAATTTATAGCGGCTGCTAATATTATCCATGTATGGAGCCAAAACAACAGCCTGCCTGTCCGATGTCTGGTTGGGCATTGACCAGATATTCCAAATTTCTACCAGGCAACGATCTGACTGTTGATGCCATCTTTTCCTGATGGGTCTCCATGGGGCCCTTTTGTGATCTGGGTGGTGAAACCAGGCAAAGATTCGGTTGATGTTTGGCAATATCATCAGCCAAGCTGAACTGCACGTGTATGGTGGCATAACCCCTTGAAGGAACTGAAAGACTCATGAGTTAGATCTAAAGAAACATAAAGGCTTGACAACATGGAATGACTAGATGGGCCATTTCTTTTTTTATATGTTATTGAAATGGTTTGTTGTGAGTTTTAAGTACTGGTAAGACACCAAGATATTGGGCTGAGGATGGCAGAGCCAAAGGCAAAGATGAAGTCCAGGTATGGGACCTGTTATCCAGAATGCTTAAATCTTTCTGTAATTTGGATCTTCGTACATTTAGGGGTTTATTTAATAAAATGCGAATTTATCTCTTAATATTAATTTAAAAAAAGCTCGACCAAACTTCCATGCCCAATTTTAGCTTATTTATTCACGAAAAACTCAATTTAATCGGATTCTAACAAACTCAAATCACTCAAATTTTGCTTGCTTTTTCCCAGAATCGCACATTTTTTTCAAGTTTTGAAAAAAAACCCAAAAGAAGTCAGATTTTTGGGCTAAACACAGCACAGACCATGATAACTTCAAATTGGGATAGGTGCCTCTCCCACTGATTTAAACATGATTCAGGTTTTTGCAGCATCGGGGTATAATAAATCTCAAAAAGGTTTTTTTCAATGAAAGATTTGAGTTTTTGGCAATAAAAGCTTGATCAGAAAAATTTTAGTTTAAAAAGTTTAGTAAATAACCTACTAAGTCTACTAGAAAACCATGTAAACATTAAATAAACCCAATAGGCTGGTTTGGCTACCAATAAGGATTAATTATATCTTAGTTGGGATCAAGTACAAGTTACTGTTTTATTATTACAGAGAAAAAGGAAATCATTTTTAAATATTTGGATTATTTGGATAAAATGGAATCTATGGGAGACGGCCTTCCCGTAATTTGACGATTTCTGGATAACGGGTTTCTGGATAATGGATCCCATACCTGTATATAAGACTATAAGTCAGAAGACACCAAAGAGTTCTGCAGCCATATAAAGGGACTTTTTATCCAGGTCGCTTTACCAGTCATAAGTAATGTGACACTTAATCTGAATCTGACTTAGCAGTAGTTATAAATGCTTAATAAACCATATACTTTATCGGCAATATAGGACTCTCATGTATTACAGGTATGGGATCCACTATCCTCCGGAAACCCGCTATCCAGAAAGCTCTGAATTAGGGCCATCTCCTATAGACTCAATTTTATCCAAATAATCCAAATTACCAAATATGATTTCCTTTTTCTGTGCAATAATAAAACAGTAGCTTGTACTTGATCCCAGCTAAAATATAATTAATCCTTATTGGAGGCAAAACTAGCCTATTGGGTTTATTTAACGTTTACATGATTTTCTAGTAGACTTAAGGTGTGAAGATCCAAGTGTAGGGGTCTAATAAATTAGACACCCCTAATAATATTGGCAAATCCCAATGGGGTGCCTAAATGGGTCCTAACAGTGGACCTATTTCATTATTCTGCCTTATGCTATGCCTTTGCTGTTCTCAATAGTGACCAGTAGAGGGCACTGTGCTAAAGTATAAAACCCTTTGTAGCCATGCTCTCAGGGTCCATCTTGTGCTGGCTCTAGCTCTGAGCAGGCAGGCAGAGCTTGAGTGGAACCTAGACAGGTCAGGTCTAGTAAGGATAGGCTACTCACCTTAAGAGGTCACTCTAGGAGTGACAGATAGACAGGCTATTTATCTGAGCAGCTCAAGGCTCCGACGAGGAGAGTCAGAGGGATTAAGATCCCAGGTACTAATTGCCCAGAAGTAGGGACTAAGTGTGTAGACTTAGGGATGTAGAGATTACCCTGGGTTCCACTTAGGGAAAAGGCTGAAACCTGGGTGCACCTTCATTGCTGCTGCGTATGTTCTCTTCCCTGTGGGGACTAATACTGGCCAAAGGTGCTGTGAGTAAATGCCTATCAGCTGTTCTGTATGATCCTGCTCTGCTATTATGTACACTCCACTGAGGATTGTAATGGTTCAATAAATATTTTCATTGGTTAAGTTATAAGAACCACTGGCGCCCAATTCTTGCACCTTGAACCAAGTTACAGTTGCACTACACCCTGCCTCCACACTGTTTGCGAGGGCTTACTCCCTAAGATTTAAGGTCTCATCTGGAGCACAGTTTTGGGAGTGGAGCTTATATTTAGAGAAGGGTGCACTCATGTTACTACATACATTATGGAAAGATCCCTTATCTGGAAAAACCCAGGTACTGAGCATTCTGCATAACAGGTACCGTACCTGTACAAATGTATAAATGATAAGACAGAAATCCAAAATGTCTTTCTTCTACTGAATGTCATTATGGGTTGGCTGTCTCCCTTCTCTTTATACAAAAGATGATATTGAAGGAGAGCATTAAGCAATACAGTAAATACAAATGTTTCAGATGCGATTGTCAATGCTCAAGGTTCAGTGGATCTGATCAATTCTGGGGACACTGAATTATTGTTCTATAAACACACCAAAACGATAAAAAAAAGGGAAATTGTTGGGAAACCCATCAATCAGCATGAAAAAGAATTTCTGCAGGCTCCAGTTGATTGGTGCTGAATAAGGAACAAATATAAAAACCCAATGTCACAAACATCGTCAGATTACAGTTATTAGGGACACCAGTAATTTCACATTGGGGAATCTGTTCTATACGCTCTTCAATGAGAAACCCTCATACATTATTACAGCAGGCAGTTATCAAACTGTCAGTTATCCCTCCAATGGGAAAACATTATCTAAGACTCTTCTATTATTGTGAGAGGCAAGTTACAGAGCTAGGGATGGTTATAGGCAAGTGACTGACAATCTAGAGCACTAAACAAGTACAACCCCCCAGCATCCCCAGCAAAGTAATGTCAAATCCATATCTCACACGCTTCACCCACGTCACTAACTTTTGCTTTCAATGTTGCTCATGGGAGAAGAGGGACAGATTTTCCGAGAGAGACCAATGGCATCCATCATCCAGTAATGTGCTGCTATCCCTCATCCAATTCAACCAGGTGAGTTTTTCCCAACTGGCCATTCTCCTAAATGTAGTGTCTGGTCTGCTAGAGTACAGGTATAGCATCCGTTATCCGGAAACCCATTGTCCAGAAAGCTCAGAATTATGGAAAGCGACTAACAAAACCAAGATCGCACCCACGGATCTCCACACCAAAAAACACCAGGATTTATTCTCCAAAGTAGTCACTTGATAAAATTTAGGCTTTTATCGATCATTTCAAAACATATTTAACTGAAGCATATTTAGTCAAAAGCGGAAAAAAAACGGTTCTTTCACCCCCTCCTTTGCCGCACGTCTTCTCTTATCTCAGAATTAAAACAAGGCCGTCTACCATAGACTCCATTTTATCAAAATAATACAAATTTGTAAGAATGATTTCCTTTTTCTCTGTAATAATAAAACAGTAGCTTGTACTTGATCCCAACTAAGATGAAATTAATCCTTATTGGAAGCAAAACCAGCCTATTGGGTTTATTTAATATTTACATGATTTTCTAGTAGACTTAAGGTATGAAGATCCAAATTATGGAAGCTCCATCATCCAGAAAGTCCCAGGTCCTGAGCATTCTGGATAACAGGTCCCATATCTGTACTGTATATGATGGACTGGTATGGGATCTGTTATCCAGAATGTTCGGGACCTGGGGTCTTCTGGATAATGGATCTTTCCATAATTTGGACCTTCATAACGACTAGAGAATCATGTAAACTTAAAATAAACCCAATAGGCTGGTTTTGCCTCCAATAAGGATTAATTATATCTTAGTTGGGATCAAGTACTGTAGGACTACAGTAAGTACTGTTTTATTATTACAGATAAAAAGAAAATCAGTTTTAAACATTTGGATTATTTGGAGAGGAGTGACTCCACTTGCACTATTTGTCAATTTTGTGAAAGGCATAACTGCCAGTTTATATACACTTTGCACTGTATTATAAGACAACTAAAGTAGTTGTTGTACTATCATTATCTGCACAGACTGTAGAGTGTGATGGAACAAATCACTTAAATATATGATCATAAGTCAGTCAACCAAATCTATTAAACTATATTTTTCTTTTTTCTTTCTCTTTACTGTATGATATGGTATTTTAGCAGCCCCTCCGGTTGACTTTGCTTGTGGCTGTCTTACTGTGCCATCACATAACACAAAATATTAATGCTAATTAGGGATGCACCGAATCCACTTTTTTGGATTCGGCCGAACCCCCGAATCCTTCATGAAGGATTCGGCCAAATACCGAACCGATTCCGAACCCTAATTTGCATATGCAAATTAGGGGTGGGAAGGGGAAAACATTTTTTTACTTCCTTGTTTTCTGACAAAAAGTCACGCAATTTCCCTCCCCACCCCTAATTTGCATATGCAAATTAGGATTCGGATTTGGTTCGGCTGGGCAGAAGGATTCGGCCGAATCCGAATCTTGCTGAAAAAGGCCGAATCCTGGCCGAATCCCGAACCGAATCCTGGATTCGGTGCATCCCTAATGCTAATGAGAAATACAATTTCTTCTTTAAAAAAAAAAAAAAAGTCAATCACAGTCTTAATGCCAAGCTTGTCTTCCTCGGGTCCCTTTACAAGAAATGTCATATTAAGGGAATCATGTTATTAAGGACCTAGGTAGCTCATGACAACCTTGTTACAATATACCCTTAATCTTTCCAAGTGTAGTTACGTCTTTGACATTTTCATAAAGTAAATGCAGCCTCATTCCAATCACATCATTTTATGTATGTAAATGACAAGGATCTTTAAGGATTATTCCAAGTTGCCCTCTGGAATCATAAACTGTTGAACCACTTGAATGAATGATGTGGCTCTGAGGTCCGTCGCTGCAGGATCTTTGCATAATGGTTGGAAAGTAAAGGGATATGAACAGATCATTTTCCAGTTTAGGACGTCTAGAATCATTTTTAAGAACCTGAACATTGGACCCATGGGTTGGAGTCTTGTTTCAGGTTGGGTACCTGCGAAAACCTACAAATTGGTCAGGTTTTGAGCAGAGGTTTTGAGCAGAGTCCCCAACTGCCTACTGTGTGGGCAGTCCATGGGTGACCCCCGTGGGTACCCGACTAAAGTGCAGAACTGGATCCTTCCACCCTCCCTTGTGGTTTCGCTAATTTTCTTCCCTTGCCCTGCTGATTCAGCACAGGAGTGGTATCACTTTTTCTCGATTTTGAAGGTCCAGGGTTGGAAGATAAGTTTGTGGTCTGGGTCTGGTAGCAGATCTGGGTAGGGGGACATATTGGGTGGTGGGTGTTGGTCGTTTACGGGTCAGTCCGTCAGGGCCAGGCACAGGTCTGTCTGACAGGACCCATGTAGGACTCTACCATGGATCATTTGTCCTGCCACTTGGAACCCAAATTGCTTTGATTTGTTATTTTGGTGACTCAGCAGGTAACAAGTACATACAATGCACCAAGGCAAGCATTAAGGAAAGGGTTCTAAAGCCCTAAGTTTTGCACCTTTCGCCAGATGCACTTACAAGGAGTAACCAGAAAAAGGGCACAGATCACTCCTGTACGGGGTAAGCACAAGTTGAAGGTATATACCAATACCAATATATAAGTCGCATGATTGGGCAGTAAATATCAGTGGCTATACATTGTTTCGGAGGGACAGAGGCAATAGAAAAGGAGGAGGGGTATGTCTGTTTGTTAGGCAGGAATTAAAAGCTCATATAAAGGAGGAGGTTATGAAAATGAGGGGGCAGAAGTCGTATGGGTGGAGTTCATCATCAATGTAGCAAATTAATTGTAGGAGTCACTATAGATCCCCTAATGTAAGTAAGGGGGAGGAGGCTAAGCTCCCGATGCAAATAGATAAGGCTGCTAGTTTGGGTAAAGTAATGATAATAGGGGATTTTAATTACATAGATATTGACTGGAGCAACAGTACTGTTAGATCAGTTAATGGGAACAAGTTTATAAACTTGTTGCATGAAAACTTTATGGCACAAGTTGTTGAGAAAGCTACCAGAAAAAATGCTATTCTGGATTTAGTGATCTCAAATGACCCAGAACTTATAGCGAACCCCTGGGTAATAGTGACCATTGATTGGGGCATTATGTTTTCAGCTAAAAAAACAGAACAGCTGGTTGTCATTTAAAATGATATTAAATCGTTACTGTTTTCAATTTATTTTTCATTTATTCCTTTAAGAAGTAAATGCAGAAGCAGCAAGAACCACCCTATGTGGCTTAATTTACAGATTCACAGAGGAGGGGGTCCCACTGTATAGAGCACTGGTAAGGCCCCATCTAGAATATGCCGTACAGTTTTGGTCTCCATCACTCAAACAGGACATTATTGTATTAGAGAGGGTACAGAGAAGGGCAACTAAGCTGGTACCTAAGTAAAAGGTACGGGAAATCTTAGCTATGAGGAAAGACTGGCCAAATTGGGGATGTTCACGCTGGAGAAGAGGCGCTTAAGGGGTGATATGATAACTATGTATAAATATATAAGGGGATCATATAATAATCTCTCTAATGCTTTATTTACCAGTAGGTCTTTCCAGCTGACACGAGGTCACCCATTCCGATTAGAAGAAAAGAGGTTCCGCCTAAATATTCAGAAGGGGTTTGTTACAGTGAGAGCTGTGAAGATGTGGAATTGTCTCCCTGAATCAGTGGTACAGGCTGATACATTAGATAGGTATAAGAAGGGGTTGGATGGTGTTTAGCAAGTGAGGGAATACAGGGTTATGGGAGATAGCTCATAGTACAAGTTGATCCAGGGACTGGTCCCATTGCCATTTTGGAGTCAGGAAGGAATTTCCCCCCTCTGAGGCAAATTGGAGAGGCTTCAAAAAGGGTTTTGCCTTCCTCTGGATCAACTGGCAGTTAGGCAGGTTATATACAGACTTAAAAGGTTGAATTTGATGGATGTGTGTCCTTTTTACAACCTAACTTACTATTACTAATAATGGGTACAATTTTAGATGAGCGTAGAGCATGATAATAATTGAAAGTTAAATCATGTAGAATGTTACATGACATGCAATTACACTATAACCTTACTTAGGTTTGCAACATAGGGAGTTTTATGATTTTTTATGTGGATTTTGAAGCATTTAAGAAGCACTTAAAATGGGAAAAGCAGAGTCAGAGCAAAGGGCAAAAGAGGATTTTCTGCCCTGAGGTTCCCCATTCCTCCAATAACATAAATGATGGCATTGGGTAGCAAAGACTCCAAGCAACATTTGTGCATGTTAACATTAAGTAATGGATCCTAATGGATCATTTTGTAATAAACAGGTCCCTTCAGCAGTGGATCTATGGTAGAAACTGGGGGTGATACGTCAATACGGTATAATCCCTTGTTTTGTCACTTGCCTTACCTCTATTCTACAAAGTTACAGGCATCATGTTAATTTCAGCCCAGGTTCTGCCAATCGCTCCCAGTTGCTCACTATTAATTAACAGGGGCAGCTCATTCCCAGAGACCTCCTAGCAGAGACTGCATATATACATAAACATATATATTCCCTAATCTTGCATTGACGCATTGTCAGTTTTTAAGTCTATATTCCTGCTGGTTACCCTGCCTGTATTAGGTGATCCTGTTACCGTTGTACCTGTTCTTGTTCTGATTCTGGTGCCAACCTACTAGGGATGCACCGAATCCAGGATTCAGTTTGCAGGATTTGGATTCAGCTGAATCCTTGTGCCCGGCCGAACCGAATCCTAATTTGCATATGACTTCTGACTTCTCATTTTAGTGGTTATAGAAGTTTTTGAAATCATGAATAAACTCATTCTTTCTTAAATCATGAATTCCATAGCATTGATTAAAAGATCAGGATCAGGATCAGTGCAGGACCTCAACTGCTTTCACATGGCAAAGTTATTTATAAAAGGAGTCGTTCACCTTTAAGTTAACTTTTAGTATGTTATAGAATGACCAAATCTAAACAACTTTTCAATTGGTCTTCTTTATTTATTTTGTATAATTTTTAAATGATTTGCTTTTTTCTTCTGACTCTTTCCAGCTTTCAAATTGGGGATCACTGACCCCATCTAAAAAACAAATGCTCTGTAAGGCTACACATTTATTGTTATTGTTAATTGCATTACTCATTTTTGTATTCAGGCCTCTCCTATTCATATTCCAGTCTCTTATTCACAGTGTCGGACTGGCCCTCAGGGATACCAGGAAAACTCCTGGTGGGCCCAGGTATCAGTGGGCCCTCTTGCTTCTAAGCATTTCTTACAAATTCATGTTAATTCCGTATTTATTTATGGAAACAAAGAGGACAAATAGATGGAAAATAGAGTATATAATGAAAGAAAAAGTACTAAGAAAAGTATAAGGTTAAGTGAGAAGTGGAAGAAAATGTGATTGGAGAATGGGCCCATGGTCTAAGGGTCTCTGGTGGGCCCCTGGCATCCCAGTCCGACACTGCATATTCAAATCAATGCATGGTTGCTAGGGTAATTTGGATGCTAGCAACCAGACTGCAGAAATTGCAAACTGGAGAGCTGCTGAATAAAAAGCTCAATAACACAAATAACACAAATCATAAAAAATTAAGTCAAATTGCAAATTGTCTCAAAATGCCACCCTCTACAGCAGTGTTGTCAAACTGGTGGCTCGCTTCCAAGCATGAAAATAGTTCCTGGGGGTGCCAAATAAGGGCTGTGCTTGGCTATTGGTTGGCCATATGTAGACTGGCAGACTACAGGAGGCTTGGTTTGGCAGAACACATTGGTATTTTGCACCGAAATCTTATTTTGAACTCAGGAATTCAAAAATAAGCACCTGCTTTAAGGCCACTGGGCAACATCCAAGGAGTTTGTGACCAATATGATTTTGGAAGCCACTGGTTAGGGATCACTGCTCCAGACTATGCAGGTCCAAGTCTATCAAGCTAAACCTTACAAATGTATCCATAGGAAGGCACAAAAACTCACCCCACCCTTAGGTATCTTACAATTTAGTTAGGAAATAAGTTATATTTTCTTTCTAGTGATGGAATGTCACATTTAACTTGGTTTCCTAGAAAGTCTAAAGCCTCAGGGCTCAGTGATGCAAAGTGAGGAGAGCTCAGTGCACATTAAAATGCTATCCTTAATTATTACAGTAATACTCTTGAGCTTTAGTGTTGTTTATGCTTAATTCTAATTAAATCCATCCGCACTCAACCGTGTCAGTAATGAAAGGCCCAATAAAAGAAAGCCTGAAAGCAAACACGCCAGCTTTACGTAAATATTATTCCTGTCGCATTGTTCCCTGCCGCTGTTTGTGTGACAGGCTTCCCACTCAAGGATAATTGTTTGGGACTTACCAGTTGCCTTGATAACAATGTTACGTTTGTGTGGCATAAAGAGGCGACGGCTAATTATTGTGTGAGTTTCTTTGATATGAAAACACGGCCATGATGCACGGCAGTTAGAACATCCATCCCCTAATGAAACTGCCTTTTTCAGCAGAGAAAATTACAAACTAGCAAGTGCTAATAATAGCAGTTAATATGCAGAAGATATATAAGCTGGTCTAATATCTATCTGTATGTGTATACATATATATATATATATATATATATATATATATATATGGGACCCGTTATCCAAAACCCATTATCCAGAAAGCTGCGAATTACAGAAAGGCCATCTCCCATAGACTCCATTTTATCTAAATAATCTTCTGAATCTTTCCAGCCAACAAATGCTCCGTAAGGGCAGGCTACAAATTTATAGTTTTTGCTACTTTTTATTACTTATCTTTTTTTATTCAGGCCTCTAAATGATAACAATAATTATAAACATTTTGTATATTGACAATCATTCATAGCAGTTGTTTCCCAGTCACTGTACTGGGCAAAACTCATTTCTGCTCACTGTAATGATCAACAATTGCTATGTGTGCTATGCAACTGTCGCTTCCTGCTTAATGCAAACAATTTGTTCCTGACTACTGGTCTGGTTCTTGGTTCTTACTTACTGTACAACAACTGGTTCTTACTTAGTGTACTATATAACAACTGGATCTTGTTTAAATACTCTGCATAACTGGATCCTGCTTATTGTACTGTACAACAATTGGATCCTGTTTAGTGTACTGTACAATTGAATCCTGTTTACTGTACTGTACAATTGGATCCTGTTTACTGTACTGTACAATTGGATCCTGTTTACTGTACTGTACAATTGGATCCTGTTTACTGTACTGTATAATTGGATCCTGTTTACTGTACTGTATAATTGGATCCTGTTTACTGTACTGTACAATTGGATCCTGTTTACTGTACTGTACAATTGGATCCTGTTTACTGTACTGTACAATTGGATCCTGTTTACTGTACAATTGGATCCTGTTTACTGTACTGTACAATTGAATCCTGTTTACTGTACTGTACAATTGGATCCTGTTTACTGTACTGTACAATTGGATCCTGTTTACTGTACTGTACAATTGCATCCTGTTTACTGTACTGTACAATTGGATCCTGTTTACTGTACAATTGGATCCTGTTTACTGTACTGTACAATTGAATCATGTTTACTGTACTGTACAATTGGATCTTGTTTACTGTACTGTACAATTGAATCCTGTTTACTGTACTGTACAATTGAATCCCGTTTACTGTACTGTACAATTGGATCCTGTTTACTGTACTGTACAATTGGATCCTGTTTACTGTACAATTGGATCCTGTTTACTGTACTGTACAATTGGATCCTGTTTACTGTACTGTACAATTGGATCCTGTTTACTGTACTGTATAATTGGATCCTGTTTACTGTACTGTACAATTGGATCCTGTTTACTGTACTGTACAATTGAATCCTGTTTACTGTACTGTACAATTGGATCCTGTTTACTGTACTGTACAATTGGATCCTGTTTACTGTACTGTACAATTGGATTCTGTTTACTGTACTGTATAATTGGATCCTGTTTACTGTACTGTACAATTGGATCCTGTTTACTGTACTGTACAATTGGATCCTGTTTACTGTACTGTACAATTGAATCCTGCTTACTGTACTATACAACAACTGGTTCCTGCTTACTATCCTGTTTACTGTACTGTACAATTGAATCCTGTTTACTGTACTGTACAATTGGATCCTGTTTACTGTACTGTACAATTGGATCCTGTTTACTGTACAATTGGATCCTGTTTACTGTACTGTACAATTGGATCCTGTTTACTGTACTGTACAATTGGATTCTGTTTACTGTACTGTATAATTGGATCCTGTTTACTGTACTGTACAATTGGATCCTGTTTACTGTACTGTACAATTGAATCCTGTTTACTGTACTGTACAATTGGATCCTGTTTACTGTACTGTACAATTGGATCCTGTTTACTGTACAATTGGATCCTGTTTACTGTACTGTACAATTGAATCATGTTTACTGTACTGTACAATTGAATCCTGTTTACTGTACTGTACAATTGAATCCTGTTTACTGTACTGTACAATTGGATCCTGTTTACTGTACTGTACAATTGGATCCTGTTTACTGTACTGTACAATTGAATCCTGTTTACTGTACTGTACAATTGGATCCTGTTTACTGTACTGTACAATTGAATCCTGCTTACTGTACTATACAACAACTGGTTCCTGCTTACTATTCTGTACAATACTATGTTGTTACTTACTGTACTGTACAACTGTTCTTAGGCAGCATTGATCATAAATACCACATCTTGTGCAATATATCAGATTTTCCAGGAGTGATGAAACCGTGAAGATAGTCTTGAGTGTCCCAGGTCACAGACAACAAATTGTACAGAAATACCCAGTTTAGTTAATTGGGCAAAAATGCTCCTTGATTTATTAGATTAAAGAGAAACTTTCTCGTCACCAAAACACAGGCCCCCGCAACAGCTTAGGGTTAATTACAAGAGGCAAATATTCACTGTTTTGACCGTACAGTTCAGATGTCTTTCATTAAAGCTATACGTAGTACAAAATCATAAGAAATTATGAGTATTTTGTATTTTAGGTTAAAAAAAAGTCTACGTAATAAAGAAGTTTTCTCTCTTTAAAAAATTAAAACTTTTTTATGCTGCTCTTCAAACATCTGCTTCTTTCCTAGACGAATCCTTTCATATTTGTCATCAAATGGTTTACGCCAATGCCTCTGAGTTTGACTCACGATATGATTGGTTTGTTACATCGACGGTATGTATGTTTTCCAAGAAACGTGTTTATTCACGCATGGACCCGACTAATTCACCCGAAGAAAATTAAAATTGCAGAATTTCCGGATGAATAAAAAAAAAAAAAGAAACAAGTCACTTCAAAGTAAATGTCTTCCGTTAGATGAAATTTAAAAACTACATTTCTAAGTCATTTTCTTAGATTTTTTTTTTCTTTCAGGGCTATCAGAAAATGTTTATTTTTCCCCACAGGGAAGGACTTTTTAAATGAATCAAAAAATATAACATTTGTTCCTTTTTAAAGGTAAGCAAATTAAAATTTAACGAAATGCATCCAATAAGACTCCATGTGTCGTTGTATCGCTGCTTTCGGTTTTTAATAAGCAAATTGAAAATTACTCCAACATCAAAGATATAAAGTGGCTGGGAGAATATTAATTGGTAATATGTAAATATGTTAATAAACCCCAAAGACCCTATTGCTTTTAACTAGGCAGGAATGTTAATTACTTATTTCCTTGTATGCACTCATTTTCTGGTGGAGTTCAATGGCAGTATCATTGGGGGAAATTAACAGGACTAGTTTGGGGCTGATCACATTTGAAAAGCAGAAATGGACATTTATGATTTACAATTGTTTCAATGAGAGGAAAATAATTCAAATTGTCATTTTTAATCAATTCCAACTCGAATATCTTTTAAAAAGTCACAAATATGGAAAGGAATCTGCGGCGAATTTCCGTGTTTCGCCCCTGGCTAATAAATTCCCAAAAATTGACGGAGGGATCTCCGACCAACACAGAACAAATTTGTGTTTGCGAAATGGCACCAGCGTCTGGTTTTTTGATGGCGGCATCCGTTTTATGACACCGACATCCGTTTCTTGATGCCGACACCAGTTTTTGATGCCGACGATAAATTTTTTTTTGATGCCGACGACAAATTTTTTTTTGATGCCGGCGACAAATTTTTTTTTTGACGCCCGCGACAAATTTTTTTTTTGATGCCGGCAACAAATTTTTTTTGACGCCGGCAAATTTTCACCAGCAAATTTTCGTTGCAAATTCGCGCCTGGCGAATAAATTCGCCCATCACTAGTGATGGGGGAATTTATTTGTCAGGTGCAAATTCGACATGTTGCTCTCCAACTTCTTGAATGTTGCTCCCAGTGGCCTCAAAGCAGGGGCTCATTTTTGAATTCCAGGCTTGGAGGCAAGTTTTTGTTGTTTAAAAACCAGGTGTACTGCCAAACAGAGTCTCAATGTAGCTGGAAAATCCACATAGGAGCTACCAAATGGGCAACAACAGCACTTATTTGGCACCCCAAGAACATTTTTCATGCTTGTGTTGCTCCCGAACTCCTTTTTCTTCCGAATGTTTCTAATGGGTTCAAAAGGTTGGGGATCCCTGCACTAAAGGATACGAAAACCTCAAAAAATTAGAATTTTTCTGACAATTGCTAGTGAAAAAAATCCAAAAACCTCTAAACATATAACAGCTAAAAAAAGGGGCAAATGGTATGAGCGCAGCTCCCTTTGACTTCTATTAGACAGCTTTTACTTGCTGCAGTTTTGTATTAGAATATTTGTGGTTTTTAAACCTCCCAATCCTTGAAATTTTAGGGGGTTATTTACTTAACTCTGAATTCAAAGTCGGACTTTTAAAAAATCATGAATTTTTCAGAATTTATTAAACCCCGAGGATGGAAAAGTCTGAATCTGAAAATCCGGCATCTCAGACCTGTGGAGGTTGCATATAAGTCAATGGGAGAAATCCCAATGAGTTTTTGATGTGTGCTGGGTTTTGTGCAATACCCCAAAGTTTTCAGAGTTTTTGGGTGAAAAAATTGTGAAAATCTCATTAAAAAATCTGATAGCAAAGCAAATTTTTGCACCCAACTACATCTCATCTCTTGTTTCTCTATATGTTCCTGCCCAAAACCTCCACTCCTCTCAGAGCAACCGCTTGGTTGTACCCCCCACTACTACTGCTGTTTCCCGTATCAAACCCTTCTCTCTTGCGACTCCTTATATTTGGAATACCATTCCTGAATCTCTCAGGAGAGAATCCTCCTTCAATGTTTTTAAAACAAAACTCAAAGACTACCTCTGGGAGCACCTGGATAACACGTGAACTGGCACTTATATAACAGTGTAACAAACTGTAACCCACAGCACCTTAATACCCCTCTGAATTGTGTCTGTATGTTACCCTTCCATTTAGACTGTAAGCCCTATGGGGTAGGGTCCTCTAGCCTTTTGTTTCCTTGACACTGAGCACTTAATCTGTATTGTAATTATATTTTTTATATTTATGTGAATTGTATTCTAATAATGCACTTATTGCTACTTTTTATTCCAATGACCCCTTGTTTGTTACTAATAATTTATTGTTTTGCTGTACAGTGCTTTGCCCTCGAGGAGCGCTTTACAAATAAAAATATACATACATACATACAATAAATAAAAAAAAACAACCCGAGTGGATTTGCTCAGAGTTTGTAGCAAAAAATGTTGAGATAAAATTGGACTTTAAAGAAATTTTTTTAAAAACTATTTTTTTTTAATAAAAATACGATTCGTGGAAAAAAATAGAAATCCAAATGTATTAAATAGGCCCCCTAGTGATTGGGATTCTAATTCTGTTACTTAACAGAGAACCAATACATTCCCATGAACTAAAACACACACGTTTGCAAGAAACACACTGTTGGATTATTTTTCCTTTTTTTTTTTCTCTATTAAGCTCAGTTGGTCTCCCGATGACTCATATTAATCAGTGACTCATATGACTTTTCTTTAGCAGTGAGGCAGCAATGAGCCCCCCAGAGAAAGGGTGTAAAAGGTGGATAAGGAAAGCGAAGAAAAACCCAACAAGATAACCAGTATCCAAGAACATGTCAAAAATACAAACTTTTAAACAAACTGGCTTCATAAAATAGGAAAACTAGATTGTAATGCTGGAAGATGTGTCTCGAGATAAATAGGATTATGCAACGCTGCAGATTGGCTTGAAGGGTGAGGGTTTGTGAATGAGTTCCTTGCCAGATTCTCAGCAGAACAATGCAACGCGTGCATGGCCTTATCTGGTTTCTCAGAGACGATTGGACTTCTTTCCATCTTCTGCAAGCATATGTGAGATAAACCTGGATGTACTAACGTGTTTAGATAGGAAATACATTTCCCTATTGTGGTCTCTTTATCACAAACATGCACGTTCCACAAATATTCAAGTTGCCAAAGGCTTGATCACTCAAGGGGTCCCTTCCTTTGGGTGGGGGACAGTCTTATAAATAATAATGTGTATTGATTGGCAAATGAACACAGTTACTCTGATTCTATTGAACACATAAAAAGGAATCAGATATATATTAACAGTTTTAATTAATTGTATCAAGGTATAAAACAAAAGTCTCTATACAATAAATACCATTTGTAGATAGAGACAGCGAGAGGTTTAATGAGAGTGGTTCCCTGGTGTCTTTGCAAAGCAGTGGATGGTGGAGCCTAGTAATTAGGTTGTTGCGTGCTTATTTGCTATTTTGGATACCTCTGGACCTATAGGTGTGTGACTGTCAAGATGTCGGTGCGCCAGGCATATGATGCCGGCTTGCAAAACTGTGCAAAAATTCATAATTTAAGAGCGAAAGGGTCTCAGGTTCAGTGCCCGATTATAGATTGTAATACCTTGGCGTCCCTGGGTCTGCTAAATTCTAATATTCTTGATTACTGGACTTTTGCCTGAACCTCTGACTATGATCCTGAGCTGCCCAAGGCCGGATTTACATAGCGGGTGCCCCTAGGCCCACTGCCAATCGTAGCCCCTTTATTCGTTCAAATTTTCATCATTGGGACCGGAGCACCGGAAATTAAAAAAATTATTGTATCTCCTGCTCATCCCCAGTGTTTCTAAACCAATGTGGGTGTTGTTGGGCAGCAAGGATCCCCCCAAAAATCCTGCCGCCCTAGGCCCGGCCTTGGTGGCCTCTCCACAAATCCGGGCCTGGAGCTGCCTGCATTTGAACCTTTGCCTGTACCCTGACCAGTCCGCAAACTGGACTTTCTGCCTGGTGCTTTCCGCTAGTGATGAAACTGTAAAGAAGGTTGATCCAACTTTAATAAATTTGGCTATGGTGGCTTGAACAACTGCATCAAGGGCTGAGAACTATTAGGAGGTCAAGATTTTCCACCCTAGGTTATGAATCAGTAGAAGAAATTGGATTGTATTTTAGCAGAAATTCTTGCTTTTTTAGGTCTGATGCCAATACAAAACATCCCTTGATCCTCTCCAGTGTTTAACAATGGAATTTCCACTTGGAAAATATACATGACTTGAAGATGGCCAAAGCCCCCCATGTATTTCCGCAGCAGCAATTTCCATGTTACCCACTGGAGAGGATCAAGGGACATTTTGTTGCCCATCCCAATGTAAGATTGGGGGGCTTGAGGCCCACCGGGGCTGCTGTCTTACCCTCCACACCCTCCTTCCCTAGCCGCAAAGCCCCCTCTGACACCCTACCCAAGCCTCAACCAGCCTCTACCCCCTCCGCATATACATTTTTCTTCTCGCAGCCACCACTGGGACCAGGGAGGGAGACCAGAGGCAGTGGCAATGG
Organism: Xenopus petersii; assembly: GCA_038501925.1. Taxonomy (NCBI): domain Eukaryota; kingdom Metazoa; phylum Chordata; class Amphibia; order Anura; family Pipidae; genus Xenopus; species Xenopus petersii. Next base: position 17,112,452 of record CM076674.1, read on the forward strand.
TTTCAGGCAAGGAGTGGGTCTGGTCTGACCCTGGTCTGCTGTACCCAAGATTAATCCCAGGCGACAAAACATCCCATCAGCCATTGCCCTATGGGTCCAGCAGAGCAGCAGCTGTAGGTAAGAACACAAAACAGTTTACATTAGTGTTGTCCAACATGAAGTAGGAAATCAAATGCAGCTGAAGGACCATCACTTGGACAGACCTACTTTACATAATCAGAGTGCAATAGCAAAGCTTGTTTTGCCACAGGCACACTATTATTAAGGTGGCCTTAATAATAGGGGGTAATTATCAGTCTATCAAGATTCTAGAAGGACATAAGGAGCATTTGCATGGCACATCAAATTATTATATACAAAAATAATGTCTTGCTTTTCTATACTAGGGGGCCTGTTCAGTTTCCATGACAAAAAAATACAATCTAAATTGTTTTCAAATTAAGCTATTGAATTAATATTGAAATTTAAATGAAAACATTCAGCAGCTATTTTATTTGTTGTGTTTCTTTTAACAGTAATTTTTAGCGAGGGGCAAATCTCTCCCGTTTCGCTTCGCCAAAAAATTTGTGAATTTCCTGCAAAATTCGCAAAATGGACAAAAATTTGCGAAAAATCTTGAAAGCGGAAAGTTCACGAAAAATTAGTGAAATTCAGCAGTTTTTAAGAAAAATTAGTGAAATTCTGACATTTTCATGCAAAATCGAGCAATTTGAACCTTTTCACGAAAGAATTGTGAAAATCGGAAATTTTCACTAGAGATTTGCAAATTTATTCAACCGCAAATTTGTGCCTGGTGAATTTAATTGCCCATCACTAGTAATTTTTAAAAACAAACAAACATTGTGATAAACCCTAAGTACCATTTCCAGTGTTTTTGCAGATTTTTGGCTCTCATTTATTATTTCCCACATCAATGTTTCCTCACACAAAGATGTTACTTGACATTCCTATAGACTTCTATTGAATGGATGTAATAATTGACCAACCTGAGAATTCCTAAGTAAGACCACTAAAATAATATTGCGGTGTGTCCCATTGGATGGAATGGTTCATGGCACTGGGGAAAAAGATATTAAGGTAAAATGCCAAGCTCTGGATTATACATTTATTTAATAGAACTTTTTATAGAATTTTTATAGAATTTTTCTGAGAAACCAAATGTCAGTCCCAATACATGATCCTCCATAAACCTTACAGATAAAACTTTAATGTCCTGAATGCCCAATGCCTTGACTGAGGAGTCTTGCTGTGATCAAAATAAGACCCGTAGATTCTATTTTCCCATTTCACAGATAAAGTGTCTTGAAATGTTGGACCCGAAAGACATATGAAGCTTTGCCCGATAGATTAAATATGTATTAATCAATTCCGTTATAAAATTACTTAGAGCCAATGGGAGACTTTTAGACATCGTTAACACTGTAAGTGCTTTAAAATATTCACTTTTTAGCTGCCCTTGAACATGGACGAGCCTCATCAACCATTTACCAACCTCATTTTAAGTACAGGTATGGGATCCGTTATCCGGAAACCCATTCTCCAAAAAGCTCCGGATTACGGAAAGGCCATCTCCCGTAGACTCCATTTTATCGAAATAATCCAAAGTTTTAAAAATTATTTCTTTTTACTCTGTAATAATAAAACAGTAGCTTGTGCTTGATCCCAACTAAGATATAATTCATCCTCAATGGAGGCAAAACCAGCCTATTGGGTTTATTTAATGTTTACATGATTTTCTAGTAGTCTTAAAGTGTGAAGATCCAAATTACAGAAAGACCCGTTATACGGAAAGCCCCAGGTCCTGAGCATTCTGGATAACAGGTCCTGTATACAATATACACAATATTTTTTTATAGAAGTCCTCTGAATCGTTGAAGTCTCATATTTCACCTTTTTATTTGAGGATTATTATATGTGAATGTTGTATACAGAGCTGTCATAGGAACCAAATTCCTCTGTATTGGGATCACCATATTCGGTGATACATGTAAAAAAGCTTGGAGACTAAAATTACTGGTTATGAGTCTGGTGCCGTGAAGTGCATCATTTGCAGGCCAGGATTCGTGGTGAGGCTACAAAGGCCAGGGCTTAGGGCAGCAAAATATTAAGAGCTGCCCAGACTCTAAGAAGCCCTGAGTGCTCTGGTGAATGCGCGCATGCATTCGTGGGGGGGGTGCAGGCCGAGGGGCGTTAGGTCCATGTAGGCTGGGGTTGCCCACTCAGGAAAATACATCTCTGTTTATACAATAGGTTATTTACAATACACCCATCTGTGTCCCTCATGTAAAGAACACACAGGTCTGCCAGAGCACCTGAAGATCTCTCAAGCGGCCACAACCCAGGGCAGATCCCATGAGCCTTTTCTCATTTTCCACCACAAGTCTATATGACACTTTCAACATCTAATTCAACCATACTGAATGCAAAAATAAATATTTATATAGCTATAGAATAGCACTTATATATGTTCATGTATATATATGCCCTGATTGTTGACTTGAAGGCTTGGTTTTGTTCACCAAACTACGAGTATTTGTGTTGAACAGTTAGAATTTTATAAATCTCACTGCAGAGTAAAAAATCTGCTCCTGTTTGACTAATAACATGGATAACTCTATGTAGTTGCCATAACTTCTTTTGGTGCCAATTTCCAGGTCATTACAAAGCATCATGACACACAAGAACCCTTTGGAACCCTTTGAAAGCTTCTAGTCCTGCTACCAGCAACATTAGTCTCCCAAAATGCTATATCAACACAGTCACTAAGGCATTCACAGTTACCCCTCACTTCCACTTTCCAAACAGGGTCATTTTACAGGCTTAGCGAATTTAAGGGGAATATGGCCCCTAGAGGTAACCTGTGGTGCTATTTACCTCTTGGATCTTGGCATCTTTAGGCCACCTAAATATGTTTAAAAATAGTATATACTCTTCCTAATGGTTTCAAAATGTTGAGTGATGAGCACAATGGTGCCTTCTTTTGCTATGTTTCATACAGGAGCAGTGGCCAGCTCCATGTTGTAGCTCCCATCATTTCCAGCTACAGTCATGTGATCCCAGTGGTGGCCAATAAAAGAGTTTAACCTGGGAAGCAAGTTGCAGGTAAAACTGCCACTGTAAAAAAAAAAAGAAAATAGTATATATCTTATCTATCTGTCTATCTACCTATATATACACAATATATACACTGCTTAAAAATAATGTCTACGCATATTTAACCAAGGATTCATTAACAAAAACGGCATATGTAATAGTGTTAATATTATCCACAATGTAATGAATGGTGCACCCTGCTGATCATAAATATCTTTTTGTACAGTTGTAATGATGTAAGAAGATTGAGTAAAAGGAACAAATCTTACTTTCCCAATTTGAATACAATGCATATGCATGCCCATACACCATGCTCTCAACAATTTTGTCTTTAAATTTAAAAGAAAAGAACACAAACTGGTTGTAATTTAGGCCCATGGTGCTCTTGCTTTCAGAAGACTCTCACATAGGCCTATGGAGGGGGATTTCTGGCCATGTATATGTGGACTACATATGAAACATGGCACTAGAAACGTACCCATTACTTACATTCATTGTGCTCTTTAGAAGTTCTGGTTCGGTTTACCCTATTTGCTCTCTAAATGGCAGCTGGTTGTAACTATTTGTTAGTGCCCACTAGGACTTGGAAAATCAGCCAATATGAAACCATGTTTATTTATACCTCAAATGTTCGTGTAGGAAAAAAACCCATCCATTAATGAAGTAGTATTTTGTAAAATTAAAAGAAGACTTTATTAGGACATATATGAGCCTGACATGTTTCGTGCCTGAAGTGGGCACTTACTCATAGACAGCCTATGAGTAAGTGCCCACTTCAGGCACGAAACAAGTTAGGCTCATACATGTCCTAATAAAGACTTCTTTTAATTTTACAAAATACTTTTGGATACTACTCCATCGGTGGATGGTCTCATCCTACACGTGGATTTTCTACATACTGCAAAAATAATTGGCAAACCTTTGTACTGGGGGTCACCTTGGTAAGAGACCATTCTATCAAATATTTTTTTTCTTTACTATTTTTTCTTTATTGTTTCACTATTTGCTCATTTTCTATTGGAACCGAGCCGCACACCATTATCTATGTGAGCAAATGTTCAAAGAAAAGCTCAAAGGACCATGTTCTATGTACTTTGCACCAGGTCCCTCTTGTGTCCTGAGACACATCTCCTACTTTTGTTGCACTCTACAATCTACATGTTCACATGGGCAGTAGGGGCACATGGTCGTCCCATGGAATGCACTGCAGCTCTTGCATCTGAATTAGACAACTTGGGATTTATGAAAGGTTTGGATGAAAATCAGTTCCTCAGATATAGGCATCTTTCTATCACTCCGTACCCCCAGCAACAAATGTTTTTTCTTGGGTATGTCCAAGAACATTCCAGGGACAAATGATAAATGAGTGAATGGAGAAACACTTCTTGCATGCAAGTTAAAAGGAATTCACTGTGAGAACGTTCTGGTTTGAGTAAAAATGCTAAAAGTGGAGCATACTGCAAGTTTCTGACTTATGGTCACGTAGTTTACTTTTTCTCAGGTTTGACCAAACTCAGATTTCATTATACTCAGTCAATTGATAGTTGAGTACAGGGGAATGTTGGACATTTCTCCATTGGTTGAAATACACCAGCAGAGAAATACACTGTGTGCCTTAAGCCTAATGCTTTCAAACCAATCTATAGATACAGGTGTTGCTCCCAGCATGAACAAGACATTGGAAAAGAGAGACAGCAAAACCAAGGGAGGTGACTTGACATGTGCCACACGACTCACTGCAAATTGTATACTATATGTATGTACCTCCTGTAGTAAATTATAATGTTTTTAGAAGTCATCTCACAGTTTCATGATGTGTAAGGCCCTTGAATTAAAGACTGCAAAACAGTCAGGTTTCAGGTGGAGAGTCCCCAATTTTCTGACCATGCGGTAGGTCTGTGGGGACCCTGTGTCAAGACTTGCCTGTGCTCAAACCTTGGGCTGTATGTTCGACTGGCCCTGCATTACCATGTTGAACCACTGGAGAACTTTGGGATACATTTGTACACATATTGTTAAATAGCAAGTGACTACCCTGTGTTCATGCTCACCTCCTCCTCCCTCGTTAAACTCAGATGACAGCAGTCTGGCAATCAAAGGGCTTTATAAATCTGTTGCAAGCAGCTCCTGGTGGCTTGATCATTGAAGCCTCAGAGCCCGATCCTGCCTGTGTTATTGAGAGTTCCTGAATTTGTTCCTGCCCATGTTTCTGCCTGTGCTCCACCTCATTTTCTGCTCTGTGCCCTAGATCCTCCACTCCAGTTTCTTTCATCTGTTTCTGTTAGATCTCCCGGTACTTGAACTCGGCCTGATTCTTGGACTACTCTCAGTCTTCAGCCTGCCCCTGACATCTGCTTGCTTCTGACCATTGGCCCTGTAAAATGACAGCTTTGCATTTAACCAGTTGTATTGGCTTATCTTCTTTATAAATCTTTCTTCTCCATAAGAACATGTTCTTAAAAAAAACGTAAAAAACCCGCCTTACCCATGTTATACAGCACCAAGGCTACTACCTGCTAGCCTGTCAAATGTGGTGCAACCTGAAACCCTGCCAAGCAGGGAACCTGGGTGAAATGAGTGCTGCAAACCTCTATTAACTAAACCACTGCAAGTAGGCTTGAGCCTTAGCATGTTGGCAGGTTTGATTGGCATGCATGTCAGGCATGGGTCCTGCACAGGACTCTACCTAAAACTTCCCACAGACATCTAATATCCTTATATTTTGCAATAAATGGGTGGATAATGAGAAGATCTCTCCTACATATATGTCCACCTTGAAGTGGGCGATATCGCTAATCAGGACAGGAACACAGCAGGTCAGAACGAGGACTAAATCAAGAAGCAGATGTGGTCCTTGCTCCAACAGGGTTTGTAAACCTGTCCAATTGATATCCTGCTGATTTTCCATCACATATTGATTGAGGAAGCCCGTCGAAGGGCCCCATACATGGGCCACTTAGCTACCGACATCATCATCTATAAATAAATGATGATGATGATGATCATCATCTCTATGCAGCTTTTATCTGCCTGAGTATGACCTTAAAAGTAAGTAAAATTAATGAGGTTGAATATTGGCCAGTTTATAGGTTATTGACTTACCGAACCACAGAAACACTAGCTGAGAAAAAGTCACTCACATGTGGTGCAACCTGACACCCTGCCTAGCAGGGAACCTGGGTAAAGTGAGTGCTGCAAACCTCCATTACCTAACCCACTGCAAGTAGGGTTGAGCCTTAGCATATTGGCAGGTTTGATCGGGTTGTGGATCAGCGGGTCTAGGTCAGGCATGGGTCTATGCACAGGACCCTACCTGGAACTTCTCAGAGACATCTAATATACTAATATTTTGCAATAAGTGGGCATTACTAAGTTCTGGTGTAAAGCTGGCCATATACGCAAAGATCCTCTAGTTTTGCAAGTTTAGCAAAAGAGAGGATCTCTCCTAAATATGTCCACCTTGAAGTCAGGGCCGGATTTACATAGTGGGCGTCCCTAGGCCCACTGCCGTTCGTTGCCCCTGTCCCCTCCCCTTTATTCGTGCCAATTTTCATCATCTGGACCAGAGCAATGGGGATTGACGCATGGGAAATTTCAAAAATTTGTGTCTCCAGCGCATCCCCCGTGTTATTGAACCAATGTGGGTGTGGTTGGGCAGCATGCGGCCCCACGAAAACCCTGCTGCCCTAGGCCCTAGGAGGCCTTTCCACAAATCCGGGCCTTCTTGAAGTCGGCGATATTGGGCTGACCAAGACAGGAACACAGGAGGTTGGAACGAGGACTGCATCAACGAGCAGGTGTGATCCTGCTACAATGGGATTTGTAAACCTGTCCAATTGATATCTGGCTGATTCTCATACAGCTCCCCATGCACTGCGCCCTCCAAATAAAACTGGCAAATCAGACCCCACAGAAACAGACGTAATGGAGGTCAGACAAGCCAGAGTTCAGGACGGGTGGCAAGCAAGCAGGAACTGGAGCAGGCAGGGGTCAAACCAGGTAGTCACAGGCAAGATCAATAGGCAGAACCAAAGTCAGCAACAGTAAATACACTTGAAAGAACATAGGTAAGGTACAGGAGCAACACAAAATGATGTCTGAGCAATGAGATGACTGCAGGAAGAGCTTAAAAAGGTGTTACCAGCGTCTTCTGGGTGACACGGTGTGCATGTCGTTGTGTCACTGTGAATGCATGATGCGCACCAGCACAACAATCCTGACAGTTATATTGGTGTGATTAATATAGAAAGGACCATCATCAGTAATCATAATATCCCATACTTTTTAGGGTCATGGGTATTAGGCCACTGCCCACAAGGTCCTTTGGGGGTTGGATTCTGCCAACTAAGTAGTATGGTTCTCTCCTAGATAAGTAACACACCACCACCACTGCCACTGCCACACCCAAATCCACTTCTCTCACTACTGGTCCCTCTGACGTAGTCTTGAATATGGGTCTGTGCTGCCACACAAGCAGGCCTATCCAAGCATCGTTGGTAAGCTTCATTTTGCCTTAATGCCTGTTCGTTATACTTATGTATTTTACTGCTATGTGCATACCTCCCAACATTTTTTGACCACACCCTTTCTGTGGCCACACCCACTAATTACCATGTTTGTTTTACAAAATTTGGCAGGTTATGAAAGTTTGAAAATATTTCTTCTTATCTAAACTGTGTTTTTGTGTCTCAAAATTGTTACAAAGTATCTTATTTGCACCTGTTAGCTGTTCTGGGCTTTCTGCTAAAAGTCAATTAAGTGAGAAACTTTGTTTCTTTTTCTGGCTGTTCAGTGCAGAGAAAAGAGGGACTTTCCAGTACAAATGAGGGACTGCGGGTTGAGCTGTCAAAAGAGGGACTGTCCCTCCGAAAAAGGGACAGTTGGGAGGTATGTATGTGCATCCTGGTTGTAGTCTTTAACCCAGTGTTTCCCTCTCAGCAGTAACCTGTGTTAGGCCTCATTAGGACTGTATAACACGTATCAGATGTTTATATATGTTTTATTGCATTTCATCTGTATCTCATGGATCCAGAATGTATTCTGATACCTCTATATTGTTTGTATCTACAGTTCTACCTTCTTTTGATCATCAGCATTAAACAAGTTCCAAAACGTATACAGTGTGGTGATTGAAGGGCGAGTCAACTGCCTGTTGATTCACTTCTCACAGTGATGGGGACAGGACAGGGTCCAATCCAAATATGCTCTCTGAATTTACCCTCCATATTGATCCAGTCTTTAGTAGGGTATGCCTTTTTGGACTAGTAGTCATTGTACTTTTTTCTACCAATATCATGCCACTTTTGCACCCAACATTCCTGTTGTCCTACAGGGGTATAATCAAAAATGAGTCCTTAACGGACATGTAAACCCCCCACACAAAAATGTAATCACTGAAGAGCCTTTTTGAAATCTCTAAATATCTGCCACTCTGGTTGTTCAAAGGTTAATAGTTAGGATGCAGCATCCCCTTGATCACTTAGGATTCCTTCTGCTCCTCTAACCCACTCAGCCCCCTCCCTCAGAAATTTCCTTTGGCAGTTGGCTCATGAGCATGCTCAGTTCTTCTCAGATCAAACTACTAAACACACCCTCCAGTCTAACAGCCAATGAAGAGATGGCATTACCTGTTTGCCCATAAAAACTCTGCTCAGAGCTCAGAGTAACCATTACAGTGCTCAATCCAAGCAGGACTGTATGTGCTGTTTGCAGATATAAATGCACTAATGATGTGTCAGAGGGAAAATGACCACCAGGTGAAAGCTGCTATTTGTTTTAGAGAAATGTGATGGTGCTGACAAACAGAGGGGATATATGCAGTACAAATAATGCCATTTTGGTGGAGGAGATGTGCCCAAGTTATATACATGGAAGGAAATGTAGGCTTTACATGTCCTTTAAGCAGATTCTGAGCTCTGAGTCTCAATTCTGAGCTGAAATCTGTTTTTAAAAAGAACACGTATTATTTTTATTTCAAATTTTTAAATGTAAACACGAAAAAAGGCCATTCCCTTACCTTCCCAAGTTCCTTTTCCTCAAGTCTCCTAAATTGAGCCAGATGGGATTTCTTTACGCAGAATAGTTTTCTCAATGGAAAAGTTCCACCCTAAAAAGGAAAGTTTCTTCATAAAATTCTACTTCCAAACGAAAAACTACATTTCATACTGACAATGCAAGCTTTCTTTTTTGTTTTTACTGTAATTTAGATTTTTAATATTGTAAATAAAGAAGAGAAATGTACCTTTACCTGTACCTCTCTCTCTCTCTCTCTCTCTCTCTCTCTCTGTATATATATATATATATATATATATATATATATATATATATATATATGTCAATTTTAAATACAGATATGGGACCTGCTTTCCAGAATGCTCCGGAGCTGGGTTTTCCAGATCAGGGGTCTTTCTGTAATTTGGATCTCGATACCTTAAGTCTTCTATCTTTCAGATATTAATGGTTTTGCTTCCAATAAGGATTAATTATATCTTATTTGGGATCAAGTACAAGCTACTGTTTTGTTATTACAGAGAAAAAATTATTTTTAAAAACCTGGATTACATGTATTTGGATAAAATGCAGTCCATCGGAGATGACCACTGCGTAATTTGGAGCTTTCTGGATAATGGGTTTCTGGATAACGGATCCCATACCTCGATTAATTAACTGCAATTGGATTGTTTTGCTTCCAATGAGGATTACGTATATCTTAGTTGGGATCAAGTACAAGCTACTGTTTAATTATTACACAGAAAAAGGAAATTATTTAAATTAAAAAAAAAGAACGGGTTTCCAAATAACGGATCCCACACTTGTTTAGGTTTAAGATGCTTATGATGCAAACTGGAGAGCTGCTGAATAAAAAACTAAATAACCTTCAATAATGAAAAATGAGAACCAATTGCAAATTGTCTCAAAATATCCCTCTCTACATCATACTAAAAGTTATCTCAAAGGTGAACAACACCTTTAAGTTAACTTTCAGTATGTTACAGAACTGTGAGCAATATGAGTGTAATTAGCGCCTGGCTGGCGTGCGTCTGTTTCACAGGGAAATCATTTGGATAATTACGATGCAGCCTATTTGCAACATTCAATTAGTGTTCAATGTCTGCTATAGAACAGAGAAGTCTCCTTCTTAAATACAAATGATTTATCCTTATTAATGCTGGAAGGTGCCAAACAATGAACGGACGGACGCTGGACGCTGATAGGAAGCTGTAAGGTTCCAATAGCACAAAAATTGCAATATAATACAATGAGTTTATAGCGTTACAAGGCCCTGTCCCTTTTATTGTTCCTATATTTGTGATGTCATAAATAATGAGTTCTAGCAATGAGATTTACAGGTCAATCCAGCCACACGGCCGCAATGTGATTATTCATGTATTAAAGGAAATAATATTCGCTTCACTGACCTTTTTAAATGCCGGTGCCCTTTGGCCTCTATATTGCATCAATACTGAGTTTCTGTCTTCCAATGGCCTTAAAATTCCACGATTTAATGCCGTTAAAATGCCCTGTTAATGATATAAGGGACCAAGTACCTCCTATTGTAAAATTAGAAGGAAATTAGATGACCTTGACAGACGCCAACAAGGTGACTTATTTTATTAATGTCATGAGATTCTAATATTAAATGTTTTTACAACAGGGAGTACATTATTCAAAATAATACAAGTTTAGGATCTGTTATCCAGAAACCCGTTACCCAGAAAGCTCGGAATTACAGGAAGGCGATCTCCCATAGACTCCATTATAATCAAATAATGATAATTCAAAAATAATTCCCCTTTTCTCTGTAATAAAAAAACAATGGATTGTACTTGATCCCAACTAAGATATAATTAATCCTTACTGAAGGCAAAGCAATCCTATTGGGTTTAATTAAAGGGGTTGTTCACCTTTAAATTAACATTTAGTATGATGTAGAGAGGGATATTCTGAAACAATTTGCAATTGGTTTTCATGTTTTATTATTTGTGGTTTTTGAGTTATTTAGTTTCTTATTCAGCAACTCTTCAGTTTGTAATTGCAGGCAGGGCCGCCATTAGAAAGCACGGGGCCCCGTACAATAAAATTTTTGGGGCCCCCTGGGCCCCGCCCACACTGACGACCAAGCTCCACCCCATTTCCCGCCCACTCCACATCGCAGTTAAAAGACCACACAGACATCAGCGCTAAAAAAGTAACCCCCCCCACACAAGTTGTAAAAAGCTATTGATGGTCAGGGCCCCCTTATAAAAAATTGGGGCCCCAAAAAAAAAAAATTAAAATTTTTTTTTTTTAAAAAAAACATTGGTGGCAGGGGCCCCCTTATAAGTTAAAAAAAACTTGGGGCCCCAACAAAAAAATTTTAAAAAAAACTAAAAAATAAACAAACATTGGTGGCAGGGGCCCCTTTATAAGTTAAAAAAAACTTGGGGCCCCAACAAAAAAAATGTAAAAAAAACTAAAAAATAAACAAACATTGGTGGCAGGGGCCCCCTTATAAGTTAAAAACAAATTGGGGCCCCAAAAAAAAATTTGAAAAAAAAAAAAATTTTTTTGAAAAAAAAAAAAAAACATTGGCGTCAGGGGCCCCCTTATAAGTTAAAAACAAATTGGGGCCCCAAAAAAAAATTTAAAAAAAAAAAAATTTTTTTGAAAAAAAAAAAAACATTGGCGGCAGGGGCCCCCTTATAAGTTAAAAACAAATTGGGGCCCCAAAAAAAATTTGAAAAAAAAAAAAATTTTTTTTGAAAAAAAAAAAAAACCATTGGCGGCAGGGGCCCCCTTATAAGTTAAAAACAAATTGGGGCCCCAAAAAAAATTTTTTTTGAAAAAAAAAAAAACATTGGCGGCAGGGGCCCCCTTACAAGTTAAAAACAAATTGGGGCCCCAAAAAAAATTTAAAAAAAAAAAAAAATTTTTTTTGAAAAAAAAAAAAAACATTGGCGTCAGGGGCCCCTTACGAGTTAAAAAAAAAATTGGGGCCCCAAAAAAACATGTTTTAAAAAAAAAGATTGGTTGCAGGGGCCTATAGAATATTAAAATAATACATTGGTGGCCAGGAGATTAAAAAAAAAAAAAATACACAAACTGGTGTTCAGTAGAATTGAACTCACGGCTTCAGTACTTCAACTTCACCTCCTTTCGTGACTTCGGGTCTTTTCACTGCTTCAGGACTTCGGCTGTTTTCGTGACTTCGGGTCTTTGCGCTGCTTCAGGACTTCGGCTGTTTTCGTGACTTCGGGTCTTTTCGGCGCTTCGTGACTTCGGCTTTTTCCGTGACTTCGGGTCTTTTCGGCGCATCGGCTTCAGCTTTTCGGCACTTCCGCATTCGGCTGCACAGAGGCAAGACGTACGGCTCGGGTGCTCGTAAGGGGGGCCCGGATCTTCAAAAAATGCAGCGCTGCCGGGCCCCCCTTCATGCCCGGGCCCAGTACGCTTGTCCCCCCTGTCCCCCCCTGATGGCGGCCCTGATTGCAGGCATCTGGTTGCCAGAGTCCAAAATAATCTAGCAACCATGAATTGATTTGAATAAGAGACTGGAATATGAATAGGAGAGGCCTGGATAGAAATATGAGTAAAAAAAAAAAAGTAGCAATAGAAATAAATATGTAGCCTTACAGAGCATCCAGGTTTTGACTGTTGCGCTGCATCTGAAGTCATGGATCTTGGACGTGAATTTCAAATATTTAAAGGCACCACATTCCTATTCACATCATCCTTCAGATCACCCAACGCAGGTCTATTTACTAATAGTTCCTGGCTGCTCTTATTGTCCTGATTTCTGTTCTTTGACCCTTGCCAGTCCCTGACTTCTGCTTCTTCTCTGCACTGACCTCTACCTGTTTATTGAACATTCTTCTGGATCCTGATTTTGTACTGTGCTACTGTTGGTGTTAACCCTGGCCTGTGACCTTGACTACCAACATTGATATCATTGACGTAAATTACACTAAGAACTAATCAAATAATTAGAATACACAAGACTACTGCAGCCTGTATCAAATCAAATCATTAGAATATTCAAACGTAGGACAACCTGTAACTAATCAAAGTATTAGAATTTATTAGACTAGTAACGTGTAACCAATCAAAACATTAGAGTACATAAGAGTAGAGCAACATGTCACCAAACGAATTATTACTACACTCAAGGCTATAGCAACCTGTAACCAATCAAATCATTGGAATACACAAGACTAGACCAATATGTATCCAATCAAAACATTAGAATACACAAGATTAGACCAATATGTATCCAATCAAAGCATTAGAATACACAAGTCTAAAGCAACCTGTATCAAATCATTAGAATACACAAGACTAGACCAATATGTATCCAATCAAATTATTAGAATACACAAGACTAGACCAATATGTATCCAATCAAATTATTAGAATACACACGACTAGACCAACATGTATCCAATCAAAGCAGTAGAATACACAAGACTAGACCAACATGTATCCAATCAAAGCATTAAAATACACAAGACTAAAGCAACCTGTATCACATCATTAGCATACACAATCCTAGAATAATATGTATCCAATCAAAGCATTAGAATAATGTCTATTTCAGTATTATCAGCAGTTCCAATAGGAGCAACAATGGAATAGGTGATTGAAACTAAAGGATACATGTACATCCAACTTTAAAGGTCATTTATAAAGCTCTTTTCTGGCTGTCTTCTACAGCCCCGATACTATGAAGGAATAGTCTTGTCTTCCTGGTGAATGGTAAGAGGAAAGTGTAGAAGTTGTGTGCACCATTGCAAGTAGCCTGCTTGAAAGACGGCAGATGTTGCAAATGAATTGAATTAGTTGCCAACCATTTGTATGTGCACGTGACAGTTGCTAATAAGGAGCTGACATATGTTACACTTTACTTTGGATCGGATGGGAAGGCTGAAATAAAGCGATTAATCAGATGAAACCTGCTCTGGCGCGGTGGACCAACTGTGAAGCCAGTTTGATATCCATGTAAAACAATGAATATATTAAGCTGAGACAAATCAGAATGGCTACAACTTGTTCTGAGCCTTGAAGGCAATAATTGAAAGAAATCAGAGGTACGGCGCAGGTTTCTTGCTCCAGGGGTCCATTTAAATTAAAGACACAGGGGACCTCATTATCCATCACAAAATCTGGGCTTTTAATTGTATTGGAGGGTTTTATAGAAAAATTTCTTGTTTCGTTTTTATAATTAATTTCCGAGGAACACGGCTTTGCTGGCAATGTTTACTTGTTGTTTCCACCTCTGACATTACCAGGGCTCTTCGGATGTCAAGTGGGGCTGGCTAATGACATGGCTGCGTGGCAATACGTTATCAATAGATCGCCTGTTTGAAATGTGCCAAAATGATGGATGGTGGTTTGTCTCTTTGTGAAGGACAAGACGATCAATCATAGTCAGATCGTTGCACTGTGAGTTTTTTTCCTCTCTCTTGATCGTTCCTAATCGCTGGGCACGGAATAATTTAGCCGAATGTTGCAGATTCTTAAGGTGGAAAGAAGTTAAGGGAAAACACAGTGAGAAAATAACATTGTTCTTTAGTGTTAAAGGAGAACATTACCTTCACAATTTTTTATATTGTACATGTTGCTCACCGACCCCTTGGATGTTGCTGCCTTAAACCAGGAGATTATTTTTGAATTCCAGGCTTGGAGGCAAGTTTTGGTTGTATAAAAACCAGGTGTACTGCCAAACAGAGTCTCCTGTAGGCTGCCAGTCCACATAGGGACTAACAAATAGCCAATCACAGCCCTTATTTGGCACCTATCACGGATTTTTCATGCTTGTGTTGCTCCCCAGTTCTTTTTACATTTGAATGTAGCACACGGGTAAAAAATGTTGGAGATCCCTGTTCTTAGTGATCAACCATGGGAGCCTGCACACTGGCTATGACACAGTCAGAAATGATGTCCACCATAGGCTTCAGAACGAGGGTCTCCAAGAATTTCTACCCCTGTGGCCAGGCCATTTAAAAAGTATTCTCAACAATCTTCGAAAGCTCCTGTAGCCACCAACCCTGCCAAGTTATTCTGTGTTCTCAGCATTAGATGCTATTCCGAAGGGTGAGGGGATGGGTTTTTTTTTGTTCTCCTTTAAAGTGAAGTTCTGCTCAGTTTCAATTATAGGTAAAAAAGGTACCTTGATTCCTGAGGAGTAACATCCTCTCGAACAGTCACTAAAATGCATTTCTTTTGTTGCTGTGATAAGAAACATTTATGGCATCTCCCTCTGATGTAAATATGCCAAAAATATTGTCTTCTGGGTGTATAGGAGTTTGTTTTTTTTAAAGACCCCCAAAAATTTGAGTTTTTTTTTTACCCCAAAATGTAAGTTTTTGACTGAAAGCTTCCCTCAAAAAATTTGAATTTCTTGGGAAAAGACAACTCGACCTTTGATAAAGAAACCCTTAATCTCTGGGATGGGCCCTCACAGACTTAGTGGAGGAAGGGTGTTGCAGAACATCAACCCTCAGGTTGATTAAATCAGTTGGGCTACTAATCATGCTAAGCTCCTTGTTGGGAGCTTCAGGCTGCTCACTTTAGGGCTATTCCACACGGGGAGATAGCGACGCGTTTGCGGTCGCGGCGACAAAGCGCCGCGACAGTCGCCGTGACCGGCGCAGGCGTCAGTTTTGTATGGGCGCCTATGTAAAAACGCCTGTGCTAACCACACGAGGCGATGCGCTTTTCAACAGTCGCCTGAAAATGCCTCGCCAGGCTTTTTCAGGCGACTGTTGAAAAGTGCATCGCCTCGTGTGGTTAGCACAGGCGTTTTTACATAGGCGCCCATACAAAACTGTCGCCTGCGCCGGTCGCGGCGCTTTGTCGCCGCGACCGCAAACGCGTCGCTATCTCCCCGTGTGGAATAGCCCTTAACCTGATCTTATCTCTCACTCCTGAAGTGAGCAATTACAGAACTAACCTTGAACTATCTACATCTACTGTGCCTACCTCTGCTCCAGCTCTGACTGCCATCCACCTCCTACACAGGTAGACTCTAAGGGTCAGGGCACATGAAAAAGAGGAGATTAGTCACCCGGCGACAAAATCTCCTCTTCTTCGGGGCGACAAATCTCCCTAAACTGCCTCCCGCCAGCTAGAATGTAAATTGTCGCCAGGCAACTAATCTCCCCGAATCTGAGCGTGTGCCCTGACCCTAAGAGAGGCCAAGTCCATGTTATTGACTAGAGCAATGATACCTTGTGGCCAGTTAATGAACTGCCAGGAAAATACTGTAATCCGGGAAAGGGAAACTTCAGTTATAAATTAGGGCCACATTTAGCTGGCCAAAACTTTAGGAGGCTGTCTGAATAAAGAGAAATAAATCTCCAGTCCCCTACATATTTATCCTTTAATATTTTTTTTACATTTTACATGAGCAGTAATCCATTCTCCAGTACTTTTTATTACATTTGGAAATTTTTTGCTACATTTCAGTAGACATACAGTCAGCGCCGGATTTCACTTCTGCGCGCCCCTAGGCCGCGCGGTCCTAGCGCCCGCCTTCCCAGTGCGCCGGCGAAAAAACGCCGGTGCAGCTGGTGCAGTTGAACGGCGGCTGGGCGGCATGCCGCCCCTATTTCGGCCTTGCCGCAAATCCGGGCCTGCATACAGTGCCAAACTTGAATTTGGTCTCTTTACCTAGGACCAAGAAGTATCATAGACTTAGCACAGTGGGGCATTGCAAGCAATGTAAGGTAAGATAAAATACAATAATTTGTGGCTAGAATTAACTCAAGAAGAGAAAAAATAAATAAAAAAATGAAATAAACGGCAGGGAATAGGGACAAGAGAGATAAATGAATGAGGAGAGGAGAATAGAAAATTGTATGGATCCCATAAGAACCTAAGTTATACCCACTACGTCATTAGGCCATCCCCCAGTGATCTAATTAGCGAACCTCTGCTGAGAAATGGTTCCTACAAATTGTCATGTTCTTGCTTCTTCCATACAGCACTTCACATACTGGGCAGCTGAATTAAAGGGATCTCTTCCAAACAACTTGTTATTTTTTGCATAATTGGAAGCACTATTTGTTTATCCGTTTTATCTTCTGCACTCAATCCATGGTTATGATACTTGGGTCAACAGAACACAACCATGTGTCTCATTTCCTTCCCTTGTAAGCTCTTTTACACAGGGCCTTCCTCACCTTTTGTACCTGTACTCGGCATTATGTATGTAACTCTGTATGTTCTATGTGATTTCTTTGTATAAACACATTTATTTGACAGCGCTGCACAATATGTTGGCACTCTAAAAATACAGTACACGTTTATAATAATAATTGTAATGGAAGAGAGAAGAACCGATAACTGAACAGCTTGGCTATAGAGACAGGCCACTGTTGGACGAGGGGTGATCCTTCCAAGTAATACTTGGCTTATTGATGAAAACGTCAACACCTACAAACTCTCTGGAGATAGGCAGAAGAAGGGCCATTGGGGACCTGATATATGTATAAAAACATCTTGTGGTCATCTAGTAGAAGTAAATCTAGAGCAACTGGACTTGTTGAGTAATCATTGATCTGAGCATCTTCTTCAGTTCAACTGACTGGTTTGGAAAGTCCTTTAATCCAATCACAATGATGCATTGTAACTATTCAGAGTGTCAACTGACATCTACTAACTTTAAATCCACTACTGCAGTTGCATTCCCACAAATTTCACCACAGTCGGTTGCACGTGAAACCCCATTCATTAAAGGTATTTGAGTCAAAATGCTCTTATTGCACCTCTGTATAATTGCGCTCAGCACCGTTCACTATTTCCTGCCTCCGGTTCTGAAACAAGCGCAGTTGTATCTGTTGATGCAAAGGGACCCTGAATCTACAAACATCTCTGGACCAGAGGGTATCTCCAGGGCTCCCTTAGCACCATAGGCACACCACACTTGCATCAAAAGCAGTGACCCCAACCAGTGGTTTGTGAGCAACATGTTGCTCACCAACTCCTTGGATGTTGCTCCCAGTGTCCTTAATGCAGGAGCTTATTTTTGAATTCCAGGCTTGGAGGCAAGTTTTGGTTGTATAAAAACCAGATGTACTGCTAAACAAAGTCTCCTGTAGGCTGCCAGTCCATTAGAGGCTACCAAATAGCCAATCACAGCACTTACTTTGCACCACCCAGGAAGATTTTTTTCCTCATTTCCCAACTCTTTACATCTGAATGTGGCTCCCAGTTAAAAAAAGATTGGGGCCCATGGTCTAAAGAATCAGTGTGTAAGAAAACCTACCTGCCCTGGTGGTCTAGTGGGGCAGCGGGGACGCCCGCCGCATGGTCCTCTTCCGGGACCATCTTGCCTGCCTTAGGGCGTGCGTGGCGCGCCTGCGCATTTTTTATAGGCGCAAACACGCTGGCGTGTTTGCGTCAGCGCATTTTGGCGCCAATTCTATCCCCTATAAAAGGCCCATTCTGACTGCAGACAGATGCCTGTGATAGAACTTGTTTCTAGTGGTTTCCTGAGCCTTGTGCATCTGATCTCTTCTGTATTCTGTCTGTTTGATTACCCGTGCTTGACCCAGCCTGTTCCTGACTATTCTGCATTCTGTATCCTGACCCCTGCCTGCCTACGACAACTCTTCCTGCTTAACCCCTTGATTGACAACCCGGTTTGACCCTTGCCTGCCTGACGATTTTTGATATCTGCCTGCCTCGACCCAGCTGACGATTCTCTTGCCTGCTCCATTTGTACCGTGACCTTCGGCCCAAAAGACTCTGCTAACAGTCGTGCCCCTTCGCCAGCCAGAACATCTCGCCTTGCACCCCTCGTTAAGTCCAGGTGGCACCCAAGTAAGCTGAGGGCTCCTCCCGAAGCCCAACGGTGGTCACACTACTGGTGAAGCCGAGCCGAGACCAGGGTGCTTGCAATTTGTTCTGGTATCGGGTGCCGGCCGTGACACAGTGCACATGTCACTCTCTTCTAAATATTGCAAATGGCGTCAACCATACTTTGAAAACCTCAATTGTGAAGTGCAAGTGCAATTGCCTTAATGTTGACACTATGGCCACCCCTTGCAACCACAAAAAAGCTGGAATTCTGGGTGAAAAACACTACATAATGGGGGAAAACTTGCAGATTGTCACATTGTAGTCGCAAAAGACCCTAAGGTGATTCTTTGCCTCTGTGTCATATCATAAGGAGAATGAGAAGGAACTCACCAAGATGAGCCGTTTTCCCCTGTCTAACTCAGCCCATATTTTAACCTCATAAACAAAGTTCTGTGGGGCCCTTGACCCAAGTTCTGTGATCCTTTTCTTGACAATGTTACAATTTCTAATATTTTCATTACTCCTATATCCTTCAGTTACACAGTTACATAGTTACATAGTTAAATTGGGTTGAAAAAAGACAAAGTCCATCAAGTTCAACCCCTCCAAATGAAAACCCAGCATCCATACATACACCCATCCCTACTTTTAATTAAATTCTATATACCCATATCTATACTAACTATAGAGCTTAGTATCACAATAGCCTTTGATATTATGTCTGTCCAAAAAATCATCCAAGCCATTCTTATAGTCATTAACTGAATCAGCATCACAACATCACCCGGCAGTGCATTCCACAACCTCACTGTCCTGACTGTGAGGAACCCCCTACGTTGCTTCAAATGAAAGTTCTTTTCTTCTAGTCTAAAGGGGAGGCCTCTGGTACGGTGATCCACTTTATGGGTAAAAAGGTCCCCTGCCATTTGTCTATAATGTCCTCTAATGTACTTGTAAAGTGTAATCATGTCCCCTCGCAAGCGCCTTTTTTCCAGAGAAAACAACCCCAACCTTAACAGTCTCCCCTCATAATTTAAGTCTTCCGTCCCTCTAACCAATTTAGTTGCACTTAGTCTCTGCACTCTCTCCAGCTCATTTATATCCCTCTTAAGGACTGGAGTCCAAAACTGCACTGCATACTCCAGACTAGGCCTCACCAGGGACCTATAAAGAGGCAGAATTATGTTTTCATCCCTTGAGTTAATGCCCTTTTTTATGCAAGACAGAACTTTATTTGCTTTAGTATCCACAGAATGATACTGCCCATAATTAGACAACTTGTTATCTACAAAGACCCCTAGATCCTTCTCATTTTAGGAAACTCCCAACAAACTGCCATTTAGCGTATAACTTTTGTATTATTTTTGCCAAAGTGCATAACCTGCATTTATCAACATTGAACCTCATTTTCCAGTTTGCTGCCCAGTTTTCCAGTTTAGACAAATCACTCTGCAAAGTGGCAGCATCCTGCATGGAACCTATAGTTCTGCACAATTTAGTATCATCTGCAAAAATAGAAACAGTACTTTCAATGCCCACCTCCAGGTCATTAATAAACAAGTTGAAAAGCAAGGGACCTAGTACAGAGCCCTGCGGTACTCCACTAATAACACTGGTCCAATTAGAAAATGTTCCATTTACCACCACTCTTTAGCTTGCAGCTGAAGCAGATTGTTTTGTAGACTGCAAATTTTTTAATGAGATTCTCACAGTTAGAAACCTGAGCTTTCCTTTGCTGAGCTAATAAACATCATAAATGATGCAACAAATGATATGGAGAACACTGAGGTTGCGGGTATTCTGATAAGAGGTTTGGCTTTTTTTTTTTAACAATATCAGTCTACAAGGAAAAGTAGGTCTGTGCTTGATTAAAGTTCTTATCAGCTTGCAAAAGTTAGCATATGGGAACAAGTCTGCTGTTCTGCCTGTATTGGGCATTGTCTGAGGAGCTTTTTGTACTAAATGTCTTAAGGTCCTTATTATTAATATTTTGACATGGATGAGTGCAGCCATATCCTTTGTCAGTTCCGCCCAATCATTTATTGATACAACAAACTTGACCCTTTTCATACATAGATTATCTTCACTTTATCACAGTTTAAAATATTATCTTTACTTTTCTATAGTCATTTAAATAATCTGTTCCTTAACGGAGAACTAAACCCCCCAAGTGAGAAAAACCCCATCCACTAATCCCCTATAGTCCCCCCTCCCTACTTCTTCCCTACATAGCGCATTAGTGCAAAAAGTGTCCCTGATTGTCAATCAGTAGCACAACGGAGCTCAAGGGCCCCATTTTCCGTTTTTTTTTTTTTTTTTAAAGGAACCGCCGACACTGAGCTATTTGGCGCATGCCCAGTTGGAGCCAGTTCAGTATTCGCGGTACCTGCACATGCGCCGGAAAGCTCCATAAATTGCTGAAGAGAAGGAAGACGATCTGAAGAAAACCAAAGATGTGGAAGATGGTGTACTACTTGGCCTGGCTCTGGTGTAAATGCAGCTTCTTCCGTTTTGGCCTTCTGCACAAGGCTATTCCACCAGTAGTTGCCCATCAGTTGTGCAAACTGAAGGACCAATAATACTCCGTACAATAAATACAAACTATAACAATTCACAATAAAAGGCTGATAAGTGATGCATTCTGCCCTGCAGACTCATGGAGAACATTCTAATTATGGAGGCCATGTCAGATCTGAGGATTGTAGCATCACATCGAAGGGGATCATTGTTAAACTCTGAGTCAATACAATGCCATCTCACTAATTCCACTGCCTGGCTGCTCTTACAGTAGAGTAACACTTTCCATACTAATTTTACTCCAATCTCAGTGGAACTCCAGTTGAGCATTTTACTATTTCTTGACGTAATGTATCTCGATAATGGCCTTTATGATTTTTTTTTAAAAAAAGGAAGACTTTATTGGCCGAACCTTTATCCCTCTAAATGTTTGGGCTAATCCCTAAAGGATCAGAGCCAGGCCTAAATACAATGGAAAGTTTGATAATTTTATGAATTTAGAATTTAATCCTTCTAGCTGTAGACCACTATTAGATGACCCTTTGGCTGTAAGAATGAGGCTGAAATTTGGCAGATTCTGCATGTTGCATTGAGTAAGGTGAAGGTTGACTTATTAGTTGAGGCTGGGAACCATGGCAAATTTATTTTTCACCCCACCTTTAAATAAGTCCTAAAGCACAAGAGTTATTTCCTTGTATTTCTAGAGCTCATTAACAAAATTGTAGCAAGTGCAACTAGTTTGCACTGATTTATTCCTGTAGACCATCTCATTACTGAATCCTACTGATTTTTGTTTCTGTGACTCTACCATCCTATTCTGAATTCCTTGTTTACTAACTCTTGTCCTGTTCCTGACGGCAGTGATCAATTCCAACAATGGGTTAGTAGGAAGGATCTGTAGAGGCTAGTT
This sequence comes from Xenopus petersii, assembly GCA_038501925.1. NCBI lineage: Eukaryota > Metazoa > Chordata > Amphibia > Anura > Pipidae > Xenopus > Xenopus petersii. The sequence continues at coordinate 17,134,752 of CM076674.1, forward strand.
TGATCAAATAAAAGAGCCCTTGAAAAGAACATTGCTCACAAGTGTGAGGTGGATTAAGGTTTGTGGCCCCATCTTCAGCCGTGTCCAGATTGGAATAACACTACAAACTAATGAGCTATGGTTGAGTGGAATGAAAGGGGCATTTGTGATATAAGAAGACCCAGCAGTGTTTGACCCCTGAGAGACACAAAGAGCTCCTGTGTGTTGTGTATTACATAACCTTACCCATGCAGTGTCATGTCTTCTACCACATCTAAGGTGGCCTAACCTTTATCTGTTGACCATCCTACTAAACTATACATACAAACAGTTTCTTCTTTCTTTTCCTAGGGACAGAGCAGCTCTTAGCTTGTATGGCAAACCATGGTTTGATTCTACAACGAATCACAAACTTTGTTAGTTAGACAAGACAGAAAAAAAAGGTTTTCTTTCCTGTTACTTTCCACTTTTCGTAGTCACAAATTTATTTGGCAGAAAAGTTGAAATGAAAATAACACATCCAGTTTAGAATTTGGATCTCTCTGTAGATCCCAACAGTGAAAATGTATTTAAAGCAGCCTAACAACCTTGTGCTACATAGCTGCCAGCTTTGATGTGTAAATGATATCTGATTTGTCCCTTATGAAGGCAAAGTACCGCTGTTTACTAGAAAGACACACATTTCCTTTAAAGGCTCAGCATGAATACATGGCGGCACCAAGCTGAATGCAGAGTCCTGCGGGCAAGTTATGACTTTTGAAGTGAAGATAATAACAATCATCTTCAATATCAGGCTAATGAGCCTTGGAACTAAAAGCCCCATACGCATCTGTCCTTTGTTTATTGATTCCCATTATGAAGGTAGATTTAAGGATTTAAGGAAGTTGTTTACACAGACATCAAATAAGTCATGCAAGACACTGGATAACTCAGTGGCAACCAATCTGGGTATTTGTTTAGCTTTCTGTTTATCTAGAACATTTTAGTGTGCCAAAAGTAAGAAAAGGCTCAGAGTTAAAAGGTACATTGGCAATGAATTCCATGCTGCATTATAATAGACCTGATCTACAGAAGTCCTGATCTACTGAAGCCATGTGACATTGGAGAACCTCTGATGTTCACTATGCTGTTTCTTTGGGTCCCCCTCCTTGGCGTCTGAGCTACTGCACATGCTCATGGACTCCAAACTGCTCATCGTTTCATACATGCCCAGTATTGTCAACAGTGTGTGGCTTGAGAAAGACAAATATATTTGGCATATGAAAAAATAGGTGCGAGCTAGGTAGTCCCTTACATGCCCCTTAGCATGTTCATCATTTGTGGTGGCAACAGATGCAAGTTGATCATGAATCCTATACTTACCACCTCTGTAGAAGATACTGAACTTTTAGGTTGTATTTGATCTCTGTCTTCCATAGCCTATACTGACTACATTCAGAACCTGGTAGACTTCAACCTGTTGGAAGAGAATAAAATTCCATGTATGCAGATTCCCCAGTGAGCCCCCCTGACTTGGATGAATTCTGTACTTAAGCTAGCCTTGGCCACTAGTTACCTGGCCTTCAGGGCAGAGTCACCTGTTTGGTTGTAAGAGCAGTTTTTTGTGCTGTGGAGCGATATCTCTGTGCTCTCCTACCAGTAACAACTTTTTGATAGTCTATAACAGGTGTCCCCAACCTTTTTCACCTGTGAGCAACATTCAGATGTAAAAAGAGTTGGGGAGCAACACAAGCATGAAAAATGTCCCTGGGTGGTGCCACATAAAGGTTGTGATTGGATATTGGTAGACCCTATGTGGACTGGCATAACTGGTCTATAAAAACCCTGTGATCTCTTTGTTCAGGGTTCTGTCTCTTTTGGAGTTCAGAAATCCTGAATCCACTCATCTTCGTTCAAGCAAACTATGGGGTATATTTATCAAAGAGTGAAGTTAAAGATCACCCAGTCCTGTAGAATGTAATTCCGCCACTCTCCATTCATTTCTATTGGATTTTTAAAAGAGTATTTATCGATGGGTGAAAGTTCATCCTTTGATAAATACTTCTTTCAAAATCCCGTAGAAAAGATTGGAGAGTGGTGGAATTTCACTCTAGCGGACTGTGTCGATCTCTAACTTCACTCTTTGATAAATATACCCCTTTGTCTTTAACCGCAAGTGGTACAAAAAAAAATACTGCTGCAGCACCTCGTTGTTGCAAAAAGTGAAAACTTGAATTCATTAGGTCAGACCACCAGACAACATTTTGGGCTTACTCTTAGCCCTTTTCAAGCTTTTTCAAGTGAGAGTAAGCCCGAAACGTTGTCTAACCTATTAAATTCAAGTTTTCACTATCTACTTACTATACTTTATTATTATTATTACTATACTTTCATTATTAAGCCCCTTTTTTACCATAAAGGAATAGGGAACCATGACCATGAAATAGGCTAAATGCTTAGAAGCAAGAGGCCCCACTGACCTGGGCCCACCGGGACTTTTCCTGGCATCCCGGTGGGCCAGTCCGACACTGGTCTCCACATCTGCAAATATAATGTGAAGTTTGTACTTTTTGCCTGTGTGAGTGAAATACCAATGTTTATGTAAAATTGCTTAGAATACTACTTCCTGCTTTGCAGCTCTTTTGGTTTCCACCGATTGGCTACCAGGCAGTAACCAATCAGTGACTTGAGGGTGGGTACATGGGCCATAACTGTTGCTTTTGAATCTGAGTTGAATGCTGAAGATCAACTGCAAACTCACTGAACAGTTATGTCCCATGTGGCCCCCCTTATAGTCACTGACTAACTCAGAGTTAGAGAGCTGCAAAGCAGGAAGTAGTGTTCTGGCTATTATGTTACACATCCAGTCACTCCAGCCTTTATACATTATATCTAACTATATTAGATACAGTTTTTATTTTGCACAGCCTAGCTATTTACCCAGTTTTTATTTTTTTATTTTCACTGAACTGTTCCATTAAGGCTTTGTGGTTTAGGGTCAGGTACAGGTTGAGTTTCTCTAGACCCACACATCACTAGTGTCCTGGCCTCCTGAATGGCCGGAATGAGCGCAGACAATTCTAAGTGTCACACATGAATCACCTTATAGAAAAGACTTCATTTGGAAAGTACAGAAGCATAATCTGTAAATTTAAATAGTGCAGAGTCTAAAACAAATACTGGCATCTAATCCTAGGCCCCAGCATCTGATTAATGGCAGGCAAATATAGTTAGACGCACGCTGCGCTTAAGCTCTACAGAGAATGATACAGATTTGCATAAATATTCCGAATGCTGCCAATGCCGTAATCTTGAGTTTTCTGCTGCCGGATCCTTGGGGTTGTTTTGCCTTTACATGTAGCAAGCAATTTCCTTCCTGATCTCAGCATTAAACCTTCACATGTCATTGCATCCAAGTATAAATGTATCTGTATATTATATTATTGCTATGCAGCTGTTGCACAGATTAAGGGAAAGAGAGACAGCTAAGAATGCGGGAAGAAAAATGAACATGTTTTAATCCTTTTTTATTGATGTAGAAATATGGGATTCAACTGGCACTTTGGAGCTCACTTCCGGGATTTTGGGGCTCACCACTTGATGAAAGTGTCTTTAGGAACCTGAACAGCTTTAAAGCCAGTTATTCTATAAGTGTTTGCACCCACTCACTGCACCCTGTCTAACCAGGCACCAATAACACACAGGGGAGATAGATTAGGGATTACCTGTTTGCAATCACTGGTTTAGAGTAATGGCAACCAAGGCGAAGACTTGTCCCCCATCCCCTAGAAATACTTTAGCATTGGTGTCAGTGTAAATTGCTGGTGGTAGAACATTTCAATCACATAAAATGCAGAAAGCAATGTCTAGCGTTTATGCAATTTATATGTTTTACCATCATAGTTTCACACTGACACCAATGCTAATGAATTTCAATAAGATTTGGTGCTCACAGGTCGTGCTGATTTCCCGCAGGTGACAAAAATCTATTAAATATACCACTGAAAAATGTCAGACTTGCTTAAAGGAGAAGGAAAGGCTAAAACTAAGTAAGCTTTATCAGAAAGGTCTATATAAATACACCAGTAAACCCTCAAAGTAATGTTGCTCTGAGTCCTCTGTCAAAATAAACACAGCATTTCTTTCCTTCTATTGTTTCTCATGTGCTTCTGTATCAGACTTCCTGTTTTCATCTTAAACCTCCAGGGCTTGGGCTTGAGCATGCCCAGTTTGCTCCTCTCTCCCCCCCTACTGTAATCTGAGCTCAGAGCTATGAGTGAGCAGAGAGACTCAGGCAGGAAGTGATGTCACACCAAGCTAATATGGCAGCTGCTATCCTAAACAAATAGAGAGAGTGTATAGGGCTGTTTACTCAGGTATGGTAAAGCATTCTACAGAATAAATATAGTGTTATAGCTTGCACTTCGGTGGCTAATCTATTGGCAATAAACTGCCTTGGTAACATTACTTCTCCTTTAAAGGAATAGATTAAGGTGTGGAAGCAGGGTGTTGACCCCATTGCAGGTTGGTCATGACCTGTGGGAGTGGGAATTACCTACCAGCCCACAGGTGATGGTGAGGGGGTCCTATAAACGGAGGGGCTAATAAATTTAGGCCTCTCTGGATACCATGCATGGTGGAGGGTGGATAGCAGCAGGTGCAAGACGCAAAGGAGGCCTCAGAAGATGACCCTGAGCTAAGAAGTAATTTTGGGTCTCCACATGTACCACCCACCTAGGGCTTTGGATACACAGGCTGCTTTCAGTATTTGATCAGTGGCTTTTCAGCCTGAGTAATTTTGCAGGCTGAGAGAAGCAGATCATTTCAGTGCCCCTGCTCCATTGATTTGAATCTGATCACACACAGGCTGAGGTCAGCCCAATTAAGCAGGCAGAAAACAGCTGCTGACAACAGTCTATATGTCCATAGCCTTAAGTGGTCTTCTGTAGTGGTTCAGTAACACTCTCGTCAATCAGGAACCTTGAAGGCAGCTGTATGCTCAGACGCACAAGGGAAACCCTGCAGATTCCGGTGTTCACTGATGCCATTTTGGGGCCCCAGGCTGCCGAACCAACAAGGACACCAGGCAGCAGATGCAAAGGTGCGTTTAATAGTAATAAGTCCATAAAGAGGTACCGGCAAGGATAAGGCAAGGCATAGTCACAAAACAGGCAAAAGGGGCGAGGCTGGCAGCAAGAATCAAAGCCAAAAGAGTCAGAAGTCAAAAACCCAGAAATACCAAAAGTAAATAACGCTTCAGAAGGGTCTGTAAACACAAGCTAGCTTGAGCACTGTTAAAATGGAGGAAGGCCTTTTTTAAGGAGAATTGGTGGCAAAAATGTGTATCTCGCATCAAAAAATTATGCAATGACGCTGGCGATGAACGTGAACAAACCGACACCACTAGAACACTTGACATTGGCGGAAGTGCGCGCATGCATCCCAGAAGTCGGGGAGAGACGCACCTGGAGGTAAGAGAACGGAGAAATGTCCCTGATGGTCTTACAATGCCTGTGTCTTCATAAAGAGGTCCACATGCTTATTGTTAGCAATTGAAAGATCTCAGGGAGGCAAAGTAGCCTGGGAGTGGCCAAAAGGAAGTAGGAGCTGAAAAGTCTGGCAGAGCAAACCAGGAGAAGAAGAGAGATGGTTCCTGAGGCAATGGAAATTTGTTGCTCACAGGTAGTGCAAATTCTCAAAAAACATGCCTGGAACTGATTAGGTGTCTCCATATGCAATAAACAAGCATTAAATACAAATTAAATAGTAGATTAGCTTGAAAAAGATACAAGTAAATCCTGCCAAACTTCTACATGACCCAGAGAAAGTCATCAACATTCATCTGAAACTGTCCTCAACTTGCCCCCGACTCCTAAAGGACAATCAGACCCATCCAACTTCATATGGAGAGGCCGATTTATTAACTCTCAAACCTGACCTGATTTTCTCGATCACCACTGGTGTAAAAACTTGAATTAGAAAAAAAAACAAAATGGAAAGAACTCCATCGCAATGAAAATCGCAATGTTCCATTAATTTTTACAGATAATGTTGAAAATACCACTCCCATTGACTTCTACATGGGCTCAACAGCTGCCATATTTTTTTTTCTTGAATCATGAAAACATGTACGTTCGGGAAACTCAAATTTGAAATTGTGGGAAAAAGCAATCTAAATTTTTAATAAATAGGTCGGAAACCTGCTACAAATCCAACCCTTTCTTGAAACTAACTATGTATATACTGTAACTGAGCAACCACATCCTGGGGAAAATTCCAAAACTTTTCAAATCTCGCTGTAAAAAACCCTTTTGGATCTTAAAATGAAAAAAACTAAATAAAAAAACTCAGCGGCATAGTCAATATGGGGCCTTTCTAGTTCTATATAAAAAGAAAGAATGACCTTCTCCACCCACAAATCTGTGCCGCTTTGAATAGAGGACAATTCCTTGCTATTCAGCGTTGGACTCGGGGTTCCAGGGCTCACCCAGGATGCTGCCTTATGGGCCTGCATAACCTTATATATGAACCTTACAATTAATATATACAGTATATATATATTATATAAAAAACCTTAGAATTGTTTTTTAGTAATAAATGTAATTATACCTAAATACACATAAATACATTGTGTGGAAAAAAATATTGGCATGCAGTCAGCAAACAATAGATCCCCTTTAAAGATTGGTTGCCTAGAATTTCAGTTGAGCTTATTAATAATGTTACAAGGTTCAAATACGTTTGTGTGAGATATGTGTATATATATATATATATATATATATATATATAAAAATGTTTCACACTGCAACAAAGGGAACAAGGGCAACAGTGATTATTAATAAGAAGTAATGATTGTAAATCAGTTGTTTTTAAAGATATGGCATTAACTTCACTCATATCAATGCAAATGCCTTGCTAAGGCTCAGTCTGCTCACTGAAATACAATAAATGATTAAAGCGATTAAAATAAATGCAAGTGATATTGGCGAGCGGTAGGTGGCCCCGTCGCCTGTCAAGTGATTAAATACATAAAAGTAGGACAGAAATCTAGTTCTGCATTAGGTCTATGAAAAAACATTTGCGAGAGACTTGAAAAGAATACATTTTCAGTTGGTATAAATATGGAAATATACTGTGCTTGGCCGTATTCAAGTGACCACAAAGACGGCACCTGTAGTTTTCAGTCTGTCTTCAATGACAAGAGATGAACTAATTAACTGACACTTGCTACATGGAGCCGATAGAGGGATTTTTGCAAAGTTTGTTATGTTTGCTGACCAATTAGTCAATGGCGGGGAAAAAAAATCTATAAAACATACGCATGGGAAATGGGTCACTTGCTTAAAGGAAAAGATTGAGGTGTAGAAGTAGTGTGGTGACTCGGTTCCAGGTTGGTCATGACCTGAATGGGAATCCCCTACCAGTCCACAGTTGTTGGGGGGTCCTATAAAGGGAGGGCTACTAGATTTAGGCATCTTTAGATACAAAGCATGGAGGAGAGTGGATAGCACCAGGAGCTGGATGCAAAGGAGGCATCAGTAGATGGCCCTGAGCTAAGAGGTAATGCTGGGTCTCTGCACTTACCAACCCCCAGCAGTGGTCTGCTGTAGTGGTGCAGGCACTAGGCCTGTGTCTTACAGAGGTCCATATGCTTAATGTCAGCAGTTGTCAGATCTTGGGGCTGCAGGAGGTTGCAGAGTCAAAAGGAAGTAGTGAAAAGCCTGGTAGAGCAAACCAGGAGAAGAAGAGAGAAGGCAATAGAGCAGCAGGCAAAACCTAAGAGTGCTAGGCTACAGCAGAAAAGGTCTGTCCAGTGTCCGGAGAAAGAGCTCCTATGAGGTCCTGACTGGAGGACCAGCGACCTGCAGGGGACCCACTTGAGTTTCTAAAAGGGCTGCAAGTCACACTGTGTGCCTGTAAGTGCTGGACTCACCTTAATATTAATTTAATAATATATTAAGTCGACCTTGAAGTATTTACCCTTAAAGTGATGGCGCGTTAAGGAAGAGCTTGAAGATTTACAAAGAATGGGTTTTTTTGGACTTTATTTCTCAAGTTAGTGAGACAGCTTGCACTCACTAGCAATGGGACTGTTGTTGCCACTTTGCTAGGTGTGGTTCCTGTATCAGCTTCCTCTGTAATTTTAGAGAAACGGTTATTAAGTTTATCGGAGACTGTGTGTTCTTACTGTTCCTACTAGGGCCACCCGTTGATGTACCCCCAGATCCCGTTCGGTGGGAAAACCCATGCGCAGTTATTGCAAAGTGCAATGGTTGTTAAGCATGCAAAGGGCCAGCTCCATGTTGTAACTCCCACCCTTTCCAGCTATGGATGACTTTGACATAGTTGGCCAGCTTAATTATGTCTCAATATATTTTGGATTCATTCAGTACTGAAACCCAAAAGGTCTGCAGTTCACTGCCCATTAAAAGCCTCTTTTGGTGCAAGGCAACCAGATATATAAATCTATTAAATAAGCCACAGGAAAATGTCTCACTTGCTTAAATGAAAAGAGTGCGGTGTGAAAGCAGGGTGTTGATCCCGTTCCAGGTTGGTCATGACCTGAAGGAGTGGGAATAACCTACCAACCCACAGGTGATGGGGGGTCCTGTAAAGGCAGGGGCTACTAGATTTAGGCCTCTCTGGATACCATGCATGGAGGGAGGCAGATAGCACCAGGTGCCAGATACAAAGGAGGCCTCAGTAGATGGCCCTGAGCTAAGAGGTAATTCTGGGTCTCCACATGTACCACTCACCTAAAGTGGTCTCCCAAACCCATGCACAGTTATTGTGGAGTACAACAGTTGTCAAGCATGCAAACGGTCAGCTCCAAGTTGTAAGTCCCACCCTTTCCAGCTATGGATGACTTTGACATAGTTGTCCAGCTTGAATATATTTCAATATATAGACAAACAACCCCCTGCTTTTTTGGATTCATGCAGTACCAAAACCCAAAAGGTCTGCAGTTCACTGCCCATTAAAACCTCTTTTGGTGTAAGGCAACCAGATAGAATTGTCCTATTTCTTATGATAGACCCAGTGCATCCTTTGATCTCCCAAAAATCCACAGAACTGAACTGTGTCTTTCCCATTTAACTTTTGACTTGACTATCACATGTAATGATAACGGCTGTAAAGAGGGGTGCTGGCATAGTCTCAGGACTCTATTGCCCACTCTTCTACTTCGTTCATTATATACAGCAATTCAAACAACCAGGCTGCTATCTTTTTAATCTGAGGTTTCACAACAACTCAAAACAGCAAGATGCTACACAAATTCATTGTCTTTCATATTTAATGTGCCAGTGCATTTTTCAGCCGGTCAAGGTGAATTATTGTATAAGCTCTTAGTCTGTAGCTTCTGAATATTTTCAGCATTTTCCTAAAATGAATATTACATCAGAATAAAAATGATGGCACTTGCAGGCCATATGCGGCACTTGAGCAGATTCCGTTGATGTGCCTGAAATGTGCCTGAAATGTGCATTCTGGAGATTTGGCTTGATGTTGCCTTCTGAACAGACAATCACTCTTCTCACTCATGAACCACACAAGTGGATTTAAACACTCTCTAAAGGTGGCCATAGATGCACAGATAATATCGTACAAAACTAATTTTCGTCCGATATTCGTTGCGCCTATGGTGGAAAAAGAGCCGACCGATATCGGCAGAGGACTTGGATATTGGTCGGCTCGTTGAATGGGCTGGACGGAAAATTTTGATCGGGTGCCTTTGAAGGGACCCAAACATCGCCCATTGTTAGTGCTGAATTGTCAGATACAGGTAGAATTCTATTGTTTTTTCCCATATATCTACCTGTATATCTGACGATTCAGCAAGATCGTAATTGTTACGTCTATGGCCATCTTAATTTGTTCTGTCCTCTCACTTTTGACTTCTTCTGCACATTGTACTTTTAGCTTCACATTTCATTTAAAATTTGCATATATCTGGCGTTACAAACTTCCCAGAAATCTTAGTAATAAAAAAAAAAAAATCGAGATTTATACCCATACTCTGAACATCGTTAAGTTAAGTTGAATAAAGACCAACGTCCGTCAAGCTCCACCCCACCAAATGAAACCCCACTGCATATATACATACTTATACAGACCCATCTATACACTCACATGTATGACTAAATATACCAATATCTATATCACAATAGCCTTGGATATTTTGCTTACTCAAGGAATCATCCCAATCATTAAAGCAGTGATCCCCAACCAGTAGCTCGTGACCCTTTGGATGTTGCTCCCAGTGGCCTCAAAGCAGGTGCTTATTTTTGAATTCCAGGCTTGGAGGCAAGTTTTATTTGCATAAAAACTAAGTATAGTTCCAAGTAGAGCCTCTTGTAGGCTGCCGGTCCACTAGGGGCTCCCAAATAACCAATCACAGCCCATAATTGGCACCCAAGGGACTTTTTCATGCTTGTGTTGCTCCCCAACTCTTTTTACATTTGAATGCGGCTCACGGGTAAAAAAAGGTTGGGGACGCCTGCATAAAGGGATCAATAGAATTTGCCATCACAACTTTGCTGTCCTCACTGTGAAAAAGCAGTTCTATTTCTCATGTCTAAAGGGGTGGCCTCTGGGGCAATGGTCTATCTATGGGGAAAAATATCTCCTGCTATCTGTGTCCTCTAATGACTCACAAAGAGTAATCACGTTCCCTTGCACCAAAATATATTCCGTTACTGCATTCTTCTATAACTGTAAGATCTCCCATAAATGACAGCTAACATATCCCTTGTGTTTTGTGTGAAAGTAGACCAACAAACATATTTGAATGTTAAACAACCCAATCATTAGCCCTGATTTCCGGTAATGTGGATGAACTGAACTTTTTCTATAATTTTGACAAGAAAAGAGTGCTATGCATGTTATTTTCAAAATAGTCTATGCTTTGTCTATGACAAGTGGAAAAGTAATTAGTACTAGTGATGGGCGAATTTGTCCCGTTTCGCTGATATTTTCTTGAATTTCCCGCGAAACGATGAAATTCACGAAATTTTGACGCTTACGTCAATTCTGATGCTCGTACTTAGTACTTAACCATGCAGCCTGTGGGCTGTTAGTTACGCTAGTTACACTAGTTACGCAGTTAGTAACGCTAAAGTCAGCCCATGTATGGGACAGATTTCAGATTGTAGTGCATTTTTAGACAAAAATCCTCCCTGTGTGCTCAGACAGGTGAATTACATTTGCCAGTGTTTATAATATGGGACTGAATCAGCTGTTTCTCCCCCAGTTGAAAATCGCTGGTGAAGAAAGTGTTGAAGCAACATTATACTTAGCCTACCCAAACCAAAAAATCGCCCTCCGCCTATGGGGCAATGGATTAGCACTTTGGTTCAGTGGGGGATTCCACCCTAGTGAGTTAACACTACAGTTTAGGAATCTCTGTATTAACTTTTGTGAGCAGGGTTACCATTGGGGTCACTGGAGCTCATCCATGTTAAGGCCCCATTAAGGGTTTATTTCTAGTTTTCATAATGCTCTACATTCTACCCATAATACTTTGCATCTAGATGTTCTGGTCAAAAACCCGGAATCATAATTCCGTTCCAAAGTCCACCATTGCACCAATATTGATAAACGGATCATTCTAATAAACGGTCAGATCAATAGCCTTGAAATGTAATAACAGTATAATTTAACATGATCATGGGAAGCTCGATATTGGGTAGCGGCAGAAATGTTGAGTGCTTCATCCCTTGAGACAATCAAATCATCAGCACTTTATATCAGTTTGAATGATGGAACCATGAACGTTAGACCGAGTCTGTGAATCATTCATATGTATTGAGATCGATAAGAATCAGTAAAAATAATTTCATTTCAATTAGTGATGTATAGGAACGGCAATACAATCAGAATCTTAATAAGGCCACCCAGCTCTATACAAGCCAACCAATTCAGCAAAAGTCGTTTTTTTAAAAAGAAATTTCTTTAACATCGTGGAGAAAAAACTTTGCTGATTTGATTGAGAGGGTAAAAAATATGCTGCTTACAAGTGTGTATTTATTAAATATCCATGACAAAATAAGGCAAACACTGCACCATACTCTATAGTTCTTTTAATAAGGGTAAATGAAACGTTTATTTAGGTTTAATGTAAAGATTCCATGATACAAACATAACAAATGAACCCCACAATAAGGCTGCCCATAGAGTGGGAACAAGAAGAATGATTTATACGTTTCCTTGAGAAATCTTACTGTATATTCTACTGGAAAGTTGCACAGGGATATCATGAAAAACTATATGTAGGGGGTTATTTATCAAAGGTAGACTTTTAGAGCTATGTGAGCTTTTCTAAATCTCGAATGAACTTACAACTCAAATGGTTTCTAATTTAAAAAAAAAAATTAAATAGAACCCGAAAACTCGAGGTTCTGCGGGAAAAAACTCGAATCACTAGAATTGATTTGAGTTTTCTAGTGAAACCCAACGAAAAAAACTCGAACATCACAAAGACTATTCAAATGGGTCAAGGGACCTCTGCCATTGACTTCTACATGACCTCAACAGGTTTTAGATGGTGTATTTTTGGATTTGATCTATTGCTAGGGTCAGGGTATAATTAATCTCAAAAAATGTGAATTGTTTTTAAAAAAACGTGCAAAATTTTTATTTTTGAAAAATAGATTTTCGACCAAAAAATAACAGTGAAAACTCAAATTTTTCGTGGAAAACACAACTCGACTTGTGATAAATATCCCCCGTAGTGTAGCATATACTACTTACACCCCTTTATGTAATAAATAGTGATGAGTGAATACATTTCCACGTTTTGCCGGCATCAATTTCCAATTTTCAAGTTTTTTTAGTGAAAATGTTCGAATTGCTTGATTTTTTCATGAAAATGTTCAAATTGCTCTATTTTAGTGAAACGTTCAAATTGCTCAATTTTTCGGTGAAAACTTTCGCATTTCACAATTTTTTTGTTTAAACATATGAATTTCACTTGAGTTTTTTCGGGAACACAAATTTTTCACCGTTTCACGACTTTTGCGGGGAAATTCGTGAATTTTTCAGCGAAGCGAAATGGGAGAAATTTGCCCATAAATAGTAATAAAAGTTGGTAAGCTTGACCAGGTGCAGAAACCCATAGAAACCTGATGTTTGTTGCTGTTGAACAGGTGATCAGTAAATGATGCTGATTGGATGATATACTGTAGGTTATTAGAACTCACTGCTGAGTTTATTACTCTCTCTCTAGAAGTAATGTCAGCACAAGAACTATTCATAAGGAGCATGGTTTTTTTTTGGGTGTTCATATTGGAACAGGCCCAACATCTCCATGTCCAATGCCAAGCACTGGCACCACCACTAAAATCTAGAGCAATGGAAACATAATCTGACCCGATATATGGCATTTCACCATCTGGTAGTCTGATGGAGAAGGTTTTCTATTCAGTTTGGGGAAGGACCTCTCCAGTTTTAGCAATATAATGCCCCCAATCATAAAGCCAGGTCCATATAAAATGGGTTAACTAAGATGGAAGTGGAAGAACTTGACTGATCTCAACTACACCAAAGACCTGATCCTCAGCATTAGTGCCCAACTTTACTAATGCTCTAGAGCAGTGATCCCCAACCAGTGGTTCATGAGCCCTTTGGATGATGCTCCCAGTGGTCTCAAAGCAGGTTCTTATTTTTGAATTCCTAGATTGTAGGGACTTTTGGTTGTATAAAATCAGGTGTACTACCAAATAGAGCTCGCTGTAGGCTGCTAGCCCACATATAGGCTACCAAATAGCCAATCACAGCGCTCAGCAACCGCTCCTCCTCTGCCAATCCCTGCACTGGACCTACATCTGAATGTTGCACATGGGTAAAAAAAGGTTGGGGAAGCCTTTCTTAAGAGGCTGAATGTAATCAAATTCCACCAATAATGTTCCAATATCTAGTAGAAACCTTCCCAAAAGAGAAGAGGGTGTTATGGCAGCAAAGATAGTGGCAACTTCATATAAATGCCTTGAGTTTGGGAATGACAGGCAGGTGTCTGGACATTTTTGGCCATATTAGGGTTTGGACTTGTAGTGGGAAGTTTAAGTTGCTGGATATATTAGCAAAAGGAATAACTATTTATATATATACCATGTTTCACGGTTTATCTGCTGAGGAACCTTTCTACATGCAGGAAATATGGTTAAAAATCGTATTCATCGCAAGTACAAATGTGACAACATGTGAATCACAGGCTCTGCTTCAGAAGGAAACGCAGCAGACATACTGTATATTTCATGAAATCGCCCCTTTATTTATTAATCCCTTTAATGAATTATTGAGCTTTGTCTAGTTTATATATGAAGTGTAAGCTTTTTGAGCGAGGCCCTCTCATCACCATCTTCTTCCTGTTTGTTAGATTATTGTAATACCCCTGTTTGTTACATATTAATGTGAAGCTCTCGGAAACTGGTTGGTGCTATATAAATTCATGATGATAATAAATAAATGCATCCTCAAGCTGTTTACAGGGTTGGTGAGTAGTATCAGATAAATTCAACAAGTACAGGTATGGGATCCATTATCCAGAGATCAGTTATCCAGAAAGCTCAGAATTACAGAAAGGCCCATAGACTCCATTTTACCTAAATAATCCAAATTTTTAAAAATAATTTCCTTTTTTTCTCTGTAATAATAAAACAGTAACTTGTACTTGATCCCAACTAAGATATAATTAATCCTTATTGGAGGCAAAACCAGCCTATTGGGTTTATTTAATATTGACATGATTTTCTAGTAGACTTAAGGCATGAAGATCCAAATTAAGGAAAGATCCATTATCAGGAAAACACCAGGTCCCGAGCATTCTGGATAACAGGTCCCATACCTGTATTATCTATTTATTTATCTAAATTTATTAAGTCTTTTTAATCATAGCATTGTCTACATCCAATTATTCCATTTCTAGTAGATGGGATATTTATGATGATAGTGGAGGTGTAATGGAATATGAACACTTGGCACATTTACTATTGGTCGAATATCGAGGATTAATAAATATTGTGACATTTCTATTCTATGTGTACTGTATATTGTGAGTGGCTCCCTAAGCTCAGTAAGTGACAGCAGCACAGAGCATGTGCAGTGAATCAGCAGAAAAGAAGATGGGGAGCTACTGGGGCATCTTTGAAGACACAGATCTTTACTGCTAAAGGGCTGTGGTTGCCTTGGGCTGGTACAGAAGCACAAAACATCATGTACAACATTTCTAGCTACTTCTTTAGTTAGGCTTTAGTTCTCCTTTAAAGGTGAACTTTAGTTGCATAAAGACACGTATACTGCAAAACAGAGTCTCCTGTTGGCTGCAAGTACCAATACCCAATCACAGCCCTTATTTGGAATCCCTGGGAACTTTGTGCATGCTTGTGTTGCTCTTCAACATTATTTTATACTTGAGTGTGTCTCGTGGGTAAAAAAAGTTGGGAAGCCCTGTTCTAGCCCATACACCTTAGCTTTCATTTGTACTTAAGTCTGGCCCATGTGCAGGGTCCGACTGGCCTGGCGAGACACCAGTAAAAAACCAGGTGGGTCCCAACCGGGCCAGACCCACTCTCCCAATCTCCTGGCCCTACAAAAAAAAACCAATTTGCGGTGCTGCGCATCGCCGTCCATGCATAGGCGCAGCTCCTTTTGCACATGCATGGTGTCGCAGTAGTGGGTCCAGAAGAGGGCCCTGGACAGGAGTTCTGGTGGGACCCGGGCCCCCTGTCTGACCCTGCCCATGTTTCATTTCAGGGGTTACTTAAAAGTCATAATGTCCATGTCGCTTTGAGATAATGGCTTAGTATAACTAATAGCTCTATTGGTGCAATTAAAGTTTTATTATGGGAAAAGGAGTAACAAGGCCACTAATGTGTAAATACACAGATATTAATGCTATTTGGAGCGGCTGGCACGAGGCAAAGGATTAGCGCAGGCAGATAAAAGTAAGTCATTTGCATCATTATACCTGCCTGTACTTTGGTGCCTCTCTCAATGGAAAGCGAATTAATTACAAGACCTGTCTTATTATGTATCACTGACTTACGCCTGGGTGTTGTCTTACTAAAATGTAAATGTTCCATTAAGCACAGCATTTCCATTCATGCCCAGGTTTCGAGAAGCGGAGGTGAAAATACCATCGAGCTCTACAAATGAATGTTCCTTTTATCTTGCCTCGGCTGTATGCAAATGGACCTTTCCAATTTATGATTTGCTTATCAGCATAATGAGGGAAGACTCGAAAGGATCCAGAATATAATAATGATTCATCTACAAATGGACAAAATATGAACAGGGATAAAGTTGAACTCTGATGCCTGAATCTGCACCGAGGGGTAAGTAAAACATTAGGGGCATTTGCCCGGGGTAACACTTAGGCTGGGGGGGAGGAGGGAGGGTTTTTTTTTAACTTTAGGGTGAAATCCCCCTTTAAAGTCAATGGCTGTTTTTTCTTATGGCAACTTTTTTCTCAGCGTCATTTTGTCTTGGCGACTTTTTTGTTGCGGCAAATTTTTGCTGCGGCTTCACAAAAAAAAATTTGGATAGTGAAATGCAGAATTCCGATGCAAATCCTTGGCTGACAAAAAAAATGAGGTCATCACTAGACTCGAATTTGCTGGGTCCAAAGGTATTTAGTACTTTGGGATCATTCACCCCAGCACCCTACCTGGTTGGTAGTAGCACCCCATATGTGCAAGTGCGGAAAACTGTGTGCGGGCATGTGGGGAGAAACGGTGTGCATGCATTTGCACACATGCTTGAAGAAACCGTGCGTGCATGTGCGACAAAACTGGAAGTGCTAAATGGAGAACGCGCATGTCCTCATCGTCGCACGTCTGGCCGTAAAATGACGCTCCCGCCACTTTCGGGTTTGTTGCCCGTGCCGTTTCTGACATCATCTCGCTTGACTCAAAACTCAAATATTTAAAGGCGCTGTGTACCTTTTCACGTTGCCAGACGTAAGGTCTATTTCTATAGTTCCTGGATGCGTTCTCTGAGTGTTCCTTATCTGTTCCTGACCTTGTCTAGTTCACTGCCTCTCTTTACTCTTGCCCGTACACTGATGACTCTCTCGGATTCTGACTGATATTGGTGTGTTTGACCCGTCATGTGACCACGACTACTCTCTCTTCTCTAGTTTCTCCTGATTGGTACCGACCTGGTCTGACGCTTGACCATGCTCCTTGTAAACGTACAGTTCCCTTGCCTGCCCAGAACTCTCTACCCGAGTAGTGGAGGGCTCATCATGAAGCCAAAGGTGGTAGTTATAGGTGGAAGAGTGACCCGCAACCAGGATCTTGGCGCTAGTTCTGGGTTTGGTACTCCGTCTCTAACACATAGGGACAAATTTACTAAAGGGTGCAGTGGCCAAACTGGCGCAATTACGCTAGAGAAGCAGATAGACTCTGGCGCAACTTCGCACTCTAACGCCAGGCGAATTTTCGCTCTGGCGAAAGAGCATTACTATGCAAATTCACTTTTTTGATTTTACTGAACGTTACCTCTATCGCCAGACTTGCCTTTGCCACCTCAGACCTGGCAAAGTGCAATGGAGTAGATAGGAGTTTGTCAAAAAAAAGTTTACGTTTTTTTTCCCCAAAAAAACATTGGTGTCTTTTCCTTTTTACAAGGTGATAGGCTGAAAAAGATCAAAATTTTTTTTTGGGGTACCCTCCTTCCCCCTTACATTTCCTTACATATGGCACCTAAACTATACTGTGGGCACATGTGTAGGGCATTATAAAATGTTATTAAGGTTCCCTGGGCTTGTGTAGTGTAATGTATTTGCTGCAGCATATACAGCCATTGTACTTTAACTGCATGCCGTATGCAAATTAGCGAACGCTAGCGTCACTTCGAACTGCTGAGCGTAACTTCGCAAGCGTTCGGTAACCTGTGCGCAACTTTGGATTTTCGTGAATTAGCGTTGTCCAGGCGAATTTATGCCGGGCGAGGTGTTGCGATGTGCGCAACACCAATGCTGGCGGATTTTCGGAGGTAAGTAACTTTACCCCATAGTTTATAGTTTCAGAAAATAAAAATCTGAAGTTGTTTCTGTAGCTGCTATGCTCACTGCATTCTATTACCCACTACTAGTAATATAAATAAATTCAGCAGGCGCGAATTTGCAGTGAATTTCCATGTTTTGCCGGCGGCGAATATATTCGTGAAACTGCAGCAAAAATTTGCCCACGTCAAAAAATTTTGGAGGCGACATGGAAAAGTTGATCGCATCAAAACTGCAACCCGTCAACATTATTCGGACGCCCATTGACTTTAACGCTGGTGTCAAAATTTACGCGAGCGTCAGAAATCACTACCCACCACATTTGAATGGCGAAACCCAAAAGATATCTGACAATACCCAGCTATATGCTTCATTTTATATTGCTTCAGGAATGCTGTGGGGGTGATAATGATAACTTTGGCATATGCAAGGCTGAAATTTCAAGCACATTCTCTAATGTATTTATTGAGTCTAAGCTAGAAAGAAGCAATGCTACATTTAACTCTTGGAAGCCCCCATTTATTAAAACTATTTTTTCTGGTTAAGGTTTTAAGGGGGAAAACTCACAATTTTAGTGGAAAAATAAAAACTCTAATTAATCATACTCCAAAACGGGTAAAAATCAGAATCCGCAAATACTCCATCTCAAACCTATCAAGGTCATGTAGAAGTCAATGGCAGATGTCCCTGATCTTGACATCATGATCTGCTCTGAATAATCCAATAAAGTCTGGGTTTTTGTCCAACAATCAGAATTTTCGGAGCGTCAGTTGTACCATACAAATTAACGTCATTTTGTCGCATTTTGTGGAACGGAGTTTGATCAATTTTGTTTTCATAAAAAAAAAAAAACTAGTTTTAAAGGAAAACTATACCCCCAAAATGAACACTTAAGCAACAGATAGTTTATATCAAATTGAATGACATATTAAAGAATCTTACCAAACTGGAATATATATTTACATAAATATTGCCCTTTTACATCTCTTGCCTTGAACCACCATTTCGTGACTCTATCTGTGCTGCCTCAGAGATCACCTGACCAGAAATACTACAACACGTAGGGGCCGATTCACTAAATTCGAGTGAAGGATTCAAAGTAAAAAAACTTCGAATTTCGAAGTGTTTTTTGGGCTACTTCGACCATCGAATGGGCTACTTCGACCTTCGACTACGACTATCGAAGGATTCGAACTAAAAATCGTTCGACTATTTGATAGTCGAAGTACTGTCTCTTTAAAAAAAACTTCGACCCCCTAGTTCGGCAGATAAAAGCTACCGAAGTCAATGTTAGCTTATGGGGAAGGTCCCCATAGGCTTGCCTAAGTTTTTTTCATCGAAGGATATTCCTTCGATTGTTGGATTAAAATCCTTTGAATCGTTCGATCGAATTTTCTGCGCTAAATCCTTCGACTTCGATATTCGAAGTCTAAGGATTTCAATTCCTAGTCGAATATCGAGGGTTAATTAACCCTCGATATTCGACCCATAGTAAATCTGCCCCTAACTGTAACAGGAAGAAGTGAGGAAGCAAAAGGCAGAACTCTGTCTGTTAATTGGCTCATGTGACCTTACATGTGGTTTGTATGTGTGCACAGTGAATCTTACGATCTCAGGGGGCGGCCCTTATTTTTTAAAATGGCAATTTTCTATTTATGATTACCCAATGGCATATACTACTAAAAAAGTATATTATTATGATAATGGTTCATTTACATGAAGCAGGGTTTTACACATGAGCTGTTTTACTCAGTATTTTTTAATAGAGTCCTACATTGTTTGGGGGGTATAGTTTTCCTTTAAGAAATAACCCCCTTAAGGTGGCCATACACGGGCAGATAAAGCAGCCGATATCGGTCGTTTATACCAATTTGACAACTGTGTATGGTGGCTTCCGACGGGTCTTCCCGATGGATATCTGGCCACGATATACTGATTGGGAAGGTTTGATTTTTAACCGACCAACCCGTCGCAGCCCCTTGGCATATCGTAATTCGATGGTTCGGGCATACAGCCGAACGTTCGAATTACCCCCAATATAGCCATGCAGTTAGTGGCATAACGGGGAAAGATCCGCTCGTATGGCCAGCTTTAGTATCCCCACTAGTCAAATACAAAAATTTTAAGAAAGGTACAGTAGCCATTAAATTGTGCCTTCAAGCTCTTTTGCAGTAATTGTGCGCTGTTCATTGAAAGGTTACGGCAGGTACCAAAGATGAAGATATCTAGACATACTTTGCCCTGTAGGCTGGAGAAATGATTTGGTGCTTCCATCAGATATTCTATAGATGTCTAAACCCCTTCCCAAAAGATGTCCACATTCTGTTCCTCTTTTATACTGATGTTGTAGAGATACAGAGTAGGTGTTTAGCTAGGGGGCTATTTTTAAGTTATATCATTTCTGGAAGTATTGCTATAATTCATTTTCTGTTTCTTCGGGGGGTTTGTGATTTTGCTCCCTTTCTCATTTATGATGTATTACTGTGCTCCTCGGCCTGTTTCTGAGTTTATTTGCCCTTAACAGATAATTCTGTTTTGGCTTGTGACAGGGCATTTAGGTGCTTTGTTATATTTGCTATATTTCGGCTCATTTAATCAAAGTATGACAAGCAAATACATTGACAGCCTGCTATGGGGCAGATTCACAAACCGATGAAAAGTCGCCAGCGACCGATTCGCACCCATTGCTACACTTCGAAGGCGAAAATTCACTTAGACAACGTTAATTCACTAAAATGCGGAGTTTCGGCGAATGTTGGCAACGTTTCACTAGCGTTACTTCGGCAATGCAAGCAATTCAAAGTGAAGATACGCTAGCGTTCATTTCTGCCAAATGCAACTTCGCTAGAGGTCGTGCACTGAGGTTAATTTGCATACAGCGGGAAATTTAAAGTTGAATGGATGTCTTTGTTATATGTTGCAGTATATACATTACATTTCCACTGTTAATTACACATGTCCAGGGAACCTTAAAGAGATACTGTAATTTTTTTTCAAAATGAATCAGTTAATAGTGCTACTCCAGTAGAATTCTGCACTGAAATCCATTTCTCAAAAGAGCAAACAGATTTTTTTATATTCAATTTTCAAATCTGACATGGGGCTAGACATTTTGTCAATTTCCCAGCTGCCCCAGCTCATGTGGCTTGTGCCTGCACTTTAGGAGAGAAATGCTTTCTGGCAGGCTGCTGTTTTTCCTTCTCAATGTAACTGAATGTGTCTCAGTGAGACATGGGTTTTTACTATTGAGTATTGTTCTTAGATCTACCAGGCAGTTGTTATCTTGTGTTAGGGAGCTGCTATCTGGTTACCTTCCCATTGTTCTTTTGTTTGCTGCTGGGGGGGAAAAGGGAGGGGGGTGATATCACTCCAATTTGCAGTACAGCAGTAAAGAGTGATTGAAGTTTATCAGAGCACAAGTCACATGACTTGGGGCAGCTGGGAAATTGACAATATGTTTAGCCCCATGTCAGATTTCAAAATGGAATATAAAAAAATCTGTTTGCTCTTTTGTCTCATTAAATCCTGTATTTACTTACTTCTGCTGTTTACAGGTATACCGCAAGCTCCCCACCATAAAGGCTCCCATAGCTTTAATCTGAAGAGTATAACACAGCTATGAATAAATATGTTCTAATATATAAAAAGACAAGTGTATCGTTGCTAGAATGGCAGTAGAAACTAACTTAGCAGCAAGGTTATTATTTTTTTTTTTTTTTAAATAAGCAGGAGGAAACCATGTTTTAGTGTTTGTGAGCACTTTCCTTTGAGGGACAAGTACAGAATAGGGGGCTTTAGCTGAAATCACCTAAGGAGAAAGAAGATAAACCCTTTAATCAATAGATGTTTTTCTAATGATGGCCACAAGCCAGAGACAGGTTGCCCTGTTATCTAAAATACAGATTGTCCCATGAGGTGCGTAACCAGAGAACCAATCGCAAGTTGATTGTAACGGATCTCCTGGTGCTTAAGTGTTTGTGCACAGGCTGGTGAACTTTCCAAGCTGGATTCCTTTAAATTCGCTCACTGGTTGACCCATTTACTATTCTGGCCAGTTATCAGCCAAATTGTGGGGCAAGACCTACTTTGCATAGACAACCATGCAATAAGACTTGCAATCAAAATCTACAAAACTGATCACCCTGTAATCTTTAAACCCCAGTAACATTTCTACGAGAATCTTGTAGATACAGTATGGCGTACTCCTAATATAAATCTGCTGGACAAACTTACATTACGTGGTACGTCTATAAGTATTAAGCCTTATACGACTTTGACAAAACACAAGGTTCAAGTTTATGGACAAATCTTTTTATTTAACAGCCTCAACAATACTATGTAACTACTGGTAACAGTACAGTACGTGAGGCTTTTGGCAGGATTTTGACACCAACATGATTTCCAGTTCAGCGGGTGATAAAACACTTTAATTGCCCCTACTTTGATCTAAATGATAACTATGGGACCTTCTGGTGCACTGGTGGGTTTCTAGCCATAATAACTTGCAGCAGAGATTGCACTAAGTTGGTCCAGGCAATTAACATTTAGGTCAATAAAGGGTCAACTAAGAGTTTTGACACATTTTTCCACACAAATTGCCCTTAACATAATTCCGAATAAAACAATGAGTTAAGAAATACCGGAATCAAGAGCTGACACATGAAAAAATATTTTATTTCCAAACCATGAAACATCAATAAATATGCCGAGCGCTGCATTTTCATTCTTTGTCTCTGGAAAATACGTCATTTTAACTAATTCAATGGAAAACTAAAATAGCACAAGAATGGTAGCATTCCATAGATCTCCTTCATTTTGCCTTCACTGAGTTAGGGTAGAACTACACGGGCGTTTTGAATCATATACCTTCTGTTCCGACATAACGCGAGGAAGTGCAGACATCACGTCGGACGCACGCAATCTAAGGAAAGTAATAGGAATGTCGAACGTTATCACAGTGTGTATCCGTCACAACACGACTCTTGGACGTGAACGCTTCATGTTGTGTCTTCAGCCAACAATGGGTATGTGACTGGGGTCTGTCACAAATGAGGGGGGCCTCGTACTGCCTTCACTGATGTCGTGTGACATATTAAGACTTTGTCTGCCAGAATTTGGTCAAGATGAGTTGCAGGAACATGTTTTTCATGTAGCGTAACTGTAAACCCTGAGCAGTGTCGGACTGGGATGCCAGGGGCCCACCAGAAAACCTTAGACCATGGGCCCACTTTCGAAACTTTTATTCCTCCTCTCCTCACTCAACCTCTTTATTCTCCTAGTCTTTAATCTCTACATACTATACTCAATTCTTCCATTATTAAATCTCTTAAAGAAATAGGGAATGGCCATGAAATAGGCCAAATGGTCAGAAGCAAGAGGCCCACTGACATCTGGGCCCACCGGGAGTTTTCCCGGTATCCCAGTGGGCCAGTCCTACACTGACCCTGAGAGGTAGATTATATAACATTGGCTGGCGGTCCCTTTAATTGACGATAGAGAATTTACACTGTTGGCAGGGGAAAGGGTTTAAATGGAATGGTAGGTAAGTAGGCAGGACCTTAAAAGGTAGTATATATCAGGTTATTTATTTATGTTCCCAAGATCTGATTGGAAGAAGTAGCTCATGCTTAAAGCTAAGGTTATCAACGATCATTGGATGTTTTTAAAAATAACTAAAGTACATGGTTTTAAATAGGTAATTGGATGTTATTGTTTTACAACAGTAGAGAGATTGGCATTTTTAAAATCCCAGTTTGTTTAAAAAGAGGACTAATTTTCCTACCACCAATTCATGATTCAATTAGCTCCCAAGTTTCAGATAAAAACCCTGTTGCAAAGTAACCCCCTTTAAATAGCCCGCTTCATATTTCCATTTATACAAAAAATAAATAAAACTATCATAGGGAATCCACTGATTCACTAACACTGCTGCTCCATGGTGATGAGAACTCCATGTCCATGTCCACTATACCATAGTTGATACCCTACACAAGGTACACCACCGTTGACCTTGAACACTAGAAAATAACCCCAAATTCACTTTACAAAAATAAAATCTCCCTGTTCCGGTGTCTCCTGAAGCCCTATTGCTAAATGATATCTTTTTACCAGAAAGATGATGCAGCTGCCATATTGGATAAGGAGATTCTTGACTTCTTCTCCAAAAGAAACAGCACATCATTTTATTCTAGTAATGAGTGGTATTGACACACACCATGTGATCATTATGCATTAAGGAAAATCGTGTGAAAGTGATTTGGGCCTATTTAATATAAATCATCCATGACTTTTATTATATTTTGTTTTAAGAGAGAAAGCCAAGGGCAGAATAGAAGTGGTGGGGTTGGATGGGGACCCAAGAGGTGTAGTGGTGCTGGTTGTGGAAGGTGGTAAAGCCATAAAAGTAGCTAAACTGTCCCTTAAATAAAATATGTCCTAATAAAAAAACAACTCTGCTTTTATATTTGCTTAGGATACCCTTCCCCTTAAAAAGCAGCATTTAATATCTTATCAATACAAAAATTGCAGCTACACTGAGATCTGCTTCCACCGAAAAGTTATTTTTAAGGTCCATATAAATGTAATATAAAAGAAATTGTGAAGTATAATAAAGTTTTCTTGTTACCCTTGCTGACTAAACACATTATATACAGTCACTTTTTCTTTAAATACACTGCTGTACAGGCACTGGAATAGTAAGTACCAAAAAAAAGTCAACCTCAATGACCTTCTAAGACAGTATTGTTAAGTACACCAAAATCACTATCGGAAACATTTGGAGGCACGTAGAATATGGGGTAAATCATTTCTTCAATTGTTACATATGTTCCAGCTATAAACCCAACAAAGCCAATGACGGCTATGCCGACATCTTTCATAATGACCCACGGACTTAAGTTTTCTTTGTGATAGGTAATTATTTCAACCAATGGCGGAAGAATCAGCGCCAAGGTGCTACTGCTCACAGCGCCGACAAAGGAAATCACCAAGTCAAGGCGGGGAATCAAAACAGCAACGGCACCTGCAAGACAAAAGGACATTGTGTCAGCTTTGTTTGGTCTTCTAACAATGTCGTAGTCCTTCCAGGGGAAAGTAAACAAAATACAGATGACACACTTTTGACCTACCATTGACCATTTACCATGACACACCATTCCCTCTCTACTTTCTCCGAAGTATGAAAAATGTTTGTTCAGAGAATACACTTGTGTAATGTGTAATCCAACATGAAGGTCAAGTAACAACACGGTTACTTACAAGGATGTGTAAAGAATGCAGAAAGCAGTTGAATAAAATACAATAGCACAAAAAAAAAAGGTTAGAAGGATCAACTTTATTTAACAGTGTTTTCACTTTGTTGGAGGAGGCTCTGTTATAGTGGCATGATATTCTGAGAAGCTAAATAGTCTATGTCAGGGATCCCCAACCTTTTTCATCCATGAGCAACTTTCAGATGTAAAAAGAGTTGGGGAGCAACACAAGCATGAAACAAGTTCCTGGGTGGTGCCAATTAAGGGCTGTGATTGGCTATTGATGGCCCCTATGTGGACTGGCAGCCTACAGACGTTTCTGTTTGGCAGTACATCTGATTTTTAAGCAACCAAAACTTGCCTCCAAGCTAGGAATTTAAAAATAAGCACCTGATTTGAGGCCACTAAGAGCAACATCCAAGGGGTTGGGGAGCAACATGTTGCTCACAAGCTAGTGGTTGGGGATCACTGGTCTATGTCTTGCAATGGCTACAATTGTGCACTGGTTCTACTATTCTTAGTGAAGCGAGAGCAGATGAAAACCACTCGTGGTGGGTCCAGCTGTTGGTATTTCTAGACTTGCCAGCTTAGTCCATGCAGCTGCCTCTACGTTTCATTCCTTTTGTGACTTCATATGTAAGTTTGGGTCAAAGGAAAAGTGCAGTAAAGTGAGTTTGAGTGGGCGCAGGTTTGCTATGGACAGGTTGGGTAGGATGTGGATTTTATGACCCATACAAAATAATAGAAGTCTCCGGCAACTGCTACATGAATACTTTATCTGGCGTTTGAACTTCTGATGCTTGAACTCTCTTGTTGCTCTGCACCAACAATATGACTTACCTCGAGCCCTACTACAAGTGTGCAGCTACAGACTGCATGCACTTCTACCAAGAAAGAATAGACGGAGTAGTCTCCTTAATAGCATCCTAGCTCAACAAAGCCACAACATGCCAAATAAATGTTGACTTGTGTTGGGCCAAAGTGCTTAATTAAAGTCTGTTTTATTGAAAGTATAGTTGGTGGAACAGACCAAGGTAGACGCAGAGCTTTGCTGCAAAAAATCCTTTTATTGACACTGTCAATAAAAGGATTTTTTGCAGCAAAGCTCTGCGTCTACCTTGGTCTGTTCCACCAACTATACTTTCAATTGATTGCCAGTACCAAGGACGAGGTACAGGAACTGACCACGAAGGTTAGAAAAATTGAGGGGAGAAATACCACATCCAGTGGAAACAAAGAAGCTTCCTAGAACCGACTTTTACATGAAAGGAAATACAATACATAACTAGGGAAGGACCAAATTCATATTTTAGCAGAATTCAGATTTGGCCGAATCCAAGTGCCTGCCTGAACTAAATCGAAACTATTAAAATCACATGACTTTTCACCACAGGCAGTAAACATTTTTTTAACACTTATGTAAAGAAAAAAAATTTAAGAAAGTAAAAAAATGTCACTTCCACCCGTCCTGTTTCTAATTTGCATATTTAACTTAGGGTTCAGATTCAGTTCAATATTCGGCTGAATCTATTTCAAAGGATCCTACATTCAGGCAAATCCAAAAATAGCGGATTCGGTGCATATCTATACACAACGGAATAAGACTGAGAGAGTCAATTGTGACACGATGTAGTTTCAACGTTGATAGAAGAAAAAATACTATACCAGTGGCGTTACTATAGAGGAAGAATACCCCGCAGTTGTAGGGGGGCCCCTGACTATAGCTAATAAGAAAACTCCTCCTCCCCAGCAGCTCTCTTACCTGAGGCTAGGAAAGGGGACGCAAGTCAGGCGGGAATGGGCGGAGTCAGGGTGGAAGCTGGCGGGGTAGAGGCAGGATGGGAAGTGGGCAAGAGGATGGGAGTGTGCTGGGTCACTCTAAAAAAAAAATTGCACTCTAGTTACGCCACTGTACTATAGATGTCAGTAGGCTCCGGCAGCCAAAAGGCATAGTTGTTTCATCACATGTACAATATAGATAATAAAGTAAACTGATGATTAGAATAATGTAAAGTAAAGTATTGTAAAATATAAGGATATTATCAGTTATGGAGGAGTTCCATGACCTGTATAAAAACACGAGGATGAGGTGACTTCTAATATCCTCACATATTGCTACAGGGGTTACTTTATTTATTATAATACACACGTTTCAATGAGTCATGTGACAGAAATTACATCACTAATCTCTGATGACATCACTACTCACCATTTATAAGGATATCATTTACAGGATATTCATGTCTCTTGTGCATTATAAGGACATTATAAGTCACCACTCAGGCCAAAGAACACTGTGGTGAATCCATTACTTATTATAACACACGAGTTTCAGTGAGTCATGTGACAGAAATGATATCACTAAGCTCCGATGACATCACTAATCACCATTTATAAGGAAATAATTTACAGTATATTCTTGTGTATTATAAGGACATTATAAGTCACCACTCAGGCCAAGGAACACTGTGGTGGATACATTATTTATTATAAGAATAATAAGAAGTTGTCACATAAGTGACATCACTCGGCACTAATGAGAATTAATTACATGGCTAAGAGTATTATTACACAGTCAATGAAAGGATTCAGTCCAATTATTGAGGCCTGGGGGCTCACCTACCGTGAGAACACAGTGTACAAACGATATCCTCAAAGAAACTCATTAAAGGTTACGAAGTGAGAAAAAAACCTTCTTATACTTTTTAATCAGGGCACAGTATGTGTCTATGGAAACAATGCGGGATAACACATATTACATAACCGATTGGTTGTCCATTTAAAAAAAGTTTCTGCTCAGAGATGGGTAAACCATGCTCAGCAAAGCAGCACAATTTTACTAAATTTAGAGGAAAGCAAAAAAAAAAAAAGTACAGATGCAGCAGGCTCAAAGGTACTTTTAAGAAGCAGATACCTCTACAATGGGAGTAGAAGAACAAACAGTATTAAAAGTGTGACAGCCAATCACAAGAGTTTATTAGTAGTAACAAGAAAGCCCTGGAGATGATCTCCTGCCCTGCATATAGTATCTGTGCCAATGTAATTCATTGAGAGTGACAGCATAAAGGGCAAATCTCCTTTGTTGCTTCCACTGTTGTGTTTTCAGCAGAAATGGGATCTTCTAAGCATCTGCCTTCCTTTGATTTGTGCTGGGTTGTGCGGTTGTCGTCTCCAGTTGTGGGTTTTTCCTCTCCTGTGCCTTCTGGTGCTAATTACCTCCACTGTTAATGGGTTAGACTATGGCAAGCAAAGTGAGAAGCCTCTCTTGTTCTACAGCTGCCCACCCAAGCACTTTTATGTACGGATCCCAGAAATCAGCAATTTGCAATGCTACGTAAAAGTGGTGTATTTTAATGTAGTCAGGATTTCAACGAGCTCCGGTAAACGTTGGAAACAGAGCAATGGAAACTTGTATTTGCTGGAACCAAATCATACCAACAGTTTAATCAGTTTAAAGGAGACGTATTGTTACCAAGGCAGTTCATTGCCAATAGATTAGCCACAATAGTGCAAGATATAAAACAATATTTATTCTGTAGAATGTTTTATCATACCTGAGAAAACAGCTCTAGACACTCTCTCTGTTTGTTTAGGATAGCAGCTGCCATATTAACTTGGTGTGACGCAGGCCCGGACTGGCAATCTGTGGGTTCTGGCAAATGCCAAAGGGGCTGCTATAGGAGGCTGTTTTGGGCCTCTGTGTACTTGGAATGGCAGGGCCTATTTTGATTCCCAGTCCAGGCCTGGTGTGACATCACTTCCTGCCTGAGTCACTCATAGCTCTGGGCTCAGATTACAGCAGGGAGGGGGGGAAATAGAGGGAGAAAGGAGCAAACTGAGCATGCTCAAGCCCTAGCTCTGGAGGTTTACGCTGAAAACAGCAAGTCTGAAACAGAAGCCCATGAGTACACAATAGAAGGAAAGAAAATGTGCTGTTTCTTTTGACAGAGGACTCAGAGCAGCATTACTTTGGGGGTTTACTGGTGTATTTACATAGACCTTTCTGATACAGCTTATTTAGTTTTAGCCTTTCCTTCTCCTTTAAAGAAAAAACAGGTATTGGTGGGAGCTGTATAGTATAAGGGCTGCAAGTTGGGGAAAACTCACACAGACTTACTGTAGCCATGACATCCTACTATCCCATAGTCACACTCCTTTCCCAGAGACTATTATCCACTGTTACTATAGGCACCATCTCTCCCTACTATACCTGCTATCCCACAGTCACACTCCCTTCCCAGAGACTATTATCCCACTGTTACTATAGACACCATCTCTCCCTACTATACCTGCTATCCCACAGTCACACTCCCTTCCCAGAGATTATTATCCACTGTTACTATAGGCACCATCTCTCCCTACTATATCTGCTATCCCACAGTCACACTCCCTTCCTAGAGACTATTATCCCACTGTTACTATAGGCACCATCTCCCCCTACTATACCTGCTATCCCACAGTCACACTCCCTTCCCAGAGACTATTATCCCACTGTTACTATAGGCACCATCTCTCCCTACTATACCTGCTATCCCACAGTCACACTCCCTTCCCAGAGACTATTATCCCACTGTTACTATAGGCACCATCTCTCCCTACTATACCTGCTATCCCACAGTCACACTCCCTTCCTAGAGACTATTATCCCACTGTTACTATAGGCACCATCTCCCCCTACTATACCTGCTATCCCACAGTCACACTCCCTTCCCAGAGACTATTATCCCACTGTTACTATAGGCACCATCTCTCCCTACTATACCTGCTATCCCACAGTCACACTACCTTCCCAGAGACTATTATCCCACTGTTACTATAGGCACCATCTCTCCCTACTATACCTGCTATCCCACAGTCACACTCCCTTCCCAGAGACTATTATCCCACTGTTACTATAGGCACCATCTCTCCCTACTATACCTGCTATCCCAAAGTCACACTCCCTTCCCAGAGACTATTATCCCACTGTTACTATAGGCACCATCTCTCCCTACTATACCTGCTATCCCACAGTCACACTCCCTTCCCAGAGACTATTATCCACTGTTACTATAGGCACCGTCTCTCCCCACTATACCTGCTATCCCACAGTCACACTACCTTCCCAGAGACTATTATCCCACTGTTACTATAGGCACCATCTCTCCCTACTATACCTGCTATCCCACAGTCACACTCCCTTCCCAGAGACTATTATCTACTGTTACTATAGACACCATCTCTCCCTACTATACCTGCTATCCCACAGTCACACTACCTTCCCAGAGACTATTATCCACTGTTACTATAGGCACCATCTCTCCCTACTATACCTGCTATCCTACAGTCACACTCCCTTCCCAGAGACTATTATCCACTGTTACTATAGGCACCATCTCTCCCTACTATACCTGCTATCCCACAGTCACACTCCCTTCCCAGAGACTATTATCCCACTGTTACTATAGGCACCATCTCTCCCTACTATACCTGCTATCCCACAGTCACACTCCCTTCCCAGAGACTATTATCCACTGTTACTATAGGCACCATCTCTCCCTACTATACCTGCTATCCCACAGTCACACTCCCTTCCCAGAGACTATTATCCACTGTTACTATAGACACCATCTCTCCCTACTATACCTGCTATCCCACAGTCACACTCCCTTCCCAGAGACTATTATCCACTGTTACTATAGGCACCATCTCTCCCTACTATACCTGCTATCCCACAGTCACACTCCCTTCCCAGAGACTATTATCCACTGTTACTATAGGCACCATCTCTCCCTACTATACCTGCTATCCCACAGTCACACTCCCTTCCCAGAGACTATTATCCACTGTTACTATAGACACCATCTCTCCCTACTATACCTGCTATCCCACAGTCACACTCCCTTCCCAGAGACTATTATCCACTGTTACTATAGGCACCATCTCTCCCTACTATACCTGCTATCCCACAGTCACACTCCCTTCCCAGAGACTATTATCCACTGTTACTATAGGCACCATCTCTCCCTACTATACCTGCTATCCCACAGTCACACTCCCTTCCCAGAGACTATTATCCACTGTTACTATAGGCACCATCTCTCCCTACTATACCTGCTATGCCAAAGTCACACTCCCTTCCCAGAGACTATTATCCCACTGTTACTATAGGCACCATCTCTCCCTACTATACCTGCTATCCCACAGTCACACTCCCTTCCCAGAGACTATTATCCACTGTTACTATAGGCACCGTCTCTCCCCACTATACCTGCTATCCCACAGTCACACTACCTTCCCAGAGACTATTATCCCACTGTTACTATAGGCACCATCTCTCCCTACTATACCTGCTATCCCACAGTCACACTCCCTTCCCAGAGACTATTATCTACTGTTACTATAGACACCATCTCTCCCTACTATACCTGCTATCCCACAGTCACACTACCTTCCCAGAGACTATTATCCACTGTTACTATAGGCACCATCTCTCCCTACTATACCTGCTATCCTACAGTCACACTCCCTTCCCAGAGACTATTATCCACTGTTACTATAGGCACCATCTCTCCCTACTATACCTGCTATCCCACAGTCACACTCCCTTCCCAGAGACTATTATCCCACTGTTACTATAGGCACCATCTCTCCCTACTATACCTGCTATCCCACAGTCACACTCCCTTCCCAGAGACTATTATCCACTGTTACTATAGGCACCATCTCTCCCTACTATACCTGCTATCCCACAGTCACACTCCCTTCCCAGAGACTATTATCCACTGTTACTATAGACACCATCTCTCCCTACTATACCTGCTATCCCACAGTCACACTCCCTTCCCAGAGACTATTATCCACTGTTACTATAGGCACCATCTCTCCCTACTATACCTGCTATCCCACAGTCACACTCCCTTCCCAGAGACTATTATCCACTGTTACTATAGGCACCATCTCTCCCTACTATACCTGCTATCCCACATTCTTTTCTATATATAAGTCCCAATGATGTATATCTGTGCTGTATTTAGATTCTGTGCCTCCCTAGGAACTGGAACTTTCTGCACCCCCAGTCTGGGGAAGTTACATCACACACAGACCTGGTGATGTAAGTTCAGAATATAAACAACAGCATTTCTAGCGATATTCATATTTCTGTGCTAGTTCTGTTTTATCAATCTCACAGTCCGCCTCCTTCAACAGTCCTTCACATGATGCGAGCATTGAAGAAACCCCTATAAAAGGTAAATTATTTGTGGAGAGGCTTCCCCGATCGCAATTCTACTTTAATCCTAATGTAGAACTGGCAACAAAAGAACTTTGCATAACAAATAACCGTTGTCCTTCAAGGCAGCCAAATACCAAAGTGGTACATGAAAGCCATGCATATCAGAGGATTTATTTCAATTATGGTAGCTTCTTGTTGAATGATTACTGCTCCTTTCATATTTAAGGTATGAAATCTGAAGAGATGACGTGTATAATCATGACATGGAGGACTTAAAACCTCAGTACTTTTGCCAACAAGTCACAAATGTGTGTACAGAGGCAGTGGAAATGATCTGATATCACACGGGTATAATGGGCCATGCAAATGTTACCTGATTTATTGCACAACGTGACACAAACACCAGCATCTACTCACTACAAAAAACAGAAATGTAGAACCTTAGGCATTTCACAGTAAATTGAAACTGGTTACCTCAGGCCAAAGCATTTGCCGAATAAATATATTAATGCCAATGACAGCGGGTACTGCAGGTTTCACTCTGATCACAAAACACGCAAGAGCATCATTAATTAGAAAGAATTAATTTTAAGGAGAATACAGTGTGAGAAACACCTAATATTAGATATAAAGCAGTCATTTGTATGGACAATGCAAAACCACAATAAATAGCCACAGTACTGTTATCACTGGGGCCAGCAAAAAAAAAATTCTAATGATTTATGACTTTTAAAACTCATAATTATGACTTTTAATCTCATAATTATGACTTTAAAAAGTCGAAAATATGACTTTTAATCTCATAATTATGACTTTTAAACTCATAATTAAAAGTCGGAATTATGAGTTT
Organism: Xenopus petersii; assembly: GCA_038501925.1. Classification (NCBI taxonomy): domain Eukaryota; kingdom Metazoa; phylum Chordata; class Amphibia; order Anura; family Pipidae; genus Xenopus; species Xenopus petersii. The sequence goes on from CM076674.1 coordinate 17,168,027, forward strand.
AAAAGTCAGAATTTCAACTTTTTAAAGTCAGAATTATGAGATTTTAATATCATAATTACATGTTTAAAAGTTATAAATCATTCAAATTTTTTGAATGGCCCAATGCTGTTCCGTCATAGCCAGTGTCGGACTGGCCCACAGGGATACCAGGAAAAGTCCAGGTGGGCCCAGGTGTCAGTGGCCCTTATGCTGCTAAACATTTGGCCTATTTCATGGTCATTCACTATTTCTATGAGAACAAAGTGGCTAAATAGATGGAATAATAGATTATAGAATGTAAAGAAAAGGAGAATAGATGAGGAAAGGAAGAATAATAATAGTACTAAGAGTGGGCCCCTGGTCTAAGATTAATTGGTGGGCCCATAGTCAAAGGTTTTTGGGTGGGCCCCTGGTGTCCGAGTCCGACACTGGTCATAGCATTATATATACACTATATATATATATATATATATATAACAATTATTTAGAGACCAGCACTCCCTGTGATAAAAGCCAATCTGTTTATTGTGTCTGTGCCCAACGTTTCGGTCCCAATTGGGACCTTTTTCAAGGTCCCAATTGGGACCGAAACGTCGGGCACAGACACAATAAACAGATTGGCTTTTATCACAGGGAGTGCTGGTCTCTAAATAATTGTTATATGCGTAATTACCGTGCACCCCTCCCTATGCTGAAGTAGTTGGCCTTGGAGTGCGGATACTCATTCGGAAGGATATATATATATATATATATATACTATAAACAGTATAAACATATTCAAAGCACCTTTCATTTGGTTGTCATTATTTATTTTATATGGTTTTAGAATAATTAGACTTCCTATTAATAGTGTCAATTCCAGGCTGGAAATAATTGGAAATAAGTGCTAAAAAAATTTAAATGCCATACTTTTGCCAACATATCTCCCAATACAAGATGTCCGTGTGCACCAAACGCTATTCTCTGTGCTTATTTATATACCTGTGCCTACTCCATCCCACTTTGGTGACATCAGGAATGGGTTGGGCTTGGGTATTAAAGGGATGACGGCTCACTGGGTCAGGTTGGGAGAGGGTGGCTTAGGGTGTAGTTGACTTTTTGTCACCCCGCACATCCCTAAAAGGCAGTCTTTCTAAATGAGAATTCATCCTAACATTAAAAAACCTCTACCCTACATAGACTCCCGCCTCACCCCCAGCCTAAGGTGTTACCCCAGGGAAATGCCCCTAACATGTTACATAGTTACATAGTTACATAGTTAAATTGGGTTGAAAAAAGACAAAGTCCATCAAGTTCAACCCCTCCAAATGAAAACCCAGCATCCATACATACACCCCTCTCTACTTTTAATTAAATTCTATATACCCATATCTATACTAACTATAGAGCTTAGTATCACAATAGCCTTTGATATTATGTCTGTCCAAAAAATCATCCAAGTCATTCTTATAGTCATTAACTGAATCAGCATCACAACATCACCCGGCAGTGCATTCCACAACCTCACTGTCCTGACTGTGAAGAACCCCCTACGTTGCTTCAAATGAAAGTTCTTTTCTTCTAGTCTAAAGGGGAGGCCTCTGGTACGGTGATCCACTTTATGGGTAAAAAGGTCCCCTGCTATTTGTCTATAATGTCCTCTAATGTACTTGTAAAGTGTAATCATGTCCCCTCGCAAGCGCCTTTTTTCCAGAGAAAACAACCCCAACCATGACAGTCTCCCCTCATAATTTAAGTCTTCCCTCCCTCTAACCAGTTTAGTTGCACTTAGTCTCTGCACTCTCTCCAGCTCATTTATATTCCTCTTAAGGACTGGAGTCCAAAACTGCACTGAATACTCCAGATGAGGCCTGACCAGGGACCTATAAAGAGGTACCCGTGGAATACCCACAAATCGCTTGGGACTCGGGCAGAATATATTTGATGTCCCCACTCTGCAGGTCACCTGTGGGTACACTTTAGCTGCAGTGGTGTCTACAAGCAACCATGAAAAGAGTGAAACAAATGAAAATCATCTTTTTACAATGTAAAAAACGTTTGGTGCAGTGCTTACTAAGGTCTGTTGGAACTACTGTACATGAGGTTAAGAAATCGGGTACAGGTCAGGCTTAGTTAGGGTAAGCAAGTACGGGTTGGCTGTGGGTTTGAAAAAAATAGACTCACGCAAGTCTGTAGTCCAAGTGATAGGCCCAATCAGACGTTTCAGTTTGGCCCCTTTTGGCAACAACTAGATCATATGAAAGTCAAGGCAGACTGCTGATGGAGAACTGTATCGGTGGCCCAATCTATACTGATTGGGGAAGGTATTGTTTTTGGCCCATTCACAGTCCAATGGGCTGCCATATTGGTCAAGAGAAGCCAAGTCAGCAGTGAATAGCTACAAGTATATGTGTCCTTAAGTTTCCAATAAATGATGACAGTCTGGCTCTGTTGGTGTACATTAAGTCAACAACATCTAAGCTCACAAAAACAAAACAAATATACACCCCAAACCAGGCCCGGACTGGCAATCTGTGGGTTCTGGCAAATGCCAGAGGGGCTGCTATAAGGTCCCATAGAAAGTCAGTATTTAGTGGGCTGATGGGAGCTGTTTGGGCCTCTATGTGGGCTGATTGGGCTTCTGTGTACCTGAAATGCCAGGGCCTATTTTAATTCTCAGTCCGGACCTGCCCCAAACCTTTTCAGCAGATGAGATGTGCATTGGTACGTGGAAGCCTCCCCCTTTGTTTCGATACACTCCCTGCTTAGCCAAACACAAAAATAAACTATATCCGTCAGCTACATAAAAACATCGCTGGCAAAATTAAAGAAGGACATTGTGATATATGTCAGGATCATAAAATATGATATCAAAGTGGAAGCAACTCATTCACCTCCAATACGGCATAAGATACAGTGAAGCTTGATTTAAAGCAGAGGGTCACGGTAAGCTGAAACGTAGCGTCATTAAACATATCCTAAAGAGATTTTTCACTTGAAATGCCACATACATCAATAGGACTTACTGAAACTCTGTGAAGCCAAACATCATAAATCAGTGAGGAAATATATTTGACATTTGGTGGCTTTGATCGCATGCAACAAAACAGGAAATAAAGAGCATCATCTAGTTCAGCTCCAAATTATTTTGTATGGCCCATAGCAGGGGCCACAATCAACCCAATTATTTGGCATTCCTTTGTGGGTGCCCCCCGTGGCTGTGTTTGCTCACCAGAGCTCAGAAAAAAATATGTATTTCTGCTGCCTCTACAGTGGGTTATTTCATTTCAAATAACATAAATGCCACCTGCTGTGGGGTTCCAAACTGTCGACTGCGTGTGCATTATATGGCGCAGTAAGACAGCAATACATGTTTATTGTTTACAAAGAAAACATACCTTTCTTTTGCCAGGGTTATTTTCTATCATTCCCTTTAATCCATACGGATGGCGCAGTGTATTTCAAATAGATTTAAGTTTAATGGGGTAATTCTACACCCCATTTTTTTCCGCAGAAATGTTCACACTACAGTGAAACACTTATGTTGGCAAAGATTTATGTTATTGCGTGGGCAAAATATATGGCAAATTTATGGTGTTAACATCATAATGGAAAGTGCCATTTATGGGCCCATCTGGCTGGCCATGTCCCATGATGGCAAATTGGTACTAAAGGCTAGTGATGGGCCAACTGTCCCCGTGAAACACATTGAAGTATATGGGCGACAATTTTTATATGCGCGACTCTTTTGTCAAAATGGTTGAAATTCAATTGGTGTCCAAATAATTTTGATGGGCGACAATATTGACAAGCAATTTTTTTTTTGTCACAGCAAATTTGGCAGTTTTGCGAAAAAACATTAGCCGGCAGCAAAATCCAGAAAATTTTACACAAATCCATGCCTGGCGAATAAATTCGCCCATCACTACTCAAGGCCTTAATAATACTGGCTTCTAGCAATGAGTAACACAGTACAAGGTGATAAGGAGGGCTGTGGCCAATGATCCTGATAAACTACGCTAAAACTAAAAATTGACACCTTCATTGCAGCTTCAAGAAATAAAACAAAGGGAAAAATCATCTTAAAATTGCGATTTAAAGGGGAAAAAATTTAGGTATAGTGACCATTAAATAAAGAAAAATTATTGCTAGTCCTTATGATAAATGGTAAGCTGCTTCCCACTAGGGATATAACCGAACTTGATATGCAAATTAGGGGCGGGTAGGGAAATCACGTAACTTTTTGTCAGTAAAAAAATGTTTTCCCCTTCCCACCCCTAATTTGCCAATGCAAATTAGGATTCGGTTCGGTATTCGGCCGAATCCTTCACAAAGGATTTGGCCGAATCCAATATAGTGTATTTGGTGCTTCCCTACTTCCCACAGTAACCATTCCTAACCTTCTGGCTTCCACTGGCAAGGGCCTTTTTTAAGTGAAAATAAAGATATATGTGAAATTCACTAAGCAGTAGAAAGCTTGACTGTGACATCACCCACTAGTTTTTAGCGCTGATAGACCCCAGAACCATGGCAACCTTGAGAATTTGCAGAGGGCAGCCGGTAAACGGCACCAAATGTGATGTTAAAAGGGTGCGTATTTTGCCAACATACATGTTCATCATGGGGGCGTCATAGGTGTGGTTTCTATCACCAAACAAGGTGCCCCGTTTTTAATTTCTAAAATGTTGGGAGGTATGTACTAAGTGTAAAGGAGATCCATATATATGAAGGGATTTCCTAATAAAATCCGTTACAATCAACACTTGCTCTCAAAAACAACTATTGAGAGTTTTGCAGAAATCGCTGGACGCCACGTGAAGCTGCTCAGAAACCAGAATCAGTTTAAAATTGCCATTTTTCTAAAAAATTTCCTATGCGGGGAAAAAACTTGAAAAACTCGTGAAAAATTAGAATCCTTCCAATTTCATGCCTGAAAACCTTTTTGTTTTGCTGAAAATCATGAAATAATCGGATTATTGCACTAAACCCAGCACAGATCGGGACTTCTCCCGGTCTGGGTTGAAGTACTTTTTTATTCTGGCTTTTAAAATCATCTGGGTTTAATAAATTCAAGTTTTTTTTTCCACTAAAAATTCATATTTTACATGTTATAAAAAACTCTAATTTTTGGAGTTTTTGGCATTTGGACTTTAATAAATAAACCCTCCATAGGTCATGAGACATGACACAGAAGGCTTATGCCAAAAGGTAAAAGGTATAACAACATATTTTCATAAAGGGATTTCGATGATCCTTAAAGGAGAAGGAAAGTTAAAATCACTGGGTGGTGCCAAATGTTAGCCACCTCCCCCAGTGATTGTAATCACTTGATACTCTATGCCGGTGCTCCTGTTAGCAGAAGACTTCACTGGCCCGGGTCACTTTTGTGAGAACAGTAGTCCAGGTTATCAGGTAAGTTATTACAATCACTGGGGGGTGCCGAACATTTGAACCCACCTGTAAAGAACTTGCCTGGTGGTCTAGTGGGGGGACGGCAGGGACGCCTGCTGCCCCCTTGACGGCGACGCCCGTCACGCCGCGCTGCTCCGGTGCCGGCTCCCTAGTGCGTGCGCGCATGCGCACCATGCTTTAAAGGCGCAGGCGCGCTGACGTAATGACAGCGCAAGAGGCACCAAATTCAAATAGTATTTAAAGGGCAATCCCACAGTTTATGATTGCCCGTGATAGGATTAGTTCCTGGTGCTTTTGAGCTTGTTTAATTCTGAAACCTGGCTGATTCCTGTTTTGACCCCTGCCTGGCTATTTGACTACTGATTTCTGGATTCTGACCCTTGCCTGATTACTGACTACCGCTTCTGATTTACCCTCTGATTGACTTCCTGGTTTGACCCTTGCCTGCCTGATAACGTTTACTCTCTGCCTGCCTCGACCCGGCCTGTTCTGACTACTCCTTTGCCTGACGCCTTGTACTGCGATCTTCTGTCCAAAGACTTTGTTTACTACAGTCGTGCCCCTTTGCTTGCCAGAACTCCTTGCCTTGCTCCTCTCGAAAAGTCCAGGTGGCATCTGAGTACGCAGAGGGCTCCTCCCGAAGCCAAAGGCGGTCACACTACTGGTGAAGCCGAGCCGAGACCAGGGAGCTTGGCATTAGTTCTGGTTTAGGGTACCGACCGTGACACCACCAAGTAATTTTAACTTTCCTTCTCATTTTCTCTTTTAAGAGGAAGGATAAAACTATATGGGGATATTGATCAGAATTGGTAGGTCAGATTTTATCTGATCTTGCCATTAAACACCATGAGATTTGAAGGATCCTATAAAATCTGATGCCCCTATAGCTAGAATACAAAGTTGGATCAGATAAAGTCGGATGGTGTGATTTGTCCATGCATCTACATCTGACAGTCAATGTATTTCAATGAGGAAAAGAAAAGTCGGTCAGATTTTATCTCATCGGATGAAGGCACAGCATGCAGCGTTTGCGTCCTGTTGAGTCGGATGGAGAATTCTCCATGTAGTTTACACATAAGATTTATTTTTTAAGTCCCATTATATTTTGACTCAAGCGACTGCATTAGAAAGCATTTTGTCGATCCAACACCTTCCAACAAAGTCTCCCGTGGAGTTTAGATACATCTGAAATAGGATTAACTCTCCAATAACAGTTTCTGAGAACTAAAGCCTAACTAACTAGCCTTCAGACTGAAACTGAATGTTCAACACACACTGAATACAGGGCTTGACTTGTCTGTCCGGCATATTGTTGGCCACAGTTCTTACAAGAGATCAGGGCTTGACTTGTCTGTCCGGCATATTGTTGGCCACAGTTCTTACAAGAGATCAGCACAAGGCACTCCCTATCCTCTTATCAACTCGTGAGTACCTGACCCTGATTGACCTGGGAAGTGTATGAGAGGACGCCAAGACTGTGGGATACGAAGCAACCAGAACGCTCAGGAGCAGAATCGCAGAGATAGCGAGCGCACAAGATCGTGGAATTGTGAGTACACCAGCGGCATCGCTTAGGAAGACAAGCTGAGACTTACCGCACTGCAGATCTGTTCTTGTGTGCAAGCCGTGTCCGGGAAATCCTGTAAGTAGTAACCAAAGCAGGGCCCTGATACCGGCTTTGAAAGTTTTTCACATTGGTGCGGTCTTTGTTTCTTCTCTGTTTTAAAGCTTAGAAGCGATCGCCAGCTGTGGAAGTGGTTTCTGGGTTACCACCTTTGGCTCCGGACCCCGGTGGACTATAGGGGAACTTTGGGACATTTGGGGGACACTAAAAGTTGGTGTATTTATTCATTCTTCAAACGGAAGCGCATATCAAATTGTTTGTTCTAACTAAAGAAGTAGGGTACAAATTTCCCAAAGAAACAATATTTTAATCCTTTGATCAATGCTGGACATCGACCAATATTAACATTGTGTGAAAAAACATTTATTTGTGAATGTATAAACACATCAGTTTGTTTCTTTACAGCAGGGGTCCCCAACCTTTTTTTCCCCGTGAGCAACATTCCGTTCCTGGGGAGCCAAATAAAGCATGTGAATGGCTATTTGGTAGCCCCTATATGGACTGTCAACCTACAGGAAGCTCATTTTGGGAGTACACCTGGTTTGTATGCAACCAAAACTTGCCTACAAGCCCAGAATTCTAAAATAAGCACCTGCTTTGAGTCCATGAAGAGCAACATCCAAAGCAGGGGTGTCCAAACATGTTGCTCAGGATCCACTGGTTGGGGACCACTGCTTTACAGTATCTGAAATGTATTAACCTGACCTATTTGCTTTATCCGAGTTCTAAACACTGTCCAAAATATAGTAATTTTTACTTGTACTTGGAGAAAAAAAAGAATAATCACTATTGATAAGGTTTCAGAACTGCAGAGCTGTCATTTCTACACAATGCCTTGCCAACAACGCTCAACTTCAAAGCACATGTTATCTGGTTAGCAGGAAGATCTGTACAGAAGAAGTCTAATACTTGCTGTAATTGTAATTTTAATATAATAGACTAACAAGATAAAGTTTCCTTCAGAGATGATGCTGACCACTAGATGTTTTAATTTGTCAGCTGAAATCTAGTTTTGCACTTGTTCTTTATTTTTATTCTTTGAATGACATTAGTTTTTGTTCTGTGGGTCTCCAGTTTGTACTGACGCTTCTGTAGTAAGCAGAACCTAGATGGGCAGCTGGTCATGAAGCAGGAGACCTCTGCAAGCACTGGGCCTCACCAACTACCTTTTGGGGCCATAGCACTTTCGGCAGCAGAGCTAGCAGAGAACTCACTTCACTTTATAGATAAAATAATAAAAGCAGGCTACAAACATAGTCAAAGTAAATCCAAGGTCAGGGCAGTAGCAAGGATTGTGGTCAAGAGCATGGATAGAAAATAGGACTTTAGCAGGATCTAATAAAACAGAAGCCAGCTTTGACCCAAATGGGAACAATTGAAAAGTATTGACAAATGGTGCTAAAGAGTCAAACCACCAGCAGCCCCCCCAGTATTGATGTACAAGCTTGGATGGGTGCTGGGTGGGACAGAATGCTGGGGAACATGATTAAGGAACCAAGAAGCACTGGCATCCCAACACATATTTGGAATTAAAGAATTATAAAATCTAAGCCTGCGGTTGGGGTTCCATTTACCATAGCCAGCACACAGAACCTTGACAGACTGGGATAGGGCTCAGTGGAATCAATGAATAATACTACACGTATTCTAACAGTGTTTTGAAGTTATGTCTTGGAAGCAAAGTGAAAATCAACACTTGGGAGGCCTGGGAGGTCTCATCTGACATGGTATTTTCTAACTAACCCAATCTTAATACCACTTCTACTACTCAATCTTCTTACCCAGTTTATTCAACTGGAAAATGATCTTGTTAACCCAACTGCAAGATGCTGTCAGCCTTCGTGCATTTACTCTGGTCCTCAAACAAATTCTCAGCCATCAATCATCCCAATTTGGCCAACTCTTATAACTTTTTGTACAACTTTAAAAGCTCTGAATGTGACTTTTTTTTAACAAGGGAAGCAATTTTTTTCCATCAGATTTCAAAATAAATTATTAGGGTTTAGATTTGGTCTGATAGTTGGATGCAGACATATTATTTATGAAGGATTTGGTATTCACCCAAATCTAAAATGGATCTAATGCATCCTTTGTAGTAAGCACAGAAAAAATAGAGTGCTCTAAAGCTTGACGGTGATGTAACAACCTATATGCTCAAAATTCAATAACAATGGTTCAAATATAAACACTGCTGCAGAGATCCAGAGGTCACCAGAGGGCCCATGGCCTGAACCGTTCTCTTGAAGCAATTTCAACAGAGAGTTTCCAAAACGAACACAGTACACAGGTCACTCACCACTCCCGATTAATAGTCCGAGTGCAACGTCCTGAACCCACAGCAAGGGGAGAAATCTAAATGACCAATTCAGCTTGAACGTGCCCTCCAAACGGCCTTCAGGCAGTGGTAAAATCAATTCCGCTTTATTTCACATATAAAATCTCTTCATTGGACCATGCAGCTCTGTACAGGGACAGAGATGATCACTGATAAAGTAGCTTTCAATATATTTTTCATGCATTAAGATTACTTTTCATTAGCTTTGACCCACTGAATTACTATATATGCTGTAGCACAACGGAACACACCACAGGTCAACCTCGGTGGTTAAACACTCCATTGATCTCGGGCCCCCAAAGCTACTTATAGATAAGCCAGAAAGAATCAATAAGTCAGATCCAAGCTTGACACAGCAGAAGCCATTGTGATGCCTTATGACTGAGTTTAAGGGAGTGAGGCGCCACTCAGGATTGCTCGTCTAATGTCAGCAAGCCTCTCAAGACATTCCAGCGGAGAATATTCACTGCTCTCTCATGTTAAATTGAAACTCTTTTACACATTCCATGCTGGAGTGCCTTCTTTTCTACTGCTACAATAGCTCGTCCTTTACAGTCGCTCCTCAAAGCTATCACACTTTGCAGCAACATGGCCGCTACCATAAAAGAACTTCAATAACTTTCCAGGGACTTCGAAAGGAAGTCTCCGTGTTGGAGAGGGCTCCAGACATCTGCTGGTTACAGATTATCAATAAACAAGCCAGAGGCAGACAAGGATTATGGATGCTCCGATTAACATGTTTTCCAGTTATTATTTGCATATAACTGGGGTGGCATATTTCTTTGACTTGGCTCTTGGCAGGGCTCTGTGGCTTTAGCAGAGAATAATTCCTGCCAGTTTTCAAGTGGCAGGCATTTAAATATGTGTTTTTTTTCAGTATGTTGCTTGTCAATCACAGGTCTGATTTGAAGCGTTTACAATTATCAGTGAAAGCAGCGTCGCAAAAGCCAATCTGATTGTGCTGCTTTCAGGATGATTCATGTTAGCAGGTGACAAAAGGAAAGGTTGATATTATCCTCTTTTGGATTTATTGGTATCAACATGACACAGACATAGAAATCCAGGAACGTTATCAGATCATCTTTAGGGCACTTAAAGGAGAAGTCAAGGTTTCCGACAAAATCTTACCCCAGGGTTAAGACACTCCTGCCTTTCCAAAAAGTGCAAATATAACTTAGATATCATAAATGTAATAAAAAGCACAAAGTTTGTCCCAGTGCAGTAACCCAAAGCAACCAATAAAATGTTGACCAGTAAATCTGCTAGTTGGTGACAGATATGTGACAAGCTTTGCACTTTTTATTACATAACCTTAAAAGCATATCTCTCCCATTTAGATTATTAGAGGGTGGGCTTGAAGAGGTCAGCATTGGTGTGTGGCCACTTCATCACTCCACGAGTTTGGCAACGTGCCCCCAAGGGTGTTGTGCAGCACCACTCTTGCTCCTCACCCTTGTGAGCTGGGGCCTTATAGAAGTTGTATACATTTATACATTCTGCCATTGGAGAATAGTGGCCATTGTAGTTTAAACAGCTTTTCAAGATCTGAAGAAATTCACAGAAAATATAACGACTCTTCATGGGGCAAACAGAAAGGCAAACGCTAATTGTCTACATTACCTGTATAAGGCCAGAGGACACATATGTAGCATACAGTATAAGGGCATCTCTGCAACATATTAAGTGGGAAATGCTTTTCACAGGGTTAAACACAGAACAAAAATGGGAAGTCTTTAAAATGCTGCTTAATAAATATACTTGTCAGTATATTCCACTTGTAAGCAAGGAACGTCGTTGCAAAGCAAAACCTTTTTGGTTCAATAGAAGCGTTGGTGTTGAGGTGGGTAAGAAAAGACCTGCTTTTAAGGCTTTCAAGTTAGCTGGTACAGCCGAAACATTTATAAGGTACAAGGAGGCCAATAAATCATGCAAAGAAGCTATAAGGCAAGCTAAAATTGCTATAGAAAAGGATATTGCAGCAAGCAGTAAAAAAAATCCAAAATTATTTTTTAAATATGTCAATAGTAAAAAAATGAAGCAGGAAGGGCTGGGACCCTTACTATCAGAGGGGGGTCAGCTGGTTGATGAAAACAAAATAAAAGCGCAGATTCTGAACTCGTATTTTTCATCTGTGTACACAAATGAAGAACCAGTAAGTGAAGGTTTCCTTCTTAACACTCCCATTTCTAGTAATACAACTAATGATGCATGGTTCACACATGAAGAAATTCAAAAGAGACTTGAACATGTTAAGATTAACAAAGGTCCAGGGCCAGATGGTATTCATCCCAGGGTAATTAGCGAGCTTAGCTCTGTGATTGCCAAACCTCTTTACTTAATTTTTCAGGATTCATTGAGATCTGGCATTGTGCCGAGAGACTGGCGAATTGCTAATGTGGTGCCTCTATTCAAAAAAGGATCCCGTTCTCAGCCTCAAAACTATAGGCCAGTTAGTCTGACGTCAGTATTAGGAAAGCTTTTCGAAGGGTTAATAAAGGATAAGATACTGGACTTCATAGCAAATCATAATACTATGAGTTTGTGCCAGCATGGTTTTATGCGTAATAGATCTTGCCAGACTAACTTAATTTCTTTTTACGAGAATGTAAGTAGAGACCTCGATTCTGGGATGGCAGTGGATGTGATTTACTTAGACTTTGCTAAAGCATTTGATACAGTGCCACACAAAAGGTTACTGGTTAAATTAAGGAATGTTGGCCTGGAACATAGTATTTGTACCTGGATAGAGAACTGGCTAAAAGATAGACTACAAAGAGTGGTGGTAAATGGAACATTTTCTAATTGGACCAGTGTTGTTAGTGGAGTACCGCAGGGCTCTGTACTAGGTCCCTTGCTTTTCAACTTGTTTATTAATGACCTGGAGGTGGGCATTGAAAGTACTGTTTCTATTTTTGCAGATGATACTAAATTGTGCAGAACTATAGGTTCCATGCAGGATGCTGCCACTTTGCAAAGTGATCTCTCTAAACTGGAAAACTGGGCAGCAAACTGGAAAATGAGGTTCAACGTTGATAAATGCAAGGTTATGCACTTTGGCAAAAATAATATAAATGCAAGTTATACACTAAATGGTAGTGTGTTGGGAGTTTCCTTAAATGAAAAGGATCTAGGGGTCTTTGTAGATAACACGTTGTCTAATTCTGGGCAGTGTCATTCTGTGGCTACTAAAGCAAATAAAGTTCTGTCTTGCATAAAAAAGGGCATTAACTCAAGGGATGAAAACATAATTCTGCCTCTTTATAGGTCCCTGGTGAGGCCTCATCTGGAGTATGCAGTTCAGTTTTGGACTCCAGTCCTTAAGAGGGATATAAATGAGCTGGAGAGAGTGCAGAGACGTGCAACTAAATTGGTTAGAGGGACGGAAGACTTAAATTATGAGGGTAGACTGTCAAGGTTGGGGTTGTTTTCTCTGGCGCTTGCGAGGGGACATGATTACACTTTACAAGTACATTAGAGGACATTATAGACAAATGGCAGGGGACCTTTTTACCCATAAAGTGTATCACCGTACCAGAGGCCACCCCTTTAGACTAGAAGAAAAGAACTTTCATTTGAAGCAACGTAGAGGGTTCTTCACAGTCAGGACAGTGAGGTTGTGGAATGCACTGCCGGGTGATGTTGTGATGGCTGATTCAGTTAATGCCTTTAAGAATGGCTTGGATGATTTTTTGGACAGACATAATATCAAAGGCTATTGTGATACTAAGCTCTATAGTTAGTATAGGTATGGGTATAAAGAATTTTAATTAAAAGTAGGGAGGGGTGTGTGTATGGATGATGGGTTTTCATTTGGAGGGGTTGAACTTGATGGACTTTGTCTTTTTTCAACCCAATTTAACTATGTAACTATGTAACTATGCATTCCTTGGAGCCTACCAGCAAAGCCACTGACAGACTATAATGGGTTGATGAGCATTGCTCCTCACCACATCTATATCATCAGAGCTATAGGTAATAAAAATGTCTCACATCTCTACATTAGGAAAGTTTAGAGGTTATTGTAATTTTATGGAAAGCTCTTGCTTAAGTTGTGGAAGTATCTGGAAGTACAGCAGCCCTATTATAATGAGATCAAACCTCCAAACCTCTTTCAGGTCTGCCTACCATATGGAGGGTTGTTGGATCTCTGCAATATACACCAGTAAGATTGCATACTACATGAGCATATCATTGTCATTTAGGGTTGCCACCTTTATTAAAACAATTTACCGGCCAGTGGGGGGTGGGTACCAAAAGGGGGCGGTCCGGGGTGCTAAAAAGAGGTGGAGCTATGTGATGGGCGGAGCAACATCGCTTGAAAAAAGGTAAGTACTTTGCGATCTTTGCAAATTGGGGGCAGGCCAGGGGCTTTTTTTAAAGGGTATTACAAATTACCGGCAATTGTATTGCCGGTAAATTTGTAATACCGGCCCCGGCCTTGGCAGGTGTTTTACCGGCCGGGTGGCAACTCTATTGTCATTAGAGACTCCGGTGAGCAGAGTTACTGAGGCAGATACCATTGTTTTCATGGGGCCACTGCACCTTTAGACATTTGTGGCAGACATATGACATGTTTAACTTGATCCTGCCGGGATTCAAACAAGCAATCTACAGGTTCTCTGCAGTCTATTATACCTGCAGAGAACCTTGTCTTATCCTTTAATTTGCAAGTAGTTGTTAATCTGGCCATAGGTGATCAGTGTTAGCCATCAGTCTGGCTATAAAACCCGCTGCTCTGCATCGATTCACCGCCCTTTAGGATAAAATTCATAAGTGAGTCTGATCAGATTTTGCGGGTCAGATTTTATCTAATCTTGCCATGCAACAGCACAAGATTTGTAGAATTGTAAGAAATCTAATCACCCTACAGCAAAAATGTTAAGTTGGATCAGAGAAAGTCAGATGGTATAGATTGTTCATACATCTACATCCCACGTGCAGGAGCAGATTTATCAAGGGTCCAATATTAAATCCAAATTTTCAAGTTTCCAAATTCACACATTCGAATTTTAATCCCCCTATTCAAATGTTTGAATTTATCACACCTCGACAATGGAAACAGTCCTAATTCGAATATTTGCCACATAAAACCTGCCAAGTTCATGTACAAGCGAATGGCAAAGGTCCGTTAAGACACTTGGAGATGTTAATAGCCTTTATTTTTTTTGGAGAAAAATTTGATTTGTACGAATTGAATATGAATCGATTACGATTAGAATTTTCGAGTCAGAACCATTCGATCGAATATTAGACATTCAAATTTTTTTCTTAAATATGTGAAATGGTCAGACGCCATCAGATTTTATCTGTGACTTCTTAATTTTGATCCTGGTTTGTTCCTGATTTTGCCTCACAATTCTACAACTGTTATATGGTTCTGACCCGGCCTGATTGCCTGTGTCCAGCTCCTTCATACCGGCTCTCATGCAGTAATTCCTGGCAGCAAAGGTCTCTGTTTCAGGCAGAAGAGCACACATAGACCACAATCCAGTCAATCTCCTGGGGTTTAGGTTTGCCAAATGTGACAGTTTGTATCTTTTGCAGAAAGATCAGTGTGCAGCTAGGTAAACACAGCCTTCATTTGCGCTCATCATCTATCTCAGAGGTCTCCAACCTTTTTTTTTACCCATGAAGGCACATTCAAATGTAAGAACAGTTGGAGAGCAACACAAGCATGAAAAAAGTTCCTGGGGATTCCAAATAAGGGCTGTGATTGGCTATTTGGTAATCCCTAAGTGGACTGTCAGCCTAGAGGAGACTCTGTTTGGCAGTACATCTGATTTTTATACAACCAAAACTTGCCTCCAAGCCTGGAATTCAAAAATAAGCACTGGCTTTTAGACGATTGGGAGAAACATCCAAGGAATTGGTGAGCAACATGTTGCTTGCAAGCCACTGACCGATCTATCTAATCAATCAGCGACATTGGCTTTAGAGCAGCAATGCATGCTTTGAATAATGAGTGTCACTATTATACATGTGGTTTAATACAGTTGAGGCTAACTTTGCCTAGACCTTGGATTCAGATAGCTCAAAGTATGCTGCCCTGTTACTCTATTAACCAGATCTTTATCACATCTTTTGCAGTTGAAACAAACACTTTGTACCCTCTGTATCTTAAGGTGGCCATAGACACGTACGATTTTCGGATCGTGTGTGGTGTGTGCCGACATCTTTCGTCCGGCGGAGATCGGTCAGGTTTGATTTTGACCCGACCGATCCCGCCGGAGCCCTGGGCACAGGGCCATATGGCCAAACAATCAGATAACCCCCGATATAGCCATGCCTGTTAATGGCATATCGGGGAAAGATCCGCTCGTTTGGCAACATCGTCAAACGAGCGGATCTTTGCATCTATGGCCACCTTTATCTTGCACTGCACCTGGAAAAGTTATTATTTCTAACATCACCCCAAGTTAAAAACGAGATACAGCAGCCAGTGCTAACAGCATATACATAGCATACTGTAATTTATCTTGCACAGAAGGTACATTTAACTATACAGGTATCTGTACTTTACTTTACCAATCTGTACTATTTATTTCCAAACACAGATTCCTATATTTGGGCAGCCCTAAAACTCCTACCCACTCTTTCTTCTTTTGATCCTCGCTTGCCAGGGTTCCGGTAGTCCCGGCCAGTAGTTTTATCTACAGCCCCACTTTATCAAACAGGCTTCCAGTGACCTGGAAAATACAGATAACTGCTCCGTCATATCTAAGTATGCTCTTACTCTCTGTTTCTTACAGATAGACTGATCCCTACTGTCTTGGAGATTCTTACCTCACAGGGATTATGTGATAAACTCAAACAATTTAGCTGATCTCTAATCCCTTGCGCTATAAATGTGTTTTCGTCTGTAAAGTGTAGAAGTCTCTTTTATGTGAACTGCACAAAGGAATGATGATGCAGTTGTATATAGATATATATGAAGCGTTTGGCACCTGCAAGTAGTCTATATGCAGGGAATGCGGCTTGTGCATTGATTTCATGTCAGAAAGGAAAATAAAGGCATCTGACATGGCTCTGCAGCACTGTGTGGTTTGCAATGACAGCACAAAGAGAAGCATTACAGGCAACATAGTACCTTATGTGAATTTGCACTTTAGTAAATCATGAGGCCTGCTATATATACATTAAGAACAGTGGCAGGTGCAGAATTTGCAACATTAGGCACAAGTTTTTGGGGAAAAGCCCTAAATGGAGTAGGGCTTTGTCTGGCCCATCAAAGATGGGTTGCGGTCAAGAAGGGTACACATAGGAAGTTAGATTGAAAAAAGATACATGTCCATCAAGTTCAACCTTTTAAGTCTATACATAACCTGCCTAATGGCTAGTGGATCCAGAGGAAGGCAAAAAAAAAAACAAACCCATTTGAAGCCCCTCCAATGGGCCTCATTGGGGGAAAAAAATCCTTCTGTTTGTGAAGATTCTCATTCATTCAGGTCATGGCATATCTGTAGAAATAAGTCAAATCAACTGGACTTGCTGCGTGTTTTTCTTGAAGACGTTTCAGCAGCCGTCCGAATTCTGAATTGAGAAAGCCAGTCGGATGACTGGTGAAACGTATTTAAGAAAAAAAACACAGAAAGTGCAGTTGATTTGACTTATTTCTACAGATAAATAATTCCTTCCTGACTCCAAAATGGCAATGGGACGAGTCCCTGGATCAACTTGTACTATGAGCTATCTCCCATATCCCTGTATTCCCTCACTTGCTAAACACCATCCAACCCCTTCTTATACCTATCTAATGTATCAGCCTGTACCACTGATTCAGGGAGACAATTCCACATATTCACAGCTCTCACTGTAACAAACCCAATATTCTAATCAGAATGGGTGACCTTGTGTCAGCTGGAAGGATCTACTAGTAAATAAATCATTAGAGAGATTATTATATGATCCACTAATATATTTATACATCTTCTCCAACGTGAACAACCCCAACTTTCCAGTCTTTCCTCATAGATGAGATGTTGCATAACTTTAGCCAGCTTAGTTGCCCTCCTCTGGACCCTCTCTAATTAAATAATGTCCCATTTGGCCTACCAATTATATTTAAGCTTGCCCCTTCACTCAACACTACAGTTTCCCCCAGGTTTCCATCCAGTTGATACCATGTGCTGTTAAATGGAGTAAATAAATTAAAACAGGTTTTAGGTGTCTTTATACAATGACTTTCATAAAGGCAAAGTAGAAGAGCAGATTGAAATAGGATAAAAAAAAGCCTGACAATGCAAAAGCAGTTTTTGCACTCACAGGTTCAGGATCATAAAGGACAATGGAGGGATTAATGAACTTGTTGCCATTCTGTATCTAAGTGAATTAAATGAACCTCTCCGATGTGCAAGCGACCTTGGTACATTACCTTAAAATGCACTGAAGACACTTTGGTAATTGGATGAAGGGTGAGTGTAAGAGGGCCACAGTCCATAATGCTCATGGAGTTAAGATAAGGGCATCAATCAGGTACCAGTCTTACAAGTATCAAAAGAAATTCCCTTAACAATAATCTTCAAACACTAAACAACACTTTCCTAATTATAATCTCCTAAGTAAAAGAAAAGTCCCAGAAATGCACCATGTACTATTACTCTGGGATAAAAACACCAAGTGGCCAATGTTTTTATAACCAGTTACAGGTATGGGACCTGTTATCAAGAATGTTCGGGACCTGGGCTTTATTCAGATAAGGGTTCTCTAAGTAATTTGGGTCTCCCTACTTTAAGGGGCCCATTTACTTAGCTTGAGTGAAGGAATAGAATAAAAAAAACTTCGAATTTCGAAGTATTTTTTTGGCTACATTGACCATCGAATTGGCTACTTCGACTTCGAATCGAATGATTCGAAATAAAAATTGTTTGAATATTCGACCATTCGACAGTCGAAGTACTGTCTCTTTAAAAAAAACTTTGACCCCCTACTTCGCCACCTAAAATCTACCGAGGTGCAATGTTAGCCTATGGGGAAGGTCCCCATAGGCTTTCCTATGTTTTTTTGGTCGAAGAAAAATCGTTTGATTGATTAAAATCCTTCGAATTGACGATTCAAAGGATTTAATTGTTCGATCGAACGATTTTTCATTCGTTCGAACTATTTGCGGTAAATCCTTCGATGTTTCGAAGTCGAAGGATTTACATTCGGCAGTCGAATATCGAGGGTTAATTAACCCTCGATATTCGACCCTATGTAAATAAAGCACTGCGTATCTTGACAGCGCTATATAAATAAATGATGATGATGATGATCTGCCCCCTACTAAAAAAATCACATAAACATTTAATAAACCCAATACGCTGGTGTTGCCTCACCAGTAAGGAATAATTATGTTTTAGTTGGGATCAGTTACAAAGTACTGGGTTATTATTACAGGAAATATATTTAAAAATCTTTAAGTATTTGATTTATATGGAGTCTATGGGAGACAACCTTCTTGTAGTGTGGAGCTTTCTAGATAACACTTTTTCCCGATACGGATCCCACACACGTATTTGTTTTTACTTTTACATTGAGTAGGCCCTCTTTACCTTCTTGTATTTTGCTATGTAATCTGTATGTTTAGTGTATACACCCATTTAATGTACAGGTATGGGCCTTGTTATCCAGAATGCTCGGGACCTATGTTTTTTGGATAATGTATTTTTCCATAATTGGGATCTTCATACCTTAAGTCTACTAGAAAATCATGTAAACATTAAATAAACCCAATAGGCTGGTTTTGCTTCCAATAAGGATTAATTATATCTTAGTTGGGATCAAGTACAAGCTACTGTTTTATTATTACAGAGAAAAATCATTTTTAAAAATTTGAAATATTTGAATAAAATGGAGTCTATGGGAGACTGATTTTTCGTAATTTGGAGCTTTCTGGATAACAGGTTTCAGATAACAGATCCCATACGTGTACAGCGCTGTAGAATATGTTGGCACTTCATAAATACCTGCTGTTAACAATAATAATAATTAGGGATGCACCCGATTCCACCATTTTGGCACTTGGCCGAATCCTGAACTGAAGCTGACCCCTAATTTACATATGCAAATTATGCAACCAAAAGTCACATGATTTTAAGAATTTGGTTTGGCTAGGCACTTGGATTTGGCCATATCCGAATCCTGCTGAAAAAGGCTGAGTAATAGTAGTAATAGCAATAATTATTATAAAGATGCTTGTTGCCTTATCTGGATTTTAGCCTGGGGCAGATAGAGATTTCTGAATGTTCTCTCGGAACAGGTGTAAATTTTACTTTGGATTTGCAAACAATGAAACATTTTTGTTGTTCTTACTGCACCTATCACATGTAGTAGGGGTGGTGGTAGACGGGGAGATTATTCGCCCAGCGGCAAATCTTCTATACTGCGGGTGACTAATCTCCCTGAAATGCCTTCCCGCTGACAAGATTACAAATCGCGGCGGGATGTTATACGAATCGTTTCAGATTTCTGAAGTTTCATTGTGAGGAAACTTCAGAAATCCGAAGCAATTGGTATACCATCCCGCCCTAAGGAGTGCTACAACCACCATAATGAAAAACCTGATGGGTGAGAGAAACACACCTGAACCCTTGTCAGAAGCCACAAAAACAACAGCACTCATTTGTACCCATGAATATTGGATGTTATTGATTTTAAGGGATTATCCATTAAAGCAGGGATCCCCAACCTTTTGGACCCATGAGCAACATTCTGAAGTAAAAGGAGTTGGGGAGCAGCACAAGCATGAAAAATGTTCTTGGGGTGCCATATAAGTGCTGCGATTGGCCGTTTTGGTAGTCCCTATGTGGATTGTCAGCTTATATAGAGACTCTGTTTGGCAGTACACCGGCTTTTTATACAACCAAAACTTGCCTCCAAGCTGGAATTCAAAAATAACCATCTGCTTTGAGGCCACTGGGAGCAACATCCAAGGGGTT
Source organism: Xenopus petersii (assembly GCA_038501925.1). Taxonomy (NCBI): domain Eukaryota; kingdom Metazoa; phylum Chordata; class Amphibia; order Anura; family Pipidae; genus Xenopus; species Xenopus petersii. The sequence continues at coordinate 17,188,272 of CM076674.1, forward strand.
GGAGAGAAACATGTTGCTCACGAGCTACTGGTTAGGGATCACTGCATTAAAGATTGACATGAAATTTAAATTAGATCTCCAGCAGATCGAGATTTTTTTTTAGAAGTGTCTTCTCCTCAGCATTTTTAAACTACAAAAAAAAAAAAAAAAAACAGGCAAGATCTACTGAAAACAGCTTGGATCTACTGAAAACAGCTGAGATCTACTGAAAACAGCTGAGATCTACTGAAAACAGCTGAGATCTACTGAAACCAACGGGCACGTGAGAGCCACTTTGCACAGTTTGAAAAAAGGGTCAAGAAAAACGGGAGCAATGAGATCCCACTAAGAAAATCTAGAAGACTTTTTGAATGTTGATATAAGCAGGGGCGATCCTGGCCCCTCCACCGCCTGAGGCAGCAGCAGTTGCTGCTCTCCCCCCCTCCCCCGGAAATTCGCTCTTAAAGTACCAGGAGCAGCATTTTTGCTGCCCCTGGTACCTAGTGGGGCTCTGCCGCCTGAGGCAACAGCCTCAACTCGCCTCATTGGAGAAGCACCCCTGGATATAAGGCAATTTTTTTCTGGATCCAAAAGGCCATTCATTAAATTTAAAACCTATTGCATTGGTTTACTATGCTAAAACAAATACTCCATCACCAACACCTGTAGTTCTGGATTTAGGGAACTAAAACTGCATTTACATTCTGTATTTCCTCGTAGTAAGCCTGTTAAACACTCAATAGCAATTCAGATCATTTGCATGTTTTGCTCTTCATTTAAATTTATTTTCTATTCTCCTTCCACGTTGTAGTCTGCAAAGTGACCCCAGGAAAACATATTTTTTATTGTATTATTATATTTTCAACTTTTTAGTCTACCATTCAGGGGTCTCTACACTCTAATGTGAAACTAAACTGCCCAATCTCTTAAGGAAAATGCTAGCACCCAACTGAAATGTATCTAACAATGAAATAGGCTCCCAAATGTATAGACTGATGGAAACCATTGCCATCATGTTTGCGGATGGTAGGATATGTGAGCACCTCTCGGGATCATGCTCCCTTACTTATACATAAGTCTGAGTAATGGATTTTCTAGCAAGGGCATTCTTTCAATAAATATGCTTTGGAACAGCAAGTCGCTTTTACAAATCATTATTGAAATGTTTATGTGATCAGCGTTCAGTGAATTCAGTTTTTATAAATGATTTGCCTCCTACTGAAAGTGGAAAAGGGAGTGATTTATTCATCATTAAAGATGACATTTAAGATCAACACGTTTTATCTCAAAATTTAGATAAAGTAAATTAAGCTCTAAACAAAATCAGCTATAACATCTCCACACTGTAATTGGTTCGTGCATTACAAATCTAATCCCCTTTTTTGGTCTATTTTTGTGCTTTGGAATGATTTTTAATTGGATTTGACTTATGAAAGAACTCTGTATAGATGAAGCATATTTGAAACAAAGTTTTCTCCAATATAAGGGCAACAAAACACCAGTAGAAGTCTTATCTATCCTGTTTAAATACAAAGGACAATATATACACGTGTGCCAAAATAGGGGGATTTTTGTGTTACCTGTAAAATTATTTTCCCTATTCATTTAAAAGGGGACATAGGCAATGGACACAAAAGACAACGTTTTTATAGTCCTTCCAGAGGATTAGACTGCCTCTCCCAATAAAACTACAACCTCCACCCAGCAAGGTTGGCATCACCAAGAGTCCAAGAGCATCAACCTATATTTTCTGAGCCTGCCTGGTGTCCTGCATCCTGTCATAGGCCTCATCTTTTGGAAGAAGCCAGACGTGTTTGGTAGAAACAGATAAAGGTATGAAAAGAGGGCCAGTTCCCTGATCTGCAAATCCATTCCAACTCAGCAGGTTTTTTCTGTGCCCAAGAATCACCCTGACCTGGAGCCATAACACAAATGAAGAAAACCTGCTGGAAATATGTTAGGCTATAAATATTGTACCCTGTGTGGACCCAATAATGAGGTGGGCATCTGACTCCTAAATACTTCCAACTTTTGAGCTGTTTCCAGGGTCGGACTGGAGCATTGGGTCCCATTGGGGCTGCAAAACGAAGGACCCTCCTGGAAGTCCCCAGGGGCCCCCTCCCAGCCTCCTTAAGGGTTCCAAGCACATGCACAAAAAAGCTTAACAGGGGAGCAGGTGTCCCATCGGCTCAGTCTGGTCCTGGCTGTTTCTTCCTCCCATAAGGACACTAAAGAAACTTAGGGTATGTAGCCTGGGGATATGTCACCAGGCAAAACTGTCAAGATTTAATTTTTCTTCCCAAAGATGGATTCCCTGAGAAATAAGGTCAGTGGTGGACATGCATTTTACTTATTGTTAATACTTTTTGTTATTTCCTGCACCAACAAGTGCACAACAGTCAACCAAAGTACTATACTTGTTCCTGCTTTCTTGGTTCTTCACAAATGGTGAAGAAAGCAGTTTGTCAAATTACCAGACGCTGCAAAATGCAACCTCTACCAACATGGCTCATGTGTGTCCTGTCCCTTTAGACAGCACATGCCTAGTCAAAACAGCAAAAATGTCTGCTGGGATTTTAACTACTCCATTAACGTTCATTAAAGATGCGGCTGAATACCAAATAAAATCTGAAACCAATTTGAGCAAACCTAAAAATTTTTATTATTTGCAAAATAAGATGCTGTCTTAAGTTATACGGTGGTTGAAACTCACATAATGTTACGGTTCATTTTGTTTCAGCTAAACATGGCCAATTCTGAAGTTCTTGGATCTGACCAAATCCCAAAGCAATTCCTATTTTAACCCTTCTTTAAAACAGGCCTCTCTATAACAGAACGGGCAGCTATTCTCAGTATAAAAGAGGGTGCATCAAGCCAGTGCTTAACCATCCATCAAAAACTTAAGGGATGTTTTATTTTATTACATTTATTTAAAATGTGTGCATACAGAAAGTTGAACATTAATAAGCTTAAGCTATACATCTCTAAAGTTGCAGCTTCCACAATTTACTTTGCAACTTGGTGAGTTGCAAATGAGTCTGTCTCCACACTGTTGTGCTATCTCTGTGAAATGTTATGAAAAGTTAGAAAATGGAAGGGTATTCTATAGCATCTAAACCTTCAACCTAACTGAGAATCCTCTAGGATGAGCGGTGACTTGTTTTTAATCATGCACAGCAAGTAAAGTTGATTTATATTTAGTAGATAGATGATAGATCATGACCTCGAATAAAAATCTTCTTTGAAAATTTGTCATCCCAAATGCTGCAAAAATAGAAGAGCTCTTCTATTTTTGCAGCATTTGGGATGACAAATTTTCTGCATACATCGTTGTATTAACCCGGTTAGTTCTCTATATTTCAGGTGGAATTTTGGTCAGATTGGTAATGAGGGAAATAGATGCAGCAGAGACAATAGGAAAGTAAGGCCAGAAAATAAAATCAGATGCAGAGGATTGCATAGGATCCACCAGTCCACATTCAGGCAGATCATGTACAAATGGAAACATTTCAACACCCTTGTTACTGTCCCCAGAAGTGGTTGACTCTGTGTGATCTCAAAGAACCCCAGACTAATGTCTAAAGAACTAAAGTCCTCTTTTGTATTGGCAAATGTCAGTGTTCATGAGTTCACTATCATAAAAACACTGAACAACAATGATGTTCATGGCACGGTTTCAAGGAGAAATCCAATTCTATCCAAAAAGATCCTTGTTGCCCATAGCTAAAGACTACATGAATACATCGAACTAGAAGAATGTTCTGTGGACAGGTAAGACTAAAATAGGAATTTTTGGACTGAATAAAAAGCTTTATTTTTGGTGAAAGGAAAACTACAGTATGCATTCCAGTCTCTGAACCTTATGCCATCTTTGGAAGTACCATCATGGTTTATGCCTGCTTTGCTGCAGCTAAACGAGGACAGCTTGCCATCATTGATGGAACTATGAATTCTAAACCATACCAGCAAAGTATGCAAAATGGGTATCCATCCATGAACTGAAGTTCAAGGGAAAGTGGATCAGGCAGCAAGGCAACAAACCTAAACAAACAAGTCTATCGACCAAATAATGGTTACAGCTGAAGAATGTTAATGTTTTGGAATGGCCAAGTCAAAGTCCTGACTGTAAGGGGCCTAGTTATCAACAATCTAATTTTTGTGGTTTTAGTGGTTTCTAGAAACCACAACTAAAATCACAAACTCAAACTGCAAAAGTCATGAGGTTTATTAAAAAATACGAACAAAAAAAAGTATGAACAGAAAATTACACTGAACCGCAAAGAAAAACGGTTTTCGTTTTTTTGGACAATTCCTAGCGGAAAAAAATAGAAAAACATCTAAAAGTCCGAATTGATTGAAAGTGGTCCAAAAGGATCAGCGCAGCTTCCATTGATTTCTATAGGACCTCAACACCTTTTACCTGGTGAAGTTTTGTGTTACTGGTTTTCCTGGTTTTTACACTTAATAAAGCTCGAAGTTTTAGAGCTTTTTAAAAAATGAGAAACCCCAGAATTTTTTTTAGAGATTATGGATAACGGATTATGTTTTTTACTTTCTTTAATTGGGTTCTTTGGTGTTTTTTTATGTATTATTAAAACAATGGAACAACCAGGCTGCTTAACTGAATGGGTGGAATGGATATTTTGTAGCATTTTTACCCCCGATACGCAGTCAAATTACTATGTCAAAATGAACTCCTATCATTAAAAATTAAAAAATTGTACTGCAAATTATTATGGTGCAAGTTAGAAAGAAACTGCTTATCACAGCTCTAGACAACATGTTTAAAACACACATGGAGACACAGACTCATACTGTATAAATTGACCTGTAACTGTCCTCCAGAGCTCACCAAGCTGGATCTATGTCCGGCATGCTGCTTGCATTCAAGGGTTTAATGAAGCACTAAATCTATATCTTCAAAAGGCACTATAGATAATTGGATAAGGTATGTGTCTCTATACAAACTAATTAGGGAGGAGATAATCTCTTGTAGTATCTGCTGCAATTTAAGAAATGTCCTTGTGTCCTCTATCATCTTAATTTGCCCAAAGTCTACTTTTGCTTTTCTGACCTTCTGTAGCATCCATGACCGCTTTACAGGATTTTTGAATTCATGAATACAATACAGCCAAATATCAAGTAGACTGTCCATAAATCTAGCAAGGCCACATTTCCAATCACAGTATGAAACTGTTGCTTTAATTGCATTGGGTTATTATTCTAGTGGCACCAGCTGTAAATCCATTTTATGGACAGCTTTTCAATGAAAAGTTCCAGATAACAAGAATAGTGAAATCTATTACATTCCATATACTGTAACTATAATATATAGTATCCCCATAAGTTTCTTCTAGTTGCTGGTGCAACTTTGCTCTGGAAGAGCAGAAATGACCATGTGACCATGAAAAATGAACATGGGCAATTTATGCGGATGGTTTTCCGTTGTGGAAAGCAACAACAATCATAGCTCCATTATTAGGATTACTATGCATCTGTGCTATTTAAAGGGATTCTTATGGTGTAGATTTTATTTTTAAATTACATTGTTTACACTACAAATATTTCACTCTACTATGTAAAATGTTATTCCTGAACCAACAAGTGTATTTTTTATAGCTGTAGTATTGGTATGTAGGAGCCATCTCAGGTCATTGTGCCTGTTCAAGTGCTTTCAGAATGAGCTAGCACTTCATGATGTAACTGCTTTCAGATAAGCTATTGTTTCTTCTACTCAATGTAACTGAAGGAGTTGCAGTGTGTTCAGCTTATATATTATTAAACACTGCCATCTTGTGGCTTAACCTGAGAATTCTAGGGGTTCAGACTTTGATCCAGGAAGAGGAGCCCAGCTCATGTGCAACTAGGGGAACTTCTGTGGCCAAACTTTAAAGGAATGCAATATGAGGATAATATTTATCAGTCCCCTACATGTGACCCTTTTGCCACAAGTCTGCGGTGCCTATTGACACAACCTGCTAGGAAAAACCCTGGCATTACTGCCATATTTAGAGACATATTTATTAAAGGTCCAATGGCAGAGGTCTGTTGAACCATTTGAATATGTTAATTGCTTTCCTAACATTCAAGTTTTTTCATAGTTACATAGTTAAGTTGGGTTGAAAAAAGACAAAGTCCATCAAGATCAACCCCTTCAAATGAAAACCCAATGAAGCATCCGTAAACACACCCCTCCATACGTTTTACACATAAATTATATATACCCATATATATACTAACTATAGAGTTTAGTATCACAATAGCCTTTGATATTATGTCTATCCAAAACATCATCCAAGTCACACCTTATAGTCATTAACTGAATCAGCATCACAACATCACCCGGCAGTGCATTCCACAACCTCACTGTCCTCACTGTGAAGAACCACCTAAGTTGCTTCAAATGAAGGTTCTTTTCTTCTAGTCTGAAGGTGTGACCTCTGGTACGGTGATCCACTTTATGGGTAAAAAGGTCCCCTGCTATTTGTCTATAATGTCCTCTAATGTACTTGTAGAGAAAGAAAGATAAAACCAAACCAACCTTGACAGTCTCGCCTCATACCGTATATACTCGTGTATAAGCCGACCCGTGTATAAGCCGAGGTACCTAATTTTACCTACAAAAACTGGGAAAACTTATTGACTCGCGTATAAGCCTAGAGACAACTACAGCCCTGTCTCCCAGCAGCGCACATTCTGCCAAAGCAACCCCCCCAGCGATCAACCAGACTTCTTTGCAAAGCTGATGGTGACAGAGAATTGCCAAACGGATTACTGTCTGCATTGTCCCACTGTCCCACTACCATGTGCAGAGGGTGCTGTTTGATATTGCCATCACTGTTAATCTTTTGTATAACCAACAGAGGGCGCTGTGTGATATTGCAGTCACTGTTATTCTTTCATATAACCAACAGAGGGCACTGTGTGATATTGCAGTCACTGTTAATCTTTCATATAACCAACAGAGGGTGCTGTGTGATATTGCAGTCACTGTTATTCTTTCATACAACCAACAGATGGCGCTGTGTGATATTGCAGTCACTGTTAATCTTTCATATAACCAACAGAGGGTGCTGTGTGATATTGCAGTCACTGTTATTCTTTCATACAACCAACATATGGCGCTGTGTGATATTGCAGTCACTGTTAATCTTTCATATAACCAACAGAGGGTGCTGTGTGATATTGCAGTCACTGTTATTCTTTCATACAACCAACAGATGGCGCTGTGTGATATTGCAGTCACTGTTAATCTTTCATATAACCAACAGAGGGCGCTGTGTGATATTGCAGTCCCGGTTATTCTTTTATAAAACCAACAGATGGCGCTGTGTGATATTGCAGTCCCTGTTATTCTTTCATACAACCAACAGATGGTGCTGTGTGATATTGCAGTCCCTGTTATTCTTTCATGCAACCAACAGATGGTGCTGTGTGATATTGCAGTCTCTGTTATTCTTTCATACAACCAACAGATGGCACTGTGTGATATTGCAGTCCCTGTTATTCTTTCATACAACCAACAGATGGCGCTGTGTGATATTGCAGTCACTGTTAATCTTTCATATAACCAACAGAGGGTGCTGTGTGATATTGCAGTCACTGTTAATCTTTCATATACCAACAGAGGGCGCACTGTTATTCTTTCATATAACCAACAGAGGGCATTGTGGGATATTGCAGTCTCTCCCCAAGTGAACTGTTGGTATAGGAATGATTAAAAGTGACTGCAATCTCAGCTACTCGGGTCGGGTACCGCTGACCCGCATATAAGCCGAGGTAGACTTTTTCAGCACATTTTGGATGCTGAAAAACTCGGCTTATACGTGGGTATATACGGTAATTGAAGTCTTTCATCCCTCTAACCAATTTAGTTGCACTTAGTCTCTGCACTCTCTCCAGCTCATTTATATCCCTCTTAAGGACTGGAGTCCAAAACTGCACTGCATACTCCAGATGAGGCCTCACCAGGGACCTATAAAGAGACATAATTATGTTTTCATCCCTTGAGTTAATGCCCTTTTTATGCAAGACAGAACTTTATTTGCTTTAGTAGCCACAGAATGACACCGCCCAGAATTAGACAACTTGTTATCAACAAAAACCCCTAGATCCTTCTCATTTAAGGAAACCCCCAACACACTGCCATTTGGTGTATAAATTGCATTTATATTATTTTTGCCAAAGTGCATAACCTGCATTTATCAACATTGAACCTAATTTTCCAGTTTGCTGCCCAGTTTTCCAGTTTAGACAAATCACTCTGCAAAGTGGCAGCATCCTGCATGGAACCTATAGTTCTGCACAATTTAGTATCATCTGCAAAAATAGAAACAGTACTTTCAATGCCCACCTCTGGGTCATTAATAAACAAGTTGAAAAACAAGGGACCTAGTACAGAGCCCTGCGGTACTCCACTAACAACAAAAAATGTTCCATTTACCACCACTCTTTGTAGTCTATCTTAGCCAGTTCTCTATCCAGGTACAAATACTATGTTCCAGGCCAACATTCCTTAATTTAACCAGTAACCTTTTGTGTGACACTGTATCAAATACTTTAGCAAAGTCTAAGTAAATCACATCCACTGCCATCCCAGAATCGAGGTCTCTACTTACCTTCTCATAAAAAGAAATTAAGTTAGTCTGGCAAGATCTATTACGCATAAAATCATGCTGGCACAAACTCATAGTATTATTATTCGGAGGAAAGCGTGTTTGTATGCAAATACTCTTTAACAAATAATGTCAGTAACTGCAACATTTGAGCCCATTTTAGCTCAACCACACTTGCAACTGTATCTGTGAATGACCGGTATAGTGTTTGTGTTTGGAAATAAGTGCTAAATAAAGAGATTTCAGAGGAAAAAATTATTTACAGTGGAAAGTGAAATATTGCATTTAAGTTATTGTGTTACTATTTTTGCATAGCATGAAATATTTAATTTACTATATAGGGAAATTATGTTACAAAATCAAATCAAAAATCAAAAAAGCAGGTAGTATCCCGGTTTCAGCTATGTATGTGTTTTTATTAAATTATATGGCACGGCGATCACAAAAAAAGAAAATAAGCAAACGTACATGATCTACCTCTTTACCCAGATGATGGGTCGAAAAAAGTCAGGTAGCTGTGTTTGCCTTTTGCTTTCCCGATTTCTGACACTTCCTCCTGAAATCTGACAGAGAAATTCAGTGCCGGAGGCAATGCATAAGAGCATGTCCTGTGTCCTGGTTCCCTGGAGAACACAGGCAAGACAAAGGACAAGTAATTGGGCAGAAGGGCATTTTTTATCTCTAAATGAACTTCACAACCCAGTCATTCATGTGCCATTCATATACAAGTGTCAGCGTCACTTTAAATTACAGAAGGAATTTTACAACATACAGTAGAGTATAGCACGCATAAATAAGGCATTTGTGGGCTGCAGCTTAGAATATGGATAAAATGTAAATGGCCCAAGAAAAAAATATTATGTGCTCTGAAATCAAAGGAAAATCTGTGCTGAAGGACACATGGGCATTTAGTGAATTAATTTGTTATGGTAAATATGTAAGAGAAGTATTTATGTGTTACATGCTGATTAAAAGCCACTGCAGAATTGAATGTTATTATGAATATTTATGGACAGTTCAGCAAAGATTGATATGACACCATATGCCTTTCAATATTAAACTCATTCATAAATCAAAACATTGATTATCCTGGAATAAAAAAAAAACATCTTTAATTTACAGTTGTTCCTTAGTCAGTTATTAGACAGCATCAGTTCAAGTTTTATACAAGATACACACAGTAGAACTTCTGTACCAATCGCTAACTCAAGCAAGTCTGTTAGAATTACCCAACCATTTACTGATTCAAAAATGGGGATGGAGACTGGCAATCTAGAAATCATATAGAGCAGGGGTCCCCATGAGCCGCATTCAAATGTAAAAAGAGTTGGGGAGCAACAAAAGCATGAAAAAAGTCCTTAGGGGTGTCAAGGAAGTGCTGTGATTGGCTATTTGGTAGCCCCTATGTGGACTGGTAGCCTACAAGAGGTTCTGTTTAGCCGTTCACATGGTTTGTATGCAACCATGGTTCAAAGCAGACCCTGTAGAACGACAGAGACGCCTGGTGCACAAGGGTAGAGGCTCGGCCACCTCACGACAGGGTACAACTCAACAAAATCCGATGGCACACAGGACTGAAGGAATTCTTCCAAATGTTATTTCAAAGCGGAATGCAAATGCAACATTTCGGGGAATAAGACCCCTTTGTCAAGCATGTATTATTCCCCGAAACGTTGCATTTGCATTCCGCTTTGAAATAAAATTTGGAAGAATTCCTTCAGTCCAGATTTTGTTGAGCTGTATGCAACCATAACTTGCCTCCAAGCTTAGAATTAAAAAATAATCACCTGCTTTGAGGCTACTGGGAGCAACATCCAAGGGCCAGATGAGCAGCATGTTGTGCAACTAAACATGAGCAACTTGTGTAGAGTTGTGTAGAGGGCAGAACAGGGTGAGGCCAAACATGGCTTCGTTTTTAAACTAGGAATGTTGTGAGGTATGCAGAAAACTTGCACTGTTGGGGAGCTTGAGCACGGGATGGGGACCGCAGTTTACAGTATAAAATTGCTAAGAGAAACCAAATTCTCCCAAGAAAATTATGCAAGTAACAATAGAGCTCACGGCAGCAATCTTCTTCTCTTCGGCAATCTTCAGGAAGCAAGTGGCGTATCGGCACATGCACAGTCTGCCGGTCCAGAACAACTGTGCATGCGCCGTAAGTCATGGATATTGCCGAAGCACCAGAAGAAGACCAGAAGATTACCAAAGAAGAAGATGGCTGCTGTGAACTCCACTGGACAGAACCTGCACCAAGGGTTAAGTAACAAGTTAGGGCCATTTACCCAGTGTAGCAGCTAGGCTGGGGGGAGGAGGGAGGGGGGGGTCTATGTAGGGTAGGGTTTTTTAATAAGGGGTTGAACTCTTCTTTAAGCAATATAAAAAATACATGTAAAATACTGTACCAAATGGTGTTAGTTTAGCAAGGGTGCACATGTGGTTAGTTATGAAGATGCAAATGAGCTACCTTCTGTGTTATTTAGCTTACATTACGAACTCTAACAACTCTACCAATCAATATGAGGTCAAACTCATCTTCATGACATGAAGCCGGAGTCTATACAGAGCACGTATACAATGACTTTCTTTTAAGCCTAAAATCCAGAAGCTAATTAGCTTCAAATTAGCAATGTTAAAAAGGTCATAATCTCCAGTAAACAGATTTTGAATTAAATTCAGACTGGCCTTAACAGTAGCCAAGGTTAACATTATGCAGTAGTCTAGCACTGCATTCAGTATGTTGGGGATAAAGTCATTGTTGTGTTTCATAATCCAAATCTAATTGTAAGGGTCTAGGAGGGAGGTCATCAGAGCGGCCACTCTTTGCCCTAAATGATCCAAGCTCTGGGATAACATCTGCTTAACTCCTTAATTAAATTATGTCACTTACATTCTGTTTATTAAATAGCTGACAAGCCAAGAATTATTACTCCATTATTTTACAAATGCACAGGCAAGCACAAGACGTGGCTGGAATAATGTAGGGTTAATGGCACCTAGAAATCTTCACAAGCAACGATAATTACCCGTTGTACATTACTGACAACAGCTGTTGTATCAGGGAAGGGAAAAAAAAGAAAAACACACAGTACATGCAATGAGGGGTTACTGTTCTTGCATAAAAGAGAATGATGAGGCTTTGTTACTCTTCTGGGTCTAATTACAGTCTCCAATCTGGCATATCAGATACATTCCAGAAGGTGAAGATATTACATGGTTGTGAGTAGGAGACTCTTCCCTTGGGTCATGTCTTTCTCATGGTGGGACAAGGTTGAGAAATAGTTGTTTCTGGAGGCCAAGGGATGTCAACACATGCCCCTGATTACAGCTGGCCAATGCTCACTTAACAAAAAATGACGCAATCTTTGGATGACCTTAATATAAAGCCTGCCAATTAGAGACAGATTTTATCAACTCATATCTTACATGTCTTGATTTTGAATGAGGACATCATTGTTCAATTCTTTTTGCTGGACTCTAATTTCAAGAGCTGGGAATTTCTTTACCTCTAGTACAGATCTGGTTTGTGCCTTTGTGAAACAAAATTAAAATGTGGGCATAACTTTCTATTACAACACCCCATGTCTACTGACATACACTAAAGGGGTCATATACCAATGACCTAGATGCAAGTGCTATAGCACTCGCATGACCTGCAGGTTGGGAGGGTTCGGCTGGCGCAACACTCCAAGTCCCATAACTTATTTTTATTCTTGCACCACCCCCGGGTTGGTCTGAGAGGGGCAGAGTGGGTGTGGGTGTATGAGTAATAACTTGACGGGACTTGTTGGTTTATAGACTCACACATCACTACTCTGTACCTTGCACTGGTCTACCAGTCTAGTGTGAGATGTAGGGCACAACTTTGGCCAGCACCAAGTAGAGCTGTAATCATTGGGAACGTATAAGTCCTTGTGTAGAACCCAATTGTGCCCACAGTTGCTGATGGTGTGGCAGTGTGCAAAACATATCAGCTTGGGTCTGGTTTTTTTTTTTTGGGGGGGGGGTTGTTTTGCTTTACTCTGCACCCTCCCCCATCAGTTATTGAGCCTTCATATGATTTGTACATTGATTGCAGTGCAAATGGTTTGTTGTGGGCCATTTATGTTTCATGTTTTGGTCATCCTTGTTTGCACCAGGTATAGCACCTCCAGAGAAAACAATGTTTATAAAGATGCGATAAGAACATGAATTTGTTCCATGGAGGATGGGGTCATATGAAAAGGGTCACATATAATAAAATCATCTGGGGAATAAACGGCACCCAAAAGAGGGTAAAATAAGAACTTCCATTTGGAGAGCATTTTGCATTGCACTGTTCTGTGTTTTTAACAGATAACTTTTTTTAGCAACTCTTCTTTTTCATGTGAGAAAAAGCAGAGGTTTCCTGTTGTGTTCTGACTATCTTAAGCTGAAGCATATCTTCTAAACAATACGCCATATGGGCTCATTTGTAAATAAAGAGCTGAAGAGGCAGATTTACTATCCTTGCAGAAAAAAAAGTTGTTTTACTATTGATATCAAACATGAACACTGAATATAAATGAAGAGGGGGAATATTTTTTTTTAGTGATTATTCCAGCCAAACTTGTTCTTGAAATCTTAGCTAGCGATGCATGTTTTATCCTCCTTATTCCACTGATAATTGATGCCAGTCCATCACAAATGTAAGAATTGAAAAGCATTCTTTGCAGAGACTAATTAATTGTTATAGAAAGCAGGTTATTTCTTTTTCTCCAGTGAAATTCTGTATTTAAAATTCTAAGATGTGTTTTTGGAAAGCAGCTGACGGAACAGAGCTAACAATTCAAAGCAAGATCTGGACAGCTTGGCTACACAGCAAAGGGCTGGGGGCAATTAGGTAGGATTCATCTCCTTGGTGCCTCTTTTAGAAGCAAATGGAAATTAAGAGGCAGATAAATTAATGATTGAACTGAGTTATCCAGAAGGAATCGCAGCTAGGGATGAGCAAAATATTTTGCCTTGTTTTGCAAAGAAAAACTATAATGGACAGTAAGAAAAATGTTGCGTGCTTTAAAAAATGTTTTGTGGTTTGAAGAATTGTCACACATAAAGTGCCCATTGACTGCAATGTGTTTGGTGACCTTTTGCCGTTTTGCTAATTTTTGGCTAAACGAAACAGGTCAGATTTGCCCATCACTAGTCACAGCAGTTTGAAGTTTACGTTCCTGTTCCAACATTTTCCTTTAGCTGAAGTGGTTGCAATTAAAAAAAAATTGGAGGTTCAGTTTGACATTATTCCATTTCCCAGCACAAGTGTAAAAAAAAAAGCAAAAATGCTCTCCAAGTGGATGTCCTTATTTTGCTGTCTAATGGGTGCTAATTACTCAGTGTCCCCAAACGTTTCAAACTATTAGTGTTTGGTCAACCCAAATCTGAACCCTTGTCATTGAAAAATTCTAACAAATTGAGACCAATGATACATGGGCATGCAATTAAGGGTTTGGAATTAGCTTGTTATTCAACAAATTTTTCCATGAAGAACTTGTTATTCAGCTGATTCAAAAAATAAATGTCGCCTTTTTTAAAGAAAATAAAAATATGAAACTGGTTTTATTAAGTATGTTGGTCCAGATTTTATTGGGAATTTTGAATCTGGGTGGGAACATTTCAGTTCAAATTAGAGATAAGTTATACATTCTAGGGGTCATTTATGAATGTAAAATCGACATGATGGAGAGCACATAATGATGCCACTAATTAAGGGTTTGACATCCCATCATGCTCCTCCATGTGGTTGCCAAAGCAGCCATCCTACCTCTTCTGACAAATGATGTGCAACTGCATCTACTGACGCTGGGGAATATAGGAGTTACTACTACCCTGAACCTGCCAGTATCTCTTTGGTTTCCACAGCGGGATGAGTCAATAGGTGCACCAGACTTTGAACAAGCGCTCTAAAAAAGTGATGAAACCCCGCCTCTTCAAATCCTAGAAACAACTTGCATCCAAATTGCATCCATTTTCCTACATCAGGCTCAACTGCATCAGATGCATCCTAGAGTGTGGCTGCCTTTTAGATGATATTCTAGAAAAAATGCTGCATTACTAATAAAAAAAAAAGGCAATTTGCATCTGAAATTGTACTGTATTGGTAAATGACTCCTAGGCTTTAGTTGTCAAGATATGAAAGGCTCAAATGCCTAAAAAAATGTCTATTCAAGGATATTTGTGGCACAGGCAACAAGCAAACAAGAGGAGGTTCTCGTTGCAAGGCAAAACTATACTTTTACATTTTTATTTTATGGAAAAAAAATTACAGAAACCCTTTTCAAGTATAGTTTTAGAAAGCTAAGAAAGTGTATATAACATCATTCTAGGTCTATCCATCATATTAAGCCCCAGTTTGACAAGCCTGATGTAATAAAAACAAAACAGGTTGGCAGGAAGGAACTAAAAGACTTGGCTATGTAGATGAATTGAAATATGATGAGATGCCTCAAGCGTAAAATTGATATGCATTCAGTCCTTGCGTTATGGCTTTCCCTAGGAACATATGATCTTCTTTTAGTTCCAGTGCATCAAATGAGTGCAAGACCAGTGGTCAAATGACGACTTGCCTAGTGCAACTACGATTTAAGTTTGACAAATCTAGGTAGCCCATATCTTTGTACCTGTATTATACATGTGAATAAACTTAGAAGACTTCTCAATTATAACAAGTGATCTTCACATGCAAATCACAGCACAATGTGCCAAAATTTGAACTTCCTTTTTGCACTTCTGTATATTGATGAACATATCTTCGGGACTTTGAGAGAAAATAAGAGCTCTCCGCCATTAAAAAAATAGAAAAAGAAAATTAGGTTTGCAATGATACAGAGCTGGCATAGAGTCATAAGAAAAAGTCTAAGTAGAAAGGATAATTGAGATTTGAAAGAAAGGAAGCGCCGTTGGAGGGTAAGCGAACAAATAAGCTCATTACTTTTCTTGGAGCACGGCTCACGTGCCCATTCACTTGTCACAAGAAGCAAGATAAGCAATACCTCAGATTCTTTGATCAGCTGAAATCGCTGAAGACACTTTAAATGGATTGCCACAGTTCGTATGGATCCTTTATCTATGAACATTTCATTTGTTGTTCAATGCCTGAAAGCTTACTGCAAAAGCTTAACTTGTTCCGATAGCAATGCGCCTTTCAACACAACCATTGCCGAAAATAAAAAACACATTGCATTTTGCTGATTAAAATGAACTTCGATAGGTCACGCTTTTAACCCAAATAGCAATTAAATTCCTTCAATGCATATTTTCTTTTTTAATACACAAAGAAAATAAAAACTTTGTATTCACCTAAAGAGAAATATGGCAATACTCATTTCTTCTCAGCCAAGTGTACTGCTTTTTTTTTTTTTTTTTTTGTTAAATGTGGCAGTCTTTTAGAAGAAATGCCCATTTCGACCTCAAGTGATCGATTGGATTTCTTTTATTACTATTTCTCTTGGAAACAGGAATTGAAGATCCTAGAACTTGAAAGTTGAGTGGTCTCTACAGGCCCAGAAGCAACAATTGCAGAGGTGGGTACAGGAAGACATGGTTGAGAATGCTGATGATTCCTCAAAAAAGAAATCTGAAGGACCTGGTCAATAATGACCTGTGAAATTGTCATCATTAAGGTCAGGAGCAGAGGGACATACTTTGAAAAGGGGCTTCTTCAGCCAAGTACTAAGCTTTAACCCCACAGGAGAAAAAGATTACTAAGACTGATTTTCATACACTGTGGAGCTTGAAATGGTGAAAAACCGTATGCCCAAAAAGCTCCTTCTGGTAAGACTAGATCTTTAAGCTCTTTAGCAGTGATCTAGGTTGTTCCTAGGTTCCTGCCCTTTACAGGCATTTTCTTCTGGATGTTTCTCTGGTTCTGAACTTGGCTTTTCTAGATTCTGCATCTATTTGCACCAGACCTTGACTAGGTTCTGTTTAAATGACTATTCTCTGTTACCTGCTTCTCACCTCTGACCTGACTACTGGACTGGCTATTTATCTATTTTCTGTCCTGGACCATGCTTGCTGGCTTCCACCATGATCGCTGGCCTGTCTCATTATGAGTAACTGGTATAGGTCACGTTTAAGAACTTGCTAGCTACAGAATGTAATATATACGAAGCAGGCTCTCACCGTCCTAGAGTCTACATTTCTTAATGATGATAACAATAACAGCCTATGGTTTTTGTTATTCTCTTGCACTAAATTGGCCAACCAGCATTTATTTTGCAGCTTCTTGGTTCTTCAGACCAACTGTGGGAGGTGTAGGATATGACCATTTATCCCATTACCAGTCCACAAATAAACCTCCTTATCTGTGATCATGAGACACTGGCTAAAACTGCATGAAGGGAGGGCTTTGTTTATACAGAGCTCATTGCCAATATTTAAACAATCTCTTGATTATAAGAGAAGGAAGGGGAAGCAGTAAGGGTGAAAACAAAACAATGATCTTGTCAGAATATTTTTTGAAGAACAGGCAGAATCTTAAACTCCTACATTTTCAAGTGGTCATATTGAGAAAAAGTATAAATATGCAATCAAAGGTCTCTCAGTATAAGCTCCTCCATACTTACTAGCTTGGCTTCCTGGAGCACAGCTGTCTATAATAGTTGAAAGTCCCATGGTTCAGATACATAGAGTCGTGTCAGAAGGGTCACACAGACCCAATACTCTCAAAACATTGTATCAGGAAGCAGTGCTGTAGTATCCAAGAAGCAGATACAAACATCGCACAACAACGAACCAAATTTCCACATGCTTAAAAATGATATTTTTAGAAGTGATAAGGAGAAGCGTGAAATCATTTCATGTAATTCCAAGGGATATTTTAATGAACAGATAAAAATATTATTTGTTTTTCATGATATCGCCTTTTTCATATTTGCATAATGTTAACTTCCATTTTTAATTATGAAAGCCATGCTTATTTCAACGCTTGGATGGCTTATTTAGACGTTTGTCGGAAAATGGTACAGCAGCTGACCGAATAGAAGAAAATAAATTGAATCCCATCAGTTCTGAAAGAAGGAAAGAGGCTTAATTAAGATTTTTTTTTTTCTTTTGCAGTAAGCAATTTTTCCCTTTTGCCAAGAGGCAATTTTCTCCGTCACAATCTTAATGAAATAAAAAGTTTCATGATACAGTTGTGTTCAGCCGGAACATTATTTGGAAAATTATTTTCGTGTTCTCTGGCTGCTTTTGTTGAAATGTGTGAGAGAAGACATGAGAAACATTAAATCGTTCTTAAGAGGAACAATATTACTATGTAGAAACTGCCACAGAACTTAAAATAATACAGAATGTGCATAAGACCACCTTTACGCAAGGGCCCTAAAATGAAGAGGTGTTCCATTTGTCTATCCAAAAACAACCGAATCCACATAGGAAATAACAATGAAAAGATAGCATACAAATGAGGTTATGATTAAGAACCCCATGGAGGGTATGCTCCCTCTTTAAGATATATCCACGATAACAAAGGTGCACCACTAAACTGAGACATCACTCAGAAGTATTAGGACTACAGTAGGAATCCATGGACAGCAATAGTCATTCCCATAAGCAGGAAACCCTTGCTAGGACTGGTCTTCAACAATGGCCTTTGGGGCCCCCAACAACTTCTGCTGTTACACTGACAAGGAGCCTGAAAATTTCAGTCAACTTTCATGCAGAACAGACGATTAGACAAAAATGCAGTCAGGGTCAGAAAAGGGTCTTGGCAGACAGTATGAATGGAAAATGGAAAGTATTATGTGTGCTGCAATAAAGCCAGTTTGATATTAAATAGACTACTCCAAGAATGTTCTGATCAGCGCTCACAAGCGAGTGAGACAGTGTAGATGTAACATAAACACTAACCATGGCAAACCTTCTGACAATGAGTACAACTAATGAAAAAAGGCCGCTCCAGATCCACCTCCCACACCATGTCCCACGATCTTCCCAGGTGCTCAGCCACTAGTGATTGAACTGTATGCAACAGTACTTATACACAAACCAGGTGGCACTCTGGTAAAATAAAGGAAATAATTTATTCCAACAGGCTGTTGGGCAACAAGGCCTGATGCATTTTAAGGGCTAGTCCACACGAGGAGATTCAGGGAGATTTAGTCGCCTGGCGACTAATCGCCTCATCTTTGGAGCAACTATCTCCCTGAACTGCCTCAGCGTTTTTCCCCATAGGCTACAATGAAAAGTCGCCTGCGCTAATGCACACGCAGTGATGCGTTTTCAATAGTTGCCCAAAGTTGCCTCAGTGAGGCAATTTCAGGCGACTATAGAAAACGCATCGCCGCGTGTGCATTAGCGCAGGCGACTTTTCATTGTAGCCTATGGGGAAAAACGCTGATGCAGTTCAGGGAGATAGTCGCTCAAAAGACGAGGTGATTAGTCGCCAGGCGACAAAATCTCCCCGAGTCTCCTCGTGTGGCCTTACCCTAAAGCATAATGCCATTAGCTTCTCCACAACACAGGGAATCTGGCATGAGGCAAGGATGAGGACAGCAGAACACCCTGGGGGACCGGAGTAGCAATAGATAAAACAACGAGCCAGTTCCCACGCGTTAGGAATGTCAAACCTGTACTTCCAAAGGCTGCTGGAGAGATGTAACGAGACACAAGTTTAATATCCTTCATGTATATGCTCACAATATCTTAACTACCTTTCCTCCCCCAAGTGCACCACACTAATAATTTTGGGGTCCAGGACAAAAGAACTTTCTGTCCTACTCTAAAACCAGCCCTGGAAGTCACAATGTGTAAAAAATAAACTGTACTGAGAGGAACAAGTAGTAATAGGAGCATATTACAATGTCCTACTATAAAAGAGTATAAAGACTTTACGTTTATGGTCCAATTATGTTATCCGTTATCTGAAAAATGGTTAAATTTTTAAAAATGAATCCTTTTCTTCTGTAATAATAAAACAGTAACTTGTACTTGATCCCAACTAAGATATAATTAATCCTTATTGGAAGCAAAACCAGCCTATTGGGTTTTCATCCAGGTCATGGTGTATCTGTAGAAATAAGTCAAATCAACTATGTTTTTCTTGAAGATGTTTCACCAGGCATCCAACTGGCTTTCTCAATTCAGAATGGTCTTCAAGAAAAACACAGCAAGTCCAGTTGATTTGACATAGTTCTACAGATACAGCCTATTGGGTTTATTTAATGTTTACATGATTTTCTAGTAGACTTAAGATTGGTTATCTGTAAAACCCCAGGCCTCGAGTATTCTGGATAACAGGTCCCATACCTGTACAGAAAAAAATATTTGTCTTAAATTAATCACTGTCCAATTGGAATCAAGCCTTAATGTGTACCTTTTGGATTAAATTTATCATAGAGTTTAACACAAGGATATTATTTCCCTAATACTGACATAATCACGTCTCAGGCAGAGTAAAACAGGCTTCTGAGAGGAGGAATTCTTTTCCCCGAAGCTTTAGCCTTTAAGAAAATGTTACTACAGCTTTCAGGCACCATAATTACAGCTGAAAATGACTGTTTATGTAAATACACTTTCTGAGCTAGACTTGTAAAGCCTAATTCATGTTTTGTAAACCCAATTCAGTTTGGATAAATGTATTGCTAATGTGATCATTTGGCCATTAGAGCTCAGGGACATTTCACTAAGTCACAATAGCGGCTATAATTGCCGTATTCTTGCAAACTACAGTACATGGAATAGATGCCAGGCTTCAAAAGCAGATATTCCATTATTGTTACATATTTAATACATTTAATAGAAGGACAAGCAAACTGCAATAGGTGGAAAAGACCATTTCTTCAGATAACGAATGCTCAGCAGTTCACATACAGGAATAGCACAGGTCGTATGTATAACCCTACATTTATCATACTTGTCAAATGCATCACTTTCATTAATTTGTAATTATATGAAAAGTTATCAGGCCCTTTAAGGATCCAGGGCTGCTCTGCCATGGCACAAGGAGCAAATACTGGCAAAAAACAATAACTTAATAAATGTACGCACTATATCTACCAATAGACCCATCTTTCATAGGAACAGTAACATGGCAGAGTTTGACTAAACGTGGTGGGATTAGTTTGTTCTGGGTGTGCCAAGGGCAGACATTGTATGGCCAATCATAACCAATGCATAGGTCAGGAGACACTTATCCCAAGATATGCTACTATGCAGGGAGGTGATCATTTCCGAAACACTTGAAGCTGAAATCCTTGGACAAATGTATAAGCTTACCACTGTCAACGTTGGGTGCTCATGCCCTAGACCTTCAGCAAGGGGGAGTCAATCATGGAAAATTATAATTGTAGTCAGGTACCAATCCAGGAGCCCAAAGTAGTACAAAAATGTATTTTACATTATACATAACAAATATAAGCCTTACGCATTTCATGTCACCAGGAGACACTAAGGGGTTATTTATCAAAGTCTGAATTTATCTCAATATTTTCTGCTACAAAACTCCAATCAAATCTGCTTAGTTTTTTTTACTCTTATTTATTATTAGATTTTCAAGAAAATTTGATTTGCGGCAAAAAAATCAGAGTTTCACAATTTTTACATTTGATTTTCACAATTTTTTCACCCTAAAACTTCGGGGTATTGCATGAAACCCAGCACACATCAAAAAATCATTGGGACCCATTGACTTTTATGCAACCTCGACAGGTCTAAGATGCCGGATTTTCAGATTCTGACTTTTTGATCCTCTGGGTTTAATAAATTTCTGAAAATTTCAGGATTTTTTTAAAAGTCTGATTTGGAGCATTTAGAGTTTAGTAAATGAATCCCCTTAATCATAGGCTTTTATATATATATATATATATATATATATATATATATATATATATATATATATATATATATATATATATATACACACTTTTTTTATATATTTATTTAAAATAAATGTTGTACTATTTAAACTTTGGACTCCTGGATTCTACTTTTTGGTGTTTAGGATTAGTGCCTGCCTACAATTATAATTTTCCATGCAGGGAGGTGCCAGCCTTTGAACCCTATGACCAGAAGTAAATAGCTAAGGACCGCCATATGGGGTTTACCTTGACATGGTTTGGTGGCTTACCCACCATGAACATAAACACCCATTTTTGTAAATACATGCACTTGCATATAAACTGAATTACTTATGAGACAGGGGACCAGGGAATGTGCATTGATCAATTCTCTTTTTTTCTGTACATTTCTAAATAATTTGGCCAGATCAGTAGCACTTCAAATGTAATTAAATATAGCCTTGGAGTGCTCCCATAACCCTCCTTTTTGCAATTGTATGGCCAATGGTCCCAATGTTTCAGTAGGGAGCACTGGCAGAATGGTGGTGGGACAGTCATCCTGTTATTAGCAGTGCAATATATACAGTATATATTATATATACTTAGCTGCACACATATTAGTATGAGAAGTCATCTGTATGTTGAATGTTTGTAAACAAGTACTATCAAAGAACAATGAAACATAATCTTTGGGGGGGGGCGGCAATTTGCTGGGCATTCCCCCAGTAATTCCAATCACTAACCTGGGGAGAGCATACCTCTCCTTTAAATGTATGGGATAAAAAGGGCACCTGTCTGGGGTAAATGCTGCACAGAGAGTTGCTGCCATTTGCACTACACTGGGCAGGTACATGTAGGGGCAGATTTAACAAAGATCGAATTTTCGAATTTAAAGTTTATTTTAGCGTAATTCAACAAGAGAATAGCTCAAATTTGATTCGAGTTTTAAAAAAATAGAAATTCTAATTTCATCATGTACTGTCATGAATTTGAATGCCACTATTAGCCATCTAAAACCTTCCCAAATTGGTGTGTTAGCCTATGGGGGACCTCCTACAATCAATTTGGAGTCATTTGGTGGACTTTTGAAAAAATAAAAAAAAATTGTGAAAAAAAAAACATTTTTTTACTTCAAAAGTCAACCAAATGACTCCAAATTGATTGTAGGAGGTCCCTCATAGGCTAAAACACCAATTCAGCATTTGAATTTGATTCAAGTTTGCAAGTCGATCCTATTCACCCAAATTTAAAAAATTCACATTTATTAATTAATTTCAATTGGTTGTTTTTTTTTTTCCAAATTTCGCATTTATGGGTATTCATGGGAGTTTTAAGAAACTCCCATAAACTGGAAATTCAACCCTTGATAACTCTGCCCCGTAGAGTATGGTGATTTCTGCAATGTGTCGGTATACACCTTGGTTAGGCAACGAAGAACACTGAGGAAAACAAATTTAATGGTGGTGGTGCTCTCTGCAGAACCCTAGCCAGTACTTTTTAGAGAAAAGGAGAAGTGACTGTGGATCCAGGATTTTTGGAGGTGCCTGACAAACTGGCACCCATGGTGATTTGGGATTTTGTTGTCCTTCTTTCTCCAAAAAGTCCCTGGCACAACAAAAAAGTTGTGGTTTTGGCAAGGTCTAATGGAGAAACCAAGGAAGTAAGTTGAAAGTCTAGGACTCAAACAATCCCCTCCGAGAGATTGCCTATGACTAAGTGCTAGGTAAGCATGAAACGCGTTAGACGCCACGAGGGGATTGTTTGACTTTTTATAATATGTAATAAACTTGTATTTTTTAACTTATAAGCATGCTTTGGAAATATTCTTTAAGCTACATGGTTATACATCTGTTTGGTCACTAGAGGATTCCAGAATGCTATAACAATGTTCTCTATACTCTAGAATAGATCCAAGGTAATTAGATATATTAAATATATAAGGGGATCATATAATAATCTGTCTAAGGTTTTATTTACCAGTAGGTCTTTCGAGCTAACATCCCATTCCATTTAGAAGAAAAGAGGCTCCGCCTAAATATTGGGAAGGGGTTTGTTACAATGAGAGCTGTGAAGATGCAGAATTCTCTCCCTGAATCAGTGGTAAAGGCTGATACATTAGATAGCTTTAAGAAGGGGTTGGATGGCTTATTAGCAAGTGAGGGAATACAGGGTTATGGGAGATAGCTCATAGTACAAGTTGATCCAGGGACTGGTCCCATTGCCATTTTGGAGTCAGGAAGGAATTTTTTCCTCCCGAGGTAAATTGGGTTTTTTGCCTTCCTCTGGATCAACTGGCAGTTAGGCAGGTTAAAATAGAGTTAAACGGTTGAACTTGATTGACGTGTGTCTTTTTTTCAACCTAACTTACTATGTTACAATGAGTGGCCTAACTGCTTGCTGATCCAGAGGCAATTTTCGTTTTACTTTATAGAGCTTTTTTTATAAGCGTTTCATGGTACATCTAGCAGGTGTTCCCTGGTGGGTGACTCTTCTTTGGGCAAAATGAATGGTATGCAATAAAGAAGTGTGCGATGGGACAACCACATCCCACCTATGTGCTGCCTCTCCTGTACATACAGAAACAGATGTTACGGCAGCTGCCGTATCTCAACATAAATTCTTATCTGTCAGTCAACCCAAATGTGACAGGGTCTGTGGGCAAAAGAGACGGATCAGTAAGATCAGACCATATTGCTTGTCAGAAGAGCATCTCTCAAGGTAACCTCATTCATTCCATTGAGCCTGAACACCCAATACATATTATCACAGATAAAATAAATTGACCGTCTTCAAACGACAACAAAAAAATAAAACAAAATATGAAATCAAAATAAAATAATTCCTCATCCCTACAATACTTGATTTACACTGACAAGAGGCATTTGCCAGACAGCTTCCCTTTAAATAAGCCACGCAGAGGCTTGACAGACTCAAATAGCTTCTTTTAAAGCACAACTTTAACATGTATGTGAGAGATGAGAAGCCGTACAGCAAGCGAGGCACTTGTTAGCGCTGATCTTCCTCCTCTTTTCATGCTGTGAATAGCTCCCCGCTGGCAACATCTGAGAATCAAAGTGAGACCTACTGTACGTAGCCAAGCTCTTTTTGTACACAATAATGTCCACTGAACGTGCAAAACAAAAGGGAGATCAATCAGAAAGAATCCCTCCACCCTACCAAAAAGCACAACAAAACGGAAAGATTTCAACATTCCGCTCTATGGAAGCAATTCAGCAGAGTAAGTGGGGGGCACGGGCGATAAACATACGGTATTAATAGGAATCAAGTTAAATGATACAAGACACTAAGCCCAGAGCAGCCTCGGAAGCGAAGTCTAAAGCACAGTACTTGCAGAAGCCCTTCACTAGGGATACTTTTTTGGGGCTGCTTCATAATTTGTGAAGTTTCATATTGTTTTAAAAGTCTGCCATGTTTCCTTTTGAAGAACACTAATTGTTGCATGAACCTAAGCACAAGCAACTAGTGAATGCATCAATGAGGTCACACAATGTGTCTTCTTCTGGTGCCAACCACAAGCACCCATTACCTCCTACAAAGAAAAAAAGCTAGATACAAGAATCTTTTTTAGTAGTAGTTTTGGGGCTGTGCGAAGGTAGGTGCGGCTCAAGAGTCTTATCAACAGCAGTTTTAAAAACCTCAACAGGAACATTGAGATGTAAAGATGCCTGTAGAATTGTCTTTTAGAATGTGTTTAAAGCCTTAATTGGCAGTCTCCCAGTTGCAACTGATATTATAGTCAAAGATCTTACAATTATTTCGTAATGAAAACCAGTGACAAAAATAACTGTACTTTGGCAACATTTTGATCATAAATTTGTAATTGAAAAAAGTTTTTAAATGCATCCATTGGCACAGAGAAAATTACTAGTAAAACATGGGGGCACTGAAATTCCATGGATTTACTATCCAGATCCCTATCTTAATGAGAGCGACTCTCTCCCTGAAACACCCAACAAACCGATGAGGTCCTCAATCCGACTGGTTTTTTAACCCTGCCTGATTGACATCTGGCCAACTTTTGGCCAAATATCGATCATGGAAGCCCATCGGAGGACCTCATACACTGGCCAATAAGCTGCCGGCTCAATCTGTCATCAGCTTATATCAGTTTATGTATGGGAGACTTAAGGTGCCTTTCTCCAGGGTAACAAAGACCTGCATTCAGTCTGTACCCCAATGTTTTTGGAGCTGGTTAAGTGGTTTCTAAGCTTACACCACCTAGCCAATCAATCCATGTGATAAAATACTGAAAGAATGTGTCGTCATGTCAGAGGGTGAGGAAATAAGGTGGCCAGCATATCGGACACCAAAGCAGGGTGTAAATACATATTGCCAAAAGGAGGCGAGAAAGAGTGGACAATTCACTGTGAAAGCCAATATCTAGGCATTTAACCAAAAGATGGTGTGGTGTCTGCCTGCACCCGAGTGGAGTTATTGTTTCCGGGTGCAGGTAGATGCTTGATCCGTAAGGTATGGTCCTTGGCGAAAACAGTTTAGGGTTCTGGCAAGACAAAAGAGAAATGGGGTGACAAACATCGGGAGGCACTGATAAACCGAAGTATCAGTTTGTTTGTCATAGGTGATATTTTGATGGATAGAGGTGGACAACAAAAGGGAGATGCCAAAGCACTGGTGTGGGGTTGAACTGGGAAAGGAGAAAGAGGAGACATCTTCATGGACTATGCCTAGGCAGAGAAGCAAGTCAATTTTAAAACTTTTTTAATAAGTTTTGGCATTTTATCTACGCATAAGTGGCTTTATGTTGATGATATATCTTTCCTTACCTCTTATCCTCGGGTTGGTATTGACAGTATGAAATATTAATTTTCTCTTAGTTATAAATACGCATAGCTATTGCTTGGCTCGCTGGTGATCTGGGGTCTGTGCCAAAGTAAAACGTCAAAGAATACAGGGGCTGATATTTATAACCTTTTTTAAGGTTTAGTAGAATTCAGTTTAAGATATGGCATAATCCCAGCGTTATTGTAGGTAAGAAATGAGTTGATCTAATTTAAAAAAAAAAAAAAAAAAAAGTATCATATGGGCAAACTCAATAGCACCACCATCCAATCATTTTTGAATCATACCCATGAAGTTAGGAGGCTAACACATGTTAGAACACCACTTAAAGCAGGTCATGCAACTAATCATTCGATAAAAAGCCTTTATTGCATTATCTGGTACTGAGTAAAAAGAGCGGAGACAAGGAACATGCACACATACTACTAAGCTAGGGGTGATTTATCAAGGTTTGTATTTGAATTTTTACCACGATTCAAATTTTTTTGAACAAAAACTCACACAAATTCTAATATTTTCAAAACTCTAAAAGCTAGTGAGTTCGTACAGAAGTCAATGGGAGTTGTCCTAGGCAAAATCTAAGCGAGATCTTTACGTTTTTTTGAGCGTGTAAACTCAAAAATCCAAGTGTTTTAAGTCTATAAACTCGAAAAAGTAGAGGTATTCAAGTTTTTTTCACGATTGTATTCAATCAAATTTTTTGCATTGCGATTTTTCCATTAATAAGCATTAGAGTTTTTTAAATTGTGAGTTTATTTGAAGTAGAAAAAAATTCCAAAACCTCACAAATTCGATTTTTAATAAATAAGCCCATATATGTAAATTTACTAAGCTGGTGAATTTTCACTAGCGTTACTTCAGCAATGCAAGCAAAACAAAGCGAAGATGCGCTCGCGTTCAATTCTACTTCATTAGAGGTCTTCGCTAATTTGCATTTGACGGGAAATTTAAAGTTGAATGGACGTATATGTTGCAGCAAATACATTACATTACACAAGTCCAGGGAACCTTAATAAATAAAATAGAGTTGTTATAATGCCCTACACATGCCCACTGTATAGTTTATATTCCAGATGTTAGAAAATGTATGGGGGAACCCGGTTACCCAAAAAAAATTTAATACTTTTGCAGGCTATCACTCTGAAAAAAGTAAAAGACGCCAGCGTTTTTTGGGACTTAGAAACTTTTTCCACTAAAAATATGATGTAAGTAACAGAAGAATGAGGAAGATCTATGCACTCCAATGCACTTCCCTGGTCTGAGTTGGCGAAGGCAAGTCTGGCGAAAGAGGGAACGTTCAGTAAAATCCACATCTTAGTGAATTTGCGGATTAATGTCCATTCGCCTGAGCGAAAATTTGCCTGGCGTTTGAGTGCGAATCACTGCTATCGTCTGTCTCTTTCACTAGCGAAGTGATGCCTGCGCTCGTTGATAAATCGGCAAAGTCCCTGAAAACGGTAAGGCTGGCGAAGCTAGGCAAGCATTAGTCACTTCCCCTTTAATAAACCCAGATGTTAATAAACTGTGAGGCTGCCACCATTGGGGATCACTAGCAGGGTCAATTTCAGTGAAATTTGGAGATAATGCATTTTTCTGCTTCTAGATACCCCCTGAAAGCCCAGTTAGAAGGTCACCTGGGGTGAGATTTGGATTTACTTTACCTGTAACCTTGGTAAGCGCTAAGGTAGACCCTGAAAATAGTTTGGCCCTCCAACAAAGCCAATCACTGCCTTAAAGGGATCCTGTCATAGGAAAACAAGTTTTTTCCGAAACGCATCAGTTAATAGAGCTGCTCCAGCAGACTTCTGCACTGAAATCTGTTTTTCAAAAGAGCAAACTGATTTTTCTATATTTAATTTTAAAATCTGACATGGGGTTAGAAATATTGTCATTTTTCCAGGAGCCCCCAGTCATGTGACTTGTGCTCTGATACACTTCAGTCACGCTTTACTGCTGCACTGCAAGTTGGACTGATATCACTCCCTCCCTAACCCCCAGCAGACTATCAGCCCAACAAAAGGAAGGTAACTGATAACAGCTCCCTGGTAGCTCTAAGAACAACACTCAATAGTAAAAATCTAAAAAAGGTCCCACTGCGACTCCTTCAGTTACATTGAGTAGGAGAAACAACAGCCTGCCAGAAAGCAGTTCCATAGTGCACTGTTTCTTTCTGAAAGCACATGTCCAGGCAAAATGACCTGAGATGCACATACACCCCAATATTACAACTAAAAAAAGACATTTGCTGGTTCAGGAATGAAATGTTATATTGTAGAGTGAATTATTTGCAGCGTAAACAGTATAATTGAGGAATGAAAAACCATGACAGAATCCCTTTAAACTGTCCATCCAATCAAACCATCAAAGCTTTCATTATTGTAACTGAAGCAGATCTGCAAAATCAAAGTGCTGAATGGCTTCCATAGGGATAGACAGTGAGCAAATAGAGTTGCTAAATTTGGGCAAAACTTGCATGATGTTCAGTGTTGTTATTCACTGTGCATACAAACCGTTAATGAATCAGTATCAATTATTAAAAATAACAACAGAACAAAATCTGTATTACACTGCAATCGTGCTGAATTAATATCTTTGTTATGCAAATAGGCGCTTTTATGTATTTAAAACTGGTTTTCAGAGAAACGCTCAGATTAGGGATTTTCTTTTGCACATTTGCATGGATCGAGCCGAATGTACAGCATTCAAATCACAAAGAGGAGTTTGATCACAGAGAACAATCGGCCGCTTCATGATGAGATGTCAGTGCTGACCTGCCACAATAAAAGCAGGACAACTTTTATGCATTCTTTTTGCATATTTCTGTTTCCAAACGTGATATCCATCTCCCATTTTATTTAAACGAGATCTCTGCTAAAGCAGATCCGTATCAGTAAGCCTACTTTTTTACACTACAATGGGGGAAATTTTTTAAAGGCGAATTTTCGATGCGGAAGGCTCCACCACACTCTGCCCAACTTCGTCAGACATTAATTTGTAGCATATACGCTAAATCATCAAAATGCAACGTTACATCTCGACTTAATATCGCCAGCGGAAATTTATTAGAGATGTTGGTGCAAATGCTTGAAGTGGCCACTTATTACACATGTTCAAGGAAGCAAAATAAAGACAAAAGAGATCCTCTAATGCCCTAGACAAGAGCCCAACCTAAAACAAATGTGGAATGTCCCTCAAATGGATAAAAAAAATTTAAGAATTTTAAAAATTATTAAAAAAAAAAAAGATATTTAACTCTTACAATCCCACTTTAAAATATGAAAAAATGTCAGCGTTTCCTCTTTTTTTAATGACTTTTCGGCATAGAGGATATGATGTCACTGACATAAGATTGAGGAGGATGAAGCTTCATTTTATGAGTTGGTCAGGTATAACCTGGCGAAAGAGGTAACATACTGGAAAATTCGCACTTTGAATGTGAATTTGCGGAGTAACGATCATTCGCCTGAGCAAAAATTTGCCTGGTGAAAGGGGTGCGAAACTTCTTTAGCGATGTACTCTTTCGCTAGTGAATTGTCCTCTATGCCTGTTCGTAAATTGGCAATGTCCCTGCGGGGATTGTCTTTTTGGCGAATTTTCACTAGCGACAGTGTTCACTGTGCTGCCCAGTCACATCCATGGTAATTGCATCTGCTGATATCGAATGCAGATTTTTATACCCCAATAAATAGTTCCTTGACCTAAGCGATGCAACTAGAGGCAATGGTGCAATTGAGCATGGTGCTGCCTGCTGTGCAGATGACTGAATGGCTCTGTCTTTGTTCGTGCTATTTTCACTGGAGGCATTAAAGGGGTTTAGTGTGATGTAGAGAGGGATATTCTGAGACAATTTGCAATTGGTTCTCATTTTTTATTATTTGTGGTTTTTCAGTTATTTAGCTTTTTATTCAGCAGCTCTCCAGTTTGTAATTTCAGCAGAATGATTGCTAGGGTCCAAATTACCCTAGCTACTGACTGGAATAAGAATAGAAGAGGGCCTGAATAGAAAGATGAGTACAGGTATGGGACCTGTTATGCAGAATTCTCGGGACCTGGGGTTTTCCGAATAATGGATCTTTCCATAATTTGGAACTTCATATCTTAAGTCTACTATAAAATCACGTAAACCATGAAATAAACCCAATAGGCTGCTTTTGCTTCCAATGAGGATTAATTATATCTTAGTTTGGATCAAGTACAAACTACTGTTTTATTATTACACAGAAAAAGGAAATCATTTTTTAAAATTTGAAATATTTGGTTATAATGGAATCTATGGGAGATTGCCTTTCTGTAATTCAGAGGTTTCTGGCTAACGGGTTTATGGATAACTGTTTCCATACCTGTGATAAAAAGTAGCAATAGCAATAAATGTGTAGCCTTACAGAGCATTTGTTTGGTTTTTAGATGGGGTCAGTGACCCCCATATGAAAGCTGGAAAGAGTCAGAAGAAGAAGGCAAACAAATCAAAAACTATATAAAAAAAAAAAAATAATGACAAATTGAAAAGTTGCTTAGAATTGACCTTTATATAAAAGACTATGGGGCAGATTTATCAAAGGTCGAGGTGAATTTTCGAATTCCAAAAATTCTAATTTCAAGCTGTTTTTTCGACTAGGGAATAGTTGAAATTTATCATGTTTATCATGAATTCGACTTCAATCATTCACCATCTAAAACCTGCCGAATTGCTGTTTTAGTCTATGCGGGAACCTATTTTGGAGTCAATTGGTGGACATTGAAAAATCTACGTTTTTTTGGGAAAAACTGCGATTCAAATTCAATTGAAAATGGACCTATTCGGCCAAAAAAAAAAAAAAACGTAGACTTAATTTTGGTTGGTCTTTTTGAATTAGAATTTCGAAGTTTTTCCAATTTGACCCTTGATAAATATGCCCCTAAAAGTTAACCGAAAGGTGGTCCACCCCTTTCTTCTATGGGACAGGCTGAATTGCTGCAAAAACATAGTTCTCTATGCAACTAGTAAATTAAAATCCTTTTTAAATCAGTTTCTGGCAGAGTACCAAGCAGCAGCTCATTTGTTTTAAAGCTCAGACAAGATATGTCTTAACAGAACATACTGAGAATGGTTGAAATAAATAACAATCATGTTCATGGTCACTACATACAATAGAATTATTATTAGAATGTCTGTAGATCTGAACATAAATACCTTGATCATAGTTCCATCTGTGACAGCTACAGAACACTGTGTCCTCTGGCACCCTCTAGTGGTTTGTTCATAAGCAATTACATACTGCATTTTAGGTTTATGTAAGAGGTGAACGTTCATTCAAAATGTGTTTCTTCTAACAGGGGTATAAATTCATCATACAGTTCATCTTCACTATTCCTCTCTCAGCATCTGTTTCTCTTCATTCTCTCTTCGTGCAGCAGTTGGGTGTCAGATATTCATTGACAGTTAGATCCAATATATCTTATAGGGGGGCTCCTTTTGCCTAGAAGATGTATTAGAGCTCACTCTATTATAATCACCAGACATCATGTCTCTCTACATGCAGGATTGGTGCAAAAGGCAGTTCTGTTAGATTTTGTTTGTACTGGAATCAGTTATTTGAGTGAACTCTAATTCATCTGCTAGGAAAGGGAGCCCCCCTATAAGATATATTGGATCTAACTGTCGGTGAAAGATATATCTGACACCCAACCGCTGCATGAAGAGAGAATGAAGAGAACCAGATGCTGAGAGAAGAATAGTGAACAAAAACTAGTTTATTTCAGAAACGATGCAGAATATTTAATTGATTGTATTTACAAAGTTTCTTATTTCAGTATGATGAAGCTTATATTACATTTTCATTTTCGCGATAGTTCCCCTTTAATGTTTACATGATTTTCTGGTAGACTTAAGGTATGAAGATCCAAATTAGGCAAAGTTCCGTTATCCGGAAAACCCCAGGTTCCGAGCATTCTGGATAACAGGTCCCATACCTGTATTGGGTTTTTGAGTTTCTAAAATTACGTTTTAGTAGATTTCAGACATGCTATGAAATGCCGCACCATTGAAAGCCAAATTTGCTGGGCAAATGGACAAATTTGCTTTTGGGCATGGCAACCAATCAGATGATTGCTTTCAGTGTTTAATCTGCAGTTGTCTGAAAAAGATAATCACTGATTGGTTGCTATGGGTTACTACTCAGGTGCAAATTTGCCCATGGTTTATAAATGTGGTTATTGGGATTATTCCAAGGGTAGTGTTGCCTCATCCCCCAAAACTTACTCTTGCCCCACTAAAGAGTTCAAGGCATATCTCAGGTGTGCTTTATTTCTCTGTATACATCTGCAGCCCAGTCTATGTCGCCCAGACCAACTAGAGCATTAGTTCAAATTATAATTATTACCCTATTAAACACCTGGAAGAGACGGTACAACGGAGACATGAAAATTTTATATACAGTGAATATAATATAAATGTACATGGTTTCTGTCTTGGTCTGGATTTGCCTTAAACAACCCATTTCTCCGTGTTTTATATAATATATATATATATATATATATATATATATATATATATATACAGATTTTAGAAAAAAATCATGTTTATAAATATTCAGAGGGTTTTTTTGTAAACTCTTAATAAGGCGTGTTCATAGGGATATTCAGGCTCTACTTTGAAAGGAAATGGTGGCCTCCTAAAATGTGCATGCTGATTACCTCATAGTGAAATAATGGAAACCCCTGAAGAAAAATACAGCTAATTTACTCACAGGTAAGGCAGACGAGGAGGAATCTCATAGTGAATTCACACAGGAGTTTCCTTGTTTTTTGCACTCGAGATGTAACGGCAGGTAGAATGATTTCTGCTGGAACGTAGTACTGAATTGCATAAGTAACATAAATCCCAAAAGAGTAGAGAATTTTTACCAGTTGGTACAACCTGAAAAAAAATGTAAAAAAAAAAAACAAAAGAATCAGATTAACAGCTCCACATTTCAATAGTTTACATGAAGGAGCAATTAGTGTAGTGACTCCGTTGTATGGCTGGTGCTCATGGTTAGTACGACTTGGTGCAGTGGTGCAGACTTAAGCAGCACCACTATAATAAAGAACATATTAGAAGATCCCTCAGAGATCCATTACTTGTATATTATTATAGAACTCAGCACCACTATAATAGATAAGATATTAGACAATACCTCCAAGATAACTGACCCGTAAATTATCAAAGGACTTAGCACCACTATAATACAGTAGATACTGTATGACAAGATCCCTCAGAGATCCAAGACTTGTATGTTGTCACAGGACTCGGATCGACTATTATTATATATAGTAGCTATAAGAAGATCCCTCAGAGATCACGACTTGTAAATTATCAAAGGACTTAGCACCAATGTAATACAGTAGATTTGAGAAGATCCCTCAGAGATCCATGATTTGTATAATTTAGGACTTAGAAGCACTGTAATACAGAAGATAAGAGACGATCCCTCAGAGATAATTGACTTGCAAATTATCAAATGACCAATTTAATACACTAGATATTAGAATATCCCTCAGAGATCCAAGACTTATAAATTGGACTTAAGGTGGCCATAGATGGTAAGATTTTCAAAAGATCTTTTTGTTATCATAGGACCTGAAACGATCATTTAATTGTACGATTTGTCCATCAACAAAAATAACCATTTCAAACAAATTGTCTAGTTGAAAAATTTTCTAACCTGACTGATTGATTTTATGACAGATGCCGGACGAAAATCGATAGATGCGCGAACATTCGGTACCCCACTAACCTCACAATAATTTGACCGATTTGTCAGATCGCAGGAAAATTGGTTGAAGAATCTCAACGTCTATGGCCAGCTTTAGAACCACTATACTACAGAAGATATTAGAAGATCCCTCAGAGATGCATGATCAGTTATCATTGAACTCTCTG
This sequence comes from Xenopus petersii, assembly GCA_038501925.1. Lineage (NCBI taxonomy): Eukaryota > Metazoa > Chordata > Amphibia > Anura > Pipidae > Xenopus > Xenopus petersii. The sequence goes on from CM076674.1 coordinate 17,222,378, forward strand.
GTGTTTCCCAATAGCATTGCATCTTCTGATATCATTCATACGACTAATTTTAACCATGGCGTCCACTCTAGCTTCCACGGGTACAGGTTCTGAAAACTATTTGTCTTCCTTGTAATATGGTTGGTTGTTCTCACTCAGCTATGGGTTCAGGGCACCAGCAACACAACCAATGAGACCCATTAATGAGGGTAGCTTTTTTACCAGATAACACCACTGAAGCTTTTAGAGTTCTTTGTGTAGGGTTTGGGACATTTGGAACCTGGTCCATCGACATGTAATGGTACAGTGCTACGCAATATGTTATATATATATATATACAGTATATACTGAATCATGTCATTTTTCAATATGTCTTCCTTATATATGTAGCTTCTTGAATCGCATGACGTCATCTATTAAACACAGCACAAATCCTTTAATACTCTATAACATCTTGATTTGTCTTTTCAAAGGATTAAGAACTTGCTGTCTTGGAGGCTCACATGAAACAACCGTTTCTGTATGTATTTCCTTCGTATGGATACATATACAAAAGTAGGCTTATCCTGGCCCTGTCAATCACTACAAAAAGAGGATTTGCTGGAGGCAGCCATGTTAGAAAGTTACTTTCAGACAGATTTTCATAGAGAATTATGAAGAAAAACTGCAGCCTCAGCAACTCTTTGCACGAATGTCAAGATTCTGCTTTTTGGTTTCTTTTGCACTGAGTAAGAAACAAGACTAATGAATAAAACATCTATGGCCCACAAGCAATGGAGTCAACAACAGAGCTTTCAGTGTGGCATGAAGCAACTGCTGATATCTTTAAAGTAAGAAGAGGTACGTTTGTCAATCAATAGATTCAGATGACTAGAACATGCCGATTCCTTTTAGGTAGTTTCCTCATATTTGAACTGTGCCTGGGAATTTATTAGTCCAAGATAACTAATATCCACCTCTTTCACTTAATTCTTTGTTAAAGGTAGACAATGGAAAATATTTTAGAAGCTCATACCTTGTGCTGACCTCTATTATACCCTAGAGGGGCAGTATACCCCCTTGTGTAACATAATTTCAATGAAAAGAGCTTGTGCTGAACATATACAGGTATGGGACCTGTTATTCAGATTGCTCAGGACATGGGGGTTTTTCCAGATAAGGGGTCTTTCCATAATATGATACCTAGTCTACTAAAAATCATTTAAATATTAAATAAACCCAATAGGATTGTTTTGCCTCCAATAAGAATTAATCATATCTTAGTTTGAATCAAGTACAAGGCACTGCTTTATTATAGAGAAAAAAAGCATACTAAATTATTTGGTTAAAATGGAGTCTTTGGCTGCTAGCCTTCCTGTAATTTGAAACTTTCTGGATAACAGGTCCCATACCGGTACAACAGGTATATTGTCTACTGTTTAAATCAAAAAAATCAATTGTTTTTGTTATTTTTTAGACCTAAAGAGGGCAAACAGTAATAATGAAGTTGCTCCATGTTTGGTCCTTGCGAGGCATTAATTATATTACCAGTACACAGATAATGCCCCTGCGTAATGGACTCCAGCTAACAAAACACTAACCACAAAGAGAGAAGGCAGAAGGGTTGTATAGTGATAATCTAATTATCTACCTCACAAGGACCAAATGGAGTAGGTTAATTTCCCCTGTTTGGTCAAGAAATAGCAAAACCCTTATATTTTTTATGATTAAAACTATAGGGAAAAATACATTTAGCACAACCTCTATTCATTGCACTCATGTTGAACATGGGTTACTGCCAAGGTAAACATCCCCTTGAATTTTTAATACTACACTCGATCTACTATGAAACAATCTTAGTACCACCTGCAAAGTTGCAGTAGTATTTAAAAGCACAAACACACAAAACACAGTACTAAAAAAACAAGTGATACTGGAAGTGATACCTCTCACGATTTCAAACTGATTGTGCCATCTACAGGAGCCAAAGATGGCACTGTTTCACCAAAATCACTGTTTTTTTTGCTTTTTTTACGTAGACCTTTACAGTCAATAATACCCCAGGTTTGAAGATATCTGCCTCTGAGCGTTGATGGGATGGCCATTAACACAAGTATATGGGGCCACAATGTAGTAACGCTTTGCCAGGCTTTTGCTGCAGCTTTCTTAAGTTGCTGCTTGTTCGTTAATCTTTCTGCCATTAATTGTCTCCAGCAACTGAAATGCAAGTTCAATTTGTTGTGTACAGGTGACCTTACTCGGTCATGCCAGAATACTGCACTTCTTTGTTTATAATAGTTCTTGGGTTGATTTCACAGTATGTTTTGGGTCATTGTCCATCTTTTCTGTGAAGTTCAGTTTTGCAGTATTTGCCGGAATCTGAGCAGATTGTATAGACCTATGTAATTCAGAATTCATCCCGTTGCTTCTGTCAGCCGTTATATCATCAATAAACCCAAGTGACCCAGTTCCAAAGGCATTTACACATGGTCATACAATAAAACTGCCTTCACCGCATTTTTTAATAGATGTGTTATGCTTCAAATCAATAACCGTTCCATCACTTCTCCATCCTCTTCTCATCATTCTGGTACCTATGGATCTTCGTTCCAACTCTCCAAAGAATATTGTTTCAGGCACACTTTTTTAGATGTTTTCTGGCAAAGTCTAATCTGGCCTTTAAATTCCTGAGGCCTACCCGTGGTTTGCATGTTGTGGCAAATCCTTTGTATTTAATTTCATAAAGTCCTCTCTTAACTGTAAACTTTGAAAATAATACTACTCCCTCCTGGACAGTGTTCTTGACTTAGCTAGATATTGTGAAGGGGTGTTCATCACCATGGAAAGAATTATGCAGTCTTTTTAGTACAGCAGTCGTCTGTGGTTGTCCAGGCTTTTTGTGATGAGGCCATCAGTTCCTTCTTTCTTTTTAGACAGGTATCAAATTGTTGTTTTGGTCATACATAATGTTTCTGCCATCTCTGATGAGTTTGTTTTCACACCATATTGATGGCCTGCTTGACTTGCACCGACAGCTCTTTGGACTTCTCATTGAGTTCCCAGTAACAACTTTTTAAAGGAAAACTATACCCCCAAAATGAATACTTAAGCAACAGATAGTTTATATCAAATTGAATGACATATTAAAGAATCTTACCAAACTGGAATATATATTTACATAAATATTGCCCTTTTACATCTCTTGCCTTGAACCACCATTTCGTGACTCTATCTGTGCTGCCTCAGAGATCACCTGACCAGAAATACTACAACACTAACTGTAACAGGAAGAAGTGAGGAAGCAAAAGGCAGAACTCTGTCTGTTAATTGGCTCATGTGACCTTACATGTGGTTTGTATGTGTACACAGTGAATCTTACGATCTCAGGGGGCGGCCCTTATTTTTTAAAATGGCAATTTTCTATTTATGATTACCCAATGGCACATACTACTAAAAAAGTATATTATTATGATAATGGTTCATTTACATGAAGTAGGGTTTTACACATGAGCTGTTTTACTTAGTATCTTTTAATAGAGACCTACATTGTTTGGGGGGTATAGTTTTCCTTTAAATGCAAATTCCACACTTGGAATCAACACCAGAACTTTCATCTGCTTGTTACTGAAATAAAGTGGGAACTGCCCACAGAATAACTAAACTCAGGTATCCCACTTAACACAGAAAATTAAGTCACAGCATCCCATCCAATTAAAGCATTTCCCATTGTGAACAATGGTGCCTGAAAAGGTTAAATGCAATAAATGAATTAAGATGACTTTAGGTAACACAGTTTCTTCAATTAATCCTGAGTCATGACGCATTTAACACAGAAATCCAAGTGGCTTCATCTGTACAATGTGTTTGGATGTAAATAAAAAGCTCTAATATCCCACCAAACTGATAATTCCCAAATAAACTTGAACTGAATTAAAGTGGACCTGTCATCCAGACATAAAAAGCTCTATATTTAAAGTCCTTTTCAAATAAAACATGAAATCCATTTTTTTTATTAATGAAAGTGTTCATAACTGTTGTAAACTCATTTAAAAAGCTCAGCTGTCAATAAAATATTGCCTGCCCCTCCTCTATGCCTTAAGCATAGAGGCGGGCAAACAATTACTTTCACTTTCCATTCAGCACTTCCTAGATGTCACTGCTCTCCCCACATTCCTCCGTTCTCTTAACGATTTAATTGTGTAGCCAGTACATGGGGATGGACATCAGGTCCCCCATTCTGGTGCACAAACAAGATTCTGAGATGATGCAAGGCTTGCCTTAATAACAGTGTCCACAAAATGGCTCCTGCCTGCTTGCTATAATTATGAGTTCCCAGACTGATGGAAACAAGATTCAAATAATTTATACAATGTAATGAAAGTTCATTTTGCTTGACTAACATGATAAAGTATGATTTGGATGATTTTTTTTGGGTGACAGGTCCCCTTTAAGTTTTAATTTGTTAAACACTTTTCTTTTATGAAAGAAAATGTAACTGCTTGGAACTCTTCGGGATTCATCAATTTAAGGGGCAGATTTATTAAGTTTCAAGTTGTTTTCCACGAAAATTTGAGTTTTCAAGTTGATGTTTTTTTGTTAAATTTTCGAATTAAAAAAAAAACTATAATTTTTCAAGATGTATTATACCCCAACCCAGGAAATAGCATAAATCTGAAAAAATACCATCTATATCCTGTCAAGGTCATGTAAGAGTCAATCTTATGGGACCCTTGAACCATTTGAAGATGTTAATAGCCTTCATGATGTTTGAGGTTTTTCTGGAGAGTCTGAGAGTTTATTTCAGGTTTCGCAACTGGAACTCGCAGAATTCAGTTTTCCCCATTTAAGTTTTTTCTTAAATAAGATTCCATTCGAGTTGTGAGTTAAAAGGAGTTCATTCAAGGTATAAAAACTCTACATTCGACCTTTGATATATAACCCCCTAAATGTTACCATAGTTTAAAAATAAAATAGTAAGACTTTACCAAATGAGGAGATCTTACAATATATGCCCATCATTAATCTGTAATTTTGGATACTTTATAATAGTATCTGCAAGCTGGTAACTTGTTGTGGAAGCTGGAATGCATGAAATGTTTATGGGACTGGCTGTTTATCCAAGCATATTATGAAACTGTTACGCGTGTCAGCATAATTTCTTCCACTCCCTCTATCAGACTTAAAACTTGAAAAAATTGTCAGCTTCCTAAATAAGAAGAATTCAGAGTATGAGAGCAGGAACAGCTTTCATCTCCATCCTTTGGTCAGAAGAGCTGCAATAATTTTGTTAGGTATGCTTGAGTGAAAGAGAAGAAAGTATGTAGAAGTGCTAAGTGGGCCAGTTAATTGTGAAAGTAGAGTGGAGAAAGGTAAGAAGCGCAACAGCAGGAGTTCCTGATATTCAGCCAAGAAGTACATTTCTGCAGGAATTATTCGTAGCTGAAACGTCAAGGGCATCAGGAAACATTCACAGGAAGTTTAACTGTACAGATAATAATTTGCAAATCCAGCTGTAAACTCTTGAGTGATTATACGTAATTCAAATCCCGAGTGGTCAAGTGTTTCATGTTTATTTAATCAAATCATATCAGCTTTATACAGCTTCTAAATGCCTTCTCTCACCACACAGATAATAACAGCAACAATTCCAACACAAGTCAACTGAATTAGAATTAAACAAGAGATGTTTAGCATAAGTGGATAACACATTTTATATATAATATAAATATTAACTGTACAGTCATAAAAAAAGTTTGGGAACCCCTCTTAATTCTTTGGCGTTTTGTCTATCATTGGCTGAGCTTTCAAATTAGCAACTTCCTTTTAATATATAGCATGCCTTATGGAAACATTAGCATTTCAGCAGTGACATAAAGTTTATTGGATTAACAGAAAATATGCAATATGCATCATAACAAAATTAGGCAGGTGCATAAATTTGGGCACCCCAACCGAGATATTACATCAATACTTAGTTGAGCTCCTTTTGCAGATGTAACAGCCTCTAGACGCCTCCTATAGCCTTTGATGAGTGTCTGGAATCTGGATGGTGGTATTTTTGATCATTCGTCCATACAAACTCTCTCCAGTTCAGTTAAATTTGATGGCTCTCGAGCATGGACAGCCTGCTTCAAATCATCCCATAGATTTTCAATGATATTCAAGTCCGGAGAATGTGACAGTCTTTCCAGAATATTGTACTTCTCCCTCTGCATAAATGCCTTTGTAGATTTCTGAGTGTGTTCAGGGTCATTGTCTTGTTGGAATATCCAACAACCCCTGCATAACTTCAACTTTCTGATGCTTGAACATTATCCTGAAGAATTTGTTGATATTGGGTTGAATTCATCCAATCCTCGACTTTAACAAGGGCCCAGTCCATGAAGTAGCCACACAGCCCCACAGCATGATGGAACCTCCACCAAATTTGACAGCAGGTAGCAGGTGTTTTTCTTGGAATGCAGTGTTCTTCTTACACCATGCAATGCGCTTTTTGTTATGACCAAATAACTCAATTTGTGTTTCATCAGTCCAAAGCACTTCCAAAATGACTGTGTCTTGTCTAAATGAGCTTTTGCATACAACAAGCGACTCTGTTTGTGGCGTGAGTGCAGAAAGGGCTTCTTTCTCATCACCCTGCCATAGACATGTTCTTTGTGCAAATTGTGCTGAATTGTAGAATGATGTACAGATACACCTGCATCTGCAGCAAGATGTTCTTGCAGGTCTTTGGAGGTGATCTTTGGGTTGTCTGTAACCATTCTCACAATCCTCCACATATGCCGCTCCTGTATTTTTCTTGGCCTGCCAGACCTGGGTTTTACAGCAACTGTGCCTGTGGACTTCCATTCGTGATTACATTCCTTACAGTTGAAAGAGATAGCTTTTTGTAGCCTTCCCCGAAACCATGATACTGAACAATCTTTGTTTTCAGATCTTTAGAGAGTTGCTTTGAAGATACCATACTGTCACTCTTCAGAGGAGAGTCAAACAGAAGCACAACTTGCAATTGTCCATCTTATATACCTTTTCTCATGATTGGACACACCTGCCTATAAAGTTCAAGGCTTAATGGGCTAATCCAACCAATTTGGTGTTGCAAGTAATCAGTATTGAACAATTACATGCATTCAAATTACACAGGGTGCCCAAATTTTTGCACAGTCAGTTTTTCACATTTGATTTAATCTCATACAACTGAATACTGCTTCACTAAAAATCTTTGTTCAGAAAACACCCCAGTACTCAGATGTTCCTGGGAAATGAAAGATATACCACTGTTTTGTTGAAAGTGGAGTAAATTATTATGCTTGCTGAGAGGGGTTCCAAAACTATTACATATGACTGTATATATTGAAAAATAAATGTTACATTCGTGGTACAGGTAGGGGATCCATTACCCAGAAAAACATTACCCATATAGCTCTGAATTACGGAATGGTCACCTTCCATAGATTTAATTACCAAAAAATCCAAATTTTTTAAAAATGATTTCCCTTTTCACTGTAATAATAATACAACAGTACATTGTACTCAGTCCAAACTAAGATATAATAAATCCTTATTGGTAGCAAAACCAGCCTATTGTGTTTATTAAATATTTAAATGATTTTTTAGTAGACTTAATAACTGCCAACAGCCAAGAGCATGTGCAGTGAATGAGCAGAAAAAAAGATGGGGAGCTAATCGGGCATCTTCGGAGACACAGATCTTTACTGTCAAAGGGCTCTGGATGTCTTGGGCTGGTACAGAAGCACAAAACATAATTTACATTGTTTCTGCCCTACTTATTTAGTTAAAGGTGAAGGAAAGGTCTTTTTACTTGGGGTGCCAAAAGTTAGGCACCCCCAAGTTGTCCCATTTACTTACCGGAAACTGTGGACCGGTGCTCCTATTAGCAGAAAACTGCACCGGCCCGGGGTTATTCCCGTGAGCACAACAGAGAGATTGGCTTCCTGTTTCTTTTTTCTCGCAGCTGCGCATGCGTAGTAGAGTAGAAAGCTGAACTTTAATGAAATATACGGCTATTTCATTATACTGCGCATGTGTCTGCCCCGAGAAATTTGAAGAAAGAAGAAGCCAGAAGAAGCCAGAAGACTATCGGTCTGTGGTGCTCACTAGAAGAACCCCGGGACAGGTGCAGTTTCTCCTAATAGGTGCACTGGCCTGGGGTTTCAGGTAAGTACATGCGATCACTTGGGGTGCTTTTGGCACTTTTTGCCAAGTAAAAAAACCTTTCCTTCTTCTTTAAGATTTAGTTCCCCTTTAAGGGATAAAGTCCCCTTCGCAAAGGTGCAATATTGGTACTGTAGGTGGTTTAAGGTCTATTATTGACAGAAGAAAAGAAAGAGACCAAGCGGAGCATAAGGGTAAATCTTCTCTTAAAAGGGGTGTTGTCAGAGGCACCCTAGAGAGCTCTTGGAGGTGTCCATGTAAAGAGGTCATGTAAATTGTGCCATTGTGCTAAATTTAGCTATAGAATGGAGAGAAAGGGTGATCAGCAGTGCCATTACCAGCAAGAGTTGGTACCGGTATGTACATTTTGCAGCGAAAATCTCTTCACTAAAGCAAGGCAAAGCTGTTGTTTATTTGCCCAAAATAGTCATAAACACAAAACATTTACAAATAATTATTTTATTTCAATGAACATAGGTGGCACTTTGACTCTTGAGAAGCGCCTGCTTCTTTCAAATTGAGTATGGCTTTTCCAGGGCATTCTACAGCAACGGAACCAGAAAATGTTCAAGGAAGATTATTTCAAGTATTTTTCTTTTGTGAAAGAATGTATGAAATTGGAACTGCTTTCTTTCAGGATCTAATACATTTTTAATACTCAGGAAATAAAGCTGACGTTTTAAGCTTTTAAGTGCATTTCAGTCCGCAGGCTTTAGTCGGTTCATATAGTATTTTGATATGAAAAACTGATCCCCTGTTGGGCGCGAGCAGGATATCCCCTGAAGGGCCACACAATCGCAAGCTGTCGATATTCTGTAAAATGCTTTTTGTAACTTTTTGGGTTCTCTCTTTTATTGCAGCTTTTAATTGTATCTGTCTTACTACTGCCCGCGGCAATATATCACAGTGAAATAATCTTTGTGGTAAGTTATTTTCTTTCTCGTTTACGATGCTGCAAGTGACTTAGAGCAGGACGAAGGGCGTGATTTACCAAAGTTTGAATATGAATTGTTTCCACAATTCGTTTTTTTTTTTTTTTTTGCACAAAAACTCGAGATAAATTCAAAAACTTGAATGATTAGTATTTATTAAGCACATAAAACTTGAATGTAAAACTTCAGAATCTAAAAGCTGGCAGGAGTCGTGTAGAAGTCAATGGGAATAGTCCTAGACAAAATTCAAGCTATTTTTTAATTTGAAATTATTGAGGTTTTCTATTAACTCGACAAATTCAAGGTATTCAAGTTTTTTCCTTGATTGTATTCAATAGAGTTTTTATCATTCGTATTTTTTAATAAATGAGCAAAACTTTCAAGTTTTTTTAAAATCGTTCTTTTATTCGAAGTAGAAAACCTCACAAATTCGAATTTTGATAAATAGACCTCCCCATTAGCATTTCAGCATACAACTCTTACAAATCAAACTGCAGGTAAAGGACCTGTTATCTAGAAGGCTCGGGTCAAATTTCGCCAGCGCTGGCTTTACGAACATCGCAACAATGCTAATTCACGAAGATGGCGAAATTACGCTAGCAAAAATACACTCAGGAGTTCAAAGTTACGCTAGCGTTGCATACGGCGTGCAGTTGAAGTACAATGGACGTATATGCTGCAGAAAATACATTACACTACACAAGGCCAGGGAACCTTAATAAAATTATATAGAGGTTTTATAATATCCTACACATGTGCACACAGTTTAGGTGCCATATGTTATCAAACATAGGGGGGAAGGAGGGTACCCCAAAAAAAAATGTCAATCTTTTTCATCCTATCACCCTGTAAAAAGGAAAAGACGCCAGCGTTTTTCGGGACTTTTTTTTGAGGAACTCCTATCTACTCTATTGCACTTTTCCTGGTCTGAGGTGGCGAAGGCAAGTCTGGCAATAGAGGTAGCGGTCAGTAAAATCAAAAACTTAGTGAACGCTCTTTCGCCAGAGCGAAAATTCGCCCGGCGTTAGAGTGCAAAGTTGCGCCAGAGTCTATCTCCTTGTCGAAATTACGCCAGCGACCGTTAATAAATCGGCGAAGTACCGAAATGACGTCAGCCACTTCGCCCTTTAGTAAATTTCCCGGAATTTAGAGTATTTTGGATACCAGGTCCTGTATACAGATAAACATAAATCTTATATAGCTGTAGGGTATTTTGCAAACAACATGTCATTTTTAATAAAAACTATTTTACAACTGCACAATTTGATTTCTGGGGTCCAGATTTTTCTTGTTTAGCTGTCTACTCCTAATTGGCCAGATCAACTGAAACTCAGTGTGGATAGGTGGCTGGCTATATCGAGGAAGACTTTGACGTAGTTGGCCAGCTTAAATATATTGCAATATATGGACAAACAATCCCTGTTTTGTATCTCAGTATCCTTAATTTATTGATAATGGGTTGAGTGCAGAGGACCTCTTGTATTTTTCTGTAGAAATACAGCAAACTAAACTAGGACACGAATGAGCAAGTGATCTCCCCTTTATAGAACTGCAACCCTGGCAAACAAAGATCGTTCATAAAGATTGTAACTTACCATGAATCTTGGGGAAGGTTCAGGGTTATGCTGCCCTTGATTTGATCTCCAAAGCAAAAGTAGCCAAGTGTAGCTAGAGAGATGTACAGAGTGGTCACTATTGCCATGCCAATATTCAGAGCTTTGGAGAAGTCTTTTTTGTCCCTCATACGATTCTCTAGGGGAAGCACCTGCAATGGGAGGGAAAGGGCCAACCATTATTGTTGTGTGGGTGAACAATGCATATCTATACTTAATAAGTTGGATGTATGAAGTATTGAATATTTATGATGACTTCAAACGCAAGTGCTAGGGCATTAAGAGTGCAAAATAGCACAGTTTAGAAGTTATTCAAAGCACTTACACCCAGGGTCTTGCTGCGCTCTCCACTCTTTCTGCAGATAAAAAGCGCAGCACCCCAAACTTGCTCATCTGAGAGACATGCAGGGTAAGGGACAGGTAAGGGATGCCTACTTATCACCCAACCCTCATGAAAACAGTGCTGGTGACACAGGCAGTGTTACATTCAAGAGGGGGAGTGCAAGTCCTTAGACTCCAGAGCCACGCCTGTGGATGCGATCAGCGGTGCAGGGTGCAAAGTGCAAAATGCTTGGTGGTTTGTGCCTGCCCGCCATTGGTAAATAACCCCAGTTATGCTATGGTAGTAGAAATAGCAGCATAAACAGTAGAATAAAGGTATGGGACGTGAATGTGATATCCAGAATTCCACATAAGGAATCTTTCCATAATTTGAAGCTCCGTACACTTATTTAATAAACAACAAATTATTTCATTGTCCCAATAAAAAAAGCTTGACCAAACTCTCATGCCTGATTTTGGCTTATTTATTTATAAATTAACTTGATTTATTCGGATTGGTAAAAAACTCGAAAAAAAATAACGCGTTTCTGGATCCCATACCTGTATATTGTACTTTGTCATTCGGGCAAATAAAATGGCAACGGCTTTGCAATATTAAATTCAGTATTATTATTATTATTAACCATGAAGGTTTGTACAGTTAATAATATCAATGTTCATACAAAGAACAACCCTGTGCTACATTTCCATGTAGTCCCCTAAGTTTTTCATAATTAATTCCCTAACACATCGCTACACTCATGACCTGAAAACGTACAGATATGCTTGAGGCATTTTTGAAATTTCCAGTGTTATACACTCATTAGAAAGCTTAGTTCATTCATCCACAACATGCCATTAAAGGGATCACATTGTATATACACATACAGCTCCTTCCACCTCTATGTACTGGCTTAATGTATTTTCCCCTGACGCATAATTATACTATTTCCCCAGACGCATAATTATCTTATTATTTACTATACCAATAAAGAGTTTGGAAGAGGATTGAACTGTTGGCAGATGGATAAGACCATGTGGATGCAGCAGGAATAAACTGCTGCATCTTTCTTTTCTTTCCTATCTAAAAGTGCATAATGTCCAAAAGACCCTAGCAACCATGCATTGATTTTAATAAGAGACTGGAATATGAATAGAAGAGGACTGAATAGAAAGATGAGTAATAAAAAGTAGCAGTAACAATACATTTGTTGTATTTGGTTTTTCGAAAGCTGGAAAGAGTCAGTAGAAGGCTAATAATAAAAAAATAAAGGTGTATTGAAATGTTGTTTAGAATGTATCACTTTATAACATACTAAAAGTGAACCACCCCTTTAAATATGAAGTAGGTACTGCATTTGTAGTATTAAATTCTCTGGGGGATTAAAGTTGCCTCACAAAGACCTTCAGTAGAACCAATGTTTGTGATGGGTCACCATGAAGCCTCGGGAATAGGGTTGCCAACTTTTAGCCCGGTGGAGACCGGGCAGGGACGGGGCTGTGATGTGGAGGGGGCGGGCTGTGACTCATAGGGGGCAGGGCCTGGATATGGAGGGGACGGGCCATGATGTCGGAGGGGGCTATGACGCGAAGATCTGCCATTGGCTGATTGCCGTATCAGTCTAAGAGAATCCGGGCAGCCCTTGAAATTACCGGGCTGTCTCTGTTACTGTTTTATGTAGGGCGATATACATATTGTTGTCAGTTCCCTTAAATGGGTATGGTTAATATAACATAGTAACATAGTAAGTAAGGTTGAAAAAAGACACAAGTCCATCAAGTTCAACCTTTCAACCTTTTTTTAACCTGCCTAACTGCCAGTTGATCCAGAGGAAGGTAAAATAACACCCCATTTGAAGCCTCTCCAATTTGCCTCAGAGGGGGGAAAATTCCTTCCTGACTCCAAAATGGCAATGGGACCAGTCCCTGGATCAACTTGTACTATGAGCTATCTCCCATAACCCTGTATTCCCTCACTTGCTAATAAGCCATCCAACCCCTTCTTAAAGCCACTACGACTGTAAAAAAAAAAACCCTTCCAAATATTAAAGCGGAACCTCTTTTCTTCTAATCGGAATGGGTGACCTTGTGTCAGCTGGAAAGCCCAACTGGTAAACAAAATGTGGGAAAGGCAAATGAATTGTGTATGTAGGCCACATTGAAAATATGGGAAACCTTAATCCTATCTTAATTAAGAAAACTGGGAGTAAATAGAAAATAACTACACTGCACAAAGGATGTGCAGAAAGAATCAATTTAATTCTATAACTTGCAGTCATCCAATAAAAATGTAAGTCAGTTTTTTTCCTGAACACATCATTATACTTTGCAAATACAAAGATGAACGTACAGTGCAATCATTTTGTATTGAAAACAGGATTCATCAAAATTCAGAAAACACATTTCTGGAAGAACAGAGATGAATTTAGCAAATGTCGTAAATAATTTCATTGTGTAAATATTGATATTTTGCAAGAATGGAACAGACTCATTCATTTTGCAGTTCATTGGCAAACATTAATTTTGGATAAGCAGCGTGTGGGCTTGTAAGAGACAAAAGTGCGGTGTTATGTTGATAATACAAGACTCACATACACAACCACAAAGCACAAAGATGGATGCAAAGTAAGGTGCTACTAACAAAGGTAGCTGGTTCAGCAAGTTGATGTAGGTCCCTCTATATGATCAGTCCTATCATGTTAGTGGCCAAATTGGGCCCAGATCTGCATATTTGATGGCCTTGCATAACGAGCAGATCAGGCAGTATATGGGTAGATTTAGTGTGTTGTGCCAAAACACTCAACATGCATGTTGTTAAACACTTAAAGGAGAACTAAACCCTAAAATGAATGTAGCTAAAAATTTCATATTTTATATACTGAACTTATTACGCCAGCCTAAAGTTTGAGCTTGTCAATAGCAGCAATGATCCAGGACTTCAAACTTGTCACAGGGGGTCACCATCTTGGAAAGTGTCTGTGACACTCACATGCTCAGTGGGCTCTGATTGGCTGTTGAGAAGCTAAGCTTAGGGCTCGTCACTAATTATCCAGCAGAAAATGAGCTTCCCCTGTAATATAAGCTGATGCTACAGGGCGGATTATTAAATTCTGATGCTAATTACACTGGTTTCTGTGCTGCCATGAAGTAATTATCTGTATTAATTACTAATCAGCCTTATATTGTGACTTTTCTATTCTATGTGTACTGTATATTGTGAGTGGGTCCCTAAGCTCAGTGACAGCAGCACAGTGCATGTGCAGTGAATAAGCAGAAAAGATGGGGAGCTACTGGGGCATCTTTGGAGACACAGATCTTTACTGCTAAAGGGCTGCGGTTGCCTTGGGCTGGTACAGAAGCACAAAACAGAATGAACAACATTTCTAGCTACTTCTTAAGTTAAGCTTTAGTTCTCCTTTAATAGAAATCCCCATCTCTGCTAAGCGTTTGATGAAGTTATACCCCTAAGAATCATTCTTCAAACTAAGGAGACCATTCATTTCTCTAACTCAAGCACTCCTATATATTGTGATACAGATACACCTTGAAAACCTGAAATGTCTCTGGACACCTAAAATGGCTGGAACATGCAAAGAAAGTTGCACACTAATTTCTTAGATCAAAGGCAATTGTGTTTCAACTCACTGGAGAGTTTACATTAATAAAAGTCAGATTTGAGGAAATACAAGATTGGTAGAGAAATGACTGCACTGGAGATGGAATTGTGATTATGCGATCACAATATTTTGGGTCCTAAAATTAGGATTAATGCAACATTATTTCTCTATATAATGAATGTGATGTGCTACATATAAAAGTAAAGCAATGTAAATAAAAATAAATGCATATTACTATCAGTGAAACCTCAATTTTACATTCCCTGATTTTAAGTTTTCCCTCATTTTACATTGCTGTTTTGTGGTCCCACCTATATATTATGTATAATACATTTCCCTGATTTTACATTTTCCTGGATTTTACATAATTTTTTTCTAGTCCCCTGAAACACGTAAAAAGGGGGTTCTACTGTATTTTTATTAACATGTACTTATAAAGACCCAACATATTGTGCAGCGCTGTAAAGTAAATATGTTTCAACAGCTAAATCACATGCATTGTATACATAGAATATATGGAGTTGCATGCAACGACTAATACTGGTACAAAAGGTGAAAAAGGCCCTGTGCAAAAGAGCTTACAATCTAAAGGGAAGGGAATAGGCACAAGGTATGGGAGTGGACAAAATCAGAATTAGGTGGGTGAGAGATGTTGTATGTGGTATTGCATTTGATAGCTAAACAGAATGAGGGTAGGCTTATCTAAATAATCTTTTGAAAGCAGAAATTTGGGAGAAAGTTGGACAGACTGTGGAAGAGAATTCCAGATAAAGCATGCAGACCTTGCAAAGTCTTGAATGCGAGCATGTGAGGAGGAAATGAGAGAAGAGTTGGGGAGCAGGTCAGTAGAGGAGCATAGTAAGCAGTTGAGTATATAGAGATGAGTTCAGAGATGTAGGGAGGGGCAGAGTTATGAAGTGCTTTGAATGTGCTTTGAATGTCAGGGTCATTAGTTTGAATTTTATTCTGAAAATGTAGAATGTATAAAGCAGTTATGAAGTGCTTTGAATGTGCTTTGAATGTCAGGGTCATTAGTTTGAATTTTATTCTGAAAATGTAGAGGAAGCGTGGCATGGCAGAGGAGGAGCGGTTGCTGAGGTGTATAAGCCTGGCGGCAGTGTTCATTATGGACTGGAGATGTGACATTCTCTGGCGGGGAAGGCCAATTAATAGAGAGTTACAGTAGTCTAGACGTGATATGCATACACCTGAAGCACTCAGATGCCGACCTCAGACATTTTGAGGTCCTCCATAATGCATGCAAGTTATCACAGCCACAACAATAACTGGCCTGCAACATCTGGTTGTCTATAATAATTAAAGTTTTCCGTAATTTTATTTTAACTGCCCCTTTATAATATTTTAGAAAATTAAAATAAATTAGCTGTGGTTCTCTTTATAAAGTAACTCAATGAAAAAAAGTTATTCTGTGCATCGCATGTAGCCAAATCCTGCAGTGCCTAAATGATTGGAAAGCAGGTTAGAGATGGGAGGAGTTATGACAATGTGCGGCAACAGATAAGTTATTAGGCTTACTTGCCTAATATGCAGAACGGGGAGCCCTGCACTCATATTCACACTTTTCAATACCAAAGCAATATATCTAATTCCAACACTGACTATACCAGATAATGAGCTTTAGCCGGAGCAGGAATTTTACAATGTACAAGGTGTGTATGACATACATTTGCTAACAAACATAAATTAGCAATGAGATTTAGGGAGCAGCTACAAAAAAAATGGCTTTATTCGTTCCAAGAAGGGCACCCCCAAATATTTTCCCTTATGAGAGCTGCAGGAAACTTATTAGAAATGCATGGGATCCTATGCAGCCAATGCTTCTCTCTACACAACAGGCTGGATATTTGTGGAGATCTGTAGTAGGGATAGTAGTTGACCTTTAAAGGAAATGAAATTGAATACAAACCATAACTGTAACACTGGTATTTCTAACAGGATTTATTTTAAAGGGGTGGTTCACCTTCAAGTTAAGTTTTAGTATGTTTTAGAATGGCGATATGCTAAGGAAATGTTTTTTTTTATATATGGTTTTTTTTTAATTATTTGCCTTCTTCTGATTCTTTCCAGCTTTCAAACACTAACCCCACATAAAAAAAACAAATGCCCTGTACGGCTACAAATGTATTGTTATTGATACTTTTTATAACTCATCTTTCTATTCAGGCCCTCTCCACATTCCAGTCACTTATTCAAATCAACGCATGGTTGCTAGTGTAATTTAGACCCTAGCTGATGGCTCAAATCGCAAACAGGAGAGCTGCTGAATAAAACGCTAAAAAACTTAAAAACCACAAAAAATAGAAAATGAAAGCAGATTGCAAATTGTTTTAGAATATCACTCTCTACATCACACTAAAGGGGTTATATACTAAAATCCAAATTTATCTCATTGTCCCAATAAAAAAAGCTCAACCAAACACCCATGCCAAATTTTGCCGTATTTATTAATAAATTAACTCAATTTAATTGGATCAGAAAAAACAGAAAAAATTGAGCAAAAACCCGAACCGTACAATTTTTTCGGGCTTCTCTCCTGAAAAGCTCAATTTTTTCCAGTTCTTGCCCGAGAACCCCTAAATCATTGCATTATTGGGCTTAACCCAGTGCAGACCACAATACCTTCCATTTGGGATAGGTGCCTTTGCCATTGACTTAAGCTGGCAATAGATGCAAAGATCCAATTGTTCGAATCCTCGAATGATCGGACTTCCCCATCTCCATATAAAATAAAGTACAAAAGAACAGATCAGCCGATGTTCTGCCCCTGACAGCAATCATAGTAAAGTTATGTCTGACAAAAGCTGGTGACAGTCTCCCACTGAGGATCGTACTATTGGCAATACATGCAGAGATATTATCAGCAGCCGACAGAAATCTTTTAACCTGTCCGATCGACCAAACGACCGATCTCCACCAGACGAAAAATGGCAGGACTCTCCACATATGGTCTGAAAATCAGACGAATCTTCGATTCGTACGATCGGATCTTTGCGTCTATGGCCAGCTTTATACAGGACCTCGACAGGTCTGAGATGGCAGATTTTTAGATTCTTGCTTTTTGCAGCATTGGGGTATGATACATCTCGAAAAAATTTAGCTTTTTTTTCCCAATGAAAAATTCTAGTTTTTGCCCCAGAAAGCCCGACCAGATACATTTGTGGTTTAGTAAATAACCCCCTAAAAGTTAACTCAAAGGTGAATAACCCCTTTACTTTTGAAGTACTATTCATACTTTCCAAAAGCAAACCCACGCTCCACTTCAGCCACCTGTTACATATCTGTACTAGAGTCCAAAAAGCCTTGAGCTTGAGGTTAGGCAAGCACCTGATAGACTGAAGCACCAGGGTAAACCAAATGTCAGGCCAGCTGAATCTGCCCCGGCCTGAAGCCCAACATGGGGAGAGATAGGCAGTATTGACCTGGACAGCCCTTTTGAAAATTGGGCTGTCAACCATACTTGAACTATAGAAAGGGTAACCTTGTCAGCAAGTGAGCTGATCTGTATCTCTGTAACTTATTAAATGTTATTAAAGGAAAACTATACCCCCAAAATGAATACTTAAGCAACAGATAGTTTATATCAAATTGAATGACATATTAAAGAATCTTACCAAACTGGAATATATATTTACATAAATATTGCCCTTTTACATCTCTTGCCTTGAACCACCATTTCGTGACTCTATCTGTGCTGCCTCAGAGATCACCTGACCAGAAATACTACAACACTAACTGTAAGGGCTAGTCCACACGGGGAGATAGCGACGCGTTTGCGGTCGCGGCGACAAAGCGCCGCGACAGTAGCCGCGACCGGCGCAGGCGACAGTTTTGTATGGGCGCCTATGTAAAAACGCCTGTGCTAACCACACGAGGCGATGCGCTTTTCAACAGTCGCCTGAAAAAGCCTGGCGAGGCATCTCCCCGTGTGGAATTGCCCTAACAGGAAGAAGTGAGGAAGCAAAAGGCAGAACTCTGTCTGTTAATTGGCTCATGTGACCTTACATGTGGTTTGTGTGTGTGCACAGTGAATCTTACGATCTCAGGGGGCGGCCCTTATTTTTTAAAATGGCAATTTTCTATTTATGATTACCCAATGGCACATACTACTAAAAAAGTATATTATTATGATAATGGTTCATTTACATGAAGCAGGGTTTTACACATGAGCTGTTTTACTCAGTATCTTTTAATAGAGACCTACATTGTTTGGGGGGTATAGTTTTCCTTTAAAGGAGAAAGAAAGGCTTGCAGCACTTGGGAGTGACAAATGTTAGGCACTGCCAAGTGATTACAGTTACTTACCCCAGGCCGGTGCTCCTATCAGCAGAAAACTGCACCTGCCAGGGGTTATACCAGTGAGCACAACGGAGCGATCCTCTTCCGGCTTCTTCTGTATTCAAATTTCCCGGGGCAAACGCATGCGCAGTTGAATAAAAATAGACGACTTTGTAGTTAAAGTTCGGCTTTTCGTTCTAATGCGCATGCGCAGTCGCGAAAGGAAAGTGGAAGATGGAAGAAGATCGCTCCGTGGTGCTCACTGGAATACCCCGGGACGGTGCAGTTTTCTGCTGATAGGAGCACCGGCTTGGGGTTTCAGGTAAGTAACTACAATCACTTGGGGGTGCCTAACATTTGGTAACCCCAAGTGCTGCACGCCTTTCCTTCTCCTTTAAATGTCTTTCTGTTGTCTGCCAGATATTCAGTATTGTTTGACAAGCGTTCAGAATAAATGCTGCGAAGCTTTTTCCCTAAAGTTACAATGGTTGTACAGATCCCAGCTTCAGACTATTTGCAGTCATGTCTTTTTTCTTGAATGACAGGACAGTAAATTGCACAAAATTTCCCTTTCTAAGGTTTGTAAGCTACCCCCCCGCCAAAAAAATCTACTGAGGGGGCCCGGCGCAGTCCTCTTCCTCTGGCACTGCAACTTTATTTTAAACGGTTCAGTGTAAAAATAAAAACTGGATAACTGTGCAAAATAAAAAATATTTATAATATAGTTAGTTAGGCAAAAATGTAATGTATAAAGGCTGGAGTGACTGGATGTCTAACATTATAGCCAGAACACTACTTCCTGCTTTGCAGCTAACTGAGTTAGTCAGTGACTATAAGGGGAGCCACATTGGACATAACTGTTTAGTGAGTTTGCAATTGATCCTCAGCATTCAGCTCAGATTCAAAAGCAACAGTTATGACCCATGTGGTCCCCCTCAAGTCTCTGATTGGTTACTGCCTGGTAACCAATCAGTGGAAACCAAGAGAGCTGAAAAGCAGGAAGTAGTGTTCTGGCTATTATGTTAGACATCCAGTCACTATTCATCAATATCGATCAGAATTAGATTTGAATGAATAATTCCAATTCCACTTGTTTACTAAATAAATCCCTGAATCATTATGGATCAATTTGGAAGTGATCACTCTATAACTATCTTATGTTAATCGGTCTCCCATATTTGGACTTGAGTAGCATTATATGACCGTCAGGTTGCATGGCCCCAGCCATTGGCTACACTTCCTTCCTTTATCAAAGACAAATAGTCACTTATTGACTTTCATTTTGATTAAGGCCCTAATATGGGTGGATGCACAAGTCTGAACAATAAAATACAATGGTTCACTCGACTGTGGTTCCTTCTGAACATATGTTATATTATATAGATTAGATTATTATTAGAACTCAGCATGTATCCAGCAATTAGAAAGTATCATTACTAAAAAGCAGCATGCGGCTATCAACAGCCAACTTCATTGGTGACAATTACCTGTCTACAGACGGAGCCACCAAACTGCCTACATACTAGGGATGCAACGAATCCAGGATTCGGTACGGGATTTGGCCAGAATTAGGCCTTTTTTAGCAGGATTCGGATTCAGCCGAATCCTTGTGCATAGCCGAACCAAATCTGAATCCTAATTTGTATATGTAAATTAGGGGTGGGAAAGGAAATCACGTGACTTTTCATCACCAGTGATGAGTAGATTTGTCCCGTTTCGCTTCATTGAAAAATGTGTGAATTTCCCTTAAAAATTCACGAAACGGCAAAAAATTTGCGAAGCGCAAGTTTTAATGCTTAATGCTTTGTGGATGCTTAATGCTTTGTGGGGATCAAAATGTACGCCAGCATTAAAGTCGATGGGCATGTTTTTAACTGTTGCCGGTGTTGTTATTGTAGCCGGTGTCAAAGAAAATTGCCAATTTTTTGTTGCAATTTCATTTCATTTGCAAGCGGCGAAACGTGGAAATACGCTGCGAATTCGCGCCTGACGATTAAATTCGCCCATCACTATTCATCTCATAAAAAGGAAGTAAAAAAAAAAATTTTTTCCACTTTTTCCTTTCCTGACCCTAATTTGCATATACAAATTAGGATTTGGTTTGGTATTTGGCCGAATCTTTCACAAAGAATTCAGGGATTCGACCGAATCCCAAATAGTGGATTCGGTGCATCCCTACTACATAGTCTTTTTAACTGCTCTTAGCAATGGAACACTAATATAACAGCATGCCCCTGATGAAGTATAACATATACGAAATGCGTTGGGCCTTTTTATTGAACTTTAATAAAAATAAGACTAAAGTTTATTAAGGAAACGAGTCGCTCCCTTTTGAGTTTTATTTCAAGCAACCAGTACTACCCACACAAAACGAATTAATACGTTTTGCATGGTTTACGAAGGTTCCGGCCTGCCATTGAAAGACCACGTGTTTGTCAAGCAACACGGAGAGAAGGGTCTTGAAAAGCGGAGAAAGACCCGGGGATTCAAGAATCAGCACTTGAAGCACTTCAGGAACAGCCGGATCGTTCACCGTTCGACGAGATATGCTCCAGATGATCTACATCTTGTAAGTAAAATCGGTATCGGGGCTATCCGAGGGAGGTTCTCAATGTACTTCACTATCGTGGCTTGCTTCTAATTATATTTCAGCACCGTCCAGGAGCCCGTTCTCAAAGTGCCAAACATTAAGCTGACCACTGCTCCAACGTAAACGTTATTTAGGAATTTGGAAGTCTTAGAAAAGCGCTCTTGTACCTGATTGATCTTTTTTCTTTTTTTACAGACTTGTGGGTCCTTTCCCTGACGGGTGCTGCTACTAAGCATACTGATTGTACTAAGCGCGGAGCCAACCCCTATCACTGACTGATATAACAGCATACCTAGCCCCAGCCATAAACATCTGAGCAATGACATGTGAAACCTGAGCAATCGGTATTCCACACATCACTTACCACTCCTATTCCTTCAAACGCAAATATAGCTGTCCCAAAAAACAATGGATAGGTCTTCCAACTCGTTCCCAGTGGCAGTGTACGAGGGTCTGATAAATTCTGGAAAAAAATATAATATTTAGCTAAAATTGTAACTTCTTTGTTTTACGTGCATACTAAGATCAAATACGTTCCATGTACAGATAACAGCTCCCTAACACAAGATAACAGCTGCCTGGTAGATCTAAGAACAACACTCAATAGTAAAATCCAGGTCCCACTGAGACTGATTCAATTACATTAAATAGGAGAAATAACAGCCTGCCAGTTCCATCCTAGTGCAAGCCAAAAAGTAGTTCCATCCAAGTGCAGGCACAAGTCACATGACTGGGGGCAGCTGAGAAACTGACAATATGTCTAGTCCCATGTCCGATTTCAAAATTGAATATAAAAAAATCAGTTTGCTCTTTTGAGAATTGGATTTCAGTACAGAATTCTGCTGGAGCAGCACTATTAACTAATGGGTTTTGAAATAAACATGTTTCCCTTGACAGTATGGACAATTGTAAGCAACCCTTTAATTGGTCTTCTTTATTAATTCTTTATAGCTTTTGAAATATGTGCCTTCTTCTACTGACTCTTTTCAGCTTTCAAATAGGGGTCACTGACCCCATCTAAAAAAACAAATGCTCTGTAAGGCTATAAATGTATTAGTTATTGCGACTTTTTATAACTCATCTTTCTATTCAAGCCTCTCCTATTCATTTTACAGTCTCTTATTCAAATCAATGCATGTTGCTAGGGTAATTTGGACCCTAGCAACCAGATTGCTGAAATTGCATTTACACACGGACGGTGGTGCTTCGGCAGACTATGATAGGCAACCATATGAAATGCAGGTATTCAAACAAGACTTTCAGTATTTCCCCCTGCTGCATTAATGAACTAATCAAATAAGCCGTGTAATTAATTCATTAAAAAGAAAAAATGAATGAAAACAAAAGTGCAATTTACTTACCCTGATTACATACTGATAGACAATTAGGAGACTGATTGCCATGGAGACATTGGCAAAGAAAGACAACAAAGACAGGTTCTTCAGATCCCGAATAAACACCAGTGGAATGATTAGCGGAAGGAAAGAGAACATGTATATTCTCAGGTCAAGGCTCCATATTCCTATTTCCGACTGCTGTAACTTGGTCTCCAAAAACACTTCAAATACCTGAAAAATGAATATGTAGTGTATTAACCCACCACAAATGGATCATGCTTGGCTGTGGACCTCATACACAACTTGAAACAGTGCTATGGACTAAACAAACACCAATGTTTTCTGTTTGCAGCCCCTTCCTCTTTAAGGGGTGGTTCACCTTTAAGTTAGTTTTTAGTTATACAATGTTATACAATGGCCAATTGTAAGCAACTTTTAAATTGGTCTTTATTATAAATTTTTATTAGTTCTTTAATGATTTGCCATCTTCTTCTAATCTATGCAATCTTTCCACAGTAACTGGGAATCTGTTGTGCCCCCCAAATTAAATGGGTGCTTCACCTTTAAGTTAACTTTTAGTATGTTATAGAATGGACAATTGTAAGCAACCCTTCAATTGGCCTTCTTTATTTATTTTTTATAGTTTTGAATTATTTGCCACCTTCTCTTTCCAGCTTTCAAATGGGAGGTCACTGACCCCATCTATAAAACAAATGTTCTGTAAGGCTACAAATGTATTGTTATTGCTAGTTTTTGTCACTCATCTTTCTATTCAGGCCCTTTCCTATTTATATTCAAGTCTTTTTTTCAAATCAGTCCATGGTTGCTTGGGTAGTCCAGCCCCTAGCAACCAGCTTGCTGAGATTGCAAATTGAAGGCTGAATAAAAAGCGAAATAATGCAAAAATCTCAAATAATAAAAAAAAAAAATCCAATTGCAAATTGTCTCAGAATATCACTCTCAACACCATACTAAAAGTTATTTTAAAGATGAACAACCCCCTGGCACACAGCCACAGTCCGTTTATTAGTATTACTGTGTTATTCAAGATATTTTGCAGCACTTTACAGATATTGTTCATCATTACCTGCCCCAGTGGAGCTTACAATCTGAGGTCCCTATCTCATTTACCCACACTAGGGTCACATTTACCAGGAGCCAATTAACCTGCCAGTGTGTTTTTATAGTGTGGAACCCTCACAAACACAAGGAGAACATACTCACTCCTTATTCTGTCTGGAATCAAACCTAGTAATGCACTGCTGCCTACCTGAATGTGCAGCATTTATGGAACCCTGTTTTCTAGTACCAGGCCTATGGGAGAGTTAAAGACAATGCAGTGACTGCTACTTATCCCAAGAGAGGTTGATCTGGCAACCAATAGTAGATCAAGACATTTTCTTAAAGGAAACATATAGGATAAATCAAAAAACATAATTTTATAGGCAGTAATATATACTATATGGTGCTGGTTTTATTTTTGGCTGTAAATTAATATTGTCTTCAAAATTAGCCCCTTTAGATATTCTCTGGTCCCTGTTTCAAATTAGGGGTGGGCGTGTCCTAACAGTCCCTGCCAGAAGCACAGTAGGACAGCGAATCACAGCCCTGCAGTCACACAAGCACTGACAAGCTTCAGTTCCCTATCAGGTCAGCCTAGCTGCTGATTGGTTCCTATCCTACATTGCAGTGTTTAGAGTGTCAACAGTCTGAACAGCCTAGGAAAGGAGGCAGCAGCAAGTGGAACAGATAGGTAGTAGGGGTTTTGCAGAAATTTTCCATAAAGTAACCAGTAAACACAACTTTTTAAAGTACATTTCTTCTATATCTAAAAGTTTAATGCATTGGCACATTCTTGTTGCTTACATAACATGTCTCCTTTAATATGGACTAAGCTCTTGCACTTTTCCCCTGGTCTGAGTAAATGATCCTGATCGTCAGTCTTATTGCATGTAGGGCTCTTAAGCCATAGTGACAAATACTGCAGATAAAATATAAAGCTACGAGTGGAAGGTAGCCTGTATTAGAGATGTGCACCTTACCCTAACCCACCAGCTCCCAATCCACCCCCAACCCATACCTGCTTGGCACTTCTATTTAAAGGCCCACATACGGCCATCATGAGAAGAGAGAGGGCAGGCCCATCTATAAGTAGACGAAAGAAGAATCGATCACAGGAAGTTTGCGGGTGGGGAAAGCAGAAGGAAGAGCTGAACCTGAACCCGACTGAAACCCGCAAACTGTGTGCATAAGTTGACCCAAATCTGCCTGACTTGTGGATCCTGCATGTTTCTGGCCACAATCAAAAAAAGTGAAGACCAATCTCACATTCTTTCAAAATATCACTGCCTGTATCATACTATAATGTAATTTAAATGTGAATTACAGCTTTCTATAAACTATAAAAAAATTACTGACCTTCCTATTCTGCTCTGCAATTGAAAGTGGTATCTGGTTGTCAGGGTCACCGACCCCAAGAGCCACAAAATGTAGTACAGGTATGGGACCTGTTATGTAGATTGCTTGGGACATGGGGTTTTCCGGATAAGGGTAAGGCCACACGAGGAGATTCAGGGAGATTTTATTGCCTCGTCTTTTGAGCGACTATCTCCCCGAACTGCCTCAGTGTTTTTCCCCATATGCTACAATGAAAAGTCCCCCGCGCTAATGCACACTCACCAATGCGTTTTCTATAGTCACCCGAAGTTGCCTCAAAAAGTCGCTCAAAAGACGAGGCGATTAGTCGACAGGCGACAAAATGTTCCCGAATCTCCTCGGGTGGACTAGCCGGAACAGATATTTCTGTAATTTGAATCTTCGTACCTTAAGTCTACTAGTAAATCATTTAAACATTAAATAAACCCAATAGGCTGGTTTTGCTTCCAATAAGGATTAATTATATTTTAGTTGGGATCAAGTACAAGGTACTGTTTTATTGTTACAGAGAAAAAAAAGGAAATCATTTTTAAAAATGTGGATTATTTGAATAAAATGGAGTCTATGGGAGACAACTTTCCGTAATTCAGAACTTTCTGGATAATGGGTCTCCGGATAACGGATCCCATACAGGCTTTATTTTAACAGTTACTATTCTATGGCTTATCTTTCTATTCTCTACTGTTCATACTCTATCCTGGGATAATAATATCCAAAAGCTGCACAGCTTGAATCAGGTGTAGTATATCACGGTGTATGCAAAGACCACCTTAATTTGTGAAACCAATGGGTACAACCATATGTCAATCTGTATCTGTTTTTGCACTTAACCCAGAAGTTAAGAATTAAAGGGGACCTGTCACCCTAAGAAACAATTCCAAATTATTTTTATCGTTAGTTGAGCAAAATGAAACGTACACTACATTTATTATTTAAATGTTGTTTCTCTCAGTCTTGGAATTACACAATCACAGCACGCAGGCAGGAGCCATTTTGCGGACACTGTTATAAGACAAGTTGTTTATCGCCCCAAAATCTTGTGTATGCACCCGAATGGGGGACCTAATGCCCATACACATTGCCCTACAAAATTATAGAGTTTGAGGAGGGAGGGGGAACGTGGGAAGAGCAGTGACATGTAGGAAGTGATGAATGGAAAGTGAAAGTAATTGTCTGCCCCACCTCTATGCCTCAGGCATAGAGGCGGGGCAGGAAATATTTGATTGACAGCTCAGATATTTAAACACCTTTACAACTGGTATATATGCTTTAATGAAAAAAACAATATGGGTTGCATGTTTTTTTTGCAAACGGCTTTTGTTATACAGCATTTTATGTGTATGTGACAGGTCCACTTTAAAGGCAAAACAGACTGTATTACAGGTACATTTCAGAAATTGTACCAATGAGTTGTGCATAACTTAAACGAGACACACAAATGTAAAACACAATGGTTGAATGCATTCTTAGCGAATAGATCGGATGAAAACATCAGGGGAGCCTGATTATATTCAGAACAAAACAAAGGGAAAAATCAATTACTAGCCAGTGTGCTGTAAATGTCAGTTTAACTGCAAGATGTGTGATTTCCTTGAAAAACTAATCTTTCCACCCCCCCCCCCCCCCAAACCTTGTAGGGAACGTCACAGACTATAGCAACATGTTTGGAAATTGGAGAAAGAATAAAGCACATTTGTTAGACGCAGATGCAGTGTCCTCGGGCAAGCTAAGGACTCCCCGTGGTGCATGTAGAAGCTGGACACACGGACAGCGATAGCGTGCCGGGGATTCCTTTATGTAAATCTTCAGAAGACTTTGGTTTTGAAGATACTGCAGCTTGAGAAGCATAATAACACAGTGTGGGATCACGGGCCTGGACTTTGGGAAAAAAAATGATAGTGGAAACACATTCAAATATTAATGTACTGTCATGATTCCTATTGCCTGAAAGGACTCATCAACATCAGAAGAAGACTAACGGGGGAAAAACCAAACCCTTTCCTTTTGGGTACACATTCATACATCTGTCATCTCTATCAAAGCACAGCAAATTAAGCAGCAGTACTATATACTGTCAGGGTGACAAATAACAGTGGCGTAATAAACCCTTATGTTCACTTCTGTGACTTCTGTACGAACCACAGGATAAATGATAAGAGAATTCAGCTCCATACAGACTACAGTTTCCAAAGGGAGGGTTGTATAATTGTGTAGGGCTCATTTCCTATAAAGGAGAACTAAAGGCCAAAAATGATTGTGGGTAAAACTGCCGCATTTTACAAAGGCTCAGCAGACCTATATCAATAAGGATCCAGGCTTTCCAAAAGTGCACTGCAGCTCCCCATCTTGGTTCTTATTGTGCCATCTCAGTGGCACTGCACATGTTCAGTGGGCTCTGGACTAGTGATGTGCGGGTCGGGCGAGTTCGAGCAGACCTTGCGCGATTCTTCGTGGGTGGCGGGCAGGTATGGATTGAGCTCTTTTCCAGCTCTCATAACCTGCCACCGTCAAATACCAGCTTCCGACTTCCGGGTTCGTCTTTTATAGACACTGTGACTGCTTGCCCAGCCCCTTTTGTGACATCATTGGCGGGGCGGGTCAGCGCGGGTGTATAAAAGCAACTTGGAAGCGCAGATGCGGGCGGGCACGGGTTAAGGGAAGGCAGGTTAGGGTCGGGAGTGGGTCGAGGAAATCCCAACCCGCACATCACTACTATGGACAGCTGTTGAGTAGCCAAGCTTCGGGGTTGTCAGAGATCAAGCAGAAAATGAGGTCTGTTTTCACGGAAGACGCTGCAATAGGTCGGAATATTAAATTCTGATGAACTTTGGCTAAGACGACGGGGCCAATTTAAGATTGATGGTGCCTTTCGGAAGGAGCAATCTTTAAAGGGGAACTATCGCGAAAATGAAAATTTAAAGGGATACTGTCATGGGAAAACATGTTTTTTTTTTTCAAAACACATCAGCAGAATTCTGCACTGAAATCCATTTCTCAAAAGAGCAAACAGATTTTTTTATATTTAATTTTGAAATCTGACATGGGGCTAGAGATATTGTCAATTTCCCAGCTGACTCCAGTCATGTGACTTGTGCCTGCACTTTAGGATGGAACTGCTTTCTGGCAGGCTGTTATCTCTCCTACTTAGGGTAGGATTCCAAGGATTTTTTCGCAATCTGACGCGTTGCGACAAAAAGCACTAAACATCTTCTAGGCAAAAGATAGATTACCTACAGTTACCTTTATGTAAAGAGGGGCAAGACGCCCCCAGGTAACTCATAACAGCCAGTAACTGCTTTTTAAAGGAATAGTTCAGTGTGAAAAGAAAAACTGGATAAATACATAGGCTGTGCAAAATAAAAAGTGTTTCTAATATAGTTAGTTAGCCAAAAATGTAATATATAAAGGCTGGAGTGAACAGCCAGAATCCAACTTCCTGCTTTTCAGCTCTATAACTCTGAGCTAGTCAGCGACTTGAAGGGGGGCCAAATGGGACATTTCTGTTCAGTGAGTTTGTAATTGATCCTCAGCATTCAGCTCAGATTCAAAAGCAACAGATATGATCCATGTGGCACCCCCTCAAGTCTCTGATTGGTTACTGTCTGGTAGCCAGGGCAACCAGTCAGTGTAAACCAAGAGAGCTGAAAAGCAGGAAGTAGTGTCTGACTGACAAGTTATACATTAAATCACTCCAGCCTTTATACATTACATTTTTGGCTAACTAACTATTTTAGAAACATTTTTTTATTTTGCACAGCCTGTCTATTTACCCAGTTTTTATTTTTACACTGAACAATTCCTTTAAAAGGTGAACCGTAAATGCTACTGGCTGATTGGTTGTTATTGGTGATCAGGCCTGAAGCAAACTTTTGCATCTTATATTACGTAACCTCCTAGGTGTGGGTAGGAGCTAAATCGGAAGTTAATCAAGTGACTACGGTAAGGGATCCATTATTTAGAAACCCGTTATCCAGAAAGCTCAACATTTAAGGAAGACCATCTCCTATAGACTCTGTTTTATCCAAATAATCCAAATTTTAAAAACGTATTTCCTTTTTCTCCGTGATGATAAAACAGTAGCTTGTACTTGATCCCAACTAAGATTATTGGCAGAAAAACCAGCCTATTGGGTTTGTTAAAAGTTCACATGATTTTCTAGTAGACCTATGATATGAAGATCCATATTACAGAAAGATCTCTTATCCAGAAAACCCCAGCATTCTGGTTAACAGGTCCCCCAATCGTGTATTATTAGCAGGTGGCAGTTAGTTCCTAGAAGCTTCCCTTAAATTCACTGCCATTTCCTAGCACATCTGAAATATTAGAATATTTCTATTATTCTAATATTAGTAGTATCAGTAGTAACCCTGGTCCGATAACATTTAGGGCAACGGCAAAAAACGGTATTTATTAATATCAAAGCTGATCTGAGGGAAAAAGTAAAAAATGATCTTAAATAAGTGCCGGAGAAAAGCATCACGCAAGACTTTTACCCAATATACATCCTTCTTGATCAAATGGACTTAAAGAAACTGGGTTGGTAAGAGAACGGGAAAATAATGATCTCGCAAACCGTTACATTCCCATATTTTATTTATCAGCAAACAGGTCGTAGAATACCATTGTTTCCAGGCGAGTAATTGCAACTCAACAGCCCCTGAAGAATTAATCATTCCGCGCAAGGTTTTTAGGCTAGGATGTGTAAAACAAAGTTCAAAAGGGAAGGAAGCATATAAATTATGAATACCGTAGTTATTTGTCAGTTCAAATTCTGGATATACTGAAATAGTTCAAACGCCGCTTACTTTCTGTACACGGAATAATTGGAGCCTCTTTCATCAAAGGATATTTTTAATTGAAATCATTATAAAAAAAAAAAAAAAAGGAAGGGAATATTTATACTCACTTGTTTTATATTTTCTGCTAAGAAGACAAAGTAAACACTGCAAAACCCCAGTTGTGTCACCACCAAGAACCAGTCAACCAAATTCCTGAGGGAAGGAAAAGAAGGCACTTTTAGACGATTAAGGGAAGACATAATTAATAGCGAACAAAACTTAAAAAAATAGAAGGCAACACTTTTTTTTTTTTTAAAAATTGCTGGTGATGGGGGGGAGGCATTTAAAGCTTTGCGACATACAAAATTAAATCAGAATTTTATAATCAATCTACAGTGCTTAGCTGCAATATTTGTTTAATTTATAAACACTGAAGTAATGAAAAATGAAGATGGAATCCATATTGACACATAGCTTTACCCTTTACTCATGGTATGCCTGTCAATTAGTTATGTGGGGCAAAATATTGCCATTGTACGACCCACACCCTAGTGTTGGCTGGCTTGATACCCGCGGGTCGGTTGGGTTCAGGGCAACCTCACTGTTCCTCACGGGCGGGTTCAGGTTGAGCTCTTCTGCCTGCTCTCTCCGGCAGTGAACTTAGATTGGCAGCTTCCCACTTCCTGTTTTTTAGGCTTGCGCCTGACCCACCCCTTTTATAACATCATTAGTGGGTCGGGTTAGCACAGGTCTATAAATGTAGGGGGAAATGCAGGTGTGGGTCGAGTTTTTATTGACCCGCACATCACTATCGCACCAGACCCATACCCACGTCTTCCCACTCTGCACGCTACGTCTGTGCATATCTGTAGTTTCAAAACAGGGAATCTTCAGAAGCAGATGAGGATTGTACTTCCCAGTACTTCCCCCAAACCCACCCAACCAGTGCTGAACCCATGAGTCACATCGCTACTTCAATGTGTTTGTTGCCTGTGTGTTTGCCAGTTCCCCTCCCCTGTAGAGTCTCACTGTAGTGATGTGTGGGTCGGTCGGAAATCAAAGGGATGGACAGGTTCGGGCTGACTTCAAACCAATCTTTGCGGGTGGGTTCAAACTGAACTTTACCCCCCCCCACCCGCAAACTGACAATGCCAAATTTCTGCCTCCAGGTGACACTTTTTATAGGCAGGAGTCTGCATGTCCCACCCCTTACCAGACGGTAAAGCAGGACTGGCATGAGCCTATAAAAATCTATAAATAAATAAGACTATAAATACTGAGGCATGCTGGGTTAGGGGCGACCCGCACATCAATATCTCACTGTAAGGCAACCCCACACATGGATAAAGTGATGGATACTGGGACCTCTGCTTTCTAAATCTGTGCACCACCCACTATGGCAGTGGATCCCAACCAGTGGCTCATGAGCAACATGCTGCTCCCCAAACCATTGGCAGGAGCTTATTTTTTAATTCCAGGCTTGGAGGCAAGTTTTGGTTGCATAAAAAACAGATGTACTGCCAAACAGAGCCTCCTGTAGGCTGCAAGTCCACAAACGGTCTTCAAAATACACAATCACAGCCCATATTTGGTACCCCAGAGACTTTTTTCATGCTTGTGTTGCTCCCCAACATCTCAATGTGGCTCATGGGTGAAAAAGGTTGGGGGACCCTGCACTATGGTAAGCAGAGACTTCAAGTTCCATAATTCATCACTTTACAATAAAACAAAGAGAAGGAAGGCCTTGCATTACTCTCAGCATAACGGGTCTTGGGAAATGGCGTGTTGGGGTCATAATGGTGTCCTTCAATTTGTGGAATCAGGTTTTTTTGTGTATCTGGAGGTTCAGGCTCATGCACCTCTTTTACATATGTAAGCCTAACTGAATGGACACATGTCAAAAAGGAGGTTATACTTTCTCTTAAAGGAGAAGGAAACCCCCTGGGCACAAAACCCCTCCCCCTCCCCTGTGTTTCCCCCCTCCCTCCTGGCCTACCTGTCCCCCTGGGCAAATGCTCCTAACTTGTTACTCACCCTTTTGCGCAGGTCCTGTCCACGGAGTTCATAGGCGCCATCTTCTCCCACGCGGTCTTCTTCCTGCTGTGACCGGCGTCTTCTGGCGCATGTGCAGTAGGAACATTTACAAGTACGGAGCTACTGCGCGTGCGACAAATGTCACGAAGTTTTCCGATTCGTGACATTCGGCACATGCGCAGTAGATCCGTACCTGTAAATGATCCTACTGTGCATGCGCCAGAAGACGCTGGTCAAAGCAGGAAGAAGACGGCGTGGGAGAAGATGGCGCCTGTGAACTCCATGGACAGGACCTGCGCAGTGGGTTGAGTAACAAGTTAGGGGCATTTGCCCAGGGGGACAGGTAGGCCATGGGGGAGGAAGGGGGACAACACAGGGGATGGGGGAGGGGTTTTGCGCCCAAGGGGTTTCCTTCTCCTTTAAACTCGAGCTGTAGGGCATTGCTCCAATCAACTTGAGATCAAGGTGCACAGCATATGGGTAGTCAAGTGTGTCACTGTAAATCCCTGAAGTCAGCAAGTGTGACCGGCTTATGTCAAGCAACGAAGGCATGTTCCGCTTAGCTACTCTTCTGAGACATGTAGGACTTGATACACGAAAGATGTTTCATCAGAAGGCATTGTGATTGTTAGTTAGGAGACAATGATTACAAAAAGCTAGCCAAGCAAGACATATTTACATATAATTCTATGACTTCTATGAACCCACTTCATGAGCTATGCCGTCAATAAAGCTACGGTGCAATCACAACAAAGTTGACTGGCAAAACCAACCCAATCCAATCAAAGATCAAATGCATTACTTGGAACTACATGAGTCTGTATTTGTGTGTAGCACTAGGAGCAATGGTGCATGGGATTTAAACTTCAGCTAACGTACACCAATACTACTATGTGCAGCAAAAATTACAGTCTGCATCAGCGGATATAACTTCTAACCCCTTTTCGGGGTCCATTTATTCAGCCTCGAACCATAGCTCACAACTAGCTGATATAAATATTAAAAAATCTGATTGATAGGCATGCATCCGTAGTTCCAAGAACATCTAGAACAGAACATACAATTTCATACCACATCCCCCCCTGATTGACCTTCAAGTTGGGGAACAAACAAATATTTTTGCAACTATTACAGGCCTTCTGATATTGTCGATATTGGTTGCCTCGTCTGCCACCATACATGCACAGAATATCATACCAAACTTTGTTTTGGCTTCCTTTAGACTGGGCCTTTAAAGACATAGCTTGGGGGTCTACTCAGAGGCAGAAACACGTTTGAGAAGCACTGGTCTACACACTATACTATAGGACTAGGGGGTATAGTACGACAACAAGTAATTCCCTTTTGTTTGCCA
Source organism: Xenopus petersii (assembly GCA_038501925.1). Classification (NCBI taxonomy): domain Eukaryota; kingdom Metazoa; phylum Chordata; class Amphibia; order Anura; family Pipidae; genus Xenopus; species Xenopus petersii. The sequence goes on from CM076674.1 coordinate 17,255,819, forward strand.
ACTATTTTCAAACAGGACTATGTAGGGGAACATAGTAGCATAGTAAGTTTGGTTGAAAAAAAGACGCCCATCAAGCTCAACATTTTAAGTCTGTATATAACCTGCCTAACTGCCAGTTGATCCAGAGGAAGACAAAAAAAACCCATCTGAAGCCTCTCCAATTTGCCTCAGAGGGGGGAAAAATTCCTTCCTGACACCAAAATGGCAATTGGATCAACTTTTACTTTGAGCTATCTTCCATAACCCTGTATTCCGGAACATCCTTTCTCCTAATATATATTTAATGGGGAACTATCGCGAAAATGAAAATTTAATATAAGCTTCATCATACTGAAATAAGAAACTTTCTACATACAATCAATTAAAAATTCTGTACGGTTTCTGAAATAATCAAGTTCACTATTGCTCTCTTAGTATTATTTTCTCCTCATTCTGTCTTCATTCGGGAGTTGGGTGTCAGATATTCATTGACAGTTAATCCAAAATATCTTATAGGGGGCTCCTTTTGCCTAGAAGATGTATTAAACTCACCAGACATCATGTCTCTCTACATGCAGGATTTGTGCAAAAGGCAGTTATTTTGTTAGATTGTGTTTGTACTGGAATCCGTTATTTGAGTGAGCTCTAATAAATCTGCTAGGAAAGGAGCCCCCCTATAAGATATATTGGATCTAACTGTCAGTGAATATCTGACACCCAACTGCTGCATGAAGAGAGAATGAAGAGAAACAGATGCTGAGAGAGGGGTAGTGAACATAAACTTGATTATTTTAGAAATGATGCAGAATATTCAATTTACTTTTACTTTACTTTTATTTCAGTATGATACATTTTCATAATAGTTTCCCCTTAACAAGTCAAGCCAAAAATGTAGGCCATCCCAATAGTTCAGGTCACACTGGTCTATACAATATAACTATTAATTTGAGGGTGTGAGCAGGGCATGAATACAGCAATCAGACAGGGCTAAGGGATGGCCGTACAGTGAATAGTTTTGTTTGCTAACTGTGTGCAGACAGGAGGCTCATAAAAATGACAATTGAGAGCAAAACAAATAACTGTACAAGGCAGTAAGAAGTACATTTCTATTCTGCCAGGGGATATCATACAAACCATACAATTTACAGTCCTCCTGTGTCTGGCACTTACTGGGAATGATTTAACAAGGAAATCATCTCTGCTGGCCGGGCGGGTAGAAATCTTTATACGGGCAGCGCTTGCCGCTCCAGCAGTTTCTCCATTTATAGAAAAGCTGTGATGTACGGTCACGACAACAGGACAGATAATGTACTATTCAGTGCCTTTGACAACTATACCAGCAGCTATTCATATGTATAAATAGAACAAGCTACAACAATTAAAGGAGAACTAAAGCCTAACTAAAGAAGTAGCTAGAAATGTTGTACATGATGTTTTGTGCTTCTGTACCAGCCCAAGGCAACCACAGTCCTTTAGCAGTAAAGATCTGTGTCTGCAAAGATGCCCCAGTAGCTCACCATCTTCTTTTCTGCTGATTCCCTGCACATGCTCTGTGCAAAAAATTTTTTTTTAAACATATCAGTTAATAGTGCTGCTCCAGCATAATTCTGTACTGAAATCCATTTCTCAAGAGAGCAAACATATTTTTTTACATTTAATTTTGAAATCGGACATGGGGCTAGACATATTGTCAGTTTCCCAGCGGCCCCCTGCCATGTGACTTGTGTTCTGATAAACTTCAGTCACTCTTTACTTCTGCACTGCAAGTTGGAGTGATATCACCCCTCCCCCCCCCCAGCAGCCTAACAACAGAACAATGGGAAGGGAACCAGATAGCAGCTCCCTAACACAAGATAACAGCTGCCTGGCAGATATAAGAACAGCATTCAATAGCAAAATCCAGATCCCACTGCGGCACATTCAGTTACATTGAGTAGGAGAAACAACAGCCTGCCAGAAAGCAGTTCCATCCTAAAGTGCTGGCTCTTTCTGAAAGCACATGACCAGGCAAAATGACCTGAGATGCACCTACGCACCAATATTACAAATAAAAAAAAATACACTTGCTGGTCAGGAATGAAATTTTATATTGTAGAGTGAATTATTTGCAGTGTAATTTAGAAATAAAAATGACATCATAAAAATCATGATAGAATCCCTTTAAGTATCCTGTTCAGAAATGCCCAACTCATGCACCAGAATTTGTCTCATTGTACGTGGCTATTAGTGTGTGGAGATCCTGTTTATAAAAGGCTTTATTATTGGCTTGGACAGCCCCAATGAACATACCTTCCAAATGAAGCATGTCGCTGAAGAACACCTGGTCCAACTTCAAGGGCGAGGCCGACAGTATCACTGTAACCCAGGTTTGCATTTTTATATCTATAATCAGCAAGGCAGAATACAGAACTATTTATGACAGCTACACATGCTTAATTTTATAGTACTAAGGCAGAGAAAAATAGATTGGCACATATACTGTTGTACGCAACTCATAAGTGGAACTGGGATGTCAGTTACCAGTTTGTCCTACACTAAAATACAAGGCCTTATAGATCTACATTTTACTCAGGTTCTCTACTACAAGGAGGAATGTAGGAAATAAGGTGTTTTATTAAACCAAACAGGTGACATATCAGTCCTATCTGGTCCCTCAAGACTTGATAAAGGGCTGAGGTAGGACTAAAACACTGCCTTTTTGGGGGTTGTCATATATTAACCCATAGACAACCACCTTTCTCAGCCATTTATCAAGCTTTAGGGTCTGGGCACACAGGCAGATTCGGGGAGATTAGACGCCAGGCGACAAATCTCCTCTTCTTCGCGGCGACTAATCTCCCCGATCTGCCTTCCGCTGGCTAAAATGAAAATCGCCTGGGGGCAGGCACTCAGAGCGATTCGTTTTCTGAAGTCGCCGGAAGTTTACTCGGAAAACGAAGTGCTCCGAGTGCCTGCACCCAGTCGATTTTCATTTTAGCTGGCGGAAGGCAGGGGAAGGTAGATCGGGGAGATTAGTAGCCGCGAGGAAATTTGTCGCCTGACGACTAATCTCCCAGAATATGCCGTGTGCCCTGACCCTTAAAGGAGAAGGAACGTTGTATCCCAAGTGATCACCCCCAAGTGAATGTTTTTACTCACCCCGGGAAGAATGAAGAAGCCAGAAGAGGATTGATCCGTGGTGCTCACTGGAATAACCCCGGGCCGGTGCAGTTTTCTGCTGATAGGAGCACCGGCCCGGGGAGTCAGGTAAGTGAGATATGATTTTCCTTCTCCTTTAAGGGTAAGGATAGGACCAATACGTTGTCTGTTCTGCTGTTGGGATTGCTTTTATACTACTGCACAACCCCTAAGGCAATTTCAGAATTGTTTATAGCAAGGTATATTCTCTTTTGTAGCTGCAACAAAATGTAGGTGCCTAAACTCTTCCAATAAACCTTATCTTGGTGTGGGATGAGCCCAACATTTATACTGTAGAGCACAATTAAACAAGAGGCAGTTTTTACTCATGGCAATTTGCCTGAAACACAAGTAAAAGTTAATTTACCCTTTAAAGGCAAGTCTAAAATGTTAGGTGAAAGATCTCTGCCACTTATGTATGACACGCCATCTTTACATTATTAAAATAAGAGGTGTGCAATTTGTTTTTGCTGCTTGGTTCAAAAGCTTTAACAATGGACCCTTCGTTTGTTTTCAATAGCTGTAAGAGACCTCCAACAGAAATACTGATGATATTTCCCATTTAGTGAATGTGTCTGAGCCTCGCACGTGGCACACATACAGTAACATAAAAGTAATAAAAATACTGAATTATCCAAAGGGCATACCTTTGACATAAAAAGTGGCTGCATCGTACCAATATGTTCATACAGTGAATGGATATGACCCCGAAAAACAAAAGGCTTATTGGTCCTAGCTGTAAAAAAACAGAAACAAGATGTAGATTAGTCTTAACATGTATAAACATCAGGCATAAATATGATGGTATATGACCTACTGTAAATGTATATATCAAAGTCCGCAAAGATATCCATAACCATATAAAGAGGCCATGGATCTTCAAGAGGAATCCGAATATACTGGTAATTATATTTTGCAGCAGGAGGTCTGATTTGTGATTTTATTGTAGCGATGTATTGTGCGAAGGTGTGTGAATGAAAAATAAACCTTAGAATTCTGGGAGCTAAATATATTCCTTTGCTGGAGTGCCTATCAAGTACTGTATATCATTGTATTAACTGAAGAAGGGGATGAATTGGAGAATGGTCCTGAAACACTGGGTTGTTAAAGGGATACTGTCATGGGAAAATGAATTAGTTAATAGTGCTGCTCCAGCAGAATTCTGCACTGAAATCCATTTCTCAAAAGAGTAAATAGATTTTTTTACATTCAATTTTGAAATCTGACATGGGGCTAGACATATTGTCAATTTCCCAGCTGCCCCAAGTCATGTGACTTGTGCTCTGATAAACTTCAATCACTCTTTACTGCTGTACTGCAAATTGAAGTGATATCACCCCACTCCCTTTCCCCCCCCCAGCAGCCAAACAAAATAACAATGGGAAGGTACCCAGATAACAGCTCCCTAACACAAGATAACAGCTGCCTGGTAGATCTAAGAACAACACTCAATAGTAAAAACCCATGTCCCACTGAGACACATTCAGTTACATTGAGAAGGAAAAACAGCAGCCTGCCAGAAAGCATTTCTCTCCTAAAGTGCAGGCACAAGTCACATGACTTGGGGCAGCTGGGAAATTGACAAAATGTCTAGTCCCATGTCAGATTTCAAAAATGAATATAAAAAAATCTGTTTGCTCTTTTGAGAAATGGATTTCAGTGCAGAATTCTGCTGGAGTAACAATATTAACTGATGTGTTTTGAAAAAAAAACATGTTTTCCGCTGACAGGATCCCTTTAAGAACAGAATATTACATAGATGCCTGAATATTAAGAAAAAGAATTTTGTTGCTTGTGTCCAGTAGGACAGTATTTGGGTGGAAATTGTTTCATTGAAATATATGGGTTACAGCTTATATAAGGCATTTGGACTATACAGTGTTGAGTTCTTTGAATGCCAGTGACACTAAGGGGCAGATTTATTAAGGGTCGAATTGAAAATTCAAATTTTTAAATATTTTTTCATGGTCAAAACTCTCAAATTCGAATTGTGAATAATCTAAATTCAATTTGAATTTCGAGTTCTATCAAACCTTGACCCTTTAAAATTTTAAATTGGACTATTCACCACCTAAAACCTGCCGAGCACATGTATAAGTCAATGGGAGAGGTCCCATGACCAATTTGAAGATGTCACTAGCCTTCCTGTCATTCAAGTTTTTTTTTTTCAGAGAAAAAACTTGATTCGAGTTTAGTCAAATTCGAATCAAGTTTTTGGGTCGGTAATATTTAGATTTTTTTTTTATTAAATAACTCCCCAATTGAATTCCAAGTATATTCGAATTTATGAGAGTTAAAAAAAAAAATTCACATGAATTCGAAATTTGACCTTTGATAAACGTGCCTATATATGATCACAGTACGTGGACATCTGCGTGTCCATCTCATTTCAACATCAAGGGGCCCATTTACTAAGGGTCGAAGTGAATTCAAAGTGAATTTTCGAATTCAAAAACTTCGAATAGGCCAAAATTCGATTTGAACTGAAAAAAACTTTGAATATTCGACCATTTGAAAATCGAAGTACTGTCTCTTTAAAAAAATTCGACACCTCGCCACTTTAAATCAGCCGAATTGCTATGTTAGCCTATGGGGACCTCCTAGAACCTATAGCCAGTATTTGGCTACGTTTTTAGAAGTCGTTTTTTTTTTTTTTTTTTTTGAAAATCGTTCGATCGATCGATTAAAACGATCGAAAACGGCTAAATTCACTCAAAAAAAACCCAAAAAACTTTGACTATTGAATTTCTACAATTCAATGGTCGAATTTCGGAGTTTTACCACTCCGAAATTCGACCGTTAGTAAATGTGCCTCCAAGGGTATCACTACTAGGCCAGAGGTTGGACCATTGTTGTTGGGATTTGCTGCCATTCATACATAATAGAAAGGTCACTGGTGTTGGGGGATCAGGCCTGGCTCACCTCAGCTTTCCAATTCATCCCACAGATTATATCATGTCTGCAAAACCATTCTGTAACAACCTTGCTATGTACAAACGGACATTATTGTGCTTAAAAATGAAAGGGCCTTCCCCAAACTGGAGTATGATAAGATATAGTGGACCCTTAGTCTGAGGCTTGAACTATAATTCAAATAATAAGGGTACACACAGATATGGGACCCATTATACAGAATGCTCAGGCCTTGGGGCTTTCCAGATAAGGGATCTTACTGTAATTTAGATCTTCATACCTACTAGAAAATCATATAAACATAAAATAAAATAAACCAATAGGCTGGCTTTGCTTCCAATAAGGATTAATTATATCTTAGTTGGGATCAAGTACAAGCTACTGTTTTATTATTACAGAGAAAAAAGAAATCGCTTTAAAAAATCTGGATAAAATGGAATCTATGGGAGACGCACCAGAATTTACACCAGAAACAGTAAGGAAAACATTGATTCTTGATTGTTACATTGACTTCCATTGCCTATAAAGTGGCATCAATGTAATTATTTACAGAATTGAGTGAAAATGAATTCATGCTGGGTGCAGTACTCATTTCTGTACTGTGCCAAAAAGGAAGATCTAGAACTAGAAATTGATGGCAATGCTGAGCTCTATACACAACTAAACTAGCCAGGGGTAAAAGATCAGGAATTCACTGGTCACCGGTGTAAACAAATTGCCCTCATTCCCCCAGTGTTTAACATTTCATTCTCCTATAGGGCTCAACTCATTGGGAGATTTCCAGGGGCAGATTTATTAAGGGTCGAACTGTAAATTTAAATTCAAATTCAAGATTTTTTTTGTGTCCAAATTCACACATTTAAATTTGAACCTCCCAATTCAAAGGTGAGATTTATCACTCCTCGGCCATGGAAACAGTTCTAATTCGAATATTCGCCACCTAAAACCTGCCGAGTTCACTTACAATGACAGAGGTCCGTTGATCAATTTGAATTGTTAATTGCCTTCCTGAGAAGGCAAATTCGATTCGAATTTTCGGGTCGGGACTATTCGATTGAATATTAGACATTCTAATTTTTTCTTAAATAACCTCCCATTCGAGTTGTGAGTGAGTAAAAAAAAAATCACATAAATTGCAAATACGACCTTTGATAAATCTGCCTATTTCATTGGAAAACAAAAGTCGGTCAGACACCATCGTTGTGGCTTTGCATCTGACAGAAAAATTGTGTTGCATCAAAATTTCCATGCAATTTACACATGAGATTTTTGTATCAGTCCCATATTTGAACCCATGCGATTTGCAATCTTTTCATCCAAAACCATCCGGAATTTAGCCCGTAAAGGGATCAACGCAAAAACGTATTTTTGCCTACTGAAAGAAAACATAACTTTAATTTTTCTTTTTTTAAAGTTATTTTTTAAGTTATTTGTATATGTATTACTATTGAAAGCAGTGTCTGTCCCTTTCTATTCTCTGCCCTGGTGATACAATATAAGACAAGGCAGCTGTTTAACAGAACTGACTAACGGGCCAAGACTTTAGCAACTTTAGTGAAAAGCAGGATTTAAGCAGATGCTGATTTCAAGAACAATTGTTTTTACAAATAACTTTAAAAGCACTGGAATTTTTTTTTATAAAAGTATATTGGAGAGTTGTTTACGGTAAAACCCCCATTTTATGTTTTTCAGGGGATCAGAAAAAAAGGTGTAAAATCCCGGAAAATGTAAAATCAGGGAAATGTATTATGCATAATATATACGTGGGACCACAAACAACAATGTAAAATAAGAGAAAACTTAAAATCAGGGGATGTAAAATGGGGGTTCTACTGTATGTTTTCTTGTATTAGGCATTTTTTTTTTATTATGGGGTTGACTTGCTCTTTAATTTGGCATTAAACGACCTATTAACCTATATAAATACATAGATCAGATCTTTGTTACAGATGATGTTATGGCAACGGATGACACTAGATTAAACATCTGGACAACAACACAGATTTTTAAAAATGCCAAATTTCAATCTAGATTTTAAGTTCCAGACCCACTTGGAGAATCAGGCTTTAGCCAGGATCCCACGAAGCTCATAACAAGGTTAAAAATAAAGGAAACCAGTGGTTTCAGTCATTCAGCCATAGTTCCAACAGCTGTTATGTTTTTGCCACACATTTCAATCTAAATGACCTGTCTGAGTCTCTCCCTGCTCACTCATAGCTCTGGGCTCAGATTACAGCAGGCAGGGGGAGATGAGCAAACTGAGCATGCTCAAGCCCGTGCCCTGGAGGTTTATGCTGAAAACAGGAAGTCTGATACAGAAGCCCATGTGTACACAATATAAGTGGTGTGGTGTTTCTTTTGACAGAGCAACATTACTTTGTGGGTTTACTGGTGTATTTATATAGACCTTTCTGATAAATCTTACGTAGTTTTAAACTTTCCTTCTCCTTTAATATCACAATAGCCTATGATATGGTCTGTCCATGAAATCATCTCTTAAAGGCATTAACAGAATCAACATCACCCGGCAGTGCATTCCACAACCTCACTGTCCTGACTGTGAAGAACCCCCTACGTTGCTTCAAATGAAAGTTCTTTTCTTCTAGTCTAAAGGGGAGGCCTCTGGTACGGTGATCCACTTTATGGGTAAAAAGGTCCCCTGCTATTTGTCTATAATGTCCTCTAATGTACTTGTAAAGTGGAATCATGTCCCCTCTCAAGTGCCTTTTTTCCCCCAGAGAAAAACCAGAACCTTGTCAGCCTCCCCTCATAATTTCAATCTTCCATCCCCTTAACCAGTTTAGTTGCACAATTAGAAATGAGATTCAACCCAAGCCTCACAGTAACTTCTCTGCAGGTTGAGTCCTCACTGTACTTTCTGCAAGTGCAATGGAATCTGTGTCTTCAATTATGAAAAAGCCAAAGGAATAAATTTGAGGCCTATTTCCGAAACCACAGCAATGCATGTGGACAATACCCTTCTTTAAAAAAAAATCCATAACACCCAACTTACAATGTTCATAAAACTATTTGGGGGTCCAAATTTATAAAGACCTGGGGAAATTCTTAGATTTAAAACTAAAGATGACCATATATGTAAAGATCCGCTCATCCCTCCCCGATATGCCCACATTGAGGTGGGCGATATCGGGCTGATCCAATTGTGGGCCCTAGGACCCAACGATTGGATCATAATGCATCCGATATGGGCGATCGGATTGCGGAACTGCATAAATGCACAGATGTGGCCGCAATCGGACAGGATTTTTGTAACTTGCCCGATCGAGCCAGACATCGATTGGGGAAGCCCGTAGGATGGCCCCACACACGGGCCAATAAGCTGCCGACTCAGCCTGTCGGCAGCTTTTATGGGTGCCTTAAGTGGCGTCTGTGTTTGCAAGTATGCATAATCTGATGCCAGCAGGTTGCCATTTTTAAAAGGGATGCCCTAAAATGTCTGACAAAGTCTGATCCCTTTAAATAAACGATCTCATGGGATTATACGCTTACAAAAGTCCTGCTGAAAAGGGGGCATTCCTTTCCCATTTTTCATCAGCACCAGCACTTTCCCTTTCCATTGTACTCCCAGCCCCTGCAAAATAATTGCAACAAGTTCATTGGTTTAAATCAGGATCAGTTTATTGGTTTGGTTTACACTTACTATCTGTAACTGAAGAAGTACTGTTTGGTTACAATATGTAAAATCTTGAAACGGTGTAAATCAGCTAATGTCTCCATGTAACTGTCACCGGGTTTTATTTGTTGTTAAACTGTTCACTGCAATTTGCAAAAAAAAAAAAAAAAAACTAAATATTAAAAATATATATGTATGTGAATATTTTATACATATATATGTATAATACACAAGTCATGAATTATATCCTTATAATACACAAAATCCATGAATATCATGTAAATTATATCCCTATAAACGGTGAGTTCTGATGTCATCAGTTATAAACGGTGAGTTCTGATGTCATTTCTGTCACATGACTCATTGAAATTTGTGTATTATAATAAATAAAGTACCCCCAGTTGTAAAATATGAGGATATTAGAAGTTACCTCGGAGTTCCATGACCTGTATAAAAACACTTGGCCTTCGGCCTCGTGTTTTTATATGGTTATGAAACTCCTCGGTAACTTATAATATCCCTATATTTTACAAAAGGGGGTACTTTATTCACTATATAATAACACAAGAGCCATGAATATCCTGTAAATTATATCCTTATAAACGGTGCTTAGTAATGTCATCGGTTATAATCGAAACTTAGTGATGTCATTTGTCACATGACTCAATGAAACTTGTGTATTATAATAATAATTATATAATCCTTATATTTTGCAAGAGGGAGTACTTTATTCACTATATAAATGGTGCGTAATGTCATCATTATAATTGATGCTTAGTGATGTAATTTGGACATGACTTAGACATGACTTACGGAAACTTGTGTAATACAAAAAAAAAAAAAAGAAGGGCATTTAGGGGTTATTTATCAAAGGTCACATTTTACAGTTTTATATACCACAAATCGAATGGTTTCTAAATTTAAAACAAACTTGAATGGGTATAACGCGAATCAGCAAGTTCGGGGTTTTAACGACCTGAAAACTCGAAAAAATTTTCAGGAGAAAAAAACTCGAAATCATTTGAATTGATCGACTTATCAGGCAAAATCCTCCGGAAAAAACTGAAACATCATGAAGGCTATTAACTTCTACATGTCCTCAACAGGTTTTAGATGGTGTATTTTCAGATTCAAGCTATTTCCAGGGTCGGTATAATAAATCTCGAAAATATTTATTTATTTTTTTAGCAAGAAAAAGTGAATTTTGACCAAAAAAAGAACCTTGAAAGCTCGGATTTTCATGGAAAACACAACTCGATCCTTAATAAATCTGCCCCTCTTCACAGTCCCAAAACATGCATAAAAGAACTTAACCTACAGTCACAGAAATAAAAAAAATAAGGCACAGGTATGGCATTATCCAAACAACAGGAAAAACCATCTCCCATGGGCTCCATTTTAAGTGAATAATTCTAATTTTTAAAAATGATTTCCCTTTTCACTGTAATAAAACCGCACCATGTACTTGATCATAACGAAGTTTCACAAATCTACATCTGCGGCAAAACAATCCTATTGGGTTTATTTAATGTTTTAGCAGATTTTCAGGGCAATGTAATAAAAGTTTCAAAGAGCAAAACTTTTCCCACCAATAAGACTAAAAATCCACATCTCGCAATGTAATATTGTTCCTTAAACTGTTATTGCATTGCGAATTTTAATTGCGCACTCATAAGAAGTGCTTGAAGGTGTCGTAATCTTTTGGAGCAAACATAACGACTTTTTCAGTAAGAAGTTTTAATTACATTGACTGCGCATTAGCGCAAACTATAAAATTCGCAAACGGTCTTTCACTGTCGCAAGTGGTCGCTAAACAGTTTCCGGGCTCACAAAAGCTATATTAAATTCGCACAAAGCAAAATTTGTTCGCACAAAGGCATATTCGCATTGCGAATAGTTTTTCCGTTATCGATTTTTATTACATTCCCCCGTAAAAGTATTGTGATCCATATTATAGGAAGATTTCTTATCTGGAAACCCCAGGTTCCAAGCATTCTGTATAATAGATCTTGTACTTGAAGTATGAAGGGGCCATTCCTACATAAAGGCGGATGTGGAACATAAGTGTTTGGAGCAGTAAGTAGGGAGTCCACTTAAAATTTTGCACCGGGGCTTGAGGCCCTGTCTGCCTGCTCTTTCCCTGTAAGTGTGTGTAGATATGATAAAAGTTCAATTATGAAATAACACTAAGGGGGTTATTTATCAAAATCTGAAAATATTTAATTATTTTCTGAAATAAACTCCGACCAAATCTGCACGGGTTATTTCCCCTTATTTATCAATGAATTTCCCCAGAAAATTTCATGTGCAGGGAAAAAACTCTAAAGAATTGTGAAAAATTCGAATCTTTTTTGGATTTTTGCCCAAAAACCATGAAATATTCACATTATTGCATGGAACCCAGCGCAGATCAGGATATCTTCATGACCTCTCCAATTGACTTATATACAACCTCGGCAGGTCTGAGATGCCGGATTTTCCGATTCAGACTTTTACCATCCTCAGGGTATAATTAATCCTGAAAAATTTGATTTTTTTTTTTTTTTTTTTTTACTACTAAAAATTCGGATTTTATAGTAAAAAAAAAAAAAAACTCAAATTTTTTCAAGTTTTTGGCATTTGGACTTTAATAAATAACCCCCTAAACATGCAATTAAATGTATCTGAACTTACCAAAACACCGGCATTTTTCATTGCCAGTGGCAGCCCGAGTAGCCCTGTTCCAATGTTGCCTTTTAAAAGATGTATAAGTGTTTGAAAGAACCTGAAAAAGAAAATGCACCAATGTAAAATGTCACATTTACCTTTATACAGGAGAATCGTACTATGAGTAACGTAGGTCTTGTTTGTTTTAGTTTGCAGAAATGTATTGTATTTCTGTAACTTTCTGCTTTGCAGGAGGTGCTTAAGGGCAAACTAAACCCTAAAAATTAATGTGGCTAAAATTGCCATATTTTATACACTGAACTTACTGCACGAGCTTGTCAATAGCAGCAATGATCCAGGACTTCAAACTTGTCACAGGGGGTCACCATCTTGGAAAGTGTCTGTGACACTCACATGCTCAGTGGGCTCTGAGCAGCTTTTGAGAAGCTAAGCTTAGGGCTCGTCACTAATTATCCAGCAGAAAATGAGCTTCCCCTGTAATATAAGCTGATGCTACAGGTTTGCTGATTATTAAATTCTGATGCTAATTGCACTGGTTTCTGTGCTGCCATGTAGTAATTATGTGTATTAATTACTAATCAGCCTTATATTGTGACATTTCTATTCTATGTGTACTGTATATTGTGAGTGGGTCCCTAAGCTCAGTAAGTGACAGCAGCACAGAGCATGTGCAGTGAATCAGCAGAAAAGAAGATGGGGAGCTATTGGGGCATCTTTGGAGACACAGATCTTTACTGCTATAGGGCTGTGGTTGCCTTGGGCTGGTACAGAAGCACAAAACATAACGTACAACATTTCTAGCTACTTCTTTAGTTAAGCTTTAGTTCTCATTTAAGTTTCGGACATCTGTACAAGTCCAATGCCAACACAACTCTTTATCAAGAGTTCCTCCATAGTTATCCTCCAAATATACCCCAATAACTACCCCTTTTCTTGCTTCTGATTTACAGCACATGCTCTGGGCTGCTGTCACTTACCAGAGCTTGGGATTGACTCACAATATACAGTATACTACATAAATAAGAAAATAATTGAGGTTCACTTAGGCAGATTAAAGCTACAGATATCAGTCCTTTAGACCGATTTGGCAGCTTATCTGCCGGTGTAGGGGGCTTCTGATGGGTCCCCCTGATCAATATCAGACCAAAAACATATTGATCGGCAGGTTTGATTTTGTTTTTTTTTTGTCGTTTGAGGACTGTATTGGCTAGTTAATGTGGTCCTCTTCCTGTCTGTGCCCTTCATTGTAATCCAATAGTTTGGCCCTGCCTTTGGTGGGCATCGGGTTAGGATCTGCGCCTTTCGCAACCTTGCCAAACGAGCGGATCTAATCATGTATGGCCACCTTAAGACTGGCCGAAAGGTGGCAACCCTACATGGAGACATCATTAGTCAGGACTACTAAGGAATAGCTAGACCCTGTAATTCTCTACCTATATTGAGCAGCTTTGGCTCCACTGAGGAGTGATAGAAGGATTAGATCCCAAGGTCATTGTTGCCTAGTCAGGGAACCAGAGACCAGCCAATAAGGACTTAGATAGATCCCCCCGGGTTTCCCATAAGAAGTGTCCCCAGAGGAAAAAGGAAAAACTCTGCGTAGACTCATTGTTCATCATCGTTTGTACGGATTATCACTCCATGCTTGCCTTCTGTATCGTTGTGTTACTCTCCCATGTGGATATGTTCTGATAAATCTGTTCAGTTATTGTTCAAAAACCACTGGTTGCCCAATTATTGTGCAGCAAAATAAAGAAAGGGTGCTGCAGAACATCAATGTAAATTGCTCACCGAGTAAGTGGTCTAGGTGCACCAGCCCCAGACCCTCAAAAAAAAGAAAAAACGTTCTTAAAGGGACAGTATCCCAATTGTTATAGTATATCTCTATTGGATTTGTTGTACATTTTGACTTGGTTCCTTTAAGACAGGTATGGGATACTGTCCCTTTAAAAATTGTTTTCTTTCTTTTTTTTCTAATTGTTTTTGATTGGTTTGTTTTTTGTATAAAAGCTAATTTCCTGTGGGTGAGATCTCAGCCCATGATTAAAGGACCAGTAACATCAAAAATTTTTACAAAGAAATTCGTTAGAATAAAACGAAAAAATTTAAAATATCAAAGCCTTTATTAAGAAATGACTTACAGAAACTCCACCTCTCCTCTTCAGAAAAGGGCGACCATCCATCCTGCTCGATTTCACCTCCTGGCTATTCACAGACAGCGTGTCCTCTGCCCAGATCTCCTTCATCGTCCCCCCAGGAGCAGCAGTAGGAAGGTGACGTCGGTGGGCTCCCCATTGAAGTGAACCAGCTGGGCAATCGCGCTTGGGACTGAGCCTGATTATACAGAGCTGGGCAGATATCGGCGCTGGGGAGACCGGACACATTGTGTGACCCAACCCAGCCTTCTCCTGCCTCATTCCCTGTCTCTCTCATCCCATTCACCGGCCGCTTCTCCTCCATTCACGGAGGCTTTCCAGTCTGCACTAACTTACATCCAACCCTGAGCTGGCGACCCCAGCAGGACGGGCTTCTCTTGGTGAGATTAGATCTGATGTTGCAGTCATTGCTGTCCAGTCTCCCCAGTACATACCGGTGGGATTGGGAGACAGGCTCTTCTCATCGCCTCTGCTGCTCCGGCTCCGGCCCTGCTGATTCTGGGGGAACGATGATGAGGAGGTCATTGGAAGCATTCGCCATCCAGCCTCGTCCTTCCTCCAAAAAATCCGCAGGACCCGGAGCCCAAGTACCCTGCGCTGCACTATTCCTCCCCTCACACCTCACATTAAACCTGGCTCGTTGGCAGGAGAGGGAGAGACAGGCAGGAGGCAGCAGCCCACAGCTACAAACCACGGCACATTTGAAGACTCAGGAGAAGCCTGTGCCATCCTTCCTTGCCAGCCCGGCTGCACCTCTAATTTGGGGGGTCTCAGGCACTCAGTGCCCCGTTTCTCTCCCCATTAGCCGCAGCCCCCAGTCATGATGATGATGTCTCTGAGCAGCAAACAGCCCTTCAGCATGGCTCACAGCAGTATGCCAGACGCGGAGCCCAAGTACCCTGCACTGCACTCTTCCTCCCCCCTTTTCTGAAGAGGAGCGGAAGTGGAGTTTTTGTAAGTCATTTCCTAACAAAGGCTTTGATATTTTAAATTTTAATTTGTCTTGGTGTTCTTTTTTCCTTCTATTCTAACGAATGTTTTTGTAAAAAATTTTTGATGTTACTGGTCCTTTAAAGGAAAACTATACCCCCCAAACAATGTAGGTCTCTATAAAAAAGATATTGCTTAAAACAGCTCATATGTAAAATCCTGCTTCATGTAAATAAACCATTTTCATAATAATATACTTTTCTAGTAGTATGTGCCATTGGGTAATCATAAATAGAAAATTTCCATTTTAAAAAATAAGGGCCGCCCCATGGGATCGTAGGATTCACTGTACTGTATGTTAGGTCACATGAGCCAATTAACAGACAGAGTTGTGTCTTTTCCACACTTCTTCCTGTTACAGTTAGAGCTGCAGTATTTCTGGTCAGGTGATCTCTGCGGCAGCACACAGACCATCATGAAATGGTGGTTCAAGGCAAGAGATGTAAAAGGGCAATATTTACTTAAATATATATTCCAGTTTGGTAAGATTCTTTAATATGACACTTAATATGATATGAACTATCTGTTGCTCAAGTGTTCATTTTGGGGGTATAGTTTTCCTTTAAGTACCCTTAGGTTACCAAAAGCGTAGGGCCTATGGCGAGTTAATAATATTTTTAAATTTGACTAATAAATACAGTTTTATACTTTATTTGTTTGTCCCTGTGGATTCCTTTGAGTGCCAGACAGCCCTGTTTTTCTTGTTGCATAAACTGGTTTGCCCAATTATTGTGCAAGACACCCATTTACAGTTGCATAACACCTTGCCTCCACACCTCTGCGAGGGCTCTACGCCTGGGAATTAAAGTCTCATCTGGAGCACAGTTACGGGTGTAGTTCATAGTAGAGCAACGGTGACATTCAGTTTACTATAGGCTTACATATTACATGAGAGCAAGTAGGGAATATACATACGTAAGGCCGTCCTTGTTGTCCAAATCTGGATGTCTTTGCAAATACTGGTGCTCATCACAGATCCCATCAGAATCATCTTCATTTTCAATCAGAGGTTTCATCACTTCCTCATCTACACAAGAATCACAAGGAGGATCATTGGAATACTGATGCTACCGAATAATGTCGATTCATGTCCAATTCCACCCCAGAGAATGGATACCCCATTATGGTAACTTTTAGTATGTTATAGAATGGCCGATTCTAAGCAACTTTTCAACCAATCTTCATTTTTTATTGTTTTTCAATTATTTGCCTTCTTCTTTTTGACTCTTCCCATCTCATAAATAGGGGACACTGACTAAAAAAAACACAAAACTTTCCATAAGGCTACAGAATTATTCTTATTGTGACTTTTTATTACTAATATTACTATTCAGACCCTCCCCTAATTATATTCCAGTCTCCTATTCACATCCTTGCATGGTTGCTAGGGTAATTTGGACCACAGCAACCAGATTGCTGACACTGCAAACTGGAGAGCTGCTGAACAAAAAGCTAAACAACTCAAAAACCACAAATAATAAAAAATGAAAACAAATTGCAAATGGTCTCAGAATACAACTCTCTACTAAAAGTTAACTTAAACTTTAACTTTGAGTATGTTATAGAATGGCTCATTCTAAGCAACTTTTCATTTGGTCTTCGTTATTTAATTTCTATCGTTTTTTTGGCTTGGTCTACTGACTCTTTCAAGCTTTCAAATGGGGATCACTGACTCACATCTAGAAACAAATGCTCTGTAAGGCTCTCTACATCATACTAAAAGTTAACTCTTTAAAGGCATTGGCGGCTAGAAGAGCAAGCACTAAAAGATGAGCAGCCAAAGCAGAGGGACAAGGATTTCTCGCTACAGCTCCTCCATTTCTAACACTTCTTCTCGCTCTATAGACATACCTTTCTTGTTGTCGGATTTGAGATATCGTTGCAAGTGTTTCTTCTCGCCATATGTCCCTTCAAAGCGATCGTCACTTTCAATCAAAGGTCTCATCACTTCCATATCTACACAGAAATCACAGGGAGGATCATTTGCACAATGAAGTAAACGGACTTATAGATCTGCCCGTCGGCATTAGATCTCCATTTGTCACCTCAATACAAATGAGGACTCTGCAGAGCAACAGCAATTAGTGCGGCCCAGGATAGGATTTTTAGGGGGTTGTTTATCAAAGGTCGAATTTTAGAGCTTTTTAGACCTCAATTGAACTCACAACTGAAATGGTTTCTAATAGGGATTCACCGAATCCACTATTTGGCTGACTCGTTCGTGAAAGATTTGGCCGAATACCAAACCAAATCTGCATATGCAAATAAGGGGGCGTGAAAGGAAAAAGTGCGTGAAAAAGTTTTACTTCTTTGTTTTGTGACAAAAAATCAAGTTTTTTTTTTCCCTTGCCGATCCCTAGTTTACATATGCAAATTAGGTTTTTGTTCAGCCAGGCACAGGCTGAATTTGAATCCTGCTGAAAAAGGCAAAATCCTGGCTGAATCCCAAACCGAATCCTGGATTCAATGCATCCCTAGTTTCAAATTAAAGAAAAAAACTAGATTGGAAAAAACTTGCATCAGTAAGTTCAGGGTTAACAACACGAAAACTATAATTGATCGAGTTTTCCAGCAAAACCCTCCAAAAACAACTCGAACATAATGAAGGCTATTAACATCTTCAAATGGTTCAAGGGACCTCTGCAACTGACCCCTACTTTTTTTTTAACCCCCCAAAAAAAAAACTTTTTAACCTCGAAAAAACAAAGGTGGTTCACCTTTAAATAAACTTTTAGTATTTCATAGAATGGCCAATTGTAAGCTTCGATTAGTTTTCATTATTTATTTTTTATAGTTTTATAATTATTTGCCTTTTTCTTCTGACTCTTTCCAGCTTTCAAATGGGCGTCGCTGACCCCATCTAAAAAACAAAAGTTCTGTAAGGCTACACATGTATTGTTACTTTTTATTACTCATCTTTCTATTCAGATCTCTCCTATTCATATTTTAGTCTCTTATTCAAATCAATGTATGTTTGCTAGGGTCATTTCAACACTAGCTACCAGATTGTTTATATTGCAAATTTAAGATTTTGCTGAATAAAAAAATGAAATAACTCAAAAACCTTAATTTATAAAAAATGAAAACCAATTGCAAATTGTCTCAGAATATCACTCTCTACATCATACTTGGGGGGCCCATTTACTTAGCTCGAGTGAAGGAATAGAGGAAAAAAAGCCTAACAACAGAACAATGGGAAGGTAACCAAATAACAGCTCCCTGACACAAGATAACAGCTGCCTGGTAGATCTAAGAACAACACTCAATAGTAAAATCCAGGTCCCACTGAGACACATTCAGTTACATTGAGTAGGAGAAACAACAGCCTGTCAGAAAGCAGTTCCATCCTAAAGTGCTGGCTCTTTCTGAAAGCACATGACCAGGCAAAATGACTTGAGATGCAGCTACACACCAATATTAAAACTAAAAAAAAAAAATACACTTGCTGGTTCAGGAATGACATTTTATATTGTAGAGTGAATTATTTACAGTTATGTTTACATTATTTGCAGTGTAAACAGTGTAATTTAGAAATAAAAACAACACCATAAAAATCATGACAGAATCCCTTCAAGGTATGAAGATCCAAGTTACAGAAATATCCCTATTCTAGAAAACCCCAGGTCCCGAGTATTCCCAAATACAGGTCCCATACCTATAACTTGTACTTGATCCCAACTAAGATATAATTAATCCTTACTGGAAGCAAAACCAGCCTATTGGGTTTATTTAATGTTTACATGATTTTCTAGTAGAATTAAGGAATGAAGGTCCAAATTACTGAAAGATCTCTTATCTGGAAAACCCCAGACCTGCGCATTCTGGATAACAGATCCCGTACCTGTATATGTATATCTAGAAAGCTCCAAATTACAGAAAGGCAGTCTCCCATAGACTCCATTTTATCCAAATAATCCAAGTATTTAGAGACAATAACACAGCATAATAAATCAGAGGCTAAAGCAATGTTTGAGCTGATATCACTATTTGATATGAACTTAAAATCCAAATTATGGAAAGATTCCTTATCTGGAAAACCCCAGGTTCCGAGCATTCTGGATAACAGGTCCTGTACCTGTATATGGGATACAGCATAATAAATCAGAGTCTAAGGCAATGTTTGAGCTGATCTCACTATTTGATATCAACTTAAAATCAAAATTACGGAAAGATTCCTTATCTGGAAAACCCCAGGTTCCGAGCATTCTGGATAACAGGTCCTGTACCTGTAAATGGGATCCATTATCCAGAAAGCTCCAAACTACAGAAAGACCATCTCCCGTAGACTCCATTTTATCCAAATAATCCAAGTAATTTGAGACAATAATATAACATAATAAATCAGAGGCTAAGGCAATGTTTGAGTTATCACTATTTGATATGAATTTAAAATCCAAATTACGGAAAGATTACTTATCTGGAAAACCCCAGGTCCCGAGCATTCTGGATAACAGGTCCCATACCTGTACTTGATCCCAACTAAGATATAATTAATCCTTATTGGAAGCAAAACCAGCCTATTGGGTTTATTTAATGCTTACATGATTTTCTAATAGACTTTAGGTACGAAGGTCCAAATTACTGAAAGATCCCTTATCTGGAAAACCCCAGACCCGAGCATTCTGGATAACAGGTCCCGTAACTGTAAATGGGATCCATTATCAAGAAAGCTCCAAATTACAGAAAGACCATCTCCCATAGACTGTATTTTATCCAAATAGGCTAAGGCAATGTTTGAGTTGATATCACTATATGATATCAACTTAAAATCCAAATTACGGAAAAATTCCTTATCTGGAAAACCCCAGGTACCGAGCATTCTGGATAACAGGTCCCATACCTGTACACAGATTCAAACATGCAACACCGTAGTGAAGAGCACAGAGCTGAAGAAGAGGAGAAATGAGCTGCTGCCACGCTAGGAAACTTACAAAAGAAATTGAGAGAGAAGAGAAAGTTAGCGACACTCCTTAGTGTAAGGGTTACCCTTCTGGATCCCTCTGGCAGAATATATGGGTTCTTCACTGTCACTGGGTGCCGCTGCTGAAGTAAAGCTGCACTAACACAATCATGAGGTGGGTGGTTGTTCAGTAGAATATGAAGAGGAACGAGGACACTGCAGGTGCCACTGTGGCAGTTGTGTACGTTGATTATTTCAGCACTTGTGTAATGTGTACACTCAGCCCAGTACTACTGCACCTTCATGGGGACGCTTTTGTGTCAACAACAAGAACACAATGTAATGCAGTTCCGGCACACAACAGCCCATATACAAAGTAAGTAATGACAAGGGCATCATGGAAAAAGTACAGTTATTTAGCCAGCTGTGCGATTCTAATCCTGCGGGTACTTGGGGCACAGTATCACAATCATACACAAAATTAACCCATAGACATAAGTGTGTAAAATATTGTGTATATTTCACCAGTGTTAGACTGGTGAAAATAAGGCTCCATAGAAAGTGTGTGTTGTTGCAGCAAGCATGGCTGTATTTGTATAGCAGCTTAGGAAAAGCAGGATACTGGGTCCCTGGAGTGAATTGAGGAGAGCAGGGTGGGCTTCCATTCTTTGCTCAAGTAAGGGTTTTGCAGGTGCCTGCGTAGAGGTAGTTCGCTAATTAAGTTGTAGTTAAAGGGTGTTGTTCACTTTCAAACAACTAGTTGTTTTCAGATAGATCACCAGAAATAAAGACTTTTTCCAATTACTTTCTATTTTCTATGTGTCACAGGTTTTCTAATATTGAAGTGTCATTTTTCACCTTCTAAAGCAGCTCTGAGGGGGGGGGGGTCACCGACCCTGTAAACTGTTCTAAATTGATACATTTAGTTGATCCATTTCTTATCTTTGTCCCTGCTGAGCAGAATCTCTGGGTTTCATTACAGGCAGCTGTTAGACTTGATACAATAGTTACTGATACTCCAGAGATGCTGCTGAGAAATGGATCAACTAAATGTTGCAAAATTGTAACAGTTCAGAATCTGCTCCTCAATTAATGGACTGTCAGACTGAAATACTAGAGACATGGACATTCAACATTATACTTAGATTTTGGAAAAACAGTAAAAAATAAACAATGGAAAGTATTTGAAAAGAGTCTTTATTTCTGGGGAACAATCTGCAAACTGAAAAAAGTTTTGGAAGGTGAACCACCCCTTTAAAGGAACAGTTCAGTGTGAAAATAAAAACTGGATAAATACATTTAAAAAGATGTATCTAATATAGTTAGTTAGCCACAAATGTAATGTATAAAGGCTGGAGTGACTGGAAGTGTAACATAATAGCCAGAACACTACTTCCTGCTTTTCAGCTCTCTAACTCTGAGTTAGTCAGTGACTATAAGGGGGGCCACATGGGACATTTCTGTTCAGTGAGTTTGCAATTGATCCTCAGCATTCAGCTCAGATTCAAAGCAACAGTTATGATCCATGTGCCCACCTTCACGTCTCTGATTGGTTACTGCCTGGTAACCAATCAGTGGAAAGCAAGAGAGCTGAAAAGCAGTAGTGTTCTGGCTATTATGTTACACATCCAGTCACACCAGCCTTTATACATTACATTTTTGGCTAACGAACTATATTAGAAACATTATTTATCTATTTACCTGTTTTTATTTTTATACTAAACAGTTCCTTTAAAAGGAGTTGTGAGCTACACCTCAATGCTTTCCCATGGAAGTGGAGGAGGGTGAGGGGCCATGAGAACCTCCTTCAGTGGAGGAAGGAGATGTGTGTAGCTGGGAAAGAGAGTGTGATGCCCCCTGAATTAAAGAGGAATTCAACCTGTAACTAAAACAAACCCCTATCCCAATACCCTACATGGACCCCCTCCCTCCCCCCCAGACTAGCTGCCCCCCGGGCAAATGCCCCTGACTTTTTACTTACCCCTCGGTGCAGATTCAGGGATCGCAGTTCACGGCAGCCATCTTCCAGGTCTTTGATAATCTGAGACGGAGACCGGTGAAGCAGCGCATGCGCAGTTGAAGCATGCGCCGAAATGGACGGCAATTACCGAAGCACCAGAAGTGAAGACTCGGAAGATATCTGTGGTGAACTGCGAACCCTGAATCTGCACCGAGGGGTAAGTAAAAAGTTAAGGGCATTTGCCCGGGGCTGGGAGGGAAGGGGGTCTACATAGGTAGGGGGGTAGGATTTTTTTTTTTGTTACGGGTTGAATTCTCCTTTAAAGAGTTGGAGATAGCTCCAAAAGGACTGGAGAGAGGAAGAGAGAAACCCATCCTGGGAGACAAGAGTGTCTAGAGTGAGTCCCAGAGAGGATTCTGGGAGTTGGGTACGTCCACACCTATGAGTGTTGGAGAAACGTGAGTTTGTGTGAACACCAATGAGGGTGTTATAGTGGGACTGCTATTCCCTATGTTGAAGCAAGTGTACTAAATCACTGTTTTGTGCTAAATAAAAGCCAGCCAAGCGGCATTTGAGCTCTTAGGGGGTTATTTACTAAACTCCGAATGCAAAATGCACGAAACATATGTGATTTTTTTTTTTCTATAAAATCAGACTTTTAAAAAAATCACGAATTTATTAAACCCTGAGGATGAGAAAAGTCAGAATCTGAAAAACCGTCATCTCAGACCTGTTGACGTTGCATATAAGTCACTGGGAGAAGACCCAATGATTTTTTTGATGTGCACTGGGTTTCGTGCAATACCCCGAAGTTTTCGGGTGAAAAATCCAAAAAAAAAAAAAAAAACCGTGATCTTTGATCAAAAGCCACTATCTGCATATTACTGGGGTTATTTATTAAAGGTCGAGTTGTATTTTACCCTAAAAAATTCAAGGGTATTTTTCAGTCAAAACTCGAATGTTCATTTTAAAAAAAACACTCACATTTTTTAGGTGTTTTATTTTAGATTTATTATATCCCTGACCCTGGAAATAGCTAGATTCTGAAAATACACCATCTAAAAACTGTCAAGGTAATGTAGGAGTCAATGGAGTTCTCTTGAACCATTCGTAATATTCTGGGGGGTTTTCAGTGGGTTTCACTCGAAAACTCAATTCATTTGAGCAATAAACTCAATTAGCTTTATTAGCATTTCAGGTGTTTCACCCTCAATTCACGGGTTTGAGTTTTTCCCATTCAAGTTATTTCATAAATCAGAAAACATTCGAATTATACATTCGAGGTATAAAAAAAAAAAAAAAATCACAAACCTTGACCATTATAAATAACCCCTATGTGCGGAAAGACTGCTAAAAAACCCTGAAAACAATATATTTTGGCAAAGTACACATTCTGAAATCCAAAATGAGTACAAAAATGTCTTTCTACACGAATATACCTCACCACAAAGCTTTGCCAAAGGCAGCCGGTTTTATGATTTTTCTAAAAGTAGACTAAAAATACTGCAATTTGCCACATTTATTTCGCACAATTTCTTACAAATAAAAGATTAAACATCCTCAATATGAACTATGAAATGGTAAATTTACCAGAGAATGTGGCACGGAGGGACCCTAATATTAATTTTCTAGGCTGCCAATTCAGCGTCTCCAAACAAAGTCCCCTGACTGCGTATTATAGGTACAAAGATACTTAAAAAACATATACAGGTATAAGATCTGTTATCCAGAATGCTAGGGACCAGGGGGTTTCGGGATACTGGATCTTTCCATAATTTGGATCTTCATCCCTTAAATCTACTAGAAAATCATGTAAACATTAAATAAACCCAATAGGCTGGTTTTGCCTCGAATAAGGATTAATTATATCTTAGTTGGGATCAAGTACAAGCTACTGTTTTATTATTACACAGAAAAAGGAAATTGTTTTTATTTATTATATTATAATGGAGTCTATAAGAGATAGCCTTTCCGTAAGTCAGTGCTTTCTGGATAATGGGTTTCCAGATAACAGATCACATACCTTTTATATATATTTTATTTTATTCATTTTTTTTATTATTATTATTTATTTATTTTAAATTTTGGATTCTAACAAATACAAAATTGGCAAAAATTACTTTTTAATCCAAACTATCAACCTGCAACGCTAATAAAAAAAGGTAACAATCAATCATGAAAGTATGAAACTGCAATAATATCATTATTGTTGTGTCTTCTGTTTTGGGGGTCAGAATGGAGATGATTATGTCGCAGGACTGATGTCCTGTTGTTGCTGCAAAGGGTTGGGAGCCCCTCAGACTTTATGTACCGGAGGCAAATTTGCTAGAAAGAGAAAACTTTCACTGAGAATCATGTAAGTACAGGTACAGGATCTGTTATTCAGAATGCTCAGGACCTGGGTTTTTCCGTATAACGGATCTTTCCATAATTTGGATCTTCATACCTTAATGGACAGATTTATCACGGGACGAATTGAAAATTAGAATTTTCAATATTTTTTTTCTGGTCAAAACTGTCAAGTTTAAATTCCAATTCGATTAAATTCCAATTCGATTTTCGAGATTTATCACACTCTGGCCCTTTAAGAACTCAAATTCACCACCTAAAACCTGCTGCATTGCTATTTAAGTCAATGGGAGACGTCCAGGGATCAGTTTTGAGTTGTTTGCAGCCTTCCTGACATTCAAGGGGGTTTTTTGGAGAAAAAACTTGAATCAAGATTTTTAAATTCAAATTTGAGTTTTCAGGTCGATTCTATTCAACCTACTTTTAAAAATTTGCTTTTGTTAATAAATGTTGATACAAATCGAATTTCAAGATCATGGGAGAATATGGGAGTTTTACAAAAACTCACATGAATTCGAAAATCGACCCTTGATAAATGTGCCTCCCCGTCTACTAGAAAATCCTGTAAACATTCAATAAACCCCAAAAGGCTGGTTTTGCTTCCAATAAGGATTAATTATATCTTAGTTGGGATCAACTACAAGTTACTGTTTTATTATAACACAGAAAAAGGAAATTGTTTTAAAAGATGTGGATTATTTGATTATAATGGAGTCTACAGGAGACAGCCTTTCCGCAATTTGGAGCTTTATGGATAACAGGTTTCCAGATAACGGATCCCATGCCTGTATCATGGGATTGGCTTTTACAGCCTTTTCCTGCAAGTACATAGTAGCTAGGTGCTTGGCAGCGTAAGGGTTAAAATTCATCAAAGAACTGAGCAGAGGAGATAGGAAAGAAAACAAAGGAAACAGATTATAATGTAGTACTAATGATGAAAAATATATATTTAATAACTGTATCACTATTATAAATACAGCATACTTCATTAAAGAGCCTAAAGTCTAATTTAGGATGTTGAGAGTTAAAGCTCTGTGGTAGTTTCAACAGCACCAACTGCAACGGCGCAAGTCACATCAGTAAGCGATGATAAAACGTGAACACATTCTGGGCTGTGAAATTTAAATGACCACAGGACTTTAAAGGGGTGGTTCAACTTAAAATTAACTTGTATTATGTTATAGACTGGCCAATTCTAATCAACTTTTCAATTGGTCTTCATTATTTATTCCTTATAGTTTGTGAATCATTTGCCTTTTTCTTCAGACTCTTTCCTGCTTTTAAATGGGATGGGGGGGGGATCACTGACCCCATCTAAAAAAACAAATGCTCTTTAAGGCTACAAATGTATTGTGAATATTACTTTGTATTACTCATCTTTCTATTCACGTCTCTCCTATTCATATTCCAGTCTCTTATTCAAATCAATGCATGGTTGCTAGGGTCATGCGGACACTAGCAACCAGACTGCTGAAATTGCAAACTGGAGAGCTGCTGAATAAAAAGCTAAATAACTTAAAAACCACAAATAATAAAAAATTAAAACCAATTGCAAATTGTCTCTTATAGTCTGTGAATTATTTGCCTTCTTCTGACTCTGTCCGGCTCTTAAATGGGGGGGGTCACTGACCCCATCTAAAAAACAAATCCTTTTTAAGGCTACACATGTATTGTTATTGCTACTCGTATTTATATTCAAACTCCGCTATTCATATTCCAGTCCCTTAT
Organism: Xenopus petersii; assembly: GCA_038501925.1. Classification (NCBI taxonomy): domain Eukaryota; kingdom Metazoa; phylum Chordata; class Amphibia; order Anura; family Pipidae; genus Xenopus; species Xenopus petersii. Next base: position 17,282,269 of record CM076674.1, read on the forward strand.
TCAAATCAATGCATGGTTGCTAGGGTAATTTGGATCCTAGCAACCAGATGGCTGAAACTGCAAGCGGGAGAGCTGCTGAATAAAAAGCTAATTAACTCGAAAAACCACAAGTAATAAAAAATGAAAACCAATTGGAAATTGTCTCAGAATATCACTCTCTACATCAAACTAAAAGTTAACTCAAGGGTGAACAACCCCTTTAACAACCTGCACCCAAAATGAGCCATTTAGTACTATTTTAAAATATGCTTTAATTATAAATAGTAGGGATGCACCGAGTCCACTATTTTGGATTCGGCCGAACCCCTGATTCCTTTGTGAAAGATTCGGACGAATACAAACCGAATCCTAATTATAAGATGCTAATTAGGGGTGGAAAGGGGAAAACATGTTTTACTTCCTTGTTCTGTGACAAAAAGTCACGTGATTTCCCTCCCCGCCCCTAACTTGCATATGCAAACTCAGTTCGGCTGGGCAGAAGGATTCGGCCGAATCCAGCTGAAAAAGGCCAAATCCTGGCCATCCTGAACCGAATCCTGGATTTGGTGCATCCCTAATTAATAGTAACATTCCCAATTGGGATTAATGTTAATTTCACTATCCAGTGCTCATTGGTAGTACAGTGGCTGGACAAGTTTCCTTCCCTAATCCCTAAAGGCAGAGACACAGGCTCAGATTCAGGGAGATTAGTCACCCGGCGACAAATCTCCTCTCCTTCGGGCGACTAATCCCCCCTAACTGCCTTCCCGCTGGCAAGAATGTAAATCGCCGGCCTGATGGCACTTGGAGCTCTTCGTTTTCCGAAGTCGCCCGAAGTTTTCTCGTGAGGCAGCTCTCCATGTGCCATCCCGTCGGTGATTTACAGTCTAGCTAGCGGGTAGGCAGTTGGGGGAGATTAGTCGCCCGAAGAAGAGGAGATGTTTTGCCGGGTGACTAATCTCCCCGAATCTGAGCGTGTGTCTCTGCCCTAAACATATAAACCTCCTTCTTTCTTCATCCAGAAAGGCAAGTGAAAAGGCAACATGGTGTTTGTTCACTGATTGGCTCCAAGAATTCCTTCTCTAGTGCCTCATCCTCTCACTGGCACTGCTCTGTCTCAATATCAATTCCTCCATCCACCATTGAAACAGGAGAAGGGAGCTGTGCACTGCTGGTTCTGACTCTGCTGGGTGGCCGGGGGAAATAGCCCTGTGTGCTGTGCCCTATAAAACTGGAGCTAACTTTTAATGATACGGGTAGTACCAGGAAGCTTTAGACTTGACATGAAGTCCTGCATAGTGGCAGCTGTCATACAACTCCCAGAAGCCCTTGTTGAGTAAAAGCTGGAGAGTGAGGGGTAAGCCAGCCCTAGAGTGAAGGGGGAGGAGGAAGGTGTAGAAGAGAATACACAGATGAAGAGAATACACAGGGGGCGGAGTTTATAGGAGATACCACAGAGGGGAGATGTTACCATAGAGTCAGCACAGGCGCACAGAGCTCCGCTACTCTCTAGCCACTGGCTCTTCCCACTAGGCCAAGCCGCCCGCACCTCTCCCCTCAGCGTGGCCCACGCACGGTTCCTACCTATCTCCTCTCCCTCCCCAGACACACCGAGCTCCGTCGCGTCCATGGTCACAGCCCGAATGCCCAAGCCGGAAGCACCGCCACATCATCCTCTTTCTCACACGCAGGAGCCCGACGAGCAACACATCTTCCACGCCCCTAAACAACTACAGCTGCTGAGAAACCCTCCAATGAGAGGCAGGATCTCACACATGACACGCCCACCACCCTCTCGTAGCGTAGGACGCTGTGAGAGGAGATCCCTGTCCCTGAATGTATAAGCCTCTCTGCCTCGCTCCTCCCACTTCTACGACGTCACAATTCCCCCTATCATTCATTTTGTACTGGATAATCTCTTTATACAAGGGAGCTTTATACTTTATGGCTGCCTCAGTTAAAGGGGTTGTTCACCTTTAAGTCAACTTTTAGAATGATGTAGAGAGTGATATTCTGAGACAATTTGCAATTGGTTTTCATTTTTTATTTTTTGTGTTTTTTGAGTTATTTAGCTTTTTATTCAGCAGCTCTCCAGTTTGCAATTTCAGCAGCCTGGTTGCTAGGATCCAAATTACCCTAGCAACCATGCATTGATTTGAATAAGAGACTGGAATATGAATAGGAGAGGCCTGCATAGAAGGATCAGTAATAAAAAGTAGCAATAACAATACATTTGTAGCCTTACAGAGCAAAGATGGAGTTAGTGACCCCCATTTGAAAGCTGGAAAGAGTCAGATGACAAAGGCAAATAATTAAAAAACTATAGAAATTAAATAATGAAGACCAATTGAAAAGTTGCTTAGATAGTGCCATTCTGTAACCTACTAAAAGTTAACTTAAAGGTGAACCACCCCTTTAAATTAACATTTAGTATGATGTAGAGAGTGATATTCTGAGACAATTTGCAATTGGTTTTGATTTTTTATTATCTGCGTTTTTTCAGTTATTTAGCTTTTTATTCAGCAGCTCTCCAGTTTGTAATTTCAGCTTAGAACTTTCATCTTTCTAAAAACAATGAATTTGCTGTGATCTGAAGGGCATCTTTAGCGTTGCTGTTATTATCGTTTGGCCTTTAAAATTCCTAAATGAAGTGCAGCGTGCTCATGTTAAAGGACCAGTAACATCAACATTTTTAAGTTTAATTAGTCTTGGTGGGTTTTTTTTTTTCGTGGTATACTAGCAATTTTTTAAAAAAAATGTTGATGTTACTGGTCCTTTAACAAGAGCACGCTGCACTTCATTTATGAACTTTAAAGGCCAAATAACACTCCACAAACAATAATAACAGCCACGCTAAAGATGCCCTTCAGATCACAGCAAATTCATTGTTTTTAGAAGGATGAAAGTTCTAAGCTGAAATTGCAAACTGGAGAGCTGCTGAATAAGAAGCTAAATAAGTCAAAAACCACAAATAATTAAAAATGAAAACCAATTACATATTGTCTCGGAATATCACTCTCTACATCATACTAAACCTTAACTTAAAGGGGTGGTTCACCTTTAATTTAACTTTTAGTATGTTGTACAATGTCTCATTCTAAGAAACTTTTGATTGGTCTTTCGTTTCTATAGTTTTTTAATTATTTGCCTTTGTCTTCTGACTCTTACGGAAATCCGTGGTGGATGGTGGGGAGGGTTTAAAAAATAAAATAGGCACCCCGAGGGCCGCCCCCAAAATGGTGCCGCCCTGCTCCTTGGGTTCTCCACTATAGGAATTATCATCATGGTCACAGCTCCTAATGTAATTTATTTACAGTCCCCAAACCTACCGGTCAGTAGTACAATCACTTGTAATGATGACTATTAGGACAAAAGTCTAATGTTTGTGTTCACATATTATATATAGTCAATGGCTTATGTGTAATGCTAGTGTTTTAAACCGGGGGGGGGGTAACTATTGGTATGTTATAGAATGGCCAATTCTAAGCAACTTTTCAATTGGTCTTCATTATTTATTTTTATATTTTTTTATGTGCCTTCTTCTTCTGCCTTTTTTTATCTTTCAAACGGGGGTCACTGACCCCATTTAAAAACAAATACTCCGTAAGGCTACAAATGTATTGTTAGTGCTGCTTTTTATTACTCTTCTTTCTAATCAGGCCTCTCCTGTTCATATTCCAGTCTCTTATTCAAATCAGTGCATGGTTGCTAGGGGAATTTGAACCCTAGCAACCAGATTGCTGAATAAAAAGCTAAGTAACTGAAAAGCCACAAATAATACAAAATGAATACCAATTAGACTTTATTGCTCATGTCTCCAAGTTTATTATAAAAACGGTTCTGGGTTCTAGCCTGTAAACCCATGTGTCGCACCAGTCTCCAAAAATCGCTTGAAGTTGGCTCAAGACAAGAGAAAGGCAAATAATCCAAAAGCTATAAAAAAATAAAAAAAAAGATAGACCAAATGAAAAGTTGCTATAAATTGGACATTTTACTATGGGTCGAATATCGCGGGTTAATTAACCCTTGATATTCAACCATCGAAGTTAAATCCTTCGAGTTCGAATATCGAAGTCGAAGGATTTACCGCAATTCGTTCAATCGAACGATCGAAGGATTTTAATCCATCGATCGAACAATTTTCCTTCGATCAGAAATTGCTAGGAAAGCCTATGGGGAAGGTCATAGGCTCGGTAGGTTTTAGGTGGTCGAAGTTTTTTTTAAAGAGACAGTACTTTGACTATGGAATGGTCGAATAGTCGAATGATTTGTAGTTCGAAACATTTGATTCAAAGTCGTAGTCGAAGGTCGAAGTAGCCAAAAAAAAACTTTGAAATTCAACTAACCCTTCACTCGAGCTTAGTAAATGTGCCCCTAAAAGTTAGCCTGAAGGTGAACCACCCCTTTATTTATTTCACATGTTCACTTACTGTTATCGCTTTGTCTCAACCAAGTTCTCTCTCAGTCTCTGCCCATCGACAATGTTGTTGCTACAGATGGTGTAACTTCCCCCAAACACTTCTCTTCCTGTGCAATCAAACGTTTTATATGTAACAAGTGATTCTTTCTCAGGACACATCTGGCTTAAGGGCAAGAAGACTAAACCAGTTGCTTTAGGCCCCAAGTTATTGAGGGTCCCACTTTCTGGAGCCCACACCCCAAACTTGTCTTTTTGCTGTGGGACTTCTCTAGAGAGCTCCACAAGTATATGCATTGCACTGTGGGAGAGAGAAACAGCAGAGAGTTTGGGAGAGCTGAAAGATATGTTTGTGCAAGTGTCCTCAAGCTATGCACTGAATTCATTCCTGATATTAATAGCATGTACAGGATTAATGCAGTGCTTATTGGCATGGGTGGGGATAATATAATGTACCAAATCAATTTTCTGCAGTTATCTTACTGGTATGTGTGTGGATTAATGCAGTGCTCAGGGAACTCTGGGTATCTCTCATGTATTATAAGGGAAAGTGTACCCCCTACTGTAAATGATAAGGATATTAGAAGTCACTGAGGGGTTCTGTGACCATATAAAGGCACAAGGCTGCAGGCTGAATTATACAGGGAACTCTGAGTATCACTCATGTATTATAAGGGATAATGTACCCCCTACTGTAAATGATAAGGATATTAGAAGTCACTGAGGGGTTGTTCTGTGACCATATAAAGGCACAAGGCTGCAGGCTGAATTATACAGGGAACTCTGAGTATCACTCATGTATTATAAGGGATAATGTACCCCCTACTGTAAATGATAAGGATATTAGAAGTCACTGAGGGGTTGTTCTGTGACCATATAAAGGCACAAGGCTGCAGGCTGAGTTATACAGGGTACTCTGAGGGGTAAGTTTTTTTTAGCCGAATATGTCCGTATTCGGCCGAATTTGACTCAAATTAATTGCGCATGTCATCAAATTTGATTCAAAGTTTTTCCCAAAAAAACCTTTGATTTTTCAAAGTCCACCAAATGACTCCAGCAATTCATCAGGTTTTAGATGGCGAACGGTTGAAGGCAAAGTTTTAAAGAGACAATACATGATAAACGTCGATATTTTTTTCAAATTCGAATCGAATCTGGACTATTCCCTAGTCCAAGTACACAAAAAATAGCTCATGTATTAAAATGGATAATGCACCCCCTACTGTAAATGATAAGGATATTAGAAGCCACTGAGGGGTTGTTCTGTGACCATATAAAGGCATAAGGCTGCAGGCTGAGTTATACAGGGAACTCTGAGTATCACTCATATATTATAAGGGATAATGTACCCCCTACTGTAAATGATAAGGATATTAGAAGTCACTGAGGGGTTGTTCTGTGACCATATAAAGGCACAAGGCTGCAGGCTGAGTTATACAGGGAACTCTGAGTATCACTCATGTATTATAAGGGATAATGTACCCCCTACTGTAAATGATAAGGATATTAGAAGTCACTGAGGGGTTGTTCTGTGACCATATAAAGGCACAAGGCTGCAGGCTGAGTTATACAGGGAACTCTGAGTATCACTCATGTATTATAAGGGATAATGTACCCCCTACTGTAAATGATAAGGATATTAGAAGTCACTGAGGGGTTGTTCTGTGACCATATAAAGGCACAAGGCTGCAGGCTGAGTTATACAGGGAACTCTGAGGGGCAAGTTTTTTTTAGCTGAATAGGTCCGTTTTCAATCGAATATGTCCGTATTCGGCCTAATTATAACCAAATTAATAGCGCATGTGATCAAATTTGATTCAAAGTTTTTCCCAAAGTACTTTGACTATTCCCTAGTCAAAGTACACAAAAAATAGCTCATGTATTATAATGGATAATGCACCCCCTACTGTAAATGATAAGGATATTAGAAGTTACGTTTGCACAGGGAAGTCCAACTTAGCATGAAGTCAGGTGAGAAAGCTCTTCTGAATATGTATATGTAACTTAATAAAAGGGTGGTTTAACTAGATATTTTACAGCACAGGAAAACATGAGTGAATCGCCTGATCTATAGTATTCCGTTAGCTAACAGTAGGCAGCAAATTGATACAAAATATTTAAGGTTCTCTTCACATGTTCCCTTTTTCGCCTTCTTATTCAAACAGACTTAAGCATGTAATAGCTGGAGCTTTTTCCCCCCAGGATTTATGGATTGCTGAACAGAATCTGTAAAAACAGCAGAATTCTATAGGGAAATTATCATCTGAATCCCTATACTGACATGTTTCCAGGAAATCACTGCCTGTGCCGGGAGACGTGTGTCACTTCCCATTTATACCAATGGAATCGAATTCACAGCAAGAAGGGGCTGTAAGCTTTGCCATGAGCCATAGCTCCACCAATGAATGAAAGCAACAGCTGATTTAGGGAGTTGATTATCAACATCTGAATTTTTTTGATTATTTTATTTTAAAAAAGTCAGACCAAACTAGAATGATTTGACCTTATTTAGTTTAAAAAAAAGCTCGATTTAATCTTATTGGGGAAAATCTTTATAAAACTGAGCAAAAACCCAAATCATACGTTTTTTCAGATTTTTTTCTCGAATTGAACAATTTTTTTGGGCTTTTTCCCGAGAAGCCCGAAATAAGCTAATTCCAGCGCTGACCACAGAAACTTCCAAACAGGATAAGTGCCTCCCCAATTGACTTATACAGGGTCGTCTCCCAACTGTGATGTGCCGACTTGTTGCACATGCACAACGGTGGCGTTCGGCGTGCATGCGCAATGACAGTGCTCTGCATCACTCATTGCGCAGGTGGCGATGCATTCTGCCTCACTGGAAATTTTTTTTTTTTTTTGCCAAATCCAATCTGGCCCGGCGGGGGCTCATGAGGGTCGGGGTCCACCGGGTTTTTTCCCTGTGTTCCGCTTGGCCAGTCCAACACTGCATATATCATCTCAGGCAGATCTGAAATGACAGAATTTCAGATTCTGACAGTTTGCAGACTCCAGGGTTAAATCCTGAAAAATTCAAGTTTTTTTTCCCCACTAAAAATTAGGATTTAATAGTTAAAAAATTCAAACTTTTCAAGTTTTTTGCATTCGGACTTTAATAAATAACCCCCTTAAAGTCATAAGTGTACCAGCACTTTAAGAGAAATATTAGTCAACCTGGCTGACTAGTAATGGCGGTTAAAGCTGGACACTTATGTTTATATCTGTCAGTATCCAACTGAATTGTATGAATGTCAATCAAGTGTGCCCCCCCCCCACACCGCTAAGTAAATGAGTCAGGATTAAAACTGGGACAACTGCTGACAGATTTGCTGCTCAGGTTCATCCCTTTAATCCACATGCTGCAGGGCTGAAAAATAATCCCCACACAAGGACATGTTGCGCTTTCTGGTTTTGGTTTTCTGTTAAAGGGGTTGTTCACGTTTAAATTAACTATTAGTATGATGTAGAGAGCGATATACTGAGACTATTTGCAGTTGGTTTTAATTTTTTTATTATTTGTGTTTTTTTGAGTTATTTTGCTTTTTATTCAGCAGCTCTCCAGTTTGAAATTCCAGCAGTCTGGTTGCTTGGCTCTAGTGATGGGCGATTTTTTTCGGCAGGCATGGATTCGGGTCGAATTTCGGCAAAAAAAAACGTGCAAATCTTTTTGCGAAACTGCAGCGAAAAATTTGCTATGACAAAATTTATTTGGACACCCATTGACTTTAAAGGGGTGTTTGACCTTCAGGTTAACTTTTAGTATGTTATGGCCAATTCTAAGCAACTTTTCAATTGGTCTTCATTATTTATTTTTTTATAGTTTATGAATTATTTGCCTTCTGCTCCTGACTCTTTCTTGCTTTCAAAAGAGGGTCACTGACCCCATCTAAAAACAAATGTTCTGTTAAGCTACAAATGTATTGTTATTGCTACTTTTTATTACTCATCTTTCTGTTCCGCTCCTCCCCTGTCTGTGTTACTGTCTGGTAACCAATCAGTGGAAACCAAAAGTAGTGTTCTGGCTATTATGTTACACATCCAGTCACTCCAGCCTTTATACATTACATTTTTGGCTAACTAACTATATTAGAAACATTTTTATTTTGCACAGCCTATCTATTTATACATTTTTTATTTTTACACTGAACAATTCCTTTAAAGGAGAAGGAAACCCCCAGGGCGCAAAACCCCACCCCCTCTCCCCTGTGTTGCCCCCCTCCCTCCTCCCCCCTGGCCTACCTGTCCCCCTGGGCAAATGCCCCTAACTTGTAACTCACCCCTCTGCGCAGGTCCAGTCCAGGGAGTTCACAGTCGCCATCTACTCCCACCGGTGTCTTCTGGCGCGTGCGCAGTAGGAACAGGTACCGGTACAGCTCTACTGCGCATGCGCCGAATGTCACGAAGTGAAACCGGAAAACTTCGTGACATTCGGCGCATGCGCAGTAGAGCTGTACCGGTACCTGTTCCTACTGCGCATGCGCCAGAAGACGCCGGTCAGAGCAGGAAGAAGACGCGCGTGGGAGAAGATGGCGACTGTGAACTCCGTGGACAGGACCTGTGCAGAGGGGTGAGTAACAAGTTAGGGGCATTTGCCCAGGGGGACAGGTAGGCCAGGGGGGAGGAGGGAGGGGGGGGCAACACAGGGGAGGGGGGAGGGGTTTTGCGCCCTGGGGGTTTCCTTCTCCTTTAAAACTGAAGCACCCCCTTAAAGGAATAGTTTATGCAAAGAGGAATAGGATGGAACACACAGTTCAGCAGATTTTACTGCAAAATATTTATTGTAACATGTTTCGGATCTTCACGGATCATGTTGTGCTAATAAATATTTTGCAGTAAAATCTGCTGAATTGTGTGCTCCATCCTATTCCTCTTTGCATATATTATATTGGTCGGACTGGTGTGGCCTAATCAAGAGAGAGAGCAGCAACAGATGGTGGATTTTTTGTTAGAACAAACCTGCCTTGTTTAAAGGAATAGTTCAGTGTGAAAATAAAAAATGTGTAAATAGATAGGCTGTGCAAAATAAAAATATGTTTCTAATATAGTTAGTTAGCCAAAAATGTAATGTATAAAGACTGGAGTGAACAGATGTCTAATAAAACAGCCAGAATCCAACTTCCTGCTTTTCAGCTCTTTAACTCTGAGTTAGTCAGTGACTGTAAGGGAGGCCACATGGGACATTTCTGTTCAGTGAGTTTGTAATTGATCCTCAGCATTCAGCTCAGATTCAAAAGCAACAGATATGACCCATGTGGCCTCCCCTCAAGTCTCTGATTGGTTACTGCCTGGTAACCAGGGTAACCAGTCAGTGTAAACCAAGAGAGCTGAAAAGCAGGAAGTAGAGTTGTGACTGACATGTTATACATCAAATCACTCCAGCCTTTATACATTACATTTTTGGCTAACTAACTATATTAAAAACATTTTTTATTTTGCACAGCCTATCTATTTACCCAGTTTTTATTTTTACACTGAACATTTCCTTTAAGGCTCAATTCAGGGACGCGTCTGATTACAGCCGATATCAGCCTTATGGCTAGTGATGGGCGAATTTCTCCCATTTCGTTTCGCCAGAAAATTTGCAAATTTCCAGCGAATTTTGCGAAACGGTGAAAAATTTGTGAGAAAGTAGTGAAACTCGAAAATTGACACCCGCGTTTGGACACGCCCCCACAAAAGTCACTAGCGTCAATCTTGACGCCGGCGTTAAAGTCAATGGGCATCTGAATAATGTTGACGCATGATGATTTTGACGTGAGCTTTGCAAATTTATTCGCCAGCGGCGAAATGCGGAACTTCGCTGCAAATTTGCATCAGCTGAATTTATTCGCCCATCACTACTTATGGTCAATTCAGTCAAATCACCCCATGTTATACATGTAATACAGGAAAATGCCCAGGGTTGTCACTTAAATGTTTTTCTTTATGCTGGCTCAGGTGATACAAACAGAATCCTCGAATAGCTAAATAAATGTACAGGAAAGCACAAAACAATAGGGCTCATTTTCCATTGTGAACACACTGTATTTATAAGAAACGCTGTGGAGGATTTGGGCATATTGGTTCTAAGAGCAGAGCAGGATACAAACTACAAAAGACACGGCTGTTTGTTCCCCTATAAGAATGCTCGAGTCTTCAGATACTAAAATCATGTGGGAGTTCCTAAACTCTTGCGTGATTTCTTCATTTGAATAACACAGCTTCCTGATGACCGTTTTTCCCCCCCAAAAAAAATAAAAAGCTCAGTATCTAAAACCTGCCAAGCTTTTTATTGCTTTGTCAGGGGATAAAAAAACGATCAGTAAAAAGCAGAGGCATTAGCAGAAGGCTCAAGCGTCCTTAAATTGGGCCTTAGCGTTTATAATTCTATCCACACTATTTAATCGGAGTATCTAGGTTACATTTTAATTAGGGATGCACCGAATCCAGGATTCGGTTCGGGATTCGGCCAGGATTCGGCCTTTTTCAGCAAGATTCGGATTCGGCCGAATCCTTCTGCCTGGCCGAACCAAATCCGAATCCTAATTTGCATATGCAAATTAGGGGTGGGGAGGGAAATCACGTGACTTTTTGTCCGAAAACAAGGAAGTAAAAAATGTTTTCCCCTTCTCACCCCTAATTTGCATATGGGGTTCGGATTCGGTTCGGTATTCGGCCGAATCTTTCACGAAGGATTCGGGGATTCGGCCGAATCCAAAATAGTGGATTCGGTGCATCCCTAATTTTAATTGCCAAAAAGTTTTCATTTCAGTAAATGGTTACTACAGACATGGGATCCCTCACCTGGAAACCCATTATCCAGAAAGCTCTGATAACAGATCCCATACCTGTACTTGATAAAAGAGAACGTGAAATACTCTATGTCCTTATAGTATCTCATGTTTCTAAATCAAGTGCAGTTGTTTTTGGAGGGACAGTGTATTAAAAGGATGTGCCATCATGTTCTGGGTTATAGATTAATAAAAAAGTAATGTGTATGGAGGTGTCATCTGAAGAGGTGGTTGTGAAAGTCAAAATCAAAAGCTCGTCAAGTAGTCAAATCGATTGTTTTAACCAAAAACTTTCATCTTGCACATGATTATAGATACAGCCTACTGTTTGGCACCACAGAGCTTCTTCTTTGTAGTTTTAAAGCCTTGGTTTATTTTAGGTTCAGAGAGCAACATTTATCGGTATGGAATGGAAATTAAAAATATCATCCCCCCTCTCAAATCAGACATGGAGCTGCTTCTCCCTGAAAAGGACTTGTAAAATCCCCCTCTTTTAATACTAAATTGATTTGCTAGGACAGATAAATCAATATTCTCCTTGTAGATTGACCTTCTGGGACCAAAGTGAATTAATGGCAGTGATAGTTCATAAATAACCTTGCCACCCTGCCAGTTGTTGAATCACAAAATGGTTAAACCCACGACTGAAAGTATTTTCAGTGATTAGAGACTGACACGTGATTCCCCATCGTGGCCCTCATATTTACCAGCCGGCACAGGTAGCGGCGATCAATATTATTATCAAGATAAGCAGATAATATTATAAAGTATACCTTCAAAATAATCTAGATTTGCCTGAATGCACAACTCGAATAATTTCTCAATCAATATTCTCTTCTCCTCCACATGAGCTCTAAGTGCCTAATTCCGACTTGAGTCTTCCTTTTGGTGTCTCAAGTCATTTGCTATTCATCAAGGACACTTCTGGGGTTATTTACTAAACTCTAATTTCTAATTTTTAGAGAGAATTTTTCAAGATTTATTATACCCCGAAACTGCAATATGTCAGAATCAAAAAGTCCACCATCTCAAACTTGTTGAGGTCATGTATAAGTCAATGGCAGCCGCAGATGTCCCTATCCCAATTTTAAGATATCGTGATCTGAGCTCGGTTTAGCCCAATACTTCGAAAAATTCAGGGTTTTCAACGATAAACCAAAAAAAAAATCAAGCTATTCGGGAGTAAAAATAATAAGCTCAGCTTCAAAAAAATCGAATCATCTGTTAGGGGTGGCGATCTAACAGCGAAACTATTTCATAAGGAAAATTTTGATATTCACATTGGGGACGCGACAACCAACAGGGTAAAATTTGAAGTTTGCTATAGCCTGCTGTGTTTAAAGATAGATAAAGAAAAATATTTTCCCCCCCCTACACTAGTATGAAAAAAACAAGAAGCAAAGTTTATTAATAATATTTTGCGAAATTATATTTTAAATGAAATAGGATGGTAATTTGAATAATGATAAAATAGAACCAAATTAATTAAATTACATTGGATTAAATGACTATGGTTAAAAAATGTGTCCCCTTGATATACATTTAATAGAAGGGGAAGATAGTGATATGAAATGCATTTGAACTTAGTATCTTTTCCATTTTTTTAACTGCTTCCTCTGTCCAGGGTAAAACAAAGATATACGGATCGCAAACGAATTGATATTTGAGTATAAAAAGAGGAGCGCAAGTATGCGGTTATGTACAAAGTTTTTTTTTTCTTTAACAGATTTTCTTTATTGCATTTTAAACATCCAGTTACATAGAAAAAGAAAGAGTGAAGAGAGATAGAACCTCGGAGTAAACCGAGGAAAAGGAAAGAGTAAAGAGGGGATGGGTCTTCCATGTTCGGCTCAAAAAGTTGCCAATGTGGGCATGTCTAACTAGGCATCCAACTACTGGTAAAAGTGCAGAAGTCAGTTTCTGTCCGTATATATCGATAGGCCTCGGTCACGTTTCCCAAGTTGCCTTTAGTAGAGAAAAGTTAGATGACTTTCAAACATCCTGGCCCACCCCCAACCAGGCATGCCATATCTTCCCAAATTTTCCTGGGCAGCCTCTTGCCATATATGTCAACTTTTGACTGGGAAGAACACTGTCGATTAGTTTTTTCCAGAAGCTTAAAGTCGGAGGTGCCGTTGCCTTTCAAGTCATCAGGATGGCTTTTTTGGCGAAGTGCAATAGCTGCAAAAGGCAGATCCGTTCGCTGGTGCTCAGAGCTAGACCTTCAGTTATTTCCAGTAAGCAAAGTTCAGGTGAACATACGTTGGGGAGTCCAAGCTTACTCTCCGCAAACTGCATTATTTCCGCCCAGAATCTCTGTATTTCAGGACAGTCCCAAAAAACATGGCTATAAGTACCTTGAGCACCATTACACTTAGGGCATACATCAGGACAGCCAGGATAAATCTGGGCCAGTCTGTGAGGCGTCAGGTATACACAATTAAGAAACTTTGTGTGTATGTACCTATCTCTACTAGAGATGTTAGTCTCAGGAATTTGACATAAAATTTCCTTCCAGTCACCTACGTTTAACTGGGGAAACTCAGGCTGCCATTTCCGGCAGAAATGTTGGAGCGGATCAAAGTCATCCCGCAGGAGAAGGGCATAGAACCAACTAAGTGACCTTACCAGTTCAGGGCTCAGATATTTTTCTAAAGTAGTCTCCACTACCTCTGGGGCTCTCTCTGGAAACTGAGCTGATAATGCATGACGTAATTGCAAATATCAAAAGAGCATGTGATTTTGTAGGTCAAGTCTTCCTTCAACTTTGCAAATTGTTTTATCTCCCCAGAACCAACCACATCCCCCAAAAACTTAATTCCTGCCGCTGCCCAGGTGGCAGCATCAGGCAAATGCCTTAATTGCACCAAAGCATCATTCCCCCACAAAGGGGGACCACTTGGACCACTGATTCTTTCTGCAAGGAGACACCACCACTCTCTGGAAGATTGTACATACCGTCTTCATACCCGGTGTAAGAACATATATCGAGGCTATTCCCCTATGTAACTGATTGGCCAAAGCCTCGAATGAGGAGAGTATCCCTGCCTCAAGAACCACCGCCTGGTTGTTTGGATTGGGGGTTATGTACAAAGTTATTGTGACGAAGTGCCCTGTCAATCCTCTTGAAAAAAAGTTTTAATATGTTTTAATGTGTTTAAATTGTAACAAAGCGATCAGTTCTAACAAAAATGAGTTGTTTCAGTTGATGGTCATTTAATGAGGTCATTTCCGAGTTAAGAATTCAAATAGCCGTTAGATACAATGTTTGTTATACCTATGACTACGTATCTGTGATATGAAATGCGTCAGGATTGATATGTTTTTATCCTACTGAAATAAACTTGAAGTTTTTACTTGACGAGTGGACTGCGAAGTGCTTGCCAACATACATAATTCGGGAGTAAAGTCTGAAAAATGATTATTATTAACATGTAATTTTATGTGTTTATACAAAGAAATCACATGAATTACATATGTAGAACATACAGAGTTACATACATAATGACTAGTACCGGTACAAAAGATGAGGAAGGTCCTGTGCAAAAGAGCTTACAATTAAAAGGGGAAAGGAATGAGGTGTGGGAATTGACAAGATCAGACTCATACAATTTGCTCAGGTTTTTTGCCAACCCAACTTTTTAGAGTTATTTTATTGATAAATAAGGTAAAATCGTGGATGGGAGTTGGGTCGAGCTTTGTTTAATAAAAAAACGGAGATAAAATTTGATTTTAGTAAATAACCCCCTTAATGTTTATTTCAAGTGCTTATAGGCTGTTTTGAATTCCAGCATCCTCTGCTAGCATATGCACATCAATGCTGTGTAGCTGCTTTGTGCTATACCATAAAATAATAATAACAAATAATCATTCACTCAAAGACACAATAACCAACCACATGAGCCATGACACGTGTCTAGAATGTAGCTGGATTATGCATTTTATATACTAAATTTACGCTATCAGGCTAATGACTCAGCAGCCTACAACAATCCAGGGGGCAAATTCACTAACCTCTAAAAATTCGCCGGCGACAGTTTTGCTCACATCACCACACTTCGCCAAGTAAAGATTCGCCAGGACAAAGCTAATTCACTAAAATGCAAAGTTGCGTCCAGGGCGCCGAACGATGGTGAAGTTTCGCTAGCATTAATTCGGCAAGCGAAGTTGCGCTAGCGTTGGCTAATTTGCATTTGGCGGGAAGTTACATTTCAATGGACGTATATGTTGCAGCAAATACATTACACTACACAAGCCCAGGGAAACCAGCCCAGTGTATAGTTTATGTGCCATATGTTAGGAAATGTAGGGGGGAAGCCGGGTACCCTAAAAAGAATTTACGATCTTTTGCAGCCTATCACCCTGAAAATCTGAAAAGTCGCCAGCGTCTTTTGGGACTTTTGAGGAACTCCTATCGACTCTATTGCAC
Source organism: Xenopus petersii (assembly GCA_038501925.1). NCBI lineage: Eukaryota > Metazoa > Chordata > Amphibia > Anura > Pipidae > Xenopus > Xenopus petersii. The sequence goes on from CM076674.1 coordinate 17,297,864, forward strand.
TTCGCCTGGTCTGAGGTGGCAAAGGCAAGTCTGGCACAAGAGGTAACGTTCAGTAAAATCTTAATGAATTTGCGCAGTTATGTCCAATCGCCAGAGCGCAAATTCGCCTGGCGCTAGAGTCTATCTCCTTTTCTAGCGAATTTATGCCAGCCCCGTTAGTAAATCGGTGAAGTACCGAAATGACGTCACGTTGGCGTATTTTTGCCAGCCCTTTAGTAAATTTGCCGCTATGACTTGTGTTGTGCATAGTAGCTTCCCATCTTGACTCTTTTTTGGCCATCTTTTGAGTGCCAGGGTCACTGCACATACTCAGTGTGTTTTATTGAGAAGCTAAGCAGAAAATGAGGTTAGTCTGCCATAAAAACTGATGCTAGAGGACTGATGATCAAATTCTCATTTAGAATACACTGGTTTCTGACATGTAATGTAAACCTAAATTAATTAATTCTAACTAACTAACTAGCCTTGGATTGTGAATTTTAGACAGGTGGATTTTTTACAGGTTTGATGTCCAGATTGATGTTTCCATAATTTGGATCTTCATACCTTAAGTCTACTAGAAAATCATGTAAACATTTAATAAACCCAATAGGATTTTTTTGCCTCCAATAAGGATTAACTATATTTTAGTTTGAATTAAGTGCAAGGTGATGTTTTATTATAACAGAAGGAAGGAAATCATTTTAAAAAATTTGGATTATTTGGATAAAATGGAGACCAAGAAAGATGGCCTTCCCATAATCCGGAGCTTTCTGGATCCCATACTTTATATATAATGTGTTGGTCCCTAAGCAGTACTGGATTCTTCCTATGAAGAATATTCTGTTGGTTTGAAGTTTATTGACCACATGCTCTGATGTTTCTCTTCTTTTCACCTCTCCTGCCTCATCAATGTGTCCAGAGAATACCTTTTAGGATTTGAACAAGTGGGGATTAACAATAAACAAATAAAATGTGAGAACCATCCATAGTCAGACAGTAGTGAAAATAGTTTGAAAGTTAAAAAATGATTTATTATGACAAAAAGAAAACCCATTATCCAGAAAGCTCAGAATTACGGAAAGGCTGTCTCCCATAGACTCAATTTTATCCAAATAATAATTTTTCTCTGTAATAAAAAAACAGTAACTTGTACTTGATCCCAACTAAAATATAATTAATCCGCATTGGAGGCAAAACCAGCCTATTGGGTTTATTTGGGGGTCGATTCACTGAATTCGAGTGAAGGGTTCGAATTGAAAAAAATTCGAATTTCGAAGTTTTTTTGGGCTACTTCGACCATCGAATGGGCTACTTCGACCTTTGACTACGACCTTTGACTTCGAATCGAAGGATTCGAACTAAAAATCGTTCGACTATTCGACCATTCGATAGTCGAAGTACTGTCCCTTTAAGAAAAACTTCGACCCCCTACTTCAGCAGCTAAAAGTTACCGAAGTCAATGTTAGCCTATGGGGAAGGTCCCCATAGGCTTGCCTGTGATTTTTTGATCGAAGGATTTTCCTTCGATCGTTGGATTAAAATCCTTCGAATCGTTCGATTCGAAGGATTTAATCGTTCGATCGAACGAAAAATCCTTTGATCGATCGATCGCAGGATGTGCGCAAAATCGTTCGACTTCGATATTCGAAGTCGAACGATTTTAGTTCCCAGTCGAATATCGAGGGTTAATTAACCCTCGATATTCGACCCTTCGTGAATCGGCCCCTTAATGTTTACATGAGCATTCAGGATAAGAGGTCCCATACCTGTATATTAGAAATATTTTTTATTTTGCACACCCTATTTACCCAGTTTTTATTTATACACTGAACTGATCCTATAAGTTGTAATTATCACCCAAGCAATGCCCAATGTGACAAGGTTTAGGATCTTGCATTCTCATCCAACAACAATGTTTTATTGTAGAAGAATAAGACTTATTCAGTTTGAGTTCCGTGTCATAATTAAATGTATTCTTGGAACCGGTGCCAACTTATTATCTGGACTGTGTTGATAAAATTCTCCAAAATCTCCATTGACTCTCCCAAGTTCAAGCTCAGAAAAGCAGTTTTTTTCTTTCCTCTCCTTTCTTTTTTTTTTTTGCCTGAAGCTGAAAGTCAATTCACGTAATAAATATTGATTTCATTTCCACTTATGAAAACGCTTGCTATAAGTTTCTCTGCGGGTGGTTAAAATCTGAGACAATTGTGGGATTTGGCAAATATTGCCGAAGGCTCTTTATTAACACAAAGACCGCGTTCTCGATAATATGTGCATTATTCATTTTTAAACTTTTCGAACGTGAAGGCAATTTCATCGTGCTTAAACACCCCTAGCTTGCTGGAGGATATGATTTGCTTTTCTGTCCTTATTCTGCAACGACACTGTGAATAATTAAAGCCCGTAGATTTGATAAAGTCCAAGTCATTTAAGAAATATTGATCACGTATTGCAATTCCACAGAGCTCTCATACTCAAAATTTAAAAAAAACATTTGAATAATCATTATGGTCTGTTTCTATTAGAAAAGTAGCTTGAAGAAATATTTAGAAAAATCAAGTTTATTGCTACATTTATTTATACTTGATAAATAATTGAGCTTTAACGTTGAAGTTTTGCCCTTCAATAATATTTTATGTAGATTGAAGCCATAACAAAGCCAATATAAGAAATAGCTTTACATAAATATATACTAATATGGGCTGTATACCTGTCATCCAGAAAGCTCAGAATTACAGAAAGGCCGTCTCCCATAGATTCCATTTTATCCAAATAATCCAAATTTATAAAAATGATTTCCTTGCTCCTTGTAATAATAAAACAGTAGCTTGTACTTGATCCCAATTAAGATATAATTCGTTTTTATTGGAAGTAAAACCAGCCTATTGGGTTTATTTAATATTTACATGATTTTCTAGTAGACTTAAGGTATGAAGGTCCAAATTACAGAACAATCTCTTATACAGAAAACCCCAGGTCCCGAGCATTCTGGATAACAGGTGCCATACCTGTACCAACAGAGATAGGTCAGCTCTAGGGGTCATTTACACCAGTTAGACACCATAGCCCCAGATTTCCAGTCCACCATTACATGCAGAGGGCAGCCAGACCCCAGTAGCAACAATTTCTTAATTGAGGATCAAGAGGTAGGACTTTGAGCCCATTGGTGCTCTTGCATCCCGGGTCAAAGTTAATGACTCCTTCTTTTCAGCTGCACAGCAGACTATTTTAACATCTTAATTCTATGGGAAGCCTATCAAAGTTTTAAGAGCAAAATGGACTGGATTTTGAGTAATAAATAGATGACTTTAAAACATGTTACCCGTGGATAAATATAGGTTTCCATGTAAGAGTATGATGCTCTCTAGTGATGTGTGTGTTGACAAAAAGTCTAATCGACACCTGACCATCCACCACCTGCCCCTAACCCAGTGTGCCTCCATATTTATAGACCCCTGCTCAACCCACCCCTCCATGATGTCACAGGGGGTGGGGCCATGCAGGACCAAGTCTATAAAATTGCTCACTGGAGGCAGAAGCCAACACAGTAAGGTTGTGGGGGAGGAGAGCAGAAGGAAAAAAAAAAGTCGATATTTGGTCAGTCCTATATTCCTGAAATCAAAGGTAACCTGTCAGGGAGCCGGGAGCCCCCTCTGGGGAGTAGTCCGGATCTAGGAGGAAGCCCCTCAGGAGGGATCAGGGTCGTGGTATCCAGGGGTAAGACAAGAGAATAATCAAAGTCCAGGCACAGGTCAAAAGGCAGGCAGAATACAAACAAAGTCCAGGTCCAGGCAAGGGGTCACAACAAGGAATCAGGCAGATATATCAGGGAAAACAGCAAGGGAACCCAGGAATCACTTAGGGAACAGGATCCTATTTTCGGGCGCCATCTTGGTGCCTCAGGCGTCCTTTTAAAGGAGTTTTTTGGCGCCCTTGCGTCGGCGTCAGCACGTCTGCGACCGACGCACTGCGCCTGCGTCCGTCGCGCCGTAGTGACGTCTTCGCGCCTGCGCACTTGCGCGTAGGCGTCTTTGCGCCGGCGCCGCTACCCACGTGGCGGCCATGGGCGCCGCCATCTTGGGAGCGGCGTCGGAAGAGGTAGCTGCGCCGCCCGGAGCTCCTGGTCCTGCTCCGGGCGGCGATCGTGACAGTACCCCCCCCCTCACGGGGGGCCTCAGGACCACCGGGACAAGGCTTCTGGGGAAACTTGGCGTGAAAATCCCTCACCAGACGAGGAGCGTGAACATCGCGGTGTCCTTCCCAGGAGCATTCTTCAGGGCCAAAGCCCCTCCACTGAATGAGGTACTGAAGGGACCCTCTGGAGATTCTGGAGTCTAGGATTTTCTCCACCTCGTACTCGAGTTGACCCTCCACAGAGATGGCAGGAGGAGGAGACTGACCGCCCGAGAACCGGTTGGTGATGGCGGGTTTCACCAGAGACACGTGGAAGACGTTGGGGATTCTCATCTCTGGTGGAAGCTGGAGTCTGACAGCCACAGGGTTGATTATCTCCAAGATGGGAAATGGACCCACGAATTTTGGACCCAACTTGGGAGAAGGTATCTTCAACCGGATATTCCTGGAAGAGAGCCAGACATTATCACCCACCTTGTAGGGAGGAGAGGATCTTCGACGACGATCCGCGAAAGTCTTATGAACAAGAGCGCTCTTCTCTAGGTTCAACTTAGTAGCAGCCCAAATAGCAGACATATGGGCTGCGGAATCGTCAGCAGCCGGGACGTCAGATAGCACAAAGTCTTGAGGAAAAGCTTGAGGATGCTGACCATACACCGACATGAACGGAGACCTTCATGTAGAGGAATGACAAGCATTATTATGAGCGAATTCCGCCCATGGGAGGAGATCAGACCAGTCATCCTGGCAAAGGGATACGTGGTTCCTCAGGAACTGTTCCAGGGCTTGGTTAACACGTTCAGCTGCCCCATTCGTCTGCGGGTGGTATGCAGATGAAAACTGAAGAACAATTCCCAGGTCTTTGCATAGGGAACGCCAGAACTTGGCGGTAAATTGGGTGCCTCTATCGGAGACGATCTCCACCGGGAAACCATGCAGGCGGAAGATGTACTGGATAAATAGCTGGGACAACTCCACCGCAGAGGGTAACTTCTTCAGAGGGATGAAATGGGCCATTTTGGAGAACCGATCAATGACAACCCAGATCACAGTGTTCCCACAGGAGGGAGGAAGTTCGACAATGAAGTCCATGGACAGGTGGGTCCAAGGACGGGAAGGAACCGGCAAGGGCTGTAGTAACCCACTGGGACGGGAGTGGCTAGACTTAGATGTGGCACAAACATTACAAGCAGCAACAAAGTCCTTCACATCCTTGCGGATATCAGGCCACCAGACCAGGCGTCGTAAGAGTTCATGAGTCTTAGCTGGGCCAGGGTGTCCGGCTTGCCTGGAGCAATGGGTCTGTTGCAGGATAGGCAGACGCAGCTCAGGAGGAACAAATGCCATTCCAATGGGAGTATCTGAAGGAGCAGAAGACTGACCAGCCAGGATTTGGTCGGCCAACTGTGGATACAGGGAGGCAATAATCTTGACTGGAGGGATGATTGACTCTTGTCTCTCAGGAGAGCGATCCACCGGAGTGAAGCTACGAGACAAGGCATCGGCCTTCCGATTCTTGGAGCCTGGGCGATAAGTCAAGATAAAATTAAATCGAGAGAAGAAGAGAGCCCACCTTGCTTGTCTGGGGTTTAGCCTCTTGAGGGACTAGATGAACTCGAGATTCTTATGATCGGTGTAAATCTGAACCGGAATCAGAGAACCCTCCAGGAGGTGACGCCACTCTTCAAGGGCAAGTTTAACAGCCAAGAGTTCTCGGTTCCCGACATCGTAGTTCTGCTCTGCGGATGAGAACTTCTTGGAGAAAAAAGCACAGGGGTGCAACTTCCCATCAGCGGGGTGTCTTTGAGACAGGATGGCTCCGGCTCCGACTTCAGAAGCATCAACTTCGATGCAGAAGGGTAGTTCAGGATTGGGGTGTCGGAGGACAGAAGCGGACGTGAAGGCCTCTTTCAAGGACTGAAAAGCTTCAATGGCAGATGGAGGCCACAAGCTGGGTTTACCCCCTTTCCGGATGAGGGCCAGGATAGGTGCAATGCGGGAAGAGAACCCCCGGATGAACTGCCGATAGTAGTTAGCAAATCCGATAAATCTCTGGATTGCCTTGGTACTCAGCGGAAGAGGCCACTCCTGGATGGCAGACACTTTCACGGGATCCATCTCAAATCCCTCAGGAGAGATAATGTATCCTAGGAAGGGGATCTTGGACACCTCGAAGACGCACTTCTCCAACTTGGCGAAGAGAGAGTTCTTCCTCAGACGAGAGAGTACCTCCTTCACCTGGGAGCGATGGCTTTCTAGGTCTTTAGAAAAGATCAGGATGTCGTCCAGGTACACGACTACGAACCTTCCTAGGAGATCCCGGAACACATCGTTAACAAACTCCTGGAAGACGGCAGGGGCATTGCAAAGGCCGAAGGGCATGACGAGATATTCATAGTGCCCGTCACGAGTGTTGAAAGCCGTCTTCCATTCGTCACCCTCACGGATGCGAATGAGGTTGTACGCCCCCCGGAGATCCAACTTAGAGAAAATCTTCGCCCCCTTCAGCTGGTCGAAGAGCTCTGCAATCAAGGGCAGTGGGTACCTGTTCTTTACAGTGATTTTATTCAGGCCCCGGTAGTCTATACAAGGCCGAAGGCCTCCGTCCTTCTTCTCCACGAAGAAGAACCCAGCCCCTGCTGGAGAGGTAGAAGGGCGGATGAACCCCCGCTGGAGATTTTCTTGGATATATTCCTTCATTGCGGTAGTCTCTGCAGGAGAGAGAGGGTAAGTGCGGCCTCTGGGGGGCATGGCTCCTGGCAGGAGTTCGACAGGACAGCCGTAGGAGCGATGAGGAGGAAGGAATTCCGCAGACTTCTTACAGAACACATCGGAGAATTCTTTATAACAAGAGGGAAGAGACTTTAACTCGGTTGAGGAGATAGTTACTTTCCTGAGGGGTTTAGCAGGAAGGCAATGCTGTTGGCAGAATGGGCTCCAACGAGAAATCTGCCCTGTGGACCAGTCTATGGTGGGGTTGTGCAGGCGCAGCCAGGGGAGACCCAAAACAACTGGAACAGCGGGACAAGAAATAATAAGAAACGAAAGTCTCTCTTTATGCAGGGTCCCAACCTGCACAGGTAGTTCGCCAGTGGTCATCGTGAGTACCAGAGGTTTATCATCAATGGCGACGATCCGCATGGGGGAAGGCAAAGGAAATAAGGGAATTCCCATGTACTTAGCAAAGAGAGCGTCCATGAAGTTACCCCCGGCTCCGGAATCGATGAAAGCATTCCCGAAGATGGTCTTATCAGACAGACGAACCTGGAAGGGAAGGAGAAACCTGTGTGAGTTTTCTTGGGTCTTCTCCTGAGACTTATCTCGAGACTTTTGAGTAGTGCCCCCTACATGAGTTACCATAGACATACCTCGGGGTACAAAACTCTTAGCCTTTGCAGGACAGGCATTGGCGAAGTGAGAATGTCCGCCACAATACAGACACAGGCCTGACATCCGTCTGCGGAGTCTCTCTTGTTCAGTGAGGCGAGTTCTTCCCACTTGCATGGGTTCCTCCTGAAGAGAAATGGATGCTTGGGCAGGCGGGGTGACAGGAGCCTGCAGGAGAGGCCTCTGGAAGCGGGGTGCCAACATGGGTTGAAACTTCCTGACACGATCTCTCAGGGTTTGATGCTCTCTCAGAAGAGTGTCCACCTTGACAGCCAAGGCGATGAGGTCCTCAAGTTGCGTGGGTAATTCACGGGAGACCAGGTCATCCTTGATGCGGAGGGAGAGACCATTATAAAATGCAGTATGGTATGCGTCGTTGTTCCAACGAGTCTCAGCGGCAAGTGTACGGAATTCGATAGCATATTCCGCTACACTGCGACTCCCTTGGCGGATTTGGAACAGACGGGAAGCAGCGGATGACACCCGGCCGGGAGCATCGAAGACAATCCGGAACTCTTTGAGAAATGCTTCTGCGTCATCCATCAGTGGGGACTGCTTCTCCCAGTGTGGAGATGCCCACTCGAGAGCTTTCCCTGCCAGACGAGTAATCACGAACCCCACCTTGGCACGTTCAGAGTCAAATTCAGTGGGGTGTAGGGCAAAGCGAATCTGGCACTGATTCACAAATCCTCGACAGGCTTGAGGATCGCCATCGTAGAGAGGCGGAGCAGGAATATGTGGACCAGAAGTGGATACCTGGGTAGTCATGGCGGCAGCCGCTAGTGGAGGAGGTGCCGGCAGGGGGGTCGCTGGTGTCAACAAGGAGAGCTTTTCCAGGATCGCCTCCAGCGTGTGTCCCACGTAATTCTGCCGGGCTTCATACGCCTCCATGCGGGAATGCAGGCCCCGAAAGGCCCTGCCGAAATCTGGCTGAGCTTCCTCAGTGGGATCCATGGCCCGAAAATAATGTCAGGGAGCCGGGAGCCCCCTCTGGGGAGTAGTCCGGATCTAGGAGGAAGCCCCTCAGGAGGGATCAGGGTCGTGGTATCCAGGGGTAAGACAAGAGAATAATCAAAGTCCAGGCACAGGTCAAAAGGCAGGCGGAATACAAACAAAGTCCAGGTCCAGGCAAGGGGTCACAACAAGGAATCAGGCAGATATATCAGGGAAAACAGCAAGGGAACCCAGGAATCACTTAGGGAACAGGATCCTATTTTCGGGCGCCATCTTGGTGCCTCAGGCATCCTTTTAAAGGAGTTTTTTGGCGCCCTTGCGTCGGCGTCAGCACGTCTGCGACCGACGCACTGCGCCTGCGTCCGTCGCGCCGTAGTGACGTCTTCGCGCCTGCGCACTTGCGCGTAGGCGTCTTTGCGCCGGCGCCGCTACCCACGTGGCGGCCATGGGCGCCGCCATCTTGGGAGCGGCGTCGGAAGAGGTAGCTGCGCCGCCCGGAGCTCCTGGTCCTGCTCCGGGCGGCGATCGTGACATAACCTAAGCAAGACATGTAAATAGCGCAGCCTTTAGAAGGCTAAAGGGAAGGCCAGTTCCAGCTGGCTCAGTCTTTGTGATAAGAATAGCAATATGATAGAAGGACACACAATGAATATAAGGTAATTAAATGAATACACATTATTCAATTACCTCCTACATGTTGACATAGCCTTCACATGACGACTACAGATTTTCAGGGCTGTTTAAGAGAAGTACAAGCACCACCTAGACCTTACGGCCCATAAATAAAGATACACAGTTGTTGTCATATTTAATTATCTGAAGAGAGCAGCATGAAGAGGTCTCTATGTTCTGATTTTTTTTTTTAACAATTATTTTATTGAGCACACAAAAGCATTGTTATACATACATTGTCAGAACAGAAGTACATTATGCTGAAGGATGCTTATACATGTTCTGTAGGTAGTTACGTCAAACAATAATAAACTGTACATAATAAAGTAACATAAATCATAATAAAGGTATGGTGTCATTCTTTCCCACATTTTCCCCCCCAGGTTCATAATTTGGGCGCCAGTGGTAAATACAGATAGAGGAGACCTCCCCGTACTAAACCACTGATATTGCCAAGTATTCCACAATAGTACCCACTATATCCTGATCAAGGTGTCTCAAGCTCAGGGTCATCATCTATCCAGGGATCCCAGACTTTAGTAAATTTCTCCGGACACCCTCTTTTTATATATGTTAATTTGTACAATGGAATGGTATTCTCAACATACTGTTCCCACAGTTGCGAGGTAGGCCCTCTATCTGATTTCCAGTGCATAGCAATTAACTTTTTAGCATACATACAAAGATTTGATATGAGGGTGCGATGCGCCCTTCCAAGGGGTAAATCCTCTGTCTGGTTTAGTATTAAAACAATAGGGTCCAGTGGTAGTGAGATATCTGTTCTTATGTGAATGATCTGCAGTACCTCTTTCCAATATTCATGTATAAGCGGACATTCTCACACCATATGTATAAAGCCTGCCGGGTCATGCTTGCATCTGTGGCATTCCGGTACTAGGTCAGGTTTAAATTTAATAAGCCTCTGCGGGGTAATATATGTCCTGTGTAAGTAATTCAACTGAGTCATTTTGTCCCTACTACTAATGACCCCTTCAAATGTCGTGTCAAGTACATTCTCCCATACTTCGTCAGTAATCTGCGGAACATCCCTTTGCCATTTCGCGCATAGCTGATTAAGGGGGGTGCTACCTGCCTGGACGAGTTGCGCATAAAATCTGGACAGAGGCTTTTTAAAGTCTGAAGAATGAATACCCAACTCCAGTGTTGTCGGCGTGGTATCCACGGGCTGATTCCCAAACTGGGCTACCATTGCGTGCCTTAGTTGGAGGTAACGAAAAAACATATAATTGGGAAGTGAGAAATGTTGTTTAAGTGACTGAAATGTTAATAAATTGCTGTCTTCCACAATATCCGCTATGTACTTGATATTAAATTTAGCCCACACTTGCGGGTCCGTTATACTGCGGAGATGTTGCAATTGTGGGTTACACCACAGAGGGGTATAAATCAAGCAGCCCTGTTGTGTTTTTGGGAAAAATTGAGAAGCAGTTTTCCAAGCCCTAACCGTTGCTCTCATTAGTGGGGAGCAGTTTTTTGTATATTTTGTTCCCCGGTATAATAGGTTTTTTAGCTCTTCCAATGAACCCAATATTTGGGCTTCTAGGAGGGTTGCTGCATTCGTCAAAGTTGGGGTTGCCCATTGCTGGGCCACTGCCTTCTTTGTAGCAAGATAATAAAGAAGTAGGTTCGGTGCCGCTAGGCCGCCTCTGTGTGTTGGCAATTGCAGCGTGCGTAGGGCAATTCTCGAGGGGGTACCATTCCAAAACATCGAAACCATGCAACTCCTTCATTTCGCAAAGACAGTTTTTGGTATTCCATTTGGGGCCTGTCTGAATACATGTCAGTTTTGGTAAAATTACCATTTTAAACAGATTAATTCGTCCCATAAGGGTTAGAGGTAGGCGAGACCATACCTCTATCTTTTGTTCTATATATCTGAGAATCGGGGATATATTAAGTTCCACAAATTTTTTTAAATCCATATGGATCCGGATTCCTAAATATTTGAATGATTCCACCCATTGTAATCCATGAGAATGTGTAGGCGAGTTTGGCAGGAGAGGGTCAATTGCAAAGAGTACTGACTTTGCCCAATTTATTTTAAGGCCCGAGTATGTAGTATGCTTATCAATTATTGCTAGGGCTAGCGGTAAGGCTCAATCCGGGTTAGCTAAGTACAGTAGTGTTGTCCGCATACATGGATATTACCTCTCTCAGCGGGCCTATGTGCAATCCCTCAATAGCTACGTGTTGTTTAATGTGGCAAGCCATAGGCTCCATGGCAATGGCAAAGAGGAGTGGCGACAAGGGGCACCTCTAGTAATGGAAAAAGTGTTAGAAACTTTAGTGTTGGTCCGCACTCTCTCCACTGGAAAATAATACAATTCCTTTACCCATTTTACAAAATTGGGGTGGATTCCCATTTGAAGCATAGAAGCCCAAAGGTATTCCCACTCTACAGAGTCGAAGGCCTTTTCATTATACAAAGAGGCTACTAATCTATTCCCTGGATTATCGTGGTCTATGGCCAAGTTTGTGTACAAACGCCTAATGTTAGTATCCGTGGTTCTTCCTGGCATAATACCCGCTTGATCTGCCGAAATAACAACGGAGAGATGGTCAACAAGTCTAAGGGATAAAACTTTCGCCAGAATTTTTGCATCAGCGTTAATTAGGGATATTGGCCTGTATGACGAACATTCTATGGGATCTTTCCCTGGTTTTGGAAGTAGAATTACTAGTGTTTCTCTCATAGAGGCTGGTAAATGGGTCCCTGTAAGCACCCCATTAAACAGTTGTACTAAAAGTGGAGCAATTTGTTTAATGTGCTTCTTGTACCACTCTATAGGTATACCATCTAACCCCGGGGTTTTCCCAGTGGGAGAGGCTGTAATAGCATTTTCCACCTCTGTCTGAGTTATTTCCTGCGCTAGCGAGACAGAAATCGGTTCGTCCAGTCTGGGTAGATTGATTCCCTCCAGATACTCCCTAATCTCCTCTGGGGAGGTAGTCAATTTAGTAGCATATAAATCTTTATAATATTGCGTGAACCTGTCCTTTATTTCCCTTGGCATGGAGACTGTTTCCCCTGTAGTTAGTGTCACTGCCGGGATGGCAATGGACACATTGTCCTCCTTAGCCAACAGCGCCAAGAGTTTCCCATTTTTATCCCCGTGCTCAAAGATATTGGCTCTCTGGTATAGGACTTGTTTTTTGATGAGTTCCATTTGAGCTAGTGACAGAGACCTTTGGCTGTTCTGCCAGACCCTAAGCTTTGCATCTGTAGGTTGCAGTACATACTCAGCCTCCGCTTCAACCACCTCCCGAGTTTTGGCCTCAATATCAGCTGCAAAGCTGTGGGTTAACGCTTTTATATTGCTAATGTACTCCCCCCTTATGAAAGCTTTAAATGCATCCCAAGTTATATCTAAGGGAACCTCCCCCCCCCATTTATTGCCAGGAATGACTCTATACTATTGTGGATGGTTTCAGTCAACTTCTCGTGGTTTACCCAATAGGGACTCAATCTCCACAACCTGTCCACAGGTTCCATAGAGATTTGCAACTTGAGGAGCAGGGGGGAATGGTCCGAGATTCCTCTGGTGAGGATTTCTACATTCTGTACCATTTTGTTGGTCTCTGCGCACCCTAAAGCTAGGTCTATTCTAGAAGAGTTATTATGGCTAGACGAGTAACAGGTATATTGTTTCACATATGGGTTGCGGACTCTCCACAAATCCACCATTTTAAAATAGCGAACACCACTTGGTAAATGCTGAAGTACCAACCTTGGGAGGATGTAGCTTATCTAAGTCGGGGTTAGTGATGGCATTAAAATCTCCCATCAGGAGCAATGGGGAGGGGGAGAGAGTAAAAATTTTATCCATTACCTCATATAACACCTCATCTGCAAAGGGTGGCGGGATGTATACGTTCGCCAATGTAAATTTCTTCCCCATTAAAGTACCATGAATAATCACATATTTACTGCACCACCCTCTCAAGCACAAAGGGACACGATTTGCAGACCATTATAGTCACCCCCCTCGAGTAGAGAGAATGATACAGTGACCCTATCCATGTTTTTTGAGTGCCAATATTTTGCTGCCGACCAGATGAGTTTCCTGCAGTAAAATAAAGTGAGGTTTGGTTCTGCGAGAAAAGTCGAGAACCAGTCTCCGCTTGATCGCATCCCCAAGACCTCTGACATACCATGATAAACATTTAACCTTAGCCATACCTAGGAAGTAAAAATTGTTTGCAACAGTGTTGCATCAGAACCCTAAACCTTGGGCAGCCCGGTAGATACCCAGAGAGCTCGTGAGAAAGGACACCATGACAAGAACATCTAAACGCCCATAACCATTTTTCCCCCCTCCCCACCCACTCCATACTTTCAGTAGGGTGAGTTTGTATACCCAAAAAATACAACTTGGTATAAACTGATGTAGAGGTTAGTGACTGCAAGGGTTGGTGTAGCTAATCCGTGAGAGCCTAGTGTCAAGTAGCTCTTAGGGCAAATGGGCTATCAAGGTGCCGTCCCCTTCAAGTTGCGGCCCTGCACACCATAAATGTTACCTGTCCAGAGAGTCGTAGCAATGAATTCGTTAAAGGCAGTCCCATGTGAATGACCTCGCTGTATTGACGTAGTGCAGCCCGACATTCCCAAGACAGTCAGATATACGGAGAAATTCAGCAGTGTCCAGGTAGAAATTTAGCGTAACTGTAAGTCCCTTCAGGTCAGTCGCGCTGCCGAGCTTGATGTTGCCTTGCCTCTATCCAGGACAAAGCATTGTCTGGTGAAGAAAAAAAATGTGTTCTTCCATCGTCTGTGATCCTCAAGCGAGCAGGGAAGATCATGGCATAAGGGATATGCCTTTGTCGCAGTTGTGCCTTGACCTCCATAAATTTGGCTCTTTGCTTCCTCACTTCCATGGAAAAATCAGGATATATGGATATTCTGTGATTTTCGTGCATAATTTTGCCCGCTTTCCTCGCTTCAGACAGTGCTGCGTCCCTGTCCCAGTAGTTGAGGAGGCGTGCGATTAAGGGTCTGGGAGGTGCTCCGGGAGGTGGTTGTTTCCCTGGGATCCTGTGCGCCCTTTCCACAGTGAAGGCCATTGAGAAAGCCGCTTGTCCAAATTTGTTGGTCAGCCATTGATCCACAAATTTCTCAGTGTTGGCGCCCTCCACTCTCTCTGGCAGGCCCAGAATGCGAATATTATTGCGCCGCAGGCGACTTTAAAGATCATCCACCTTTTGTTCCAACTGTGCAATTTGAGTCTCGGTCGCAGTAATGTGGGCCGGGAGTGGCGCAGCAATGTCCTCAAGGTCTCCAACCTGTCTTTCCACCTCCCCTGTTCTTTCTCTGATCTTTTGCACGTCGTGCTTAAGTATGGCAAAGTCAGTTTAAGTTCGTCCATCTTGCCACTAATGCAGTATGGTTCGTTGTAATAGTCTGGAGGACTTCTGCCAGCGTTGGTTCAGTGGGTAATGTGAGGGATTCTGTCGCGGGTGGTGGGGTCCCATCTCCCTCTTCCCCAGCCTGTAGAGCTCGGTCTTGCGCCCCAGACGACATACATGAAGAGTTGGTAGTAGGGGAGGGAGTCCGGGCAAATTTTGCTAACTTTTGAGCAGCCCCTTCACTTCTCCCCTCTGCCTCTGGCTGTGCGGCGCGCTCATACCAGCGCCATCTTGGGACTTCCCGGCCTGCTGTTGTTGTGTTCTAACCATTGCGGCACACTTAGCTCTGCCTCTCCGCACCATCCGACTTCAGCAGCGGTCTCTCAAAAGTGTCCTCCAGGTCCGGCAGCAATGTCAGGTTGTGCCCTTAGCAGGATAATGCAGGATTTTTAGCTCTCTCGTTGTGCTGCCTACTCGTACGCCATGCAGGCCACGCCCCCCTATGTTCTGATTTTATACTAATTCTTATCTGTACCCGAGTCGTCTTGCTTTGTACGATACTGTGCCCACCCCTGGTTCCAAGCCAGGGAATCTTCTGGAGCAGTGGAGTGCACTTCTCTAGTCTGACCAATACCCTACCCTAACCCGCAATGGTTGGCCAAAAACTTAACCAGAACCTGCCCAACCGATGGTCAACCTACACATCCAATATTGTCTATTTTTTTTAAAAAACTTTATAAACAGGCAAACCCACTTCGCACTCAAGCACTTGCATCATACCCTTGATGAAGAAACCTTTATGGGACCTAATTATTAAGCATCAGTAAGTATTAATGGTTGCTTGCAGGCCATGACTGACTGTGGGTTCTGGCAAATGCCAGAGGGGCTGCTATAAGGTGCCATAGAAAATCAGTATTTAGTGGGCTTGTGGAGGCTGTTTGGGCCTTTATGTGGGCTGATTGGACCTCTGTGTACCTGAAATGCCAGGGCCTAGTTTAATTCTCAGTCCAGACCTGGTTGCTTGTATGTACTGCTGGTGGTATAACTTATATGTTTTGTTAGTATTTCTTCTAACCCCATGCTATCCTTCTTGGGAATAAAACATAGTTAGCCTTGGGTTTTTAATTTAAAACCCTGCAAAGCTTGATTGAAATGACACCGTGGGTAGCCTAATGACTTTCCATGTAAGGCTCCAATGCAGGACATATAAATGAGCTTGACTTGCTAGGAAGTGTAATTATAGTTTCATTTGACTTTAAATACAAAAATCGTTCATACTGAAACAGCATCCTCAATTTTCCAAACAGTGTGGTTAAAGGATAATAATTGTGTTTTCTATAATGAATAATGAATTTCAGACTTTTTCTTAGCCTTGGTTTTTAGACATTGTTAGCTATGGGGACAAAGTGATGTAAATGTCGAAATTTGTGGACTCAAAATTAGGTGGAACTTAAGTTACCCCAATATAGGGTTTTGGATGCATCAAGAGAATGACTGAGCATGATGGTCAGGTGGTTATGGTCAGGTTTGATTGGCAGCCAGTTGAGTCGTTTTTTGGCTATTCACTGGGTCTGGGTGTTTCTGTGGCCAAAATTTCAAAAACAGCTGCTGAATGTTCATACACAACATGAAGCTGTTAAGGACTTAAAAACCACTGTCAGAATGAAAGGAATAGATTCTGATATTGTAGGGATTGCACCAATCCAGCACAACCAAAGGGTTGGACACATTCGGAAGAACACAACAAAGCACATTTTAAATATTTAAAGCAAAACAATGTCCCTTGTCCCTGTTTGCACATGCTTCCGTACCTTTGCATATCTTCTCCTTATATATATTTACTTCTCAGATGTATCCTGGTGCCTGACCAAACCAAATTCAAATCCTTAAAATCATGTGACTTTTCTTCACAAAAAAAGGTAAAACATTTTTTAAATGCGAACAGTTCTCTTTTTCCCTTCCCCCCATAAACTGTGATTGCAAATTAGGATTCTGTTTAGTATTTGGCCGAATCTTTCACAAAGGATTCAGGGGTTCGGCCAAATTCCAAAATAGTAAGGGTATTATTAGTGCTTTGAAGTCTCCCAGGGGATGCAGGCAGACTATAAGTCAAGCATTGGTCATACTAGAGAGTTGGGCAGTGCTTCTTTAACAGCTTTTTAATTATTTTACAGGTATGGGATCCGTTATCCGAGCATTCTGGATAACAGGTCCCATAACTGTACATAATAAATAAGGTTTTCATACTTTAATGATATAGAGTTGAAGTGAAGATGTTACTTGGGTAAGCATGTATGCAATATGGAGAGCTCAACCCTTAAAATTCACCTATGAAGGTGCCAGATGCTTGTACTGGAATGCCTTCACCTGCTTTGGGTCAACTGATACACAGGAAAAATCCAGTAGTACATTGTGATTCATGAAAAGAGTCTTATGTTTAGTTTAGCCCATGTACATACAAGAAAATGGTAACATTTTGGACCTAGGTTTGATAAAGGGCCCAGGGGGAGGCTGAAACATTACTTCTTGTATGTACATGGACTAAACAAAACACAAGACTCTTTTCATGAATTTTTTCCCATTATTTGGGTAAGCAGTGTAATGTTTTCAAAATAACTCATCAAGTCCAGTGGGGGGAAGATGTAGGCTTATGGCATACACAGCATTTGGACGGCTGCCACTCCAGCAAAATGCCCCAGTCTGCCTGTGACTATTGACCATAGTGACCAAAGCATTAACATGAGCATTTGTGAGTCCTGCACTGAACCAGGCCTGAGCCTGACCCCCTACCCCGACCCACGTTCCAACACATCCCCCTACCCAAAACTGCTACTCGGACCTTATAGAGTTTACTTACCTTCCGACCCAGGAAAAATTCAAAATTCATCACTACGGCACTGATTCAACAGGACAGGGACAGAAACTTGCCTGCGGCACAGGAGAGGTGACCAGTCCCGCACCTTAGCTGGGTACTTAGGTTACCCACAGACTGACTGCGTGGTCAGGGAATCAGGGATTTTCTGCCCAAAACCCAACCATTTTACATGTATTCCACAGGTACCCAACACGGTGCAGGGCTCTAATCTGAGGTTTGTGTTTCATGTTTACATTTGCTTTAGCAGCACATTTACCGTAGTTCTTTATGGGACATGGTAACAGGCCGATTACAGTGGACATCAAAGAGACGTGTGCCATAGCACTTAATTCTATGTTTCCATGGGGCCCCCTTAGGACCGGTGAGGCCCCCACAATGACTAATTGTCACTGTCTACTTATGACCCTTGTAGTTACACACCTAACATCCTGATGCTATTTTATACTCTTACATTTAATTACCATATCCACTAGTTGTTCTTGTAGAGACTCAAGTACATCCTTGGAATATTCTCAGTATTGAATGTTTGCGCTCTTATCCTTATGACCTTCTTCAATGTACCAACTCACTCACCAACGTACAGTCATTTACAGATTTTGCTCATTAGCTTGTATATTCCAAGTTTATTTGCTGCAAACATGACCTGATGTTCCGGGTGTCATATTGGTTTATACTGCATGAATTAAAGATATTCTACGTTTCTGGAATCCATAAATTATCTACCAAGGCCTAGATATGAACTCATCCAGTACCACTGCGGGGACATTACCTGGAGCAAGGTAACTACTGAGCATAGCATTATAATTCTCATTTTCATTTCTTTAGCTCATGGCTAAAATGGAGTCCTTGGAATGCAGACTTTGCTAAATTAAATTCAAAACTAATAGAGTTATGAGTTTTACAAGTTGAAATAAAGGCTCTGTTCAGAAAAAAAAGTTATCTTGTGTAAATTCAGTTCCTGGAGACCATATAAGGCAAAAGACAAAGTTTATTTGACACAAACTCCATGGATTCTGAACTCACAAATAGTCAGAACCCCGAACAAAAGAAGTTTTATAGACTTGGGAATGTATGACATTAGAACAAATGGGGGTAAAAGGGAAATATCTCTTCCAAAAAGAGCAAAAAAGGTGGTTCTGTCTCAAGGTCAAGGTACTCGTGACCAAGGCTAGCTTGAGAACACAATCCATCCAAGTCAGGGGGCTCACAGGGAAATCTGCATACACTGAATTTTATTCTCTCTCAGATGTCTGCAAGCTTTTACAAAATGTGAAACAATATCTGATTTTAATATTGTTTCTTTTCATTGAATTTTCTTACAGGCATTATTGTGCCCGTGCTTTAGTCTTGTTTGTTGCCCTTGGCATTTGTGGTGACTACACCAGCAACAAATCAGTAACTGACAAATGCAAATGCATTGGCTTTAGCAACCTTCCCACATCTTGGACCTTGGAATATATGGGGCGTTTATTGTGCCCATGAAGTACTCTTCCTCTGCCTATTTGCATACATATTTCACTTGCTAAGATATTATCTTTATACATCAGAAGGACAGCAGGACTAGGGTTCCTCACGCTGACAGTTCCTATTTCTACGAAACGAGCCAATCTTGTCGTTTATGGCCAGCTTTACATACTGTAAATATCTGGTGGATCACTGGACCTAAATACCCCAACCAATTAACAACCTATACCCCAATAAGTGACCAGAACGCTCAAGTAATTTGCACCCAAATGTATATGCAAAGAGTGCTGCTAAGTTGAATAAACCTAGAATTACTGCCCATCCCATTTAAGACATTGTCTTAAAATATTGGTCACTAAATGAATGAAAAAAATAGATTTTTGTTGGATGGCAATATGAGTATCTAAGGCACATCACTAGGAAAATCCACAAAAAGTGCATTTAACTGAGGTGGATAGTAACTAGTGACCAACACTATAGGGCACATCTACTAAAGCTCATTGAATTTGAATAAAATTGGCATTTTCTAGTTTTGGGTATTTAGCAAAAAGTTCAGTTCTCTAAAATGTTTTCCTTTTTTTTGTCTGCAGTTCCAAATTCTAATAACGTTTTCAAAATGGTAATTGATAAGGATAGTTTACAAATGTTTCCTGATTTATCTTCTTGAACCTTTTTAAAAATTGACCTTGTCCCGGTAAATGTGTCTGTCCTGCTAACATTTTTATTTACAATTTCCCATCCCTTTCACCCATCTGATGGGTTTTTGGAATAATAAGTCACAAGTTGCATGTGGCAGGATGATATTGAATCATCCTTTCCGAGTCCTACCCGAAGGCATGGGCTCCGATCAGGTCTGGACTGGGAGTCAAAATAGGCCCTGGAATTCCATGTACACAGAGGCCCAAATAGTCCTCCACCAGCCCACTAAATAGTGACTGTCTATGGGACCTTACAGCAGCCCCTCTGGCATTTGCCAGAATCCACAGATTGCCAGTCCGGGCCTGGCTCCGATGCCCAGGTGTCCCCAAAGGAACAGCGTGAGTGGGCGGGCCCACCTTTGCCGAGCCACATCATCCCCGCCCTCCGGAAGGGGTTAGGGCCGTTTGGACTCCCCTTAACCTTGCGGCTAGGGGGACTCCCATCTACCCTGGGTTCTGCCGAAGTTTCCTGCAGGGCGTAAGTCTTGGCCTGGAGTCAAGCCCAAAGGGACTATGACACCCATCCAGTGGTGCACAAACCAAACACAAAAAAGTTGCTGAATTGTGCGGCTGCAATGCCATTGATTGCCTTGGTAAGGTTCCAGCTGGTGGCCGGAAAAACAAAAACCTTCCCGCCCACCTAATGGCTGGGCATAGGAAGTGAAGCTTGATTGGGCAAAATGTGCATGTGCATAGCCCCTGACTAAAAATAAATCAGGCATCTCCCTCAGAGGAGCACAGCAACCACGCTTTCATCAAGCTTCCAAGTGTTTCTCCGTTCTTCACATAAGATCATAAAAACAGATACTTCTCCTTGATCTTGCCAGCCAGACGACCAAGTGTTTTTTCCTTCTTCACATAGAATCATAAGAAGGGGTACCTAGCCAAACGGCCCAGTGCTTGGCCAAGAAGCGATGTGGCAGGATAGTGAACACACAGAATATGAAATGAAATGTACATGGTGCAGTATTAAGGAGGCTAACTAGTCCCCAAAAGTACAACCTTCATTATGATGTGGAGAATGTGAGTTACACACAGCACCATCGGTTGACTATAAGATTGCAAAGATGGTCAAAAGGTTGGGACAATGTTCTTTCATTGGGGCATCATGGTATTGGTCAACAGGGGTCTCCACCCAGGGTACCAAGGTGACAGATGGGATACTACGTGGGCTCCATCCCATATTGTGTTGCTTAAAATAATGCAATATGGGGGTGGTGCCCACATAGTAGTCCACCGTTCACCTTGATACACTGGGTGCACAGCCTTGCCAACCAATACCATGATGCCCCAGAAATTCAGCTCTATTAGTGCAGATAGCAATTTGCGCTCATCAAGATGTGGTTGACTTGGGAGGCATGGAGCCTATAAGATCACAGACCCAGAGTGCCATGTTTTTTTACCCAGAATGCAGCATATTATCCCATAATTATAGCATTATTGTGCCTATCTTGCTAGTAGCTTTTGCCACAACTGGGTGCAAGTATCACCTAGTGGGGTGTTGCAACACTGCTGGAGCTCACATTTAAAATGATGTTTGCAATTGATTCACTTGGGGTCAAGTCTGGTGCACCTATTTATGTGACCTGCTGTGGGAACTCTGGACATATCGCCAAATCCAAGGTGGTGATACCTCCTAGATTCCCCCCACTCAACAATGTGTCCATTTTGGAGCAACAGCACTCACAGATACTATCATAAATGACCACTATAGTTTCAAAAATAAGATATCGAAGGAAGATAAACAAAATGTTAAGCACAAAAAAAAGATTCTTGTTAACAAGTCCCAGTGGTACCAAACAACTGAGCAGAAGAAAAGCCTTTTTTTCCACTACATTAGATTCCTTGTATAATGTATTATCCATTTGCGTATATTTTGCTTTGAGGCACCGAGACCCGACTCTTTTCAGAATCTACTTGTGCTTTTGTACAAAAAGAACGTGTCGTGGATAAATAGGAAAACTGTAAGCCAAGCATTAAAAAATGCCATGTGTAGCGTGCAAAATCACTGGACTAATCAGGAAACATATATTTAGGGAAATTAATTAGGGTGCTTGGGGAAATAAACGCCACATATTGAAATGCACAGCAAAATAATGAAAGAAAAAGACTATTCTATCACAAAGATAACACATGTTATTGGAACCAGATTCTTTTTGTTTTAGGTTGGCGATACAAAGCCCAGATACACTGTATGTTCTGGGAGCAGATTTAATTATCTCTGGCCTCTAATTCTAGTTAAGACAGCTGCAGCCTATTTTCCTTGATAAAAACGCATGCATAAAATCTCTGAGCTGAATGGCAGCAATGAACTTCAGATGACAAGTTTTTTTCCGCTTGTTTTTTTAACTCTTAACTTTATATTGGGTCCATGCAACATGTTGCACTGCTAGAAGGTTCCTTGGCTCCAATGCTATATTTAGTGTAAATAAATTAAATAATACTCCTTGTTTATGCTTATTACAGTATCCCAATATTTGTAGCAAGTTTCCTGGAGACTTTTAATTATGGGTAGGACTACATGGTCGTTTTCGGCGCAATCCAACGCGCTTCAACAAATGCCGGCTTCAACTTGCATTCTATGAAAATAAGGTAAGTGAATACATTGTTGGATGGTGTTGCAGCATTGATCCGACACGCCACGACTGTCGGATGCAGACAATGCACGCTGCGTCTGCATCCGACAGTCGTGTCGCTTTGGATCATCAATGCGACTTCATCCAACATTTCCATTACTTACCTTATTTCCGTCGCATACAAATTGACGCTGGCGTTTTATTGCAGCGCATCGTATCACATCGAAAACGTCCATGTAGTCAGGGGCGCGCCGCCAACGAGGCGAGTTAAGAAACTCGCCTCAGGCGGCACACCAGAGAGGTTTCCAGGGGCGGCAAAAAGCTGCTCCTGGTCCCTTTAAGAGCCGAATTTCTGTTTTTTAAACCGGAAATTCGGCTTTACTAATGCGAGAGAGTGCAATAGCGCTCTCCGCATTAGAGTTCCTGCCTCCCCTCCCGACTGGTAAACCAGGGAGGGGGGCTGCATTGAAGGAGCCGCCTCAGGCGGCGTTTTCCCCTGAATCAGCGCTGCATCTAGTCCTACCCTAAGGTGGGTCCACAAATCAGGGGCTTAATTATGTATATGAAACTGTAAGGTTTATGGTATGGTTTTTTTTACAGGTTATGAGCAAAAGTAGGGAGTTATCCATCTTATATCAAGTCTATTCATGGCCCTTGTTCAACTGGTCAAGCCCTATCCTTCTAGGCTTCTAGGTCCCACCCTTCAGGCTTCTTATTGCAGCATTAAAGAGGTCAATGGATGTCAATGAGGAAGCGTGTTGCAACAATGGCAATGGCCAGTAAAACTTTCATAAAGAATGCAAAAGAATAATACATATACATTCCACCCTGTATATTCAGTGTTAGACTGGAATGCCAAGGCAACATCCAACCTATTTTATCTACTCTTCTCACTAAATTTCTTTATTCTCATAGGCTTTTCTCTTTACATACTATAATATCTCCTTCTCTCTATTTCTCTTCTTTGTTCTAATACAGAAATAGGGAATGTCCCTGGTATAGATATATAAAGTCAAATAGTTGGATGAGCAGGATGGGCACCCATGGAATACATTCCAGTTAGGCAAATCAATAGGCAAATGAAAACAGTGGTTCTTTAAAATGGACCCGAAAAGAAAAGTATTAGGGTCCCCACTGTTCTGCTGCTTTCTTTCTCCTTTGGCTTTTAAGACTTTTTAGCATTGTGTCTGATAGTTGGGGCATGTACCTGGTTCGCATTCTACCCTGTAGCTCTGTGATCCCCAACCAGAAGCTCTTGAGCGACATGTTGGTCACCAACCCCTTGAATGTTGCTCCCAGTGGCCTCAAAGCAGGAGCTTATTTTTGAACTCCAGGCTTGGAGGCAAGTTTTGGTTGTATAAAAAACAGATGTACTGCCAAACAGAGTCTCCTGTAGGCTGCCAGTCAACATATGGGTTATCAAATAGCCAATCACAGCTCTTATTTGGCACCCCAGGGTTATTTTTCATGCTTGTGTTGCTCCCTAACTCTTTTTATATCTGAATGTCTCTCACAGATAAATAAAAAGGCTGGGGACCCCTACTGTAGCTAATACTAGTCACCCAAAGCAGATCTGTTCCTTGACCTCAATCTGAACTGGGTAAAATGGAGCCATGCATATGAAGGACAAAATGACCCAATAAAAGCAAAGATTTGATCAGAACCAAACTGCTTTATCAATGGGACACTTGTAGCCCTGCCGATGGGTCAGTGCAAACACAGGCAAAACATATTGTTGGAATCTATTTCCAGATATGGGATCCGTTATCTGGAAACCCATAACCCAAAAAGCCATTCTCCCATTGACCTTATTTTAATCAAATAATTCTAATTTTTTAAAAATGGTTTTCATTTTCATTGTAATAATAAAACAGTAGCTTGTACTTGATCCCAACTAAGATATTATTAATCCTTATTGGAAGCAAAACAATCATATTGGGTTTAATTCCTGTTTATATAATTTTTTAGTAGATTTAAGATATGGCTATCCAAATTACGGAAAGATCCCTTGTCCAGTGTCGGACTAGGGGGGTCCAGGCCCATTGGGGTTGCTGAAACAATAACCCGCCCACACCTTCCCCAGGCGCTGACCCCGCCTCTACCAATTCCACTAGCCCCCCGAGCCACCCGACTGTTCAAGAAATGCTCACGTGTGTATATGTGCCCACACAGGAAGGGGAGGGGGATGCGGATGGCAATGAGGAAGGGGACACAGACAGCAATGGGGAGGTAGACTCGGACAGGGAAGGGGACAGGTAGGGGGATGTGGACTGGGAAGGAGGGGTGACAACCAGTGCCAGTCTAGGGGTGACCGGCTTGTAAATCCAGCCCTGTTCAGTAGAGCAGTTATCCTAAACACAAGGCCATACTAACACTTAAGTGGCTCAAGAACTATAAAGGTGAAAGTCCTACAATGACCCAGTCCTGATGTCGATCCAATTGAAAAAATTACCTCAAAAGCCTTAAAGCTGTTATCGCTGCAAAAGGTGGTTCTGCAAAATATGAAAGGTGCTTTAACTACAGTAAGGGCAAGGGCATTCATTTTTTGCAGGCTGATCTATATATATAATTATGGATCAAGGCATAATAAAAGTGCTAAAAGTGATAATTAGAACCTCTGAATATCCATGTGTCATGCAAAGAAATTAGGACATATCACGCTTCGTCTTGCGAATGGAACACACATAATTGTAGCTATCAATGGCATTAATCTTTTGTAAATGATACCATGATCAATTAAAGGAAAAAGAGAGAGATGGAGACTTTTTGCCTACGCATTTATCACCTGAATGATACTAACATAACTGGTAGAACCAAGCAATGTGCCATTAACACTTCTTTGTATCTATGCAATTGATTGTTCTCCTGTTATTTATTATGCATTCAATGGTTCAGATCTATTTGCTGGATCCTCCACTGACCTACTTTTCGTATATTATCCACTCCACACACTCTTTATATGTATTAGTTATAGTTTGGGGTCTTTGTTTCTGAAACCAAATATATTATAACTGTATTTCTGCGAATCATTAGTGTTATTTCAGAAGAACTTTATCCTGTAAATGTTCACTAATAGTGCCGATGTTTGTGCTGCACCACCGTATATTAATGCAAACACCACAACTCACGCCTTCAATAAACATTTTGGGCACCATTGATGGCTGATTCTTGAGTTGTGGTGAGGTTGGCCAGTCATCTGTCTGCATCTTATATCAAATGACTATTTATTATTTTAATAAGTGGTCCTTTAATATAAGATGCAGACAGATGACTGGCCAACTTCACCACAACTGAAGAATAGTGATGGGCGAATTTCTCCAGTTTCTCTTCGCCAAAAGATTGGCAACGTTCCCGCGAAATTCGTGAAACAGCGAAAAATTATTGAAGCGTGAATTTTGACGCTGCAGTCAATACCGATGCCTGCGACATTTCTGATGCTGGTGACAATTCTGATGGCCATTAAAATCAATGGGCGCCTAGAATTGTCACCAGCGGCAAAATTGTCACCAGCATCAAAAATATTTTAGCGGCAATTTTGCAAATTTATACGCCGGCGGCGAATTCACTGCAAATTCGCACCTGGCGAATAAATTCGCCCATCACTACTCAAGAATCAACCATCAATGGTGCCCAGAATGTTTATTCTAGGAGTTGAGTAAATGGTTATTTTCCTGTTTTCCTTAAAGCTTCAGTCTAACTAACCTGCCATTGTTAACAGGGGTTGGAATGGTCTGATGACAGTGTGGGCATGATCAGTTAAAGGAGAATTCAGCTCTAAAATTAATAAAAAACCCTACCCTCCTACCCTACATAGACCCCCCTCCCCCAGCCTAAGTGTTAACCTGCAAATGCCGTAACGTTTCACTTACCCCATCGGTGCAGATTTAGGCATTGGAGATCATGGACGCCATCTTCTTCTCTTCGGAAATCTTCTGAATGAGACCGGCCTGGAGCCGCATGCGCAGTCAGAGCAATTTTTTGTTTCGCGACAACTGCGCATGCACCAAAATTCACGAAACTTGCCAAAGTGCTGGTCTCATTCCAAATATTAGCGAAGCGGCTGAAAATGGCTCCAGAGAACTCCGCTGGACAGAATCTGCACCGAGGGGTAAGTAAAAACTTTTGGTCCTTTGGACCAATTCGGCAGCTTATCTGCCCATGTGTGGGGGATCCCGACGGGTCCTCCTGATTGTTATCAGGCCAAAAATCGGGCAGATATCGATCGGTCAAGTTTGATATATTTCAATGATCCAGATGTAACAGCTTACCCTGGTGGTCTAGTGGGGGGACGGTAGGGACGCCCGCCACATCCACTTCCTCCTGCACTGGTTTGTTAAGGGCACGTGCGGCACGTGAGCTTGATTCTGACTACCTGTTGTGACCCCTGCCTGTTCCTGATGATTCTGACGATTCTGTATCCTGATCCATTTCCTGAATTCCACTATCCCTTCTGCTAA
This sequence comes from Xenopus petersii, assembly GCA_038501925.1. NCBI lineage: Eukaryota > Metazoa > Chordata > Amphibia > Anura > Pipidae > Xenopus > Xenopus petersii. The sequence continues at coordinate 17,324,427 of CM076674.1, forward strand.
ATCCTTCTGATTGATCTCCCGGTTTTGACCCTTGCCTGCCTGACCTCGCCTTGAACGTTGCCTGCCCAGACCGGGCCTGATTTGTTTACGCTTTCATTCTGCCTGCCTCGACCCGGCCTGTTCCGACTACGATTCCATCTAACACCTTGAACCACGACCTTCTGCCCAAAGACTTTGCTAACAGTTGTGCCCCTCTGCTTATCCAGAACCTCTAGCCTTGCACCTCTCGTTTAAGTCCTGGTGGCATCCAAGTAGCTGAGGGCTCCTCCCGAGGCCAAAGGCGGTCACACTAAAGGTGAAGCATGAGCCGAGACCAGGGTGCTTGGCATTTGTTCTGGTGTTGGGTGCCGACCGTGACACCAGGACCTGCATCCCGTCGGCGCCCATTCATAGCATTGTAATCCCTGGGGCCTAACGTTTGGATTCACCTGATATCGCCCAGTCGTTAGTGGGCATATCGGGTTAAGATCCGCTCATTTGGCAACCTTGCCAAACAAGCGGATCTTATAGTGTATGGCCACCTTTAGGGGCATTTGCCTGGGGTAACACTTAGGCTGGGCGGGAGGAGAAAAGGGGTCTATGTGGGGTAGGGGGGTAGGGGTTTTTAACTTTGGGGTTGAATTCTCCTTTAAACCTTCTACACAATGGAATGCTCCAGTTGCAGCTGCAGAAGAAGCCCAAGGACACAGGAGTCCATAACGAGGTAGATAAACTATGGATAGTAAAAACTTCACGGCGTACAACTGCACAAATATACAACATAATAAAAACAACCATAAATATAGATACGGTAAAAACTCCCCCATTTAGATGGATATTTTTTACACCACAAATACCTATAACAGATATTTTAAAATCCCACATATACATTACGAAACTGCTACCAACAAGCAGGTATTAAGAAATGGTCCTACAACTCTTTCACAACTCTTACCTCACACCTGAAAAATGTGGAGTGGGCGTTATTTAGTATTGTAACATCTTACTCAACTCTAGACATAGGGAAAAAACATTTGGCAGAAAAGACTGGCAGCAGAGTCTCGCAAGACTATAATTCACCGATGACTCTCAATAGAAGCCCCATCAATAACACTCACTAAACAAAAATTACACCACATATTTCATATGGACTGGATGGAAGCCATGGCAAAAAAAAGAACAGCAAACCCAAAAATGTTCTCTATCTGGACTACATACATTAATAGTCTCTACAACCACTTCGACATTTAACAACCTGTACCTTTCATGATACAACATCTCAGAACAACTCAGAAACTTTGAGAGGTAATACATTATTACAAAAAACTAACCAATATGCTCAAGAAACCTTTATATGGACTGGAACGATTACAAGATCCCCCACTCCCAGGAGTCACCGTACAAATAGGCTTTTGACTTCTTACATAAAGGGCATGTAAAGACAAAAAAACAAAATCCCATTTTTACTTTTTTTAATGAAAAAGAAATCTATCTCCAATATACTTTAATTAAAAAATGTGTACCGTTTTTATAAGAAACCTGACTGTATGCAGTGAAATTCTCCCTTCATTTACTACTGTAGATAGGAATTGTCAGACAGTCCCTAACTGCTCTGCAGGGAAACAATCATACTTATGAACAGCAGGGGGAGCAGCTTAAGCAGCTTTGTTTGTTTCCCTGTAGAGCAGTCAGCGACTGTGTAGAGATTTGTATTGGATTTTATTTTTGCCTTTCCCCTTTACTGTTTCCAACTCCAGCTGCAGGGACAAAGATCATGGAGCCAGATTTAAACAGATAAATTGGGATTCTATTTTAAGGATTATTTTGCTGCAGCCACTGGTTCTGCAGAGTTGGAGAAAGTTTAAACAATACAAAAACTATAAAATCCACATTAAATTTTGTTATGACAACACAGAACCCAGTGCAGTCTGTATATTTGTATTATTAATCAGACTTGCTGTATCGGCTTCTGGCAGATATTATTTGACTGTTTTGATCATTTATGACGACCCCTAAGCAGCCCAGATCACACTGAGCATGTGCACAGTCTTGGTCTTGCAAAGATGTTTAACAGAGTTACAAGATGGTGACTCCTGTGGCCAACTTTGAAAACATAATTCATTTGTTTTATTTGGCAGTAAGTTCATGTTTATGTTTAGCATACAAAATACAGCATTTCTAGCCTTATTCTATTTTAGACTTTACTTCCCCTTTAAGGTAAATCAGATATAACCTGTAAAACTAGACAGTTAAACTTATACTTCACTATGTTAACTTTGGTTTAAATGTTACTTTATTTCTATTTTATTTTCCTTTTTCACGACTTAACTAGGGATGCACCGAATCCAGGATTCGGTTCGGGATCTGGCCAGGATTCGGCCTTTTTAAGCAGGATTCGGATTCGGCCGAATCCTTCTGCCAGGCCGAACCAAATCCGAATGCAAATTGGGGGCAAAGAGGGAAATTTTGTCACAAAATGAGAAAGTAAAATTTTTTCCCCTTTCCACTCCTAATTTGCATATGCAAATTAGGGTTCGTATTCGGTTCGGTATTCGGCCGAATCTTTCAAGAAGGATTCGGGGGTTCGGCCGAATCCAAAATAGTGGATTCAGTGCATCCCTAGACTTAACCCATGTCACATTAACGATTACTATAAACCTGCAACTGGATGTATGTGACATCCAGGATATGTTGCACATGTTTGGAAAAGCCAGAAAAAAATCATACGATTTGGGTTTTTGATTTTTTCGAGTGTTTTACTGATCTGATTAAATTGAGTTAATTTATTAATAAAGGCAAAATCAGTCATGGGAGTTTGGTCAAGGTTTTTTTTTAATTGGGACAATGAGATAAATTTGGATTTTAATAAATAACCCCCTTTTATGTGTTTTACAAATATGAAAAAAGAGGATTCTTAATAATTTGGCTTGGAAACTTAAAAAAAGACATTTCACTGAAAAATCTGACTGCGCAAGGAAATGTCATGTAAAAAAGTGAAATATTATACATATTAAATGGAATAATATCATTCAAGGAAGATAAGACTCCAGAAATGAAAGTATGGCACATTTGTTAGTCACGTTAATCCTGGCAGATCTAAAAAGATTGGTTCATTTTCTTATGAGACTTCCCACACAAGGCAGACGAGATAAGAAAGTCACCTTTCTTCATACATTATGCAATCGCAGCAAAGTGCCAATTTATCAAGACAAGGAGCAGTTGTTAAATGCTAAACCTTTATATGTTTCTGCTTCTAAAAGATGTGTCACCGCATCTAAAGGTTTTATAGAGATTTAATGGAAATCCACAACTTGGTTTTAGCTGGTTTTAAGGGGAAACTTTTCCAATTCAGTAGTAACTTTATTGTACAAGTACAGAAAAAGAGTGAGAGCTGAAAAACATGCTCAGTCCACTGGCACCTAGAGTTGGTCAGTATCCAGTACATACCTCCCAACTGTCCCATTTTTAGAGGGACAGTCCCTCTTTTGACAGCTCAACCTGCAGTCCCTCATTTGTACTGGAAATTCCCATTTTTCTCTGCACTGAACAGCCAGGAAAAGAAACAGTGTTTCTAACTTAATTGGCTTTTGGCAGAGAGCCCAGAACAGCCACAGCTGCTTATAAGATACTTTTGTAACAATTTTGAGATAAGCAAATAAGTAAGGGGCAGATTTATGAAGGGTCCAGGTGATTTTTCGAATGAAAAAAAAATCAAATTTCGAGATATTTTTTGTGTACTTCGACTAGGGAATGGTCCAAATTCGATTTGAATTTGAAAAAAATTCAAAAATTCAGATATCGAAATTTATCATGTACTGTCTCTTTAAAAATTCAACTTCGACCATTCGCCTTCTAAAACTTGCCTAATTTTTGTTTTAGTCTATGGGGGACATTTTAGAACCTATTCGGAGTCAATTGGTGGACTTTGAAAAATCAAAGGTTTTTTGGGGGGAAAACTTCTAATCAAATTCGATCAAATGCGCTATTACTTTGATTCGAACAATTTCGAATTCGGCCTAATACGGACCTATTCGATCGAAAACATACCTATTCGACCAAAAAAAACTTTGACTTCATTTCGATTGGTCTTTTTTAATTAGAATTTCGAAGTTTTTTCAATTCGAAATTCGACCCTTGATAAATATGCCCCTAATTGTAACAATATAAGATAACAGGTCCCTTGGGAAAAGTTAGACTCACAGTTTAAAGGGCAATTCACCTTCATTAGCAGAACAGTAATAACTGGAAAAAAACACAGAAATATGTAACCTGCGAAATTTTTAAAAAATGAACATGGTAATTAGGGGGTGTGGCCACAAAAATGGGCGTGGTCTGTGCTACACACAGCAACTTTTTTGTCCCTCTTTTTATTTCCAAAATGTTGGGAGGTATCCAGTAGCTGGGAGAACTCTGGAGGGGAGATATATACTGTATCTCCTAAAATGTTCCCTAAATCAAAGCAAATAGGTAGAATAACAGGGGCAGTGTTAAAAGGGTTGTTAAAGTTAACTTTTAGTGTGATATAGAGCGTTATATTCTGATACAATTTGCAATTGGTCTTCATTTTCTTTTCTTTGTGGCTTTTGAGTTATTTAGCTTTTTATTCAGCAGCTCTGCCCAGTTTGTAATTTCAGCAATCTGGTTGCTACGGTCCAAATTACCCTAGCAACCATGCATTGATTTGACTAGGAGACTGGAATATGAATAGGAGAGGTCTGAAAATAAAGATCAGTAATAAAAGTAGCAATAACAATACATTTGTAGCCTTGCAGAGCAATTGTTTTTAGATGAGGGTAAGTGACCCCCGTTTGAAAGCTGGAAAGAGTCAGAAGAAGAAGTCAAATTACTCAAAAACTTTAAGAAATTAAAAATGAAGGACAATTGCTTAGAATTAGCCATTCTATAACATACTAAAAGTTAAGTTAAAGAGATACTGACACCAAAAATTAAACCTTTTTTTATATCTACCATAATATTGGCTTTGCATGCTATTTATAATTTTGCCATAAAGTATTTTCCCAATGCTTTTACATTACCTGTCTGACCCCCTGTGTTTATCTATGAGGAGGCTGCCATATTTGTGCAGCAGGAGTCCGTTAGCATTAGAATCTCTAACTAGTGATGGGCGAATTTATTCGGCAGGCGCGAATTCGCGGCGAATTTGCGCGATTCGCCGCCAGCGAATAAATTCGCGAAACTCCCGTGAAAATTCGCGTCAAAAATTCGCCGGCGTCAAAAAAATTTTTTTTCGAAAAAATGGACGCCGGCGTCAAAAACGAGCGCCGGCGTCAAAAACGAGCGCCGGCGTCGGAAAACGGGCGCCGGCGTCAAAAACGGGCGCCGGCGTCAAAAACGAGACGCCGGCGCAGTTTCGCGAATTTTTCGCCGTTTCGCGAATTTCGCGCGAAATTCGCGAATTTTTCGGCGAAGCGAAACTGTGCAAATTCGCCCATCACTATCTCTAACTGACAGGCTGAGATGTCAGGTTGGCAAAACAGTCAGGTTTAGGAACTTCATCTAACAATAACATGACCTATGGGTAACTTTTAATGAACATTCATATTTTACAAAGTAGTTTTTTAGTGTCAGTATCACTTTAAAGGCGACCCTCACCTTTAACTGAGACTAGAAAAGCCAGTACATGTGTTGCACTTGATGATTCTGTGGAAGGGGCTCTGGAGGGGTGTTCTGTCTAGGAGCTGCTGAATAAAAAGCTAAATAACTGAAAAACCACAAATAATAAAAAATGAAAACCAATTGCAAATTGCCTCAGAATATCACTCTCTACATCATACTAAAATCTAAATTAAAGCTGAACAATCTCTTTAAAATTGTAGAAATTAGTCGGGGGTCTAGACGGGGTCACTGACTCTGCAAGGCTACAAATATATTGTTATTGCTACTTTTTATTACTGATCTTTATTTTCAGACCTCTCCTATTCATATTCCAGTCTCCTAGCCAAACCAATGCATGGTTGCTAGGGTAATTTGGACCTTAGCAACCAGATTGCTGAAATTACAAACTGGGCAGAGCTGCTGAATAAAAAGCTAAATAACTCAAACGCCACAAAGACATGAAAATGAAGACCAATTGCAAATTGTATCAGAATTTCTACAATTTTAATGAGATTGTTCAGCTTTAATTTAAATTTTAGTATGATGCAGAGAGTGATATTCTGAGACAATTTGCAATTGGTTTTCATTTTTTATTATTTGTGGTTTTTCAGTTATTTCGCTTTTTATTCAGCAGCTCTCCAGTTTGTAATTTCAGCAGACTGATTGCTAGGGTCCAGATTACCCTAGCAACCATGCATTGATTTGAATAAGAGACTGGAATATGAATAGGAGAGGCCTGAATAGAAAGATGAGTAATAAAAAGTAGCAATAACAATAAATGTGTAGCCTTACAGAGCATTTGTTTTAAGATGGGGTCAGTGACCTCGATATGAAAGCTGGAAAGAATCAGCAGACGTAAATAATTGAAAAATGATTTTAAAAAAATGAAGACCAATAGAAAAGTTGCTTAGAATTAGCCATTCTATAACATAATACAAGTTAAGTTAAAGTTGGACCACCCCTTTAAAGTTCTGTGGTCTAAAAGTTAAATTAAAGGTGAACCACTCCTTTAAGCAGGCCCGGACTAGCAAACTGTGGGTTCTGGCCAATGCCAGAGGGGCTGCCATAGGATGCCATAGGAATTTACTATTTAGTGGGTTGGTGGGGAGCTACTTGGAATGCCAGGGCCTCTTTTGACTCCCAGTCCAGACCTGCCTTTAAGAGTGCTGAACAAGAAAATTGGAAGAAATATACAAAGTATATTACTTTCCTTCATTGAGATTCAATTGCCTTAATAGTAACTGAGGCGAGACAGAAAGATATTCAGACTATCAGTGGACCAGTCTGCTCTGGTATCAGAAAAATGGTATTAATATGTTGGTTGCTTATGCTGTATAAAACTCCAAATTGCTTTATTTTGTATTTAAAAAAAACCTGCTAGAAATAAAACACAGATAAATACCTTGCTGGCTCTTCTTTTTACTTTATTACAGCTCGTATCATTGGAGTGGATTAACTCAATAGGTTTAGATGCCCTTTAAATAACAGCTGCAGGGCTACAGGCAGGACTTTCCTACTTAATAACAGTAATGGTGCCACACAAAGGGGTTGATAATGTGGTCTTTATATGTGAGCATTTACTTCGAAGTCCTAGTACAGGTATGGGATCCATTATCCGGAAACCTGTTATCCAGAAGGCTCTGAATTACGAAAAAGCTGTCTCCCATAGACTCCTTTGTATCCAAATTTTTATGATTTACTTTTTCTGTGTAATAATAATCGCGTGTACTTTATCCCAACTAAGATATAATTAATCTTTATTGGAAGCAAATCCAGTCTATTGGGTTTATTTAATGGTTACCTGATTTTCTAGTAGACTTAAGGTATGAAGATCCAAATTACAGAAAGATCCATTACCTGGAAAACCCCAGGTTCAGAGCATTATCTGGATAACAGATCCCATACCCGTACTTGGGCGATATAATAAAACTGAGCAAGTAAAATATCCGTGGGCAAATAATAAGCACAAAAAGCTCTAGAGGAGTTGCTCCACTTAACATAATGAAATAGGATATTGACTAACTGCCAGACACATGTTGCAACTGACACTCGGCCACATGCAGATATGGGGCTTTGTTTCCCATCACCAAACACAGAGCTAGACACAAACACATGCCTGGACGTATTTATGTAGTAAATACCATACAGTAGGTGCTGGCATCAATAATTCTGTTGCACATACTATTACTAAACCATGACTCACTGTGTTATACCTTAATGAAAAAGAGAACTAGGTGTAAAGCTCATAGTTCCATATTAAAGTGGTAGTTCACCTTTAAGTTAACTTTTAGTATGTTATAGAATGACTGATTCTAATCAACTTTTCAATTAATTGTCATTATTTATTTTTTATAGTTTTTGAATGATTTGCCTTCTTTTTCTGACTCTTTCCAGCTTTAACATAGGGGTCACTGCAAGGTATATAAATTAATTCAGCAAGGGGAGTTTAGGCTAGAGAGACCAACAAGGATCTGGCACACTGGGCTTTTTCTTGGTACAAGTATAGGATTTATTATCCGGAAACCCGTTATCCAGAAAGCTCTGATTAAGGTATGGACGTTTTCCATAGACTTCATTATAATCAAATAATTAAAAAAAAAAATTCACATTGATTTCTTTTTTCTCGGTAGTAATGAAACAGTAGCTTGTACTTGACCCCAACTAAGATTTAATTAATCCTTCTTGGAGGCAAAACCAGCCTATTGGGTTTATTTAACGTTTAAATGATTTTCCAGTAGACTTAAAGGGATACTGTCATGGGAAAAAAATAAATTTTCAAAATGAATCACTTAATAATGCTGATCCAGCACAATTCTGCACTGAAATCCATTTCTCAAAAGAGCAAACAGATTTTTTTATATTCAATTTTGAAATCTGACATGGGGCTAGATATAGTGTCAATTTCCCAGCTGCCCAAAGTCATGTGACTTGTGCTTTGATAAACTTCAATCACTCTTTACTGCTGTACTGCAAGTTGGAGTGATATCACCCCCCTCCCTCCCCCTCCAGCAGCCAAACAAAAGAACAATGGGAAGGTAACCAGATAACAGCTCCCTAACACAAGATAACAGCTGCCTGGTAGATCTAAGAACAACACTCAATAGTAAAAACCCATGTCTCACTGAGACACATTCAGTTACATCAAGAAGGAAAAACAGCAGCCTGCCAGAAAGCATTTCTCTCCTAAAGTGCAGGCACAAGTCACATGACTGGGGCAGCTGGGAAATTGACAATATGTCTAGCCCCATGTCAGATTTCAAAATTTAATATAAAAAAATCTGTTTGCTCTTTTGAGAAATGGATTTCAGTGCTGAATTCTGCTGGAGTGGCACTATTAACTGATGCGTTTTGAAAAAAACATGTTTTCCGATGACAGGATCCCTTTAAGGTATGAAGATCCAAATTACAGAAAGATCCGTTTTCTGGAAAATCCCAGGTCCCCAGCATTCTGGATAACAGGTCCCCTACCTGTATTCTGATGGGACAGTCCAACCTTGATGGCAAGGACTTTGGCAAAAAAAGATTTCACTGTTGCATCTACCCATGGCGACACAGGCTCATGGGCCAAAAGCTTCTTCTTCCAGGAGACAGGACTTTAGGCAGAAATCTGTTTATTATGTGGTTCCTCCCCACCTAACTTCACCCCTCCAGCACATGAAGGTCACTATTGTTTTTACTAGTGTTGTTTCCTAAAAGGCACAGGATTCTCTTCTTTTTGCCACAAGAGAAGTTATTTGGTGAGGACTTTATGGCCCGCAATTGGGGGATGATAGAACCAGAAGGTCACCAGCTCTTCCACCTCCATTTACAATTGGGGGCAGGTGGTAAGTTAATACTGAGGTGAGGGTCTGCTTTACTTCAAGGGGTGCCTGCACTCTTTTTGAAGATGCAGCACGAAAAGTCTTCTCCCATGATCCCACGTGATGTGAATATGTGCCATCTTCTTAAAATGGATCAAAGCCCCGTGGTGGCCCATACTCTTCACACAGAGGGCCAGATTCAATTCCGCAAGAAAGAGGTTTATGCTGTGAAAAGTCATGGATGAGATTTAATCCAAGATGCAAATCAATTCAGAAAAATGTATCTCACATGAAAACTTTATTGAAGTCTATAGCGGAAAAACAGAAACTGAATTTGGAGAAAAGTTTTTTCTCCTCGATTGGATTTTGTCTATGACTTTTCACATGATAAACCATGAGATAACTTTTTTTTCACTGAATTGAATCTGGCCGTCCAGTATGTGGTGCTTCTGGCCCCTTGACCTATGCCCAGGATTATGTCTGACTGGTCCAATGCCTGCTAGTCTATCTGCCCAGAGTGGTGGCATGTTGCACTATTCTATCTTTGCTCAGGCACTTCCCACTTTGCCTTAGTGCTGCTCTGAGGAAGCATACATAGGGAGATACGCTTGTTTGGTGATGTCGCCAAGCGAGCGGACCTCTCCCCTATTTGCCCACATTGAGGTGGGCGATATCGGGCTGATCCAATCGTGAGCCCTAGGGCGCAACGATCAGATCAGAATGAAGATGATATGGGCGGTTGGATCGCAGGACCGCATTAACTAACAGATGCGGCCGTGATCCGACAGGATATTTTTACCCTGTCTGATCGGGATTTGGCCAACTTTCCGACAGAACTCGATCGGGGACACCGACGGGATGGCCTCATACACGCGCCAATAATCTGCTGACACGGTCTGTCGGCAGCTTTTATCAGCCCCTGTATGGGGGCTTTTAGGCTGGTGGTACACGTTACGATTCGGGGGAGATTAGTCCCCCATCGATGAACCCCCCCGAAATGCCTTCCTGCCGGCAGGAATGTAAATCACCGGCAGGATGGCATAAAAAATGGATTTGCCTCATGAGGCAACTTCAGTAAAAGAAGCGATATGTATGCCATCCTGTTGGCAAGAATTTGAATCACCGGCAGGGTGGCATACATATCGCTTATTTTTGGGGAGGCGTTTGGGGAGATTAGTTGCCCAAAGAAGAGGAGATTTGTCGATGGGCAACTAATCTCCCCCAAATCTTAACGTGTGCCACCAGCCTTAAAGTGGCCAGGACACTATAACAGCATAAAGATTGCCTCTAGCTATGTGAGCTAGACTTTTATTTTTTGTTTACGATAATCTGTTTTTATTATTTATTATTGTGGTGTTTAGTCCTGTTGGAACATCCTTTTTGGTATCAAAGTCCTGGGAAGTCCAGGTGGAAGGCAGAGATTCTACTTCAGTATATATATCACTTTTGTTCACCTTTTGCCAGTCCTGCTGAGCTGCATTAATCTCCTGTTGTCCATTGTGCCTTCATTCAGTCTAGGTGCTTCGGTTTGTTTGAAGGTTACTGAATACGTCCGAGTATGAATTTGCCATGTCCAGTTCCTTCGGGTTCTCACAGCTGTTGAAGAACTTGGAAAATCTCCTGTGACTGCCTTTGTAAAAAACATTCCTCTCCCTCTCAAATCACTGCACTGAAAACACTTTCACCTCATCCTCCCATGCTCCATTCTCGAATTTATTTTTTGGGGCAGTCCGAAAAAGAGGACTTTTTTTCTTTGTACTGCAAACAAAATGTAAAATCTGGATGACAGTGGCTTTATAAATACAGCACCCTTAATTTTCAACCTGAGAACTCTCATGAATGTCCTGTCACTGTAGTGATTCCAGGATTGGAAGCCCAAGGTGGTCCAGGCAATTCATTGTATCTCCTTGTTCTCAAAACATGACGTTTTCCAAAGCACTTTGACTCTAAATTTCATATAATGGCTTTTCAGTTTGAATTTTCATTGTAGTAACTTCTTTGATGGTCTGTACCTTACCCACAGGCTATTATTAGATTTCAAATGTAGAAACAGATATTAACTGCTGCCAATCATATTAGCAGGCACTGACCCATCTTTTTGGCTTGATTCTAATCACATTTTAGCATCAGTGCATTTCATAATTCCCGAGCACACCCTGCATACTTAGGGGACTAATTCGCGTATCTCGGATGTACAGATCAGATTATCTAAGAGTTATAAAATCATTTTAGGGGTTTAATACCTTGCTAACAATATTAAATGAGCTATTGGAAGCATCTTAACCATGTACAGGAGATCTAGCCAGAGTGTATCAAACAAATAATAACAAAGGGGTTTTTCATGCATGGTGCTGGAGAACCTGCAGGTGGATGGGGAAACATGGCTTCATTTGTGTTTATTCATTTATTTCAAATATGGTTTAAAGGACAAGTAAACCTTCAAAATAAGTGAATGTAAAATGGATGAGAGTGCTATTCTAAAAAACTTTTGCATGTACATTTATTATTAGATATTAAAGGATACATGTACTGTTAACATAAATTAATTGTGTTGCAACAGACAAATACAAGAGGTCCTCTGCACTCAACTCATTATCAATATATTTAAGACAGCCAAGTTTGGGAGTTTTACTTTGAAAGCAGCAAGTAAGTTGCAGGTAAAACTTAGTCCCTTTGTAAAATGTATAATGAAGCAATAGAATTCTTAATGAATCAGATGAAAATTGAGTGTAGGACTGCCCAGATATGGGATGAATTTGACATAGTTGGCCAGCTTAAATATATTGCAATATATGGACAAACAATCCCTGTTTTGTTTAAAGGGTAAGGCATTTTTCAGTAGCAGTATGCCCAAAATGTCTCTGTCTTAAATATATTGATAATGGGTTGAGTGCAGATGTATTTTGTGGTCACACCCTCATTGCACCCCCGCTTAATGGTTTTAAAAATTAGTGGTGAGCACAACTTTCCCTTGTTTGTGTTGCAACAGAGCCACCTGCTGGTCATTTTCCCACCAGTCTGACCACCTTTGTGGTCTCGTCCGGAAAATGAGTACAGGTATGGGACCCATTATCCAGAATGATCAGGATCTGGGGTTTTTCCCGGATACCAGTAATTTGAATCTTCTTATCTTAAAGTGATACTGACACTAAAAAAGTTACATATCAGTCATTTTTCGCTAATAGTTCTGCTTTTGTAAGTAATTGTTATTTGATTTTCCTAAACCTGCCTGTTTTGCCAACCTGACTGTCTCTTCTTAACCTGTTAGTTAAAGTTTCTACTGCTAACAGACTCCTGCGGCACAAATATGGCAGCCCCCTTATACAGGAACATGGGGGTAAGAAAGGTAATGCAAAAGCCTCAGACAAATACTTCTATGGCAAAATTATAAATATCATTGAAAGACATTGTTATGATAGATATTACAAAAAGGTTATTTTCTGATGTCAGTATCTCTTTAAGTCTACTAGAAAATCATGTAAATATTAAATAAACCCAATAGGCTGGTTTTCCTCCAATAAGAATTAATTATATCTCAGTTTGCCTCAAGCACAAGCTTAAAATCATTTTTAAGAATTTTAAGTATTTGGATAAAATAGAGTCTATGGGAGAAGGCCTTTCTGTTATTCGGGTTTCCAGATAATGGATCCATACCTGTAACACTAAGGGGCATATTTAGCAAGGGTCGAATTTCGAATTGAAAAAACTTTGAAATTCGAATTCAAAAAGACCAACCGAAAGTAAGTTGAAGATTTTTTTTGGTCCAATAGGTCAGTTTTCGATCGAATAGGTCCGTATTCGGCCGAATTCGAATTGTACGAATCAGAGGAATAGCGAATTCAATCGAATTCGATTCAAAGTTTTTCCAAAAAAAACCTTTCAATTTTCAAAGTCCATAAATTGACTCCAAATAGGTTCTAAAGAGGTCCCCCATAGGCTAAAACAGCAATTCGGCAGGTTTTAGGTGGCGAATAGTCGAAGTCGAGTTTTTAAAGAGACAGTACCTGATACATTTCGATATTCGTATTTTTGAATTTTTTTCAAATTCAAATCGAATTTGGACTATTCCCTAGTTGAAGTACACATAAAATAGCTCGAAATTCATTTTTTTATTCAAATATTCACCTCGACCTTTGATAAATCTGCCCCTAAATGTAAACTGTAAAAATGCTTAGACAAATTGTACATTAATTTGTTTTGAGGTTTTTACTTTTCCTTGAAACCTGTAATTCAAAACACTGTACTATGTATATAGGATTAAATGGAATATATTAAGTGACCTTTTGGTATTTATACTATTGAGTGGAACATTCAATTATTCATGTAGAACTTAGAGAATCTATATTGTGTTATGTTAACATAGGACCAGGTTGGAGGGGCTGAACTAGGTCCATACATTCTATACAGCATGTACCATTATTTATTGTATTCGTTTGTACAGGTATTGGACCTGTTATCCAGAAAGTCTCCCATAGACTCCGCTTTATTCAAATATTCCAAATTTTTAAATATGATTTCCCTTTTTTCTGTAATAATAAAACAGTCGCCTGTACTTGATCCCAACTAAGATATAATTAATCCTTATTGGAAGCAAAACCAGCCTATTGGGTTTATTTAATGTTTTCATGATTTTCTAGTAGATTTAAGGTATGAAGATCCAAATTACAGAAATATCCATAATCCGAAAACCCCAGGTTTCTTCTCTTTTGTTTGGGGATGCGCATTTAGTATATTTAAACTGTAAATGAGTAGCCATATAGACTATAATCCTTTTTGGAAGGTTTGCCTTTTGCTTCATTTTGTGCTTAGCTTGTGAAAAATTTGCCTCTCCATCCATAAAGGTGAGAATCAAAACGGCAGTTGTAAAACTTTGGTACCTATGGATTTGCTGCCATCAAGTGGCCAGCGGTAAAAAGAACAGACCTTGGGATTGCCTTGCAGAATATGTCATATTAAAGGGATGCTGTCATGTGAAAGCATGTTTTTTCCAAAAAAAATCAGTTAATAGTGGTGCTCCAGCAGACTTCTGCATTGAAATCCGTTTCTCAAAAGACCAAACTGATGTTTTTTATATTTATTTTGGAAATCTGACATGGGGCTACATATATTGTCAGTTTCCCAGGAGCCCCTACTCATGTGGCTCTGATAAACTTCAGTCACTCTTTACTGCTGTTACTGCAAATTTGAGAGCTATCACCACCTCCCTGTCCCCCCAGCAGAACAATGGAAAGGTAACCAGATAGCAGCTCCCTAACTGGCTGGCCATAATGCAGGGGTGATTGTAGAGTCCCTGAAGTTCATTTTTACATTTCTGCAAAAAAAACACATCTGTGCATTTTACACGTTCAACACCTATTAAATAATCGAATAATGGATCATTACAGTGTCCTCGGTATATTTGATACACATTTTTTTGAACTAAAGTCAAAGAGCAAAGTTGAATGATCCAGAATTTTTTGAATTTTTAGATATACTTGGAATGGCAAAAGTTTTAAAGCAAATCTTTTAACAATAAAAAAAAATTGCATAAAGAAAAAAATATGTCCAGTTGTATTAGTTCAGCCACATATCTGCTTAAAGGGGTTGTTCACCTTTTAGTTAACTGTTAGTATGATGTAGAGACAGAGACCATTTGTAATTTCAGCAGACTGGTTGCTAGGGTCCAAATTACCCTAGCAACCATGCACTGATTTGAATAAGAGACTGGAATACGAATAGGAGAGGCCTGGGTAGAAAGGTGAGTAATAAAAAGTAGCAATAACAATAAGGGGGTTATTTATCAAAGGTAAGTTGTGAAAGCTCGAAAAGATTTGAGTTTTTTTCACTAGACTCAAATTTTAGTGGGGAAAAAACTTACATTTTTCGAGATGCTGCAAAAAGTCTGAATCGGAAAATCTGCCATATTTTAGTAAATAACTTCCCTTATGTGTAGCCTTACTTGCATTTGTTTTTAGATGGGGTCAGTGACCCCCATTTGAAAGCTGAAAGAATTTATTGTTACATCACTCGTGTAGCCCTCGTTGGGGCCCTATTATTGGCATTTATCTCAGAACATTATCCTTTGAAAAATAATACTAAACGGGTTCAAACAGTACTACAACATGAGTAGGTACCTATTGCCATTATTTCTATACCAACTCTCAACCATTTCCCCCAGTCCTGTGCTAAAATATAAAGGTGTGCCTACCAACCATAGTCCCTTGGCACATCTTAAAACTGATAGTTAAGGGTCATTAATAAAATTAAAATTACAATTTGACTGTTTTAATTTAGCATCAATAGAGGTTATGTTTTTCAGGGGTGCACTGAATCCAGGATTCGACCAAGGTTCAGCCTTTTTCAGCAGGATTTGGATTCGGTCGAATCCAAGTGCCTAGGCCGAAACAAATCTGAAACCATAAAATCATGTGGCTTTTTGTCACACAAACGAGGAAGTCAAAAATGTACATATGCAAATTAGGGTTTGGATTCCGTTCTGTATTCGGGCCGAATCTTTCACAAAGGATTGAGGATTCGTCTGAATCCTAAAATAGTGGATTTGGTGCATCCCTAGTTTGTTTTAATTCAGCTTAAAAAACGGCAGTATCAGAGGAGCAGCACATGAAACATAAAGTGGATGTTATGCTAAAAACTAGACCCCCAACAAGCCTCATGTATCAAAATCATTCAAAAAGTCAGTTCTTGCTGAATTTAATGTATCATTATGAACAGGCTGTAATCAAATGGAGTGGGATGTTCCAGCTAAATTGTAAATATGTAGCAGAATGCCTATTATCGATTAGCTTACAGGAGGTACAGTGAGCTTGTTCATTAGAGCTCACATTGTAAAAGCAACATGAAAAAACTGCATTGTGCCAATTAATCACACACGATACAAGGGGAATGACTTACCGGTAACAATACTATGGCTGCTCCTAGGACTAGTTCTATATTTGAATGTTTAACTTCAATAACTGGCTGCCAACCAGTAAATGCTCCCCAAAGTATGAGGAATTCAGACCCTGACCGGTAGAGATGTGAGGGTTGGCCTGAAACTGGTGTGACCCGTGGGTTGACCACCAGTTGGGCGGGTTTGGGTTACTATTTGGATAAACATTACGGGTTAGGGTTGAGTGCAGGTCAAACTGGGGAAGTAGTAGTACACTCCTCTGTTCCTAAAGATTCCTTGTCTTGGAACCAGAGGTGCACACAAGAGTGCTGAGGGAGAAAACGTGGGTACGGGGTGGGTGCAGGTCCTATAATAGCAACATTTTGTGGGTAACAGTCGGGTGCGGGTTAAGTTTTTCGTGACCCGCTCATTAGTACTGGCCAGGCATTTTAGTCCCGACAGAAACTGATGCTGCTAATGGTGCCAATACAGTGGGTATTGTAGGAATCCTAATAAATGTTTAGTTCTTTATATTTTGCTTCTTTTCTTTTTTACCCAGCCATGTCTTGGCTCTGGGGTTGCCACTCTCTGGAAAAAATGGCATCAATATTACTTTTTACCAAACAGACGGCAACCCTTGCAAAGTCCGGACTGCAATTCAAAATAGGTGCAAAGACGCCCAATAATTAGTGATAGTCTATGGCATCTTACAGAGGTATTTCTACAGTGCCAGCATTTAGTTACACTGTGCGAGGCCTGGACTGACAATCTGTGGGTTCTGGCAAATGGCAGAGGGGCTGCTGTAAATTGATATAGACATTTACTATGTAGGGGGCTGCTGGGGTCTGTTTGGGCCTCTGTGTGTACCTAAAATGCCCGGGCTTATTTTGATTCTAAGTCCAGGCCAGCGCTGTTCCCCCAAAAATGGCGCGTGGGGATTGGACATACCCGAGTTCTATACTAACAATATCAAGGATTCGAGAAAGATTAAAGGAGAATTCAACCCTTAACTAAAAAAACCCAACCTCCGTACCCTACATAGACCCTCTCCCCCCCAGCCTAGCTACCCCCTGGGGAAATGCCCCTAACTTTTTACTTACCCCTCGATGCAGATTCAGGGATCGCAGTTCACAGCAGCCATCTTCCGCATGTGCAGTTGGAGCAATTTCCCAATTCGTGACAACTGCGCATGCTCCAAAATGGATGGAAATGGCCAAAGTGCCGGAGGAAGACACGAAGACCGGGAAGATGGCTGCCCTGAACTGTGATCCGTGAATCTGCACCGAGGGGTAAGTAAAAAGTTAGGGGCATTTCCCCGGGGGGCAGTTAGGCTGGGGGGGAGGAGAGAGGGGAGTCTATGTAGGGTACAGGGGTTGATTTTTTAAGTTAAGGGTTGAATTCTCCTTTAAGGAGCATATTTATTATGCTGTGTAAAAAAAAACCAGATAACACCACACATCGCCAGGCTTCACCGTTTAAAAAGACAGAGTAAAATTTTTTTGACTTCCGCAGTGTAAAATAACGGCTGCAAATCTGGCATTCGCATGGCATAAAATTGCACACCTTAATAAATTAGCGATTTATCTTACACGGCTTTTTACACCGTTTTTCTGGCGGATTTTCCACAGCATAATAAATATGCCTCTTAAAGGAGCGGCTCCTCTTTAAGTTAACTTTTAGTATGTTATAGAATGAGCAGTTGTAAGCAGGGTCGGACTAGGGGCCCCGGGCCCCACAGAGATTGCTTGTGCACACTTGTTTCTGCTGCGACTGGAAGATCATTTGTGTAGGGTCTGATTAGGTATAGGGGCCCCATGAGACCTTAATTCATACACAGTTTCGAAAAATATTGGTAAAACAAGTCAACTGTTAAAGATGTTGGGGGCCTGAAAAAAAATTTGTTTTGGCACCCAGTAATATCTAGTTATGCCACTCGGGGTCACCGACCACATCTAACAAATGGTCTGTAAAGCTATAGATTGTTTATTTATTGTTATTGCTACTTTTAGTTCCTCATCTTTCTATTTAGGGTTCTTTACTATTCCTAAGACAGTCTCTCATTCAAATGAATTAATGGTTGCTAAGGTAATTTGTACCCTAGCAACCAGACTGCAGCCATTGGACTAGTAACACTGCCCCACACTAACTCCCCTCAAAGTGAACAGCCCCAGCCCGTGACTACGTTCCAAGCAAGTAATGTTCCCAGCAGCCCGCCCCTCCTGCTCGCTGTAGCCGCTACACTTCCCGCTTCTCATTCGGTTGCTAAGGCAACTGCTGCCGCCCTGTAACTATTCGCTCTGGGGAGAAAAGTTTTCCAACTGTAGATGACAGAGAGGGTGTGGTTAACGCTGGAGCGGGGCGTGGTTATGCAAACTGCTGGCAAGAGGCGCTCTAGCAAGAAAAGAAGAGTGGGCGGGTTTAAAGGCAGATTGGGCGGAAAGCCGTGTATGAGGGGCGTGTTAAATGGGCAGGGCTGGGGATGTGCGAATGAAGAGGCTCTATCAGTGGATACCTGGTACCGTGTGTTGTTTCTACTGACATCGGACAGCAGCGTTTTATCTGGGAGCCGCAGACAAGGTATGAACGTGGGGATCTTTAATGTGTAACTGAAAGTTCTGAAACAATTTGTTCGGAGTCTCATGAGAGTTGTAGTTCAGCAGTGATTGTGACAACAGAGAGTTTAGAAAGAACGGAGTCTTCATCAGCCACTTATGTGTTAAATGGGCGCAGCGCAAGCTCGTGTTGTTGTATGAAGCGCAAGTTGTGCAAGTTCTGTGCAGCATTCACATGGGTTTGTACAAAGGGGAGAATCGCAAAGTGTTAGTGTGTTAGTGTGAGTGTTAGTGTGAGCGTTTTAGTGTTAGTATGAGTGTGTTAGTGTGAGTGTTAATGTGAGTGTGTTAGTGTGAGCATTTTAGTGTTAGTATGAGTGTTAGTGTGAGCGTGTTAGTGTTAATATGAGTGTGTGAGTGTTAATGTGAGTGTTAGTGTGAGTGTGTTGGTGTGAGTGTTAATATGAGTGTGTTAGTGTGAGCGTGTTAGTGTGAGCTTGTTAGTGTGAGCGTGTTAGTGTGAGCTTGTTAGTGTGTTAATGTGAGTGTTAGTGTGAGCAGGGCCGCCATCAGAAATCGCAGGGCTCCATACGAAAAAAATTCCTGGGCCCCCTGGGCTGCACCCACCACAAGCCCCACCTACAGGTCTGCCCTCCCCACCCCACAGGTCCACCCCCCACCACACACTAAAAAAAAAAAAAAAACATTGGTGGCTATGGTTCCCACATGTTAATAAAAAAATAAAAAAATATTGGTGGTCAAGGCCCCCCCATTAAAAAAAACATTTGTGGTCAGGGCCCCATTAAAAAATATTGGTGGCTAGGACCCCACATGGGGAAAAACAATTGGTGGCCAGGGCCCCCCCACTTGTAAGAAAATTGGTGGTCAGGGCCCCCCTTAAACGTCCATGTAAAAAAACTTGCCCCCCCCCCAGAAGTGCCCAGGGCCCCACCACACAACAGGGACCACAAAGGGTAACCTTTCGGGGGGCCCTGCCATGTTACAGAAGATACCTGCCCTTGGCTACCAGCTGAGCACTAGTGGGTACAACTGAGGTCTCACGGCTTTTCTCTTCTTTGCAGGTGACTGTATCTAATAGCTCTATGAGTTTATGCTTGGAGAACCCAAAAGACACAAGGGTTGCATGATTTCAATACAGTTACCAGGGCCGGCTTTACAAAGCAGGCACCCCTAGACCTGCTGTCATTAGTCACCCATGTCCCCTCCCTTTTATTCACTCAAATTTTCATCATCGGGACCAGAGCAATGGGGATTAGCGCACGGGAAAATAAAAAAATCTCCTGCGCATCCCCAGTGTTTCTGAACCAATGTGGGTGTGGTTGGGCAGCATGCCGCCCCCTAAAATCCTGCTGCCCTATGCCTGGACCTTGGTGGTCTCTCCACAAATACGGGCCTGACAGTTACAGTGCACTTTCCTTTTAGCAACAGGATAAATACAGGGCCAATTCCATGTATAATACCCAGAACACACAGCAGGATAAATACAGTGCCAATTCCATGTATAATACCCAGAACACACAGCAGGGTAAATACAGTGGCAATTCCATGTATAATACCCAGAACACACAGCAGGATAAATACAGTGACAATTCCACATGTAATGCCCCAGAACACACAGCAGATAAATACAGGGCCAATTCCATGTATAATACCCCAGAACACAAAGCAGGATAAATACAGTGCCAATTCCATGTATAATACCCCAGAACACACAGCAGATAAATACAGTGCCAATTCCATGTATAATACCCCAGAACACACAGCAGATAAATACAGTGCCAATTCCATGTATAATACCCCAGAACACACAGCAGGATAAATACAGTGCCAATTCCATGTATAATACCCAGAACACACAGCAGGATAAATACAGTGCCAATTCCATGTATAATACCCCAGAACACACAGCAGGATAAATACAGTGACAATTCCTTGTATATTACCCCAGAACACACAGCAGGATAAATACAGTGCCAGTTCCATGTATAATAACCTAGAACACATGGCAGGATAAATACAATGCCAGTTCTATGGAATGTTTTTTTTTTTAATTTTTAACTTTTTTTTTAGATTGAGAAATGCAAACAGACACTGAAAGCCAACCACTCATAGGATTCCAAAATCAGCTGCACAGTAGTAGGTGAGTGTGGTTTGTTTCCTTTACATGTTTTAACTAGTCCCCTGATATACTCCAGCCCCCTAATCTCTTAATGGACACCCTCGACTAAGTGTGGCATGTTGTACTACATATGCATTGCTGAATGCTTCTCAATTCCATCCCCATTGCTCACCATGGGGGTCAGTTTTTATGTTATTTCCCACTGCTCCACTCTGCAGTGATTAGATCCCTTTATACCCCCTCTGGAGACCCCCCACATCTCCGTTAATAGGGAACTATGGTGTAAGTTAAAAAGAACCAGCTGACCTCATGAATTCTTTTGGTAGGAATTCTTTCTGTGAAACTGAACTCGAAGAACTGATGCACCAGATCGACATCATGGTGAGTAACCGGAAGGTGGAGTGGGAGAAGCACGTGATGGTTCTAGAGCAGAAGATGGAAGCCCAGGACCAAGAACTGACAGAAGCCAGAAGTCTTCTAGATGAGAAGAACCACGAGGTAATCTTGGTTTTTCCTGTGTATCTATGGCATTTTCTGCTAAATATGTTATTAAAGGGGTGCTTCACCTTTAAAGAAACTTTGAGTATGTTATAGAATGGCTAATTCTAATGAATTGGTCTTCATTATTTTATATATTATCATTTATTTTAGTTTTTATCCAGCTTTCAAATGGGGGGGGGTCACTGACCCCATCTAAAAAACAAATGCTCTGTAGTGCAACACATTTAGGGGCCAATTCATTAACTTCGAGTGAAGGATTCAAGTAAAAAAACTTCGAATTTCGAAGTGTTTTTTTGGCTACTTCGACCAAATCGTTCGACTATTCGACCATTCAATAGTCGAAGTACTGTCTCTTTAAGAAAAAACTTCAACCCCTTAGTTCGCCACCTAAAAGCTACCGAACCCAATGTTAGCCTATGGGGAAGGTCCCCATAGGCTTGGCTAACTTTTTATGGTCGAAGGATAATCCTTCAATCGTTGGATTAAAATCCTTCGATTCGTTCGATTTGAAGGATTTAATCGTTCGATCGAACAATTATTCCTTTGATCGTTCGATCGAACGATTATTCCTTCGATCGAAGTATTTGCGCAAAATCCTTCGACTTCGATATTCGAAGTCGAAGGATTTTCATTCCCCAGTCGAATATCGAGGGTTAATTAACCCTCGATATTCGACCCTTGATGAATTTGCCCCTTATTGTTATTGCTACTTTAAATTACTTGTCTTTCTATTCATAACTCTCCTATTCATATTCTAGTCTCTCATTCAAATCAACGCATGATTGCTAGGGTATTTTGGACCCTAGCAACCAGATGGCTGAAACTGCAAACTGGAGAGCTGCTGAATAAAAAGCTAAATAACTCAAAAACCACAAACAATTAAAAATGAAAACCAATTGCAAATTGTCTCAGAATATCACTCTCTGTGTCATATTAAAAGTAAATTTAAAGGGGAACAACCACTTTAACATCTGAAAATGTTACAGGGGTTAGTGGAGTAACAAATCCAACCATGTCTCGAGCTGTTGTTAAACTATAATTCTCAGAACCCATATTAGCTTCTGGTTTTATGCATAACAATACAGTAAGCCACATCCATTTTGATTCCCTAGTTTAAGGGAGAAAATGTTGCTATTTTGTGAGCAATATCTGCACTTAACAATGTTATTGGCATTTAAAGGAGACTACTGCTTGATCTCTCCGCTGCATTTGACACTGTGGACCATCCTCTTCTTCTCCAGTCCCTCCATTCAGATTACAGCAGGGGGGGGGAGAAGAAGAGAGGAGCAAACTGAGCATGCTCAAGCCCTAGCCCTTGAGGTTTAAGCTGAAAACAGGTAGTCTGATACAGAAGCCCATGTTTACTGGTTTACTGGTGTATTTATAAAGACTTTTCTAATAAAGCTCACTTAATTTTAGCCTTTCCTTCTCCTTTAACAACAGATCGGAATTCTCTGCAAGAAACTGGAAGGGGCGAATAAGGCTCAGCATGAAATGGTGCAAAAGTATGAAAGGCAACTCCAAGAGCTAAAATATCAGGTACGAGCCTTATTTTAAATTCAATATTATATTTTGTACATAGTTAAGCTGGGTTGAAAGTAGACCAAACTCCATTAAGTTCAACCCCTCCAAATGAAATCCAGTGTCCACACAAAACCGACCCCTCAATACACTCACATAAACGATATATACCCTAATTTTAGTCTCACGATAGCCTGTAATGTTATGCTTTTATAAGGAACGCTGTACGAAGGCTCTTGCCCACAGAGGCACCATGCAGTGCTGCTAATTGAACCAATTAACTGTGTGTGATTAGTTGCACTATTAGTTGTAATATTTTTGCATTTGTAAAAGGCTGTGAGACGGTTATTTGCCGGCTGCAGTTTTCTCAACATTTGCACTGCAGCTGTGTGGCCTGAAAAAAATGGTATATATACAGCAACACAAACACATGCTTATAGACATGAGGGCTGATGGCTCATTTATTATTGTCCGGGCACAAGTGCAAGAGCACTAAGGGGAGTACAGTTGCACCCTATAGTACCCAGGAAAAATCAGCAAAGTGCAGCATTGCCAAGTGCAAGACAGCAGCCCAGTATAATGCGTGCCAAATAAAGGCAGTATGTATGTGGTTCTCACACAGGCCCGGATTTGTGGAAAGGCCACCAAGGCCCAGGCCTAGGGCAGCAGTATTTAAGGGGGCGACATGCTGCTCAACCACACCCACAATGGTTCAAACACACTGGGGATTTACAGGAGAAACAATAATTTTTTAAATGTCCTGTGCTCCAATTCCAATTGCTCCAGTCCTGATGATGAAAATTTGCATGAATAAAGGGGAGGGGACAGGGACAAAGAACGGCAGTGGGCATAGGAGCGCCCGCTATGTAAATCCGGCGCTGTTTTCACAAGCACTTTGAGCAAACTACAGCTCCTGTGCTTGAGCATAAGCATAATGTACAATCCAGGGGGCATGACACCTTGCCAGCACTCACTAAAGTCCTGCACGGGTTGGGTACCTAGTCAGGTCTCGGACGGATTCTACTTTATGTCCAAACCATGTATGGGGCCAGTGGGTACCCTTTTGCTGCATTGGGGCCAATTAAGAGGGCAAAAATGAAAATATACTTTTGCCTGTCTACAAAGATCCATGAGTAACATCACTTACATACTACAGGGGGCGGGTACAGTTGTACAGGAACAAGAAAGGGGGTAAGCACGTGCGGGTCAGCTTAGGGTAAGCGGGAATGAGTCAGGTGCGGACCTTAAAAAACACACCCAAGCAGGCCTCTAGCACCCACATATATTCAGTGTTGGCAAGCACTGTGTGTGTATATATATATATATATATATATATATATATACGGTATATACAATATATAAGATAACGTGTATAGGCTGCAAACCCTGAAGTAATAAAAACCTGGGTTCTCATGCAAAAAATACAGAATAAACTGTCCAGAATGATGGTACTCACAGGATTTACACAATACCAACAAAATATATTCAAAAAAGGTTTATTGATCCAACGTTTCTCAAGGAAAACAGTGCAGTGAATGAACAAGCAATATTGTTAAACACGATTGTCTCCCCACCTTTGCTGATTTCCTATGGAGTATTGTGTAGTCATGGCCCAAAACTACCGTTTCCGCTTTGCCACAAACTATATATATATATATATATATATATATATATATATATATATATATATATATATATATATATTAGGGATGCACCATATCCACTATTTGGGATTCGGCTGAATCCCCGAATCCTTGGTGAAAGATTCGTCCGAATACCGAACCAAATCATAATTTGCGTATGTAAATTAGGGTCAGGAAAGGAAAAAGTAGAAAAAAGTCTTCTTTTGTGACAAAAAGTGACGTGATTTCCCTACCTGCCCCTAATTTACATATGCAAATTTGAATCCTGGATTCCTGAATCCTGGACTCACAGGACAAATATAAATATGTGTTTATTCAAAAAAACGACTGACGTTTTGGCTAGCACTCAAGCCTTTCTCAAATTAACAAAACAAACTTACAGCTGTCTATTAAACACTCAATGGTGGGGAAAGTAGCGTGCGAGGCATCATCAATTAGCATCAAAATAGTACACATCCCAGACACCCCAAAAACTAAATGAATAAACAAAAAAGAGTGCAAATACTGAGAAAAGAAAATAGAAAATAATATGGCTAATAAAATGCAGCAATAAAATGTAATGTTTAAAAGTAACAGATAAATGTATCAAAGGTAAAGTATTGGTTCCTGTTCCGTAAACATTGGCTGCAGTTCAAACACATGAAT
Source organism: Xenopus petersii (assembly GCA_038501925.1). NCBI lineage: Eukaryota > Metazoa > Chordata > Amphibia > Anura > Pipidae > Xenopus > Xenopus petersii. The sequence continues at coordinate 17,349,692 of CM076674.1, forward strand.
GTGCCTCAGTAGTCAGGATGCAACAAAAATCAGCCAACAAAAAGTTATAAAGCAGAGCAGATAATTGCAGCTCATTAGTTCAATAAATAATGTACTAAACACTTTCCAGAGTAAGCTCTCATATCAACTAAACTAGAGCCCCCAACAAAATAAAATGTATGAGTAGCCACATTAGCTCACTCCGAGCCCTGGCAGAGAATAAATACTCAAAACTGAGAAAATGTCCAACTTGTAGTGATGGTCTTAGAAGGACGAACTCACTCAGTGCGACCAAACTGCAGTTAACGGATCCGTATCTCGATGCATTGCTATGTCAACGAACCTGATCAGCTGCCAATATATGAATGGGTCACTATGGTGTTGCACCACTAGCAACAAAAAAGGACTAGTACTAGGTTATGGTTAGCAAAATTTGCGGTGTAGTAGAGAAAAGATAAGTTAGAAGTAGATTAAAACAACAATGTGAGGCCATACCTTTACTGAGAAACGGACATGTCATATTTTGAACTGAACACAAGATGGAGCTCAAGTGACATCAGTAGTCCTTAGATATCTTATTCTAGTCCTAATTGTCTGTATACAACATAAAGGGGCACGTTTACTAAGCTCGAGTGAGGATTCGAATGAAAAAAGCTTCGAATTTCGAAGGTTTTTTTTTGGGTACTTCGACCATCGAATAGGTTACTACGACTTCGATTTGAACGATTCGAACTAAAAATCATTCGACTACTCGACCATTCGATAGTCGAAGTACTGTTTCTTTAAAAAAAACTTTGACTACATAATTCGGCAGTTTAAACCTACCGAGGTACATTGTTGGCCTATGGGGACCTTCCCCATCAGTTTTCTAAGGTATTTTTTATCGAAGAAAAATCCTTCGATCGTTCGATTAAAATCCTTCGATCGATCGTAGTATTTGCGGTAAAGATTTTACTTCGAGGGTTTATTAACCCTCCAGATTCGACCCTTAGTAAATGTGCCCCAAAATGTAAGGCCCAACTGCTAAATGCAGTACTATATGTCATAGACATGGAAACGCAGACCTATTGTATCAGGTACAAGAGCCCTACAAAGTGTATCTAATATCACAAAATGAAAAGTAAAGTGTGAGTGCATAGATAATTGTGGGAACAGAATGTTGTATACAGGTGTTTTGCTGGTAAGTCTAGAGCAGGGGTGCCCAAAATGTAGATCAGGGTTATCTACCAGTAGACCTTTAGCTGGGGATCAGTAGATCTCAAGACATTGTCAACAAACAGCTTGTCTAAATCACCCTTATGTGTTATTCTTTTCATTCAGATATTTATTCTGTTAAGGTTACATAAGAAATAGTTGTTTTTTTAAATACAGTAATATAAATTCTCTTATAAAAGCAGCATAATATTTAAAGGCAAACTATTGCAAAAATGAAAATTCAATATAAGCTGCAGCACACTGAAATGAGAAACTTTCTAAATACAATCATTTACATATTCTGTATTGTTTCTGAAATAATCAAGTTTATCTTCACTATTCCTCTCTCAGCATCTGGTTCTCTTCATTCTCTCTTCATGCAGCAGTTGGGTGTCAGATATTCATTGACAGTTAGATCCAATATATCTTATAGGGGGGCTCCTTTCCTAGCAGATTTATTAGAGCTCACTCTATTAAACTCACCAGACATCATGTCTCTCTGCATGTAGGATTTGTGCAAGAGGCAGTTATTTTGTTAGATTTTGTTTGTGCTGGAATCCGTTATTTGAGTGAGCTCTAATTCATCTGCTAGGAAAGGAGCCCCCCTATAATATATATTGGATCTAACTGTCAATGAATATCTGACACCCAACTGCTGCATGAAGACAGAACAAAGAGAAACAGATGCTGAGAGAGGGATAGTGAAGATAAACTTGATTATTTCAGAAACAATGCAGAATTTTTAATTAATTGTATTTAGAAAGTTTCTTATTTCAGTATGATTATATAATTATAATTATTATATTAAATTTTCATTTTTGTGATAGTTCCCCTTTAAGTAACATTTTCCATGGAACAGAATGCTAACAGTGCTATTATGGATGTAGTTCAACATCACTAAAAGTAGATCCCACATTAGTAAAGTATGAGCACTCCTGCTCTAGAGAATCCAGTTTGATTTGTAACTCAGTGTGTTGTTCCAGTAGCTGTCTAAGTTGAAGAAAAGTTATGAGAAGCTCCATTTCCACCAAGAGAAGCAACAAAAGAATGAAACTGCAGAGCGATGTGCCGAGCAGGAGAGGAGCCGGTGTGAGCTCCAGTGGCTGAGTCAGAAGCTGGAGGTAAGAAGGTTTAATGAGCAGACCTGATACATAATTATAGACCATATTCTGCTATGTCAGTTTGTTTTTATTAAAGGGTCTACAAACCCCTACATTTATAGCAAGACTGACTGCAGGAGGTGCTGCCAGCTAAGTAGTAGGGCAAGTTCATTCAGTATAGTACAGTTTGCAGTTAAAGGAATTGTTCAGTATAAAAATTCAAACTAGGTAAATAGCCTGTGCAAAATAAATAATGTATCTAATATAGTTAGTTAGCTAAAAGTGTAATGTATAAAGGCTGGAGTGACTGGATGTGTAACATAATAGCCAGAACACTACTTCCTGCTTTGCAGCTCTCTTGCTTTCCACTGATTGGTTATCAGGCAGTAACCAATCAGTGACTTGAGGGGGGGGCACATGGGACATAATTGTTGCTTTTGAATCTGAGCTGAATGCTGAGGATCAATTGCAAACTCACTGAACAGTTATGTCCCATGTGGGCCCCCTTATAGTCACTGACTAACTCGGTGTTAGAGAGCTGAAAAGCAGGAAGTAGTGTTCTGTTCTGTTACACATCCAGTCACTCCAGCCTTTATACATTACACTTCTAACTATATTAGAAACATGTTTTATTTTGCACAACCTATTCTATTTATCCAGTTTTTATTTTTATACTGAACGGTTCCTTTAACCTACCAGGGGGGTATACTGAGCACCATGATATTCTGGAAATCGGGGCAGAGTTCCGTTAGCCAGTAAGGTTTCAGGTGCTGCGGCTGAGAACAGCCTTGGCTATAGACCTTTATGACTGTCCCCCATTCACAACATCATACCTAGTGACACGACTATTTGCAGCAAACATCGGGCCCACAACAGGCAGCTTTGCTAGGAAATATTCAATGCCCTTGCACTTCTGATAATAAGTGAGTGCCAGTCCCAACTGTACTTGCCACCATATTAAAATAACAGATCTGCACAAGGAGAACCTGTTGACTAAGATACTTATAGCATTGTCTTATTATATAGTTAGTGTTATTCAAATCAACAGATTGTATCCAGTGGTGCAACTAGATATTACTGGGCCCCACAGCAAATTATTTTTCAGTCCCCCAAAATATCTAGAGGTTGACCTGTTTTACCAATATTTATTGAAATTTTATATGAATTAAGTCCCCCTTTGTAGTTGCACCCCTGGCTGTATCCCATTATCACAGTCCGTTATTAGCCACAGGGAGTCCCAACAAGCCATCACATAATATCTAATATATATCTGATATATAAGCATGGGCTCTTTTATGTAAGGGAGTTCCAGCCACACAAATTTCCTGCTGATTCCCATGCAAAGAAGGTGCCCGTAACTAGCTGAGCAATGAGCGTGACCGTGCATTTGATCTACGGTTGGTGTCTCAAACTCTGGGATCAGGCCAGTTTCACCCACCACTGAAACCTTGCCCAACAATCACTTTTGGTGGTGTATGGCCGACTTGAGAGTGTAAAACTGATTGGATGCAAAATTAAAATTGCCCACTAGAGTGCAGTAGAATGAAAGGCATACAGAAATACCGCTTGCCGTACTCTAATCTATTAAAAATTAAACCTGGCTGTAAAGGTGGTTATACACCTGCAGATTAAAGCTTCTGATATTGGTCCTTTAGCGTATTTGCCTATGTATGGGGACTTCCGATGGGTATCCCCAATCGATATCAGGCCAAATCGATATCAGGCCAAAAACTGTCCAGATATAAGGGAGGTTTGATTTTTCATGAGATGGAAGACTGCATTGGCTAGTTGATGTGGTCCTATGACCCTTCAGCGGCCATTCTCTTTGTTGTAATCTGATCATTTGGCCCTATGGCCTGATGTTCGGATTAACAGATATCCCCCTGCCGTTGGTGGGCATATAGGGCAAAGTATAGGGGAAAACACACATTTAGTGTGGTTCTAATTGCCTCTGAAGGTCCCCATTGAAGAGCAAATATAAAATGCCGACAGATTAAAGGGGTTCTTCACCTTTAAATTAACTTTTAGTATAATATAGAGAGGGATATTCTGATACAATTTGTAATTGGTTTACATTTTTTATTATTTGTGGGTTTTTTTAGTTATTTTTCAGCAACTCTCCAGGTTGCAGATTCAGCAATCTGGTAACTAGGATCCAAAGTGCCCTAACAACCATGTACCGATTTGAATAAAAGACTGGAATATGAATAGGAGAGACCTGAATAGAAAGATGAGTCATAAAAAAGTAGCAATAGCAATACATTTGTAGCCTTACAGAGCATTTGTTTTTAAGATGGGGGTCAGTTAACCCAATTTGAAAGGGTCAGAAAAAGAAGGTAAATAATAAAAAAAGATATAAAAAATAAATAATGAAGACCAATTGAAAAGTTGCATACTTAAAGATAACCTTAAGGTGAACCACCCCTTTAAGTTGACAGCTTTATGGGTAATATATGGGGCCCTCCGACGTGCTTTCCTAATCGATATCTGGCCAAAAGTCACCCGGGCAAGGTTAAAAATCCCGTTGGATACTCGGATCAAGGACCTCATCCAGTTGTTGATGTGGTCCTTGATCCGAATGGCCATATGCTCTAGGGCCCACTATCGGATCAGCCCAATATCGCCCACCTCAAGGTGGCGAGGTCGCCAAACAAGTTGATCTCTACATGTATGGCCATCTTTATGGCTTAAAGGGCAACTAAAGTCTAAAATAAAATAACTTTAGAAATGCTGTATTTTGTATACTAAACATAAACATGAACTTTCTGCACCAGAATCCTAATCAAACAAATGATTTATGCTTTTAAAGTTAGCGCAGGTGGCTGTCATCTTGTAACTTTGTCAAACATCTTTGCAAGACCAAGACTGTGCACATGCTCAGTGTGGTCTGGGCTTCAGTTGGGAGGTTAAGCTTAGGGATTGGCATAAATGAAAAAAACAGCACAAGTCAAATAATATCTGCCAGAAGCCGATACAGCACGACAGAATAATATTTAGAATATATAGACTGCACTGGGTCTATGGATACAAATCTACACAGTTGTTACAGGGAAACAAACAAAGCTGCTCAAGTTCTGGGAAGTAAGGTGAGACGGCTCCCCCCTGTCGATTGGAAGTATGATTGTTTCCCTGCACAGCAGTTAGGGACCGTCTGAAGTTTCCTAACTGCAGTTGTTAGAGCAAGTAAAAAAAGGGTGAATTTCACTGCATTCAGTCAGGTTTCTTATAAATATGGTAGACATTTTTTAATTAAAAAATATTGGGAGATAGGTTTCTTTTTCATTTAAGAAAGTAAAAATGGGATTTTATTTTTTTGCCTTTACATGTCCTTAAACTATTGAGGAAGCAGACTCTGAAACTGCCTGTGGTCCCCCTGACTGTCATCCAGCATTACATAGCTTTAATATGTACTATATGCTGCTAAATGCAACGCACAATGTTACAACTACTCATCTTGTCCATCCTCCACACCCTATGTTTTTCATCTTTTCCTTTTAGACTGTAAGCTCTTTTGGACAGGGCCCTCTGCACCTCTTAAGTCGGTTGTTGTTTTTTGTATGTAATCTGCATGTTCAGTGTATACACCCATTTATTGTATACCTCTCAGAAATATATTGTATACACGTTTAAGATAGCAGTTAACAATGGTGTTGTCACCATGAGCCATGGGAACCAGGGCTAATTATTAGTCGATAAAGGGATTTGTCATGATTTTTATGGTGTAGTTTTTATTTCCAAATGACACTGTTTACACTGCAAATAATTCACTCTACAATATAAAATGTAATTCCTTACCCGACAAGTGTATTTAGTTGTAATATTGGTGTGTAGGTGCATCTCAGGTCATTTTGCCTGGTCATGTGCTTTCAGAAAGAGCCAGCACTTTAGGATGGAAATGCTTTCTGACAGGCTATCTCCTACTCAATGTAACTGAATGTGTCTCAGTGGGACCTGGATTTTACTATTGAGTGCTGTTCTTAGTTCTACCAGGCAGCTGTTATATTGTGTTAGGGAACTGTTATTTGGTTACCTTCCCATTGTTCTGTTGTTAGGCTGCTGGGGGGAAGGGAGGGGGTGATATCACTCAAACTTGCAGTACAGCAGTAAAGAGTGACTGAAGTTTATCAGAGCACAAGTCACACGACTGGGGGCAGCTGTGAAACTGGCAATATGTCTAGCCACATGTCAGATTTCAAAATTAAATATAAAAACATCAGTTTGCTCTTTTGAGAAATGGATTTCAGTGCAGAATTCTGCTGGAGCAGCACTATTAACTGATGTGTTTTGAAAAAAAACATGTTTTCCCATGACAGTATCCCTTTAAGCACTGGGAACTGTACTTCTATGATAAATGAAGGGAAGCATCTTGGGCAACACTCATATAAAGCATTACTGTTCTGATTTACCTTTTGGGCCCTTTGATCCTGAGAGTCCTACCCTAACACTGGCCTGTCTTTTATGAATCGGAATCAGACACACTTTTGTCTGTCTGTCCTGCAGGAGTTCAAAGCCAGATCCAAAGAGTGGGACAAACAGCGAGTGTTGCATCAGGATCACCTGAGGTCTATGGACGAGCAGAGGAAATCTCTAGCAGAGAAATGTCAGCTTTTTCAGGTGAGTTCAGAACTTTCTTAAAGGACCAGTAACATCAATTTTTTTTATTAAAAAAATTGTAAGTGTAAGTGTAGAAAAAAAAACACAAAGACATATTAGACTTTTAAATCGCTAAGTCTTTATTAAGAAATAACTTACCGAAACTCCACTTGAGCTTCTCTTCTGAAAAGGTGATCCACCGTGCGGCGCTCGATTTCTCCTCCCTGCCTTCCTTATAGAAGATAGCCAGGGAGGAGAAATCAAGTGCCGCATTATGGATCGTCGCCGTGTCGCCTTTTCTGAAGAGGAGTTATTTCTTAATAAAGACTTAGCGATTTAAAAGTTAAATATGTCTTTGTATTTTTTTTTCGTTCTACACTAACGATTTTTTTAATTAAAAAAATTGATGTTACTGATCCTTTAAATGCCTAAAAGTACATGTACAAGGACTGTCACATTTTGTTTCTATTTTCTGCACTACTGGTCCTCCCTCCAGAAACACTGTAGCAGAAGCCAGCTGATTTACAGACCCCGAGGAGATGCGACTCCTGCTACATCGTTTCAAGAGTCAGAATCAGAGAACAGAAAAGAAGAAATAAATGCAGCTCACAGCTGCAGATCACTTTAAAACCATTGAAACATAAATAATAATATAATTCACGTACAGGGGAAGGTTGCTTAGAATTGCTTTTTCTGTGTGTAAAATCAGAAAACGATAGAAACTCACACTGTAGCCATATTTATTCAGAGAATGAAACTGTTCCTAATGGATTACATTAGCATTCTCTGGCTGCCTTCTTAATTGCCAGCCTATAAATAAAAGTATCTCCTTTCCACTTTATATATAGAAATCCCATAAAGAGGCCTCTCTGCTCCAATATTCCCAGGTTAATTTGCTCGTACATTGTTTCCTCCCTAATTATCTTTTCATTGATTTCTGTCCCTCCCACATGTCCTCACCTTCACACAGTATGAAAGCCCATTAATATAATGCGTGGCGTGTGTTTTCTACCTCTGCTGGAGATGAGATTTAAGGGGGTTGTTAGCCTTTAAATTAACTTTTAGTATGATGTACGGAGTAATATTCCGAGACAAATTTCATTTTTTTTTTTTAATTTTTTTTTATTATTTATGGTTTTTGAGTTTTTTAGCTTTTTATTCAGCATCCCTCCAGTTTGCAATTTCAGCCATCTGGTTGCTATGGTCCAAATGCCCCTAGCAACCATGCCTTGATTTGAATAAGAGATTGGAATATGAATAGGAGAGGCCTGAATAGAAAGATGAGTCATAAAAAGTAGTAATAACTATGCATTTATAGCTTTACAGAGCATTTTTTATTTAGATGGGGTCAGTGACCCCCATTTAAAAGCTGGACAGAGTCAGAAGAAGAAGGCAAATAATTAATATACTATACATAATAAAAAATGAAGTCCCATTGAGTCCAAAAAATATACCCCGTTCACCTTTCTGAAGCCACAGCATGTGCTTATCTTCCTTTTTCTGCTCATGCACCCGGGCTGATTAAAAATTCTCCAAGAACAATGGCCGGAAAATCTTATTCCATCAGACACTTTGGAGTATATTGATTTAGCCTCTTAGCGAGATGTAATTATCAAGACATCATATAAGTAAATGCATCATTATCCCCCTGACATTTCTATTGCTGACCTCCTCATTGTTATTCTCACAGTCATTCTAGTATTAAAGGAACAGAAACACCAAAAATTAAAAGTAAGTACTTTTATCCTGCACTGTTAAAAGTTATGTGTTTGCTTCAGAAAGACTACTATAGTTTATACTAATAGGCTGCTGTGTAGACATGGGGGCAGTCATTTTAAGGAACAGTAACATCAAAAAATGAAAAAAATAAAAGCGTTTTAAAGTAATAAAAATATAATTGCCCTGCACTAGTAAAACTGCTGTGTTTGCTTCAGAAACACTACTGTAGTTTATATAAATAAGCTATTGTGTAGCAATGGGGGCAGCCATTCAAAGGAGAAAAGGCTCAGATTGCAGATAAGCTCTGTAGAATATAATGGTGTTATCTGTTATCCATTATTTATCCTGTGCCATATAGCCTTTTATCAATTTCCGCCATTGCTACTCAGCAGCTTGTTTATAAGAACTATAGTAGTGTTTCTGAAGCAAACACACCAGTTTTACCAGTGCAGGGCAACACTACATGATATTTTCATTACTTTAAGACACTTTCATTTTTTGGTTTTACTGTTCCTTTAGGGCAGAGACATGCGTGGAGATTTGGGGAGATTAGTCGTCCGGTGACAAATCGCCTCTTCTTCGGGTGACTAATCTCCCCGAACTGCCTTCCCGCCAGCTAGAATCTAAATTGCCGGCGGGGTGGCACTCTGATCGCTTCGTTATTACGAATCCGCTTAACAAGGAAACTTCGGAGACTTCAAAAACGAAGGGCTCCAAGTGCCATTCCATTGGCGAATTAGATTCAAGCCAGCGAGAAGGCAGTTGGAGAAGATTAGTCGCCACGAAGAAGAGGCGATTTGTCGCCGGGTGACTAAATCTCCCCGAATCTCCACGTGCGTCTCTGCCCTTAGGCTGACAAAGGAGAAAAGGCACAAGTTACTTAGCAGATAACAGATAAGCTCTGTAATAGAATACAATGGGATTGTACAGAATGCATCTGTTATCTGCTATGTAACCTGAGCTTTGAATGGCTGCCCCCATGGCTACACAGCACCACAGTTATAAAAACGATAGTAGAGTTTCGAATCGAATCGAATTTGGAATATTCCCTGGTCGAAGTACACAAAAATCCATTATGCGGAAACCAGTAATCCAGAATGCTCTGAATTACGGAAAGGCCGTCTCCTATAGACTCCATTTTTTTTTTAATATTCTGATTTTTATTACATATTTCAGTACCAACAATACATTGCATTAGTATTGACACCATATTTTTTACAACAGAAATCTTGTCAAATACATATTCGTAGAGTTCTCCTGTTTTGCTTTCCTGATCCATAGTTCTGTGCGTATATATTCTGTTGTGCTCTTTATTCGTGGGGTCCATAGACTCCATTTTATCCAAATTGTTCAAAATGATTCCCTTTTTTCTCTGTAATAATAAAAGTCGCTTGTACTTGATCCCAACTAAGATATAATTAATCCTTATTGGAAGCAAACCCAGCCTATTGGGTTTGATTTTCTAGTAGACTTAAGGTATGAAGATCCAAATTACAGAAAGATCCGTTATCTGGAAAACCCCAGGTCCCGAGCATTCTGGATAACCGGTCCCATACCTGTAATAATATGCTTGCAAGTGATGAGAAAATAGGAATTGAAAACACAGGCAGAGGCATATGGAAAGCACCTAGGAAATTTGATATAAACTATATATATATATAAAAGAAAAGAAGAAGTTGCTTAACTGAACAACAGGCGTTTAGACATCTGCCTCTTAACAGATGACGGTGTGAAATATCCAATCCTCTGAAATATAATCAGCATACAAATCCAGTCTCCTCAGGTGTCTGACCACCCGTTTTTCTTTACCTTATGGCAGCAACAGTCAAAAAACCTTGGAGCAAATTCACTAAAGGGCGAATTTTCACCTGGGAAGGCTTCGCCACACTTCACGCAACTTCGTCAGGTGCAAATTTGCTACCACTACGCTTATTTATCATAATGAGAAGATGCGTCTTGGCAGCTGAGCGATGGCGAAGTTTCGCTAGCGTAAATTCGTCAGCACAAGCGTTCATTTCTGCCTAGCGAAACTTTGTTAGTACTCTTACGCTAAAGTCAGTTTGAATAGGGCGGGTACATATAGGTCATATATATGTCTTTAATAGAGATGTTGGTGCAAATGCTTGAAGTGGCCACTTATTATTACACATGTCCAAGGAAGCAAAATAAAGACAAAATTGATCCTTATATGTCCTAGACATGAGCCCACCCTAAAACAAATGTGGCATGCCCCTCAAATGGTTAAAAAAAATCAAAACAAAATTTTTAACAGTTACAACTTTTAAACACAGTGCCACTTTAAAATATGAAAAAATGCCAAAGTTTTTTTTATAATTTTAACAACTTTTCGGTATACAGGATATGATGTCACTAGATTAAGGAGGATGTACCTTCATCTGATTGGTTCACCAGGTCTAAGCTGGCAAAGGAAACTCTGGTGAAAGGGTTAACGTAATGGAAAATTCGCACTTCAGTGAATTTGTGGAATAATGATCATTCGCCTGAACGAAGGGGCACGAAACTGCGCTAGCGACAGTCTCTTTCGGTAGCGAATTGTCCTCTACGCCTGTTAGCGAATTAGCGATGTCCCCGAGGATGGGATTTCTGGCAACTTTTCGCTAGTGACTGCCAATTTGCCCTTTAGTGCATTTGCCCCCATGTGTATCATCAGTTTTTGGGGAGAATGCTTGTTGGCTCTCCTAGTTGCTCTTAGAAACATGCAGACTGAGGGTCGCTTAGGGCAGAGACGATGCAATGCAATTCGGGAGATTAGTCGCTCGGTGACAAATCTCCTCTTCTTCGGGGTGACTAATCTTCCCAAACTGCCTCCCCTGCCCTCATGTTGGATAAATGGAAATTGCCGGCGGGGTGGCACTCTGAGCACTTTGTTTTCCAAAGTCGCCCGAAGTTGCCTCACGGGGAAATGCTCACGCTGCAATTCGGAAGATTAGTTGCCTGGAGACATCTCCTCTTCTTCGGGATGACTACTCTCCCCCAACTGCCTTCCCGCTGGCTGAAACGGGTCCCCAACATTTTTTACCTGTGAACCACCTTCAAATGTAAAAAGAGTTGGGGAGCAACACAAGTCCCTTTGGGGTGCCAAGTAAGGGCTGTGATTGGCTATTTGGCTATTAAGCTCTATGTGGACTCGCAGCCTATAAGAGGCTCTACTTGGTTTTTGTGCAATTAAAACTTGCTTTTAAGCCTTGAATTCAAAAATAATCACGCTTTGAGGACCCTGAGACAACATCCAAGGGGTTGGAGAGCAACATGTGGCACACAAGCTACTGGTTGGGGATCACTGGGCTAGAATGTAAATCGGCAGGAAGGCAGTTTGGGGAGATTAGTCGCCCGAAGAGGAGATTTGTCGCTGTGCGACTAATCTCTCCGCACTGCAGCATGTGGCTCTGCCCTTAGGTTGAGATTTGGGTAAATAGTGTATTTGCTGCCCTAGATGTCCTTGAAACAATAAATAATTCTTGTTATAAGTGATGGGTTCCGAGCCTAAGTTTTGTTCTTCAGAAGGGTACTTGAGTCCTAAAACCCCTTCCTTGGAGGATTGTTTTTATATTGTTTGATATACTCGTAGATGAAGGCAATCCATCAATCAGTCAGAAGCCTGTAGGTAATTGTTTCCCGTTGCACATGAAACAAAACAAAGCTCAAGAGTCGAACTGAAATAAAGAACATTGGACCCTACAGAAAGACCAGAGGAAATTCTAAGCTTGCCTCTATAATACAATTTTTGCTGTTTTATGCACATAATACGATTTACTTTGTACTTCATCTCATTTTTGCTCATGTTGGATCACTTCCAGCTTGAAATCAGATTTTTCAAGAACGTAGATATCCAGCAGAACATTTCCATTAGATGATTTTTGTGATTTAATGGAAAGCTTTCCTTTGGCTCCCCCTGTTCTATATTTACTCCTCAGCTTCTCATCACATCTAATAATTATTGTGGCGCAGTTACCAGAAGCCATTCTGCCGTTTCATTTGTCTAATTGATTCTTACTCTGCCGTTACAATTGCAGGGTCAGAAGGAAAAAAAACTTGCAGCATATAATTCTGATTTTATGTGTCGTTCTTGTAGAAGGAGTCACTGAGTTATCAGGAGCAGCTTTCCAGCCAGAAGCAGCAGCAGAGTGAAGCAATTGCCAATAACCAATCTGAAATGCGGCGACTGCGGAACCTGCTTGAGGCTTCCCAGGAGACCATCAGGAGTGACGGGGTCATCAAAGAAAACCTCAAGTCTACTGTAAAAGAAATCACATTAAGTAGGGACTCGCTGAAAGATGAAAATCAGCAGCTCTTACAGGAACTAAAGAAATGGCAAAAGCAGTCCCAGGTAACGCCAAGTTAGATGTTAGCACGCAACTGTCATCTGTCAAACGAAATAATAGCACGTCAATTGCCCAAACAGTTCCTTGTTGTAACAGAGATATGCCACTTATTATGAAGAGTTTAACTCTGTTGTTGCAGGGGTTACAGTATATCTGGCTTTCATGTAGGAAGATGGTAGTTGTGTCAGTCAGGGCCGCCATCAGAAATCACGGGGCCCCTGGACAAGAAATGTTTCTCGGTCGCCGCCCACCCCAGCCCGGCCCCAAGCCCCACCTCACAGTAAAAAGGCCATGCTGACATCAGCGCTAAAAACGGTAAACACAAAAAGCCATTCGTGATCAGGGCCCCCCTACAAGTTAAAAAAAAATCATTGGTGGTCAGGGGCCCCTATAAAAAGTTAAAAAAGACCATTAGTGGCCAGGGTTTAAAAAAAATACCATTAGTGTTCAGTGGAACTTACCTTTATATGTCTCCTTCTTTCTCCTCTTCTTCGGGTCTATTTTCTGACTTTCGGCAGGTTCTCCTCATCGGTTCCATTTGGTGGCTTTCGGGTCCAATTTGCAGCTTTCAGCTCTTTTCGTGGCTTTTGGCTCCATTCAGCAGCTTTCGGCTGCATTTGGAGGCTTCTGGCTCTTTTCACGACTTTCGACTTTCAGGGTTCGGGTGGCTTTCGTCAACTCAAGGGGGGCCCAGCTAATCCAGGAAGTGCAGCTTGGTCAGGGCCCCCCTTAAAGCACCGTACCAGGTACAGTTGTGCCCTCCTGGTGGCGGCCACACATTGATTTTTTCTGTTCCAAGTGGGTCTGAAAAAAAGCTAAAACCATTAGGGGGTTATTTACTAAAACTCAAATTCATCTCATATTTTTATTAAACCAAGCTCGACCAAACTCCCATCCACGATTTTATCTTATTCATCAATAAAATAATTTAAAAAAGTTGGGTTGGGAAAAGACTCGATAAAATCAAGCGAAAAATCATCCAAAAACCCCAAATTTTTCAGATAATTGGATAAAACCCAGCACAGATCACTATCTTCAAAATGTAAAAGAGACATCTGCCATTGACTTCTACATGACCTCGACAGGTTTGAGATGGCGGATTTTCGGATTCCTTTTAGCAGCTTCAGGGTATAATAAATCTCGAAAAAATCCTAGGTTTGTTTTTTCTTCGAAAAATTCGAGTTTTTGCCAAGAAAAACCTCAACCAGAAAAAAATTAAGGTTTAGTAAATAACCCTCTTGGCGTCAACTCAGATTTTATAAGATTTGGACGTCTAATGTCCTCGTATTTTAAAACAGGGGGTACTTTATTAAACACACCAAGTTTTAGTGATGCGTCAGAAATGACATCACTAAGCACCGATTATAACTAATGACATCGCTAAGCACTGACTATAACCGATGACATTAATAAGCACCATTTCTAAGGATTTAATTTACAGGATATTCATGGGTCTTGCGTACGATAATGATGTATTCAACTTTTAATGATTAAATTAGACTAATTCAGAATTCAATGTATAGTGGCCCTTCTCCACAGGTTGTCTCTAATAGTGATGTGCGGGGCAAGCCCAATATCTGTGGGTTTTCCCGCATGTTGGTCATATTTGGGCCAACCACACTGCATCTCTTGCAGGTCATGGGCGGGTTCGGGTTGAACTCTTCTGCTTGCTCTCCCCGCCCACAACCTTAGACTGGCGGTTTCCGACTTCCAGCTCTCTGTTTCATAGACTCGCTCCCGCACTTTTTTTGATCTGCAGAGCGGGTCTGCTCTATTTTTTTAAATCAGCCCATCAGCTACTACTGCTATTTATGATAAAAGAAACTGCTTGACAGTTAAAGCTTTCTACAACTCTTTATTATACTTGTAACCTCATCTTAAAATCCTTCCATAACTGATACTCCAGACTCTCTTGGTTGGCTAGGGATCTGGGTGAATTCTAGCTCAGCTGAGACAATTCAAAATCCACTAAGCCAAGTGGTTTTTCACCAGTTGATAACTGAATGCAACACTTTTGTTAGGTTCTGTAATTATTGGGGTGTTGCAAATTATAGTTGAATTTGGTTTGGCCAAAATCAACTGAATCCAAAAATAATGCATTATGTGTACCCCTAGTCTCCTTTACAGCTGTGTCCTATTCTTTGTATTTCCAACCCATATATCCCTTAAGACTTTTACCCACAACTTCAACTTGGCAATATACGCTTAGGCTAATGCCACAGATTTATCCTCAGTCCAACAATTAGCCTCTCTGCTGGCAGCCTGGCACCAGCCTTCTTCTGGTCATTTACCAGTAAGACCAAAATCAAGCATATTTCAAGCCAGGA
Source organism: Xenopus petersii (assembly GCA_038501925.1). Taxonomy (NCBI): domain Eukaryota; kingdom Metazoa; phylum Chordata; class Amphibia; order Anura; family Pipidae; genus Xenopus; species Xenopus petersii. The sequence continues at coordinate 17,364,947 of CM076674.1, forward strand.
ATTATTGTGAGGCATTGATCTGCACTCAATCTAAAAAAATTGCATTTATCCACATGCCAAAAATCAGCCCTTTGTATATTAGCCATAGAGAACAATCATTCAGATAATGAAGCTTTGTTGATAGTTTGTTCAACTAACTTGAAGACCAAAAATTAAGCAGATATGATTAGCAGATGTTTCTTTAAGCCTGCCCAGCAAAAATGTTCAACCCTTTTCTGTGCAAAAGCCAATTGATTTCGATGATAAGTATGGGATCTGTTATCCAAGGGACCTGGGGTTTTCCAGATAAGGGGTAATGTAATGGATCTTTATACCTTAAGGGTAGGGGCACACGGCGCGATTTCGCCGCGATTCTGCGCTGGGTGAGTTGCGAGTCGCTGCGTTTTTTAAGCCGAAATAGCTTTGTTAACTTTGGCGCTGGCGTCAATGCAAATCGCGGCGAAATCGCTGCGCTAATTCACACGCGGCGATTCGTTTTCTATTGTCGCCCGGAAACGCCCAGCGAGGCAACTTCGGGCGACAATAGAAAACGAATCGCCGCGTGTGAATTAGCGCAGCGATTTCGCCGCGATTTGCATTGACGCCAGCGCCAAAGTTAACAAAGCTATTTCGGCTTAAAAAACGCAGCGACTCGCAACTCGCCCAGCGCAGAATCGCGGCGAAATCGCGCCGTGTGCCCCTACCCTAAAGGGATAAATTGAAGTGATATAATCACCCTCCCTTCCCCCCCCCAGCAGCCAAACAACAGTACAATGGGAAGGTAACCAGATAGCAGCTCCCTAACACAAGATAACAGCTGCCTGGTAGATCTAAGAACAACACTCAATAGTAAAAACCCATGTCCCACTGAGACACATTCAGTTACATTGAGAAGGAAAAACAGCAGCCTGCCAGAAAGCATTTCTCTCCTAAAGTGCAGGCACAAGTCACATGACCAGGGGCAGCTGGGAAATTGACAAAATGTCAGATAACGGCTGGGTTAATCTGCCCAGCACACGTTTGGAGAATTTGTTTCAGTTCTACCTCAACCATTGGCCACAGCTCCCAAATATTAGGGAAATTGCATTTGATAAAGTCTACGGATTTTACTTAATAAGCAGCTTGTAGATCCTTTCAGAGTTGATCATGTTCCTTACAAACATTTTCATTCTTTCCGAACCCCCATCCATACTGCAGCCAGTATCAGTCTGGGTAAAGACTTCAGCTCTTTCAGATCGTTATTCGCTTTTTCCACTCAGTGCTGCTGAACAGTTTTTTGAGATAATTGCACTTAAGAATGTTATTCCGACACAATCGTCTGTTCTTGAGAATTAGCCATTATGTTCTTTTTGTATGTAGCAGGTAAAAGCATACTTTAGCTGGAGGAGCCATCATTTATCTTCTTCTTTTATTTGGGAAATAGAGGGGGAAAATAAGAAGTCATTTCATGTTCCTGATTATATCTGAACACATTATGAAGTTTAAGTGATATTTTTTGTGTTATTTAGAGGGTTATTTATTAAAGTCTGAATGCCAAAAACTTGTTTGAATCCAAGGTTTTTTTTGCTATAAAATCCGACTTTTTGGTGAAAAAAACCTCACATTTTTGGTAAATTATTATTCCCCGAGGAAGGAAAAAGACCGAATCCAAAAATCAGGCATCTCAGACCTGTCAAAGTTGTATATACAGTAGAACCCCCATTTTACGTTTTTTAGGGGAACAGAAAAAAATGGTGTAAAGTCCAGGAAATTGTAAAATCAGGGAAATATATTATGCATACTATATAGGTGGGACCACAAAACGATAATGTAAAATGAGTGAAAAGTTAAAACCAGGGGATGTAAAATTATGGTTCCACTGTAAGTCAATGGGAAAAGTCCCGAAGATATCCCGATCTGAACTGGGTTTCGTAAAAAATTCAAAGATGTTGTTTTTGGGCAGAAAATCTGAAAAAGCAGTACAATTCGATTTTTTTTCCCGCACTGGAATTTTTCGGGAAAATGTATTGATAAATAAAGGGAAATATCATGTGGGGATTCTGTGAGTATCCTTCAGAAAATAATGAGATACATTTGGATTTTGATAAATAATCCCCTTAGTGTTGATGATTGACCCATGGCCTTCAAATAGGAACATCTCACATTCACTTTTGGGGTTAAACTCCAACATATGACACTTGTTCAACTGGATTTACGACACATCTAATGGGAGCGGCTTTACGTCAAGTTGGCATCAATACTCCATCATGGAGTCTCAGGCAGCAATTTTTCACTTATATTTGTAAATGATCCAAATAACCAAATCGATAAAAACATATGGTATATGCTCTAAGCTGTAGGTCGGAAACACCGTAAATCCTACCTTGGAACACATTTACTATGCCACATTAAGGGCAGGACCTGACGACACGATTGGAGCCGACACGTCGCAATGCGACTAAACGCATGCGACTTGTCTGATGTTTTAAAGAAAATGGAAGTGAAGGAGAAATGGCAGGTAACACTACATTTATCCGACTGTTGGATGAAAACGCTGCGACATGTCGGCTCCAATCGCGTCGTCAAGTACTGCCCTTAGGATGCACCGAGTCCAGGATTCAGTTCGGGATTCGGGTAGGATTCTGCCTGTTTCAGCATGATTCGGATTCTGCTGAATCCTTCTGTCCTGCCGAATCAGAATCCTAATTTGCATATGCAAATTAGAGACGGGAGGGAAATCATGAGACTTTTTGTCACAAAAACAAGGAAGTAAAAAATGTTTTCCCTTTCCCACCCCTAATTTGCATATGCAAATTCGGATTTAGTTTGGTATTCGGCCAAATCCCTCGCGAAGGATTCGGGGGTTTGACGGAATCCAAAATAGTGGATTTGATGCATCCCTAGGCCACATAGGGACTACCCATGGGCCAATTAATACAGCAGACTGCAGTCAATATAGTATATCATCCTAGATCAATGAATGTGTCTACATAGGAGAGGAACTTGCCTCGTTCCCTGCAATGCAATGACTTTATAGACTATCATACGTGACACATAATTCCTTCTGTATCATGTTTCCCCCCAGAACATGGAAGCTCAACTTTATAAGGCCAAGATGGAACTTCAATCACGAGACGACCTCCTGAGAGCTCCATCCCTGGAGTTGGAGTTGCAAAAGGAAATATCAAATTGGGCAAATCAGAAGATGACACAAGGAAAGGAGGCAAGGTACCCAGCAGAAATGGACTGTACTCTATTTTTATGCCATTGTGAAAACTGGAGCAATAATTATAATATATATAAGGCATCAACAGGCTGAAAATGGGAGAGCTGATGCTAGGAAGAGTAGACGACAAGAAGTCTTTGGGCTGTGACAGCCAGTTCGGCACTGACACTGGGAGAGACAGAGCAAGACAAAACCATTTAGCAATTGCAAGGTTTAAATGCATGCTAATGTGCATGGTTATTGTCAGAATGGCTAACAACAGGCAGTTCTAATGACAAACATAACGGCATATAATTTGCCCGTATCAGTGTCACTGTAGAAAAGGGAGCAAAATGCCCATAAAATGTTGTATGTGTATGTGGGGTTATTACTCCATCATGGAATCTGGTGCCCTGAATCAAGTAAACTAATACTATAAGAAAGTTGACAATCATTGATGTAAATCAAAGTAATGGGGCCGACAGCAGAATCTTTTTAGTGTCTCTAAACCTCCCTGAAGATGGCGCCTTATTTTGAACAAATATTTTGAAATTGCACATTGTTTAGGACTCCACTTGGTGCTTTAGATTTGAGACAATCTGCCTGCCAACAACCTTAGATCAGGAACAGTTCCTTCCTCAAGATTTTTCCAGGATTAGTTACCCATAGCAAACAAGCATTTAGCATCAACTGGTCTGCTGATTGGTTGTTATGAGTTACTAGACCTAGAGGAAATTGTGTGGCTCTTTCTACATTACACCCAAAGCAACCACTTTTTGTTTTTTTTCTCCTTTTTTTTCAAGTTTCCAGGTAGCCGATCCACAAATGAATTGCATGAAGGCTGAGCCAGAACATGAGAGCTTTAACCATTCCAAATCTGAGCAATATCAGGTAATAATCAATTAATACATCATAATGAAATGTCTACTTACAGTTGCCCAAAAGTGGAAAACAGTCTATAAGAGGTGTGGTGTAGTGATGGGCAAATCTGTCCCGTTTGAGTTCACCGAAAGATTTGAGAAACTCCGAAAACATTTGAGAAACACATCGAAATCAATGGGCGTCAAAATGATTTTGACGTGAGCTCATGGATATAGGAATGGGTTTGCCAGATTTGGGAACAGACACATATGGCCACATACAACTTGGACAAACTTTGCACAAACACTTGGCACAAATTTAGTCATTTGAGCCCATAAAACCAAGTCCCCTGCTGAGAAACTCCTACATTTATTTGTGCCCAAGGCTAATCATGGAAGTTACTGGAACCTCCTTCTGACATATTATATACAGTGATCTGGTGCACAAGTTATTGCAGTTATTCTATAGGTACAGGTATGGGACCTGCTATCCAGAATACTCGGGAGCTGGGGTATTCCGGATAACGGATCTTTCCGTAATTTGGATCTTTATACCATAAAATCATATAAACATTAAATAAACCCAATTGGCCTCCAATAAGGATTAATTATATCTTATATGGGATGAAGTAAAAGCTTCGGTTTTATTATTACAGAGAAAAATGAAATAATTATTCAAAATTTGGATAAAATGGAGTCTATGGGAGACGGCCTTCCATAATTCTGAGCTTTCTGGATAATGGGTTTCCGGACAACAGATCCTATACCTGTACTGTGCAAACTAGTGTGCAACCCATTTTCGTAACTTCCAAGCTGATACAGAACAGATGGCCAGTACAGTCTGCCAATTCCATTAGTGTTTTTAAAGCTGTTACATTTATTCTTAGGTTAGTCCTATGTTTATCCCACACATCTTCAGTTATGAATCACTTGCACTTGTTTTTTCCAACTATCTACAGCATTTCAGTACAGTAATAACACTGCTGTTATCCCGGAGTTTTCCGTATTTTATCTTTAGACTCCGCTTCTCTGGCAATGCAATATACAGTAGAACCCCCATTTTACATCCCCTGATTTTAAGTTTTCCATTATTTTACATTGTTGTTTTGAGGTCCCACCTATATATTATGCAGAATACATTTCCCTGATTTAATTTTTTCTGGTCCCTTGAAAATGTAAAATGGGGGTTCTACTGTATCAAGGGTCAAATTATCCATGACCCTTTCTACGTTAATCTGTATTAGGGCTAGTCCACACGGGGAGATAGCGACGCGTTTGCGGTCGCGGCGACAAAGCGCCGCGACAGTCGCCGCGACCGGCGCAGGCGACAGTTTTGTATGGGCGCCTATGTAAAAACGCCTGTGCTAACCACACGAGGCGATGCGCTTTTCAACAGTCGCCTGAAAAAGCCTGGCGTGGCATTTTCAGGCGACTGTTGAAAAGCGCATCGCCTCGTGTGGTTAGCACAGGCGTTTTTACATAGGCGCCCATACAAAACTGTCGCCTGCGCCGGTCATGGGCGACTGTCGCGGCGCTTTGTCGCCACGACCGCAAACGCGTCGCTATCTCCCCGTGTGGAATAGCCCTTAATGTTGCCTTCCTGTGAGGGTGTGCTATCATGTTATCACCGTGTTGTTTGTAGAGCAGACACTCAAAGAGCAAATCCTTCAGGCAGTTGCAGTTAAAAAAGTATTTATGGAAGTACAAGCATGGATTACAACCTTAGGCGTTTCATGTTCTCACAACACGGGTAGGCCGATTTATCAAAGTACGAATATATCTCATTATTTTCTGAAAAATACTCCAACCTAATCCGCACCGTTTTTTCCCCCTTTTTTATTAATACATTTTCCTGAAAGTGTTTTGTGTGGGAAAAAACCCCAAAAAATTGTGAAATCGTACGTATTTTCCAGAACTCCGATCAGTGGCGTAACTACCGGGGAAGCAGGGGGTGTGATTGGGCCAGGGCCCGCACCCCTTTAAGCCCCCCCGGCAGTTCGCGCGTCGCTTATTCAGGACAGTTCCGGGCGTACGGAGGGGGGCCTGGCTGCGCGTCCTGCGCCAGGGCCCGCCCCCGTCTAGTTACGTTGCTGACTCCGATCTTTACTGATTTTTGCCCGAAATCCACAAAATCTTTCGGATTATTGCACAAAACCCAGCGCAGATCAAGATATCTTCGGGACTTCTCCCATTGACTTATATGCAACCTCGGCAGTTGTGAGATGCCGGATTTTTGGATTAAGACTTTTTCCATCCTCAGGGTATAATAAAACCCGAAGAATTTGGTTTTTTTCCACTAAAAATTTGGATTCTATAGTAAAAAAGCACAATTTTTTCTGTTTTTTGGCATTCGGACTTTAATAAATAACCCCCTTAATCATAGGCTATGATTAACTGTTCTGAGAACATGAAACGCGTAAGGTTGTAATCCATGCTTGTACTTCAATAAATACTTTTTTAACTGCAACTGCCTGAAGGATTTGCTCTTTGAGTGCCTGCTCTACAAACAACACAGTGATATCCGCTCCCTTAAGCTAAAGGCTCAGGGCAGAGCACCTGGGCCTCCTGATATACGTAGTGAGTCTCAAAAAAATGTTTTTTTGAAGGTATTGTGTAATATGCTATCATGTTGTCTCATAAAGTTGTACTCTAAGCCGGTGGCTTTTGCAGTAACTAACTGGCACTAGGAAATTCTCCAGACTTGTAAGCAGTTATATATTTTTTGGCTTATTTCACTCAATTCCTCCTTTACTATATTCCTAAGCAGTAAAGATATGAATGCAACAGCGAGGGTCCCCAACCTTTGTAACACGTTGGCCACATTCAGATGTGAGAAGAGTTAGGGAGCAACACAAGCATGAAAAATGTTCCTGGGTGGTTCAAAATAAGTGCTGTGATTGGCTATTTCATGGTCCTATATGGACTGGCAGCCTACAGGAGACTGTTTGGCAGTACATCTGGTTTTTATCCAACCAAAACTTGCCTCCAAAGCCTGGAATTCACAAATAATCACCTGCTTTGAGGCCACTGGGAGCAACATCCAAGGGGTTGGTGACCAACATGATGCTCCTGAGCCATTGGTTGGGGATCACTGTGCTAGAGATCTCTTGCATTGAAAATGATTAAATTTCTTGGAGGTTTCGTACTTTTTCCATGAGTTTGCCTGTTCTATCATTGCAGTGTCCTTCAGTTCTGGCCATAACCCTAATCTCCTCACAAATACAAGGACTAGACTTTGCTTAGTTTGTTTTTTCTCTGTCAGTTTTGACTATAAGTGTAATGTTATCTGAATCACCCCTGCCCAAGTGGATTCCTTGCTCCCAATAAATTCTTCCAATACATTTTTCCTAATAGAACCTATTTAAAATGCCAAAATGTTGTACTTTTTTGTGGAGCCAATATAGGGAAATGTATAAAGATAATTTTAATGGCATCTGTTTTATTTTTCTTTTCAAATAAGTGAGACACTGATTTTCATTGATAAGCCTTGGAGAGGGAGTTCGAGAGCCCTTGCACAGCATTAAGACCAAAGTATAAAGGCCCCCATACACAAACAGATATAAGCTGCTGACAGATAAGGCTAAGGCCACACTAGGCGATAGCGCTGCGATTTGACTCGCGGCGACTTTTCGCCGCGACTTTTAATCCGCAATCGCTGGGGAAACTTTTGCGCTGGCGTCTATGGGGAATCGCGGCGTAAAAACACACGCGGCGATCTTTTTTCTATTGTCGCTCGAAATCACCTAGCGAGGCAATTTCGAGCGACAGTAGAAAAAAGATCGCCGCGTATGTTTTTACGCTGGCGATTTTTCACGATTCCCCATAGACGCCAGCGCAAAAGTTTCCCCAGCGATTGCGGATTAAAAGTCGCGGCGAAAAGTCGCCGCGAGTCAAATCACGGCGCTATCGCCTAGTGTGGCCCTAGCCTAAAAGGTGGCCATACACATACTGTTAGTGGACATATGGGGCTAAGACCCGCTCGTTTGGCGACCTTGCTAAACAAGCGGATCTTAAAGGGATACTGTCATGGGAGAACATTTTTTTTTCAAAATGAATCAGTTAATAGTGCTGCTCCAGCAGAACTCAGCAATGAAATCCATTTCTCAAAAGAGCAAACAGATTTTTTTATATTCAATTTTGAAATCTGACATGGGGCTAGACATATTGTCAATTTCCCAGCTGCCCCAAGTCATGTGAATTGTGCTCTGATAAACTTCAATCACTCTTTACTGCTGTACTGCAAGTTGGAGTAATATCACCCCCCTCCCTCCCCCCAGCAGCCAAACAAAGGAACAATGGGAAGGTAACCAGATAGCAGCTCCCTAACATAAGATAACAGCTGCCTGGTAGATCTAAGAACACATTCAGTTACATTGAGAAGGAAAAACAGCAGCCTGCCAGAAAGCATTTCTCTCCTAAAGTGCAGGCACAAGTCACATGACTGGAGGCAGCAGGGAAATTGACAAAATGTCTAGCCCCATATTCAATTTTGAAATCTGACATGGGGCTAGACATTTTGTCAATTTCCCAGCTGCCCCAAGTCATGTGACTTGTGCTCTGATAAACTTCAATCATTTTTTTTACAGTATCTGACAGTATCCCTTTAAAGGAGAAGGAGAGGTTAAAACTAAGTAAGCCTTATCAGAAAGGTCCATCTAAATATACCAGTAAAGCCCCAAAGTAATGTTGCTCTGAGTCCCCTGTCAAAAGAAACACTGCCTTTCTTTCCTTCTATTGTGTACACATGGGCTTCTGTATCAGACTTCCTGCCTTCAGCTTAAACCTCATTGCCCTGGGCAAGAGCATGCTCAGTTTGCTCCTCTCCCCCCACCCCTCCCTTCTCTACTGTAATCTGAGCCCAGAGCAGGGAGAGACTCAGGCAGGAAGTGATGTCACACCACATTAATACTGCAGCTCCTATTCTAAAGAAACAGAGAGTTTCCTGGGCTTTTTACTCAGGTATGGTAAAATATTCTAAAAAATAAATATAGCATTCTAGCTTGCACTACTGCAGCTAATCTATTGGCAATAAAATGCCTCCGCAGCTTTCCTTAAACCTACCGAGCACCAATGTTAGCCTATGGGGACCTTCCACATAAGTAGGGTTGCCACCTTTTAAAATAAACTTTACCGGCAGGTGGAGAGGCGGTCTTAAAGGGGCGGGGCTGTGATGATAAAGGGGCGGGGCGCGCCATTGGCTGGCCGGATCTTGCCGTCAAAGGGGGCGGAGCCAAACACACGAATTTGGCAAGAAGCCCAGGAAAAAAAGTACGTTTGGAGCAGGCTGGGGGCAGGCCACGGGCTTTTTTAAGTGTATTACAAATTTACCGGCAGCTACATTGCCGGTAAATTTGTAATACCGGCCCCGGCCTTGGCTGGTGTTTTACCGGCTAGGCCGGTAAAATACCAGCCGGGTGGCAACACTACCCATAAGCTTTCTAAGCTTTTTTTGATCGAAGGAAAATCCTTCGATCGATGGATTAAAATCCTTTGAATCGTTTGATCGAAGTATTTGCTCTAAATCCTTTGACTTTGATATTCAAAGTCAAAGGATTTTACTTTGAGGATCGATATTTGATCCTTAGTAAATGTGCCCCTACAATTTAACTCAAAGGTGAACCACCCCTTTAATATATTCTTCTTTTGTGAAAGTGTTTTTTGGGGGGGGAATCTGCTTTGCTTGGTAGCGCTCCAAAAACAAGCTGCTTTATTTTGGTATAAAATAATGGTAGAGCAGTGGAAGAGCAGCCGCATTCCTTTCAGGGAGACAGATGGAAATGACAGATTGTTTGAAACACGTTCCTTTCACACTAAAGGAAGATTTGAGTAAATAGTTATTGAGCCGGCGTTTTAGGGATCTTTGTTTGCAGAAGAGAATATGCCGCTTGGCAGAAGGATCTATAATTATCACAGGACAACATTTCTGGCCTGTAATTTTCAGCAATAAGAAGCAGCACTTCTAGGGGATAATTTCCCTGATGGTTACGTTATTATTCCACGAAACAAGGTAAGCGCAGGAAAATCTGGCAGATCCCAGAGTAGGGAAGTAGAGCACTTTGGTGCAGAGATTATATTTAAAGTATTTTGAATCTGAAAAGACTGTAAACTTAAAGGAATTGTTCAGTATAAAAATAAAACTGGGTAAATAGGCCGTGTAAAATAGAAAATGTTTCTAATATAGTTAGTTAGCCAAAAATGTAATGTATAAAGGCTGGAGTGACTGGATGTGTAACATAATAGCCAGAACACTACTTCCTGCTTTGCAGCTCTCTTGGTTTCCACTGATTGGTTACCAGGCAGTAACCAATCAGAGACTTGAGGGGGGGCACATGAGCCATAACTGTTGCTTTTGAATCTGAGCTGAATGCTGAGGATCAATTACAAACTCACTGAACAGTTATTTCCCATGTGGCCTCCCTTCAAGTCACTGACTAACTCAGAGTTAGAGAGCTGAAAAGCAGAAAGTACTGTTCTGGCTATTATGTTACACATCCAGTCACTCCAGCGGAATTAGTACAATATATTGTTTTATTATTACAAATAAAAGGGTAAATAATGTAAAAATGTAAACTTACTTAATTAAATTCAATAGGATTGTTTTGCCTCCAATAAGGATTAATTATAACTCGGTTGGGATCATGTACAGGTATGGGATCCATTATCCGGAAACTCATTCTGCGTAAAGCTTCAAATTACAGGAAAGGCAGTCTCCCATAGACTCCATTTTATCCAAACAAACTAAATATTTAAAAATAATTTCCTTTGTCTCTTTAATAATAAAACAGTAGTTTCTACTTGATCCCAACTAAGATATAATTAATTCTTATTAGAAGCAAAACCAGCCTATTGGGTTTATTTAATGTTTACATGATTTTCTAATAGACTTAAGGTATGAAGATCCAAATTATGGAAAGATCCGTTATGCGGAAAGCCCCAGGTCCCGAGCATTCTGGATAACAGGTCCCATGCCTGTACTGGGTACTGTCTTCCTATTACAGGGATAAAGGAAATCATTTTTGAAAATGTAAATTATTTGATTAAAATGAAGTCTATGCGAGATAGCCTTCCCGTAATTCTGAGCTTTCTGGATAACAAGTTTCTGGATAACTGGTCCCTTACTTGTATTTCTCAAGGGCTATGTGAAGTGATAAGAAAGGTTGTAACCAGGCATCTGGAGAACAAGGGAGACACAGTGAAGACTGAAAATGCTAGGAGAGTCAGTAACACCTCACAGAAGCCAATGAAAACAGAGCAATAATGATCATTATTCATAAACATTTTACTATATCTGCTAAATTTATACATAGGGAAGTGTGAAAATGAAATAATAGAGTCCCTTTAAAGGCATGAATATATTGTAGTGTTGAGCTGGCCATAGACGTGCAGATATATCCCTATGTCCGACAAACGATCTTTCGTTGCATTCTCCTGACCTACCACTAACCATTCAGATTAAATAAAGTAGCAAAAAGAAGAATTCAGACAATGTTCTGGCCATTACTTTACAGATAGCAATCGTACAATACTTTTGTCCAACATATAGCAGTGACAGTTGATCTCGACAGATTGCCAACACATGCTGAGATATTATCATTATCCGACAGAAATCTTCTAACGACCTATCGATCGACTAAACGACCGATCACCATGGTATGAAAATGTTGGGACAATCCACACAGGGTTCTAAAATCACATGAAACAGAGTTGTACAACTTTATCTTTAGGTGTATGGCCAGCTTTAGTCTTATCTAGTGGTTTTCAAACTGTGGGGCTGAACCTGGAGGTATAGTTCAGTAGACAAGCGCCCAACCAAGACCTGCCTAGTAGTAGCCCAACCTGGAACCACTAAAGCTCTCTTCCTCATCTTCTGAAGCAGAGATCCTCAACCAGTGGCTCAGTTGGTCACCAACCCCTTGGATGTTGCTCCCAGTGGCCTCAAAGCAGGTGATTATTTCTGAATTCCAGGCTTGAAGGCAAGTTTTGGTTGTATAAAAATCAGGTATACTGCCAAACAGTCTCCTGTAGGTTGCCAGTCCACATAGGGGCTACCGAATCACAACCTTATTTGGTACCACTCAGGAACTTTTTTCATGCTTGTGTTGCTCCCCAACTCTTTTAACATTTGGATGTGGCTCATGGGTAAAATAGGTTGGGGACCCCCGTTCTAAAGGCAATCTAAACCTGACCTGAATACAATAATGCAGGACTCTAGCTGAACATCCTTCCCCTTTAGGTGTCCAGTCCAGCTGAATCAAGTTTTTCTCTGAAGGCTACAAACATCTTTAAATTACATAGTTACATAGTTACATAGTTAAATTGGGTTGAAAAAAGACAAAGTCCATCAAGTTCAACCCCTCCAAATGAAAACCCAGCATCCATACACACACCCCTCCCTACTTTTAATTAAATTCTATATACCCATATTTATACTAACTATAGAGCTTAGTATCACAATAGCCTTTGATATTATGTCTGTCCAAAAAATCATCCAAGCCATTCTTATAGTCATTAACTGAATCAGCATCACAACATCACCCGGCAGTGCATTCCCCAACCTCACTGTCCTGACTGTGAAGAACCCCCTACGTTGCTTCAAATGAAAGTTCTTTTCTTCTAGTCTAAAGGGGAGGCCTCTGGTACGGTGATCCACTTTATGGGTAAAAAGGTCCCCTGCTATTTGTCTATAATGTCCTCTAATGTCCTCTAATGTACTTGTAAAGTGTAATCATGTCCCCTCGCAAGCGCCTTTTTTCCAGAGAAAACAACCCCAACCTTGACAGTCTCCCCTCATAATTTAAGTCTTCCCTCCCTCTAACCAATTTAGTTGCACTTAGTCTCTGCACTCTCTCCAGCTCATTTATATCCCTCTTAAGGACTGGAGTCCAAAACTGCACTGCATACTCCAGATGAGGCCTGACCAGGGACCTATAAAGAGGCAGAATTATGTTTTCATCCCTTGAGTTAATGCCCTTTTTTATGCAAGACAGAACTTTATTTGCTTTAGTAGCCACAAAATGACACTGCCCAGAATTAGACAACGTGTTATCTACAAAGACCCCTAGATCCTTCTCATTTAAGGAAACTCCCAACACACTGCCATTTAGTGTATAACTTGCATTTATATTATTTTTGCCAAAGTGCATAACCTGCATTTATCAACATTGAACCTCATTTTCCAGTTTGCTGCCCAGTTTTCCAGATTAGACAAATCACTGTGCAAAGTGGCAGCATCCTGCATGGAACCTATAGTTCTGCACAATTTAGTATCATCTGCAAAAATAGAAACAGTACTTTCAATGCCCACCTCCAGGTCATTAATAAACAAGTTGAAAAGCAAGGGACCTAGTACAGAGCCCTGCGGTACTCCACTAATAACACTGGTCCAATTAGAAAATGTTCCATTTACCACCACTCTTTGTAGTCTATCTTTTAGCCAGGTCACTGTTCCTCTCTCATTGGGGTAAATTTATCAAAGAGTAAAGTTCCGCCACTAGAGTGAAATTCCGCAGCTCTCAATTCATTTCTATGGGATTTTGAAAGGCGTATTGATCAATGGGTGAAAGTGAAAATTCACCCTTTGATGAATACGCCTTTAAAAATCCTATAGAAATGAATGGGGAGTGGCGGCATTTCACTCTAGTGGCGGAACTTCACTATTAACTTCACTCTTTGATAAATATACCCCAATGACTTATACATGAATTTGGCAGGTTTTAGGCGGCGAATAGTTGAATTCAAATTCTTAAAGGGCCAGTGTTTGATAAATTTAGAAAATCTAATTGTGTTTGGATAATTCACTAGTAGAATTTGACAGTTTAGAGCAAAAAAAAAAATCCAAAGTTCAAAATCGAATTTTTAATTCGACCCTTAATAAATCTGCCCCCTAAAGTCATGGAGTTTGCTGGGGCCTCAACTTGCAAAGTCTGAAAACCTCTGCCCTAATCCGAAGCAAAGATGGACACTGAGCAGCTGTGAGGATAAGAGACAATGCAATTCAGTAATACATACACATAACTCACTGTAGCACAGAGAATAAACTACAATTTAGTGCGGAGAAGAGTAAGTTGGTCCGTGTCCAAGGCTGGAGCAGTTCTCCTGTCTCAGTATCTGGATCTAAAGCAGATGTTCTTGTTAATGTGTGTGATTATTATCAGGCTGAAAGTGACCTGCATCAAAAGGAAGCCAAAAACAGTGACCTGGAACGACTGAGGGAAGATATCACTGACCTGACTGCAAAGCTTAATCAGAAAGATGTCACTATAGCAACCATCAGCCGGAAAGTTTCTCGCCTGGAGCGAGAGTCGGAACTGAAAGGAACTCCGAACCGACAGGTATGCAAATTACACGCTTTGTTGTTTTTATTCTCGTTATTCAAAAGCAGAAAAGTGGCGAATGTTCCCCCCCCCTGCAACATGAGCTGCATAGAAAGTGAGATGAAGCTCTAATGTTTTTCATGACAAATTAGTGCTTCTATTGATCTGGGGGATGTCTGTAGGGCTGTTACTACCTATAGCTTGTGTCTCATTTCTACCTATACTCATTGATTCTAACATGAAAGAAGTACCGTATATACTCGCGTATAAGCCGAGTTTTTCAGCACCCAAAATGTGCTGAAAAACTCAACCTCGGCTTATACGCGGGTCATACGCTCCTTTCCGCGGTCTGTGACTGACTGTGTCGCCGCTACCCACGTGGCGGCCATGGGCGCCGCCATTTTGGGAGTGAACGCCGGCAGGGAAGGACGCGCCGCCCGGAGCTCCTGGACCTGCTCCGGGCGGCGATCATACAGACAGTATTGCGCTATGGGAGAGGGAGGTATGTTGCAAATGTACCAAATCATAGTGATAAATGTTATGGGTTAAAACCCCAGCCCCTTCCAAAAAACTATTACTTTATGCTAATGTTATTAAACTTTAAATCTAAAAAGCTACAGTTATCTTTTGGATGAAAGAGACCCAGTGCCAGGAACATGCTCAATATTAAGTAAGTGCAAAGTGGTCCAACAAAAATATAACCTAAATGAGCCTGACACAGGTGCAATGTCGCCAGATTTGACAAATGTTTTATCAGAGCTGCAAGGCTCTCAGGTCCAGACAGTCCTGCGCTATGGGAGAGGGAGGTGTGTTGGGGCCGCGGTATCTTTTTTCTGCTTTCCTAGGTGCAGCACCTCATTGACACATTCACATCTTGAAATCTGACATGGGGCCCCTAGGCTTATACACGAGTCAATACATTTTTCCAGTTTTCTTAGGTAAATTAGGTACCTCGGCTTATACACGGGTCGGCTTATACACGAGTATATACGGTACCTTTTACTTGCAGTGGCCTAATTATTTCTCCCACCACAAATAAGACTGGGGCCATAAAACTCCCTTGGTGGCCCTCCAACCTCCTGTACAGAGAAACAAAGCTGAGCTTAAAGGAGAAGGATAGTACTTTTATACTTGGATGTGCCAAAAGTTAGGCACCCCTAAGTGATCGCATTGACTTACCTGACACCCCGGGTCGATGCTCCTATCAGGAGAAAACTGCACCAGCCCGGGGTTATTCCAGCGAGCACCACGGAGGGTTAGTCTTCTGGCTTCTTCTTTCTTCTCGCTGCTGTGCATGTGTTCTACAGGTATGGGATCCGTTATCTAGAAAGCTTGAATTAAGCTTGTCTCCAATCTCTATTTTATCCAAATAATCCAACTGATTTTAAATGATTCTCTTTTTCTCTGTAAAGGCCCCCATACAGCTGTCTCCGATCTCCATTTTATCCAAATAATCCAATTTATTTTAAATGATTCCCTTTTTCACTGTAAAGGTCCCCATACATGGGCTGATAAAAGCTGCAGACACCGTGTGTGGGGCCATCCGTCGGGCTTCCCCGATCAATATCTGTCCGAAAGTCGGCCAGATCTCGAACGGGCAGGTTGTGCGTGTATGCAGACCCGCGATCCGACCACCCGGATGCATTATGATCCGATCATTGGGCCCTAGGGCCCATGATCGGATCAGCCCAATATCGCCCACTTCAATGTGGGCATATCGGGGAGAGATCCGCCCATTTAGCGACATCGCCAAACGAGTGGATCTCTATGTCTATGGCCACCTTAATAATTAAACAGTAGCTTGTACTTGATCCCAACTAAGATATAATTAATCCTTATTGGAAGCAAAACCAGCAGATAGGATTTACATGATTTTCTAGTAGACTTAAGGTATGAAGTTCCAAATTATGGAAAGATCCATTATCCGGAAAACCCCATGTTCCGAGCATTCTAGATAACGGTCCTAAATCTGTACTGCGCTTGCATCTGCCCAGGGGAAATTTAAAAAAAGAAGCAGGAAGAGGATCGCTCTGTGGTGCTCACTGGAAGAATTCCAGGCAGGTGAAGTTTTGTGCTGATAGGAGCACCGGCCTGGGGTGTCAGGTAAGTAAATACAATCACTTAGGGGTGCCTAACTTTTGGCACCCCCAAGTATAAAAAAGACTTTCCTTCTCCTTCAAAGGGATGCAAAAGTGATCAGTTGTGCATTTAGAAAATAATGCCTATGTTCTGGGTGTGACATACAGTACAGTGGATCATATCTATAACTGATTTCATTGGCTGAATTGAAACTGACGTACGATTGTATAACCAATTTGCTTGGTTGAATTAGGGCTGTCTCCTTGTGTTGAAAATCTGGACAGAGGGGTGAGATGTGCGACATCAGGGCGGAGCTAATTGGCAACCATAGGCAGAATACAGTGTACAGAAGAAATATGCACTTATGTAACCGATTTGCATGGTGAAACATAAGGTTGCAGTTCACCATACATGGGCAGATTTAAGATACTAATTCGGCCCTTCTGACTGGTTTGGCATCTTATTTGCGTTCATGGGGCCGTCTGCCAGTCCTCCCTGACTGATATCTAGCCAAAAATCAACCACATGTTGATCAGGCAGGTTTGAATCTCCTGTCCAATCAAAGACCGCATCAGCACCTATTTCTGCCATTGCAATCTGATAGTTTGGCCCTAGGGCTGAATAATTGGATTAGCCCAATATCACCAGCCTTTGGTGGGCATATCAGGGGGAAAGATCTGCTCATTTATCGACCTCGACAAATCTTATAGTATCTTATGGTGTATTGCCATCCTTAATTAGACACTAAGCAAAGTGCTGTTTCAAGAGCAGTCACCATGGTTTTTTTCCCATAATGCTGAATATTTTTTAGAATTTCTGTGATGTAGTTGCGCTGCACCAACACAACTGTATTCAATTCGCCAAAGTGGATGCAAATGCACGTGCGCTTCGCTGCAAGTTGGGCACAGCTGTGCTGAATATTTCCAGTCTGCTTGGCATCATTTACAGTGTTTGCAGTGCAAGTGATGTCTGCACCCATGGGGCACGTGTTCTGCACCTATTGATGCACGATGCAATGTGAACTCATCACCACTTGGTGGAGGTGGCAGTAGCTCCAAGGTTCCCCTGCATCAATAGTCACAGCAGCTCTCAATTTCAGAATGGAAAGTAGGAAGGATCAACGTCGCCAGCTCAATTATACGGAAGTGCAAGGAGTGGATTTTATTTTTTTTATTTTTATTAACATGTATTTATATAGCGCCAACATATTGCGTAGCACTGTAAAGTAAATGTGATTATACAACTACATCACATGAATTACATATATAGAATATATGGAGTAATAAACATCACAATCAATACAGGTACAAAAAGGTGAGGAAGGCCCTATGCATAGGCATACAGTCTAAAGGGAAGGGAGTAATACACAAGGTGTGGGAGTGGGCAAGATCGAAGTAAGTGGGTGAGAAATGTGGTACTGTATGTGGTGTTGCGTTTGGTAGTTAAGCAGAGTGAGGGTAGGCTTCTCGAAAGAAGTGAGTTTTCAGAGATTTTTTGAAAGCAGAAAGGTTGGGAGAAAGTCGGACAGACCGTGGGAGAGCTTTCCAGAGGAGGGGTGCAGCCCTTGCAAAGTCTTGAATGCGAGCATGTGAGGAGGTAATGAGAGAAGAGTTGAGTAGCAGGTCAGTAGAGGACCGTAGTAAGTGAGTGGGTGAGTATATAGAGATGAGTTCAGAGATGTAGGGTGGAGCAGAGTTATGAAGTGCTTTGAAAGTCAGTGTTATTAATTTGAATTTGATTCTGAGAGGTAACGGAAGCCAGTGCAGGGATTGACAGAATGGCGAGGCAGAGGAGGAGCGGTTGCTGAGGTGTATGAGCCTCGCAGCAGTGTTCATTATGGACTGGAGAGGTGACAGTCTCTGGAGGGGGAGGCCAATTAAAAGAGAGTTACAGCAGTCTAGACGCGATATGATGAGAGAGTGAATAAGAATTTTGGCAGTGTCTTGGGTTATAAATGATCGTATTTTGGCTATGTTCCTTAGGTGGAAGTGACATGATTTAATAAGTGACTGGATATGAGGAGTGAATGACAGGGCAGAATCTAGGATAACCCCAAGGCACCGGGCCTGGGGAGAGGGGTGATAGTGGAATTGTTAACTATGATGGATACTTCGGGGATGCTACTGGTGTTAGTTGGAGGAAAGAGAACCATTTCAGTTTTAGAGAGGTTTAATTTAAGGTAGCGTTGCGACATCCAGGTAGAGATAGCGGACAGGCAGGAGGAGACGCGAGTTAGGAGTTCTGGGTTGAGATCAGGAGGTGAGAGATAGATCTGAGTATAGTCAGCATAGAGGTGGTAGTGGAAACCATATGAATTTATTAATTTGCCAAGGGAGGAAGTATAGATGGAGAATAGTAATGGTCCCAGGACCAAGCCTTGAGGAACTCCAACAGAAAGAGGTAGGGGAGAAGATGATACTCCATTGTGGGAGACACTGAAGGAACGATTGGTGATGTAAGAAGAGAACCAGGACAGGGCTGTGTCACGAAGGCCAAGTGACTGGAGGGACTGGAGGAGGAGAGGGTGATCTGCAGTGTCAAATGCGGCTGAGAGATCAAGCAGTATTAGTAGTGAGAAATGATTGTTGGCTTTAGCGGTTAAAAGGTCATTAGTTAGTCGAGTCAGGGCAGTTTCTGTGGCGTGTTGTGGCTTAAAACCAGATTGTAGGGGGTCCAGCAGGTTATTGTCAGAGGAATGAGGTTAGTCGGTTGTAGACTAGGCGCTCAAGTAGTTTAGAGATGAAAGGTAGCAGAGAGATAGGTTGGAGGTTGTCAAGATTGGAGGGATCAAGAGAGGGTTTTTTCAGAATGGGGGTGACAAGAGCATGTTTTAGTTGAGAAGGAAACAGTCCAGTTGAGAGCGAAAGATTAAATAGGTGAGTTAAGGCTTTGATTAGACAAGGATTGGTATTGCGGAAAAGTTTTGAGGGAATTGGATCAAGCGGGCAGGTGGTAAGGTGAGAAGAGGCCAGAAGCTTTGAGACTTCCTCATCAGTGACAGGGGTGAAGGAGCACAGGAGAGACTGGGGAGTGTGGAGGGAGGGTGGTGGAAGTCTAGGGGGGTTGAGTAGTGTAATGTCCCTTCTGAGAGTGTCAATTTTGTTTTTGAAGTGCTCAGCAATATCTTGAGCAGAGACCGATGTGCATGGAGGGGGTGGAGAAGAGGAAAGGAGAGTGTTAAAGGTGGAGAAAAGTTGTGCTGGTTTTTTAGAAAGGGAGTTAATGAGTGAAGTAAAGTATGTTTGTTTGGCTTGGAAGAGGCTGGTGTTAAAGGAGCGCAGGGCCGATTTGTAGCTCCAAAAGTCTGATTCTGAACGGGATTTGCGCTAGCGACGCTCAAGTGCACGTGAGTGTCTTTGGAGCGCTTTTGTATGAGCAGTATGCCAAGGTTGAAGTGGTTTGGGTCTAGAACGTTTAGTTTTTATAGGAGCAAGCTCATTTAGGGCAGTGGTGAGAGTACTATAGTAGACAGAGGTAGCCACATTAGGACATGAGATGGCTGAGATATTAGAGTGAAGAGAGTCAAAGGAAGAAGAGAGATGTGACACGTCTACAGCTTGCAAGTCACGGTAAGTACGTGTTTGGGGAATGGCAGGGGGTGAGGAGGGAGTTAGTGAGAGTTGAAATGTGAGAATATTGTGATCAGAGAGGGGAAATGGTGAGTTAGTAAAATTGGTTGTTGAACAGAGTCTGGTAAATATGAGATCCAGAGCATTACTGTAACGATCGCCGCCCGGAGCAAACCCAGGAGCTCCGGGCGGCGCGTCCTCTTCCGCCGGCGTCGCTCCCAAAATGGCGGCGCCCATGGCCGCCACGTGGGTAAGCGGCGCCGGCGCGATGACGTCAGTGCGCAGGAGCGTCAATGACGTCAATGGCGCCAAATTCAAAATAAAAAGACGATCTAGACGCCAGAATGGCGCCCAAGTATAGGATAACTTCCCCTAAGCTTATCCTGGGTTCCCTGTGTGCCTTATTACCTAATCCTGTTCCTGCCTTGTATCCTGACCCCTTTGCCTGGACTTTGGACTTCGTTGTATTCTGCCTGCCTATGAACTCTTGCCTGATCCTGACTATTCTTCGTTTAACCCTTTGGACACCGCGACCTTGTTCCCTCAAGAGGGCTTCCTCCTCGATCCAGACAACCTCCCTGGAGGGAGCTCCCGGCTCCCTGACATTATACTTGGGCCATGGATCCTTCTGAGGAAGCCACACCGGATGTCGGACGAGCGCTCCGCGGACTGGCATCCCGCATGGAGGACTACGAAAATCAGCAGGTTCGCATTGGGCAAGCTCTCGATATCCTGCTTGCTCGTGTGCCTTCCGCGCCCTCCGCTGCTCCACCTACTGGGAATCCCCCCATGGTGGCAGCCTCTACGAACGCAAGCTACACGACAGGTGAGCCTCGCATTCCACCTCCCCTTCGCTTCAGTGGGGACCCACAAGCCTGCAGGGGATTTGCCACACAGTGCCAAATTCAATTTGAATTCCAACCCTCGCAGTTTCCTAGTGAGCGTTCCAAGGTGGGGTATGTGATGTCTCGATTGGAAGGCAAGCCACTGGAGTGGGCAACGTCTCTTTGGGAGAAGGATTCCCCGGTGACTTATGCTGTTAAAGACTTTCTCCAAGCTTTTCGCATTGTCTTTGATGCTCCAGGTCGGGTCACGAACGCCCCAGCCCGTCTCTTGCAGCTCCGGCAGGGAAGCCGCAGTGTCAATGAGTACGCTATAGACTTCCGAACACTGATGGCGGAGACTTCCTGGTGTGATGACGCTTACAAGGCCGTATACTACCAAGGCCTATCCATCCGCATCAAAGATGATCTCGTCTCCAGAGAGACTCCTGACACCCTGGAAGGACTGATCGCTCTATCTATTAAGGTGGACACCCGCCTCAGAGAACACCAGGTGGAGAGAGAGCACAGCAGACGATTTTCTCCCATGTTGGCCCCTCGCTTTCAAAGGCCTATTCTGCAAGCTCCCACTGTCCCTGTGACTCATGTGTCCACGTCTCCCCTGGAGGAACCTATGCAAGTAGGAAAAGCTCGCCTCTCTGAGCAGGAAAAACTCCGAAGACGAATGGCAGGTCTCTGTTTGTACTGTGGTGGGCATTCCCATTTTGCCAACGCCTGCCCTGCCAAGGCCAAGACTTTTGTACCCCGAGGTATGTCTCAGGTTTCTCATGTAGGGGCATCACTCGAGGGCCTCAGGAGAAGTATCTAGAAAAGTCACGCAGACTTCTTCTTCCCTTGCAGATTCACCTGGCAAGTAAGACTATCTTCGAAAGGGCCTTCCTCGACTCCGGAGCGGATGGCAATTTCATGGACGCCTTCTTTGCCGAACGCATGAAGATTCCCCTGCTCCCATTGTCTTCACCTCTGCGAATTACCGCTATAGATGACAAACCCCTGGAGTTTGAATTCGTCACTATGTTCACGGCGGAACTATCTGTACAAGTTGGGGCGCTGCATCAAGAAAAACTTTCATTCTTCATCATCCCCTGTCCTTCTACTCCAGTAATATTGGGTCTCCCGTGGTTACGTCTGCATAACCCCACCATAGACTGGTCCTCTGGGCAGATCTCTCGTTGGAGTTCATTTTGCCTGCAACATTGCCTCCCGCCTAAACCCCTCGAGAAGGTGAATGTCTCCACTGCAGAACTAAAGATTTTGCCCTCCACTTACAAGGGATTTTCTGATGTGTTTTGTAAAAAATCTGCAGAGTTCCTTCCCCCACATCGCTCCTACGACTGTCCGGTTGAACTCCTGCCAGGAGCCATGCCCCCCAGAGGGCGCACTTACCCTCTCTCTCCTGCAGAGACTACCGCTATGAAGGAGTACATCCAAGAAAATCTCCAGCGGGGGTTTATCCGCCCTTCTACCTCTCCTGCAGGGGCTGGGTTCTTCTTCGTGGAGAAGAAGGACGGAGGCCTTCGGCCTTGTATAGACTATCGGGGCCTGAATAAGATCACCGTAAAAAACAGGTATCCCCTGCCCCTGATTGCTGAGCTCTTTGACCAGCTGAAAGGGGCAAAGATTTTCTCCAAGTTAGATCTCCGGGGGGCCTACAACCTCATTCGCATCCGGGAGGGTGACGAATGGAAGACGGCATTCAACACTCGGGATGGGCACTATGAATATCTTGTTATGCCCTTCGGCCTATGCAATGCCCCTGCCGTCTTCCAGGAGTTTGTTAATGATGTGTTCCGAGATCTCCTAGGAAGGTTCGTAGTCGTATACTTGGACGACATCCTGATCTTCTCCAAGGACCTTGAAAGTCATCGCTCCCAGGTAAAGGAGGTACTCTCTCGTCTGAGGAAGAACTCTCTCTTCGCCAAGTTGGAGAAGTGTGTCTTCGAGGTATCCAAGATCCCCTTCCTAGGGTACATTATCTCTCCAGAGGGATTTGAGATGGACCCCGTGAAAGTGTCGGCCATCCAGGAGTGGCCTCTCCCTCTGAGTACCAAGGCAATCCAGAGATTCATCGGATTTGCTAATTATTATCGGCAATTCATCCGGGGATTCTCTTCCCGCATTGCACCTATCCTGGCCCTCATTCGGAAAGGGGGTAAACCCAGCCTGTGGCCTCCATCTGCCATAGAAGCCTTTCAGTCCTTGAAAGAGGCCTTCACGTCTGCTTCTGTTCTCCGACATCCCAATCCTGTACTACCCTTCTGCATCGAGGTTGATGCTTCTGAAGTCGGAGCCGGAGCTATCCTGTCTCAGAGACACTCCACTGATGGAAAATTGCACCCCTGTGCGTTTTTCTCCAAGAAGTTCTCATCCGCAGAGCAGAACTATGATGTCGGAAATCGAGAACTCTTGGCAGTCAAGCTGGCCCTTGAAGAATGGCGTCACCTCCTGGAGGGCTCTGAAATTCCTGTCCAGATTTACACAGATCACAAGAATCTGGAGTTTATACAGTCCCTCAAGAGGCTAAATCCCAGACAAGCCAGGGGGGCCCTTTTCTTTTCCCGATTTAACTTTATTTTGACTTATCGCCCAGGTTCCAAGAATCGGAAGGCCGACGCCTTGTCTCGTAGCTTCACTCCGGTGGACCGTGACCCTGAGAGGCAGGAGCCAATCATTCCACCAGTCAAGATCATTGCCTCTCTGTATCCCCAATTTGCCGACCAGATCCTGGCTGGGCAGTCCTCGGCTCCTCAAGATACTCCGATTGGCATGGCCTTCGTCCCTCCAGAACTTCGCCTGGCCATCCTGCAACAAACCCACTGCTCCAGGCAAGCAGGACATCCTGGTCCGGCCAAGACCCTTGAACTCTTGAGGCGCCTAGTCTGGTGGCCTGATATCCGCAAGGATGTGAAGGACTTTGTTGCTGCTTGTAATGTTTGTGCCACATCTAAGTCAAGTCACTCCCGCCCCAGTGGGTTACTACAGCCCTTACCAGTTCCTTCCCGTCCCTGGACCCACCTGTCCATGGACTTCATTGTCGAACTTCCTCCCTCCTGTGGGAACACTGTGATCTGGGTTGTCATTGATCGTTTCTCCAAAATGGCCCATTTCATCCCTCTGAAGAAGTTGCCCTCTGCGGTGGAGTTGTCCCAGTTATTCATCCAGTACATCTTCCGCCTGCATGGTTTCCCGGTGGAGATCGTCTCCGATAGAGGCACCCAGTTTACTGCCAAGTTCTGGCGTTCCTTATGCAAAGACCTGGGAATTGTTCTTCAGTTTTCTTCTGCATACCACCCGCAGACGAATGGGGCAGCTGAACGGGTCAACCAAGCCCTGGAACAGTTCCTGAGGAACCACGTATCCCTCTGCCAGGATGACTGGTCTGATCTCCTCCCATGGGCGGAATTCGCTCATAATAATGCTTGTCATTCCTCTACAGGGAGATCTCCGTTCATGTCGGTGTATGGTCAGCATCCTCAAGCTTTTCCCCAAGACTTTGTGCTATCTGACGTCCCGGCTGCTGACGATTCCGCAGCCCATATGTCTGCTATTTGGGCTGCTACCAAGTTGAACCTAGAGAAGAGCGCTCTGGTTCATAAGACTTTCGCGGATCGTCGTCGAAGATCCTCTCCTCTCTACAAGGTGGGTGATAATGTCTGGCTCTCTTCCAGGAATATCCGGTTGAAGATACCATCTCCCAAGTTGGGTCCAAAATTCGTGGGTCCATTTCCCATCCTGGAGATAATCAACCCTGTGGCTGCCAGACTCCAGCTTCCACCAGAGATGAGAATCCCCAACGTGTTCCACGTGTCTCTGGTGAAACCCGCCATCACCAACCGGTTCTCTGGCGGTCAGTCTCCTCCTCCTGCCATCTCTGTGGAGGGTCAACTCGAGTACGAGGTGGAGAAAATCCTAGACTCCAGAATCTCCAGAGGGTCCCTTCAGTACCTCATTCAGTGGAAGGGCTTTGGTCCTGAAGAATGCTCCTGGGAAGGACACCGTGATGTTCACGCTCCTCGTCTGGTGAGGGTATTCCATTCCAAGTTTCCCCAGAAGCCAAGTCCTGGTGGTCCGGAGGCCCCCCGTGAGGGGGGGGGTACTGTAACGATCGCCGCCCGGAGCAAACCCAGGAGCTCCGGGCGGCGCGTCCTCTTCCGCCGGCGTCGCTCCCAAAATGGCGGCGCCCATGGCCGCCACGTGGGTAAGCGGCGCCGGCGCGATGACGTCAGTGCGCAGGAGCGTCAATGACGTCAATGGCGCCAAATTCAAAATAAAAAGACGATCTAGACGCCAGAATGGCGCCCAAGTATAGGATAACTTCCCCTAAGCTTATCCTGGGTTCCCTGTGTGCCTTATTACCTAATCCTGTTCTTGCCTTGTATCCTGACCCCTTTGCCTGGACTTTGGACTTCGTTGTATTCTGCCTGCATATGAACTCTTGCCTGATCCTGACTATTCTTCGTTTAACCCTTTGGACACCGCGACCTTGTTCCCTCAAGAGGGCTTCCTCCTCGATCCAGACAACCTCCCTGGAGGGAGCTCCCGGCTCCCTGACAATTACCATTGGAGTGAGAGGGGGAGTCTGAGCACAAAGATAAGCCTAGGGAGGAGGTTAGTGAAAGAAGTTTAGAGACAGAAGAGTTGTTAGAGTTGTTAATGGGTATATTAAAGTCACCTAATATGATGGATGGGATGTTAGATGAAAGAAAGTAAGGAAGCCAGGCAGCAAAGTTGTCCAGAAATTGT
The DNA here is from genome assembly GCA_038501925.1 of Xenopus petersii. Lineage (NCBI taxonomy): Eukaryota > Metazoa > Chordata > Amphibia > Anura > Pipidae > Xenopus > Xenopus petersii. The sequence goes on from CM076674.1 coordinate 17,390,516, forward strand.
GCAGTTGGTCCTGGTGGTCGATATATAACAGCAATGCAGAGTGAAACAGGAGAAAATAGCCTAATGCAGTGAGCCTCAAATGAGGAGAATGATAAAGAGGGAACAGGTGGAAGAACTTTAAAAGTACAGCGGGGAGAGAGAAGCAAACCTACCCCACCTCCAGGTCTGTTACCAGGTCTGGGAGTATGAGTAAGGTGTAGCCCCCATAGGACAGGGCAGCAGGCGAGGCAGTGTCAGTAGGAGAAAGCCAGGTTTCAGTAAGTGCGAGTAGGTTAAAGGAATTTGCAATGAAATGGTCGTGTATAGCGGTGAGTTTGTTGCAGACAGATCTGGCATTCCAGAGAGCACATGAAAGATTAACTGGGTTTTTGGGTATAGGAGTAAGTGTTCTGTACTGTTTGAATTTGCTCCGGAGAGAAGGAGCTTGTGGCCGTGTTATAACTGGGATGGGGTAAGGGCCAGGGTTTGGGGAAATGTCCCCAGCTGCCAGCAATAGAAAGGAAAGATAGACTAAGTGAGAGTTGGATTTATAAGTCCTTGGTTTGTATGAAAAGGAGGAGTTTTGTGGAATAGCTAAACAGAGTAAATTATAAACTTCATGTGTGGAGAGGGAAGGAGAGGAGAGTAGAGAGGCTGAGATTTGTATAGAAGTGGGATTTGATGGAGGAGGTAGTGAAAAATGCTTTATGAAGCATGAGAGTGAAAGGAGGAGAAATGCAGGATAAAACAGGTTTGGAGTAAGAAGTAACAAACTGGCAGGTACAAACAAATCTGTTTTCTTCTTCTACCAGATGGTTCACTGTTGATTGCAGGGGAATCCGGTTCCTTTTGCCTTGTCCAACTGCCTTGTTTAACTGTCATTTCTAAGCACTTGTGAAATTTTAGCACTTAGGAAATGTTAGCACGAGTGCCATCCCCAATACTGGGTCTGAATTTATATGTAGCTGATTGGGAAAACCAGAGCCTAATTAATCAATTAATCAAACAGCTAGCAAAGGGCAGAGTTTTACAGACACCAGAACCAGGATTGGGGCTATAAAAATATCTCTTGTTCACGGGGGAGTGGACACAGATGTGTGCTTGAGATATTATCAAAGAACTAAAGTAGAATAGGCCTGACAGACAAAAGTTATTGGGGTTAACAAATACAAGTAGGGATATAGCAGAATTACCAGAATAAACAGTTGCAGTATATGGATATGGCAGTGTATGGATATAGCAGAGTTACCTGTAGGAATGAGAAGAGATAGGAGTAAGTTCCATGGAACTGCCTTGTTTAACTGTCATTTCTAAGCACTTAGGAAATGTTAGCACTCATGCCATGCCCCGGACGCAAGTATCTTTAATGAAAGTGGTTTTAGGCACAGCTTGAGAGAGAATAAGTTGTCCCCTGTGCTTACAGATGTAAATGAGCCCTAGAATGTACAGTACAGATGTGCACCTCTATAATCACATTGCCTGGCTGAATGAGACGTACAGTAGAGCTGCAGGTATATTCCTCTGTAGCGTCTTTATGTGCAGGGAAATGTACAGTGCAGCTGTGGGTGAAGCTGGCTGTGTGTCCCATATGGTAAACAACATAATGAAACAACATAATATGATAAGTATGAGCTTCCCTTAGATCCATAAATGCTTCCTCGCTGCCATCGCATTACTCCAAAAGCAAACATTTGCCATCTTCATGCCCTGTCACCTGCAGTCGTAATCCTCTGTAAATAGAACATGATATAATAAGCTCCGGTAAATAAACATTCCATTTATTTTAAACAGATTTCTATAAACATACCGGAGGGCATAATTAAAAAAAAAACATGTTCACTACCATGTCAGGTTTTTGGAAATGTGTTTATTTAATCGCACCTTAGGATTTATATGAAATCTTTTTCCTGCAATAATGAGAATTATGTGTATTTACACCATGAAGAAGCTTTTCTCCTGCGCTATTACTTGGAGTAGTTCTCTTCCCTCTGCACTTTCTTACTGGCTGCAAGTTAGAAAAAAAAAATCGCAAAAAAAAAAATGATTTTCAGATATTTATGAACTGAATCAACATGGTTATCACATATGAGTAGTGGGGCGTCGGAAACGTCTGCCCACTGCTTCCTCTCATCGCCGATCCCAAACGCCGTTTCTGGGTTTCGTGCGGGTAGAGATGATAGACTCTGCTTTCTTCGTGCGCAGTGGCGTCACTGCGGTTGCCGCGAAATTCAAAGGCACAAATGCCTTATCCCATTGCCCAACGTAAAAAGGTTCTTTTCTAGGCTCCTGGGTGCAATTTACAGTTGTGTTATTCCGGTTTTGATCCTTGCCTGTCCCTGACTTGTCTGTCTGCTGCCTGAATATGACCCCTGCCTGGTTTTAACTATTCTTCAGATCCTGAATTGGTGCTGTGCTATCACCTGACCCGACCTTGCTGCCCGTCTGGTATTGACCCTGCCTGTTTTCACACCACGCTGACAGCTCCTGTGTCCTTTCCGCATACATTCGTTTCCCTTGTGTGCCCAGAACTCTCTCCTTGGTCCTCTTACATAAGTCCTGGCGGCATCCGAGTGGCGGAGGACTCCACCCAAAGCCAAAGGTGGCTGCTATAAGCAGAAGAGTGAGCCGTGCCCGGGACCTTGGAGTTAGTTTTGAGTTTGGGATACCATACGTTACATGGGCATATTGTTCTCTCTTATACATACATACACATATATATATATATATAGAGTCTGTACAGTGAACGCACTCCTCCCGGTTCAAATTATGCTGATGGTGGTGCGTTGGTCAAAGTTCCATATTACAATTCAGTGAATGGACCCGCACTCATTCTCAAAGGTGAAATAAATGTGCTTTAATTCACAGGTTCATTTCCAACGTTTCGGTCCTCTCAGGGACCTTTTTCAAGGTCCCTGAGAGGACCGAAACGTTGGAAATGAACCTGTGAATTAAAGCACATTTATTTCACCTTTGAGAATGAGTGCGGGTCCATTCACTGAATTATATATATATATATATATATATATATATATATATATATATATATATATATATATATATATATACACACATATATATATATATATATATATATATATATATATATATATATATATATATATATATATATATATATATATATATATATATATATAGTCATGCCAGGGCCACCTTGCACTGGCATTTTAAAAGTTAATACTTAATTACTCAGTCTCAGGCTCACACAGAGACCCTTTATTGTATATCTCACCAGGGGGCTGTGGAAAGGTGACATCCATATCTGTCATCTGAGACGGTCTGGAGCCACACCATTTGGGCAAGGAAGCTGGGCCAGTCTGTTCTTTGATTGACTGATCAAAGAACAGAGCTGTGGACCTAGAGCAGCGGGGGGGATAGCTAGTAGAAAATTATGGATTATAGGAAAGTATCCATGTCTCCTGTGTCATAGGATTCACAACCTCATAACTTACATATTGGTTATGAGGAGGTCACATGCTTCCCAACAATACCAAACAGGGCTAGACTATACCCACCTGTTAGGAGGGCTGGTTCCTAGGGGACTGGAAAGTGGGAACCTATTAGTGTTTGGTATTGTTCTTCTTGCCCACATATGGATCACAGCCTGCCCATGTTTTTATTATAGTATTGGGTACTGGCAAGTACCCATATTATATTAAGGGATATTGGGGAATATTGCCTGAGAGTAGCAAACCCCCTGCAGGGGGTCGTAAATGACATGTTCCTGGGCACTCCTACCTCATGCATAAGGTAATGAGGGGAGTGTCCAGCAGGAAATAAAAAGGTGACATTCCCAATATCACATTGTCATACAAGGAGGCTCCATTTTTTCAGTGGATTGTATGTCCAGCTTCCAACTCGTGCCTCAGAGGAAATACACTGACAACTTCAAAACTTGGTAAAGTAAGGGTTTTCTTTGTGTTTTTACTCCCTTTTATTTTATTTACTGTATTTGCAACTGGGTCATCTTTGTAATATCATTTTTATATATATACATATGCACTGTTTCTTTTAAATATTAAATATCATTTAATACGTTAGTCCTTGTGCTCTAAACGAACTCATTGCCCATATGAATGCTTGTGCCTACGTGTATGAACTCTTCGTATGTGTGGAAAGGGAAAGTTGCCTATTTGTATGTTGGATAACTAGTACGGCTAGCAGGAAAGTGTGTTTGAATGTAGATTAACCCTTTGGCTGCTGGAGTGCTTGTTAGACTAGTAGAATCTTACCCTGAGTAACTACCATAGGAGAGAGTGTTCGATGTATTGTGTAGTGTGAGTTATTACCTGTTATAGAGGGCAGGGGAATAGTCACATTAGGTTTCTCTCGCCTGTTAATGATAGATGGTGGCAGCGAATGAACTTTGTGGGTGTTGGTGTGTTTTTGGGGTGTCTGTTGTTAGTCTACCCTGTGTGTAAGGTGATTGAGAGACTGATTGTAACCCCTTGTAGCCAAACCCAAGAGTTAAGTGTGGTTGAGTGAGGCGGTTTTGTGACATATATATATATATATATATATATATATATATATATATATATATATATATATATATATATATATATATATATATATATTATATATATATATATATACACACACACACACACAAGTATGGGATCCGTTATCTAGAAACCTGTTATCCAAAAAACTGTGAATTACGGAAAGGCCCTCTCTGATAGACTCCATTTTATCCAAATATTTATTTTATGATTTCCTTTTTCTGTGTAATAATAAAACAGTCGCTTGTGCTTGATCCCAACTAACATATAATTACTCCTTATTGGAGGCAAACCCAGCCTATACTGAAAAAAGACTTTAGCCTTCGTTTTGGATCAAGTTCAAGCTACTGTTTTATTACTACAGGGAAAAAGGAAATCTTTTTAAAAAAATTTGGATTATTTGGATAAAATGGAGGCTTTCTGGATAATGGGTTTCCGGATAAAGGGTCCCATATCAGTACGCCATACCTGTTCCAGCTAGAGATGATTTGTAGGGTCATAATTGCTTTTGCACAACAATCATTAACCTGTGTCTGTCGGGTTTCATTCTAGCCCTTTTTAACGGTATCATTTTCCTACTAAATATTCCGACAGTGGAGTGAATGTAAACACTGACACAAATAATTCTGACAGGGACATGGTGTATTGGCCACTACTGTAGGAATTGATGGCACTTGGCACTTAATAAAAGAATATATGTGCAGACTTCTATTTAAGATGGGGTGGGCCTGCTCACTAATCCTCCTTCTTTCTTGCTCCGTCTTGTTTGCTTTGTCTTGGTCAGACTTGGTTGCAGGCTGACACTGGCCCATCCAAGTCAACCGACAGATCGGTGAAATATTGCGGCTATAATTGGCCGGTTTTTGGCAGCAGCCAAATCATTCTAAGAGCATGGGGTAAGATGCTCTGCTCTGCCATTGTAAGAAAACCTTTGATGAGTCGTGAAGCAATCGCTCTTCCCTCTATCTGGATCTGGAATTTCTTTGAAGATTGATGAATGTAGGAATTTAGGACAAAAAGCCTTGATAGTGGCAGAGCATACAAAGCGCTAGTTTTATGTCTTTGCTCTAAATAAGAAAGACAAGATAAATTGCTGGGGGAGCCCTGAAAAGCAACGTTGTCGCTTCTGCAGCTGAAAACTCCTGGATGTGGTTTTGCCTCTCCACAGGGTCTGCAGGTGATTATTGGGAGGTTTTGAGGGTGCAATCAAGCAATAGCTTGTCTGAATCTAATTGTAACAATGAATAACATATAAGGAGTCTGGTTAATGGGGTGGTTCACCTTTAAATTAACTTTTAGTATGATCTAGAGAGGGATATTCTGAGACGATTTGCAATTGCTTTTCATGTTTTATCATTCGTGGCTTTTGAGTTATTTAGCTTCTTATTCAGCAGCTCTCCAGTTTGCAATTTCAGACATCTGGTTGCAAAGTTCCAAATGACCCTAACAACAAGCATTGATTTGAATTAGAGACAGGAATATGAATAGGAGAGGGTCTGAATAGAAAGATGAGTAATAAAAAGTAACAGCAACATAAAATGTGTAGCCTTACAGGGCATTTGTTTTTTTAAATAGGGTCAGTGACCCCCATTTTAAAGCTGTTGAGGGTAGTCAGAAGAGGAAGGCAATTCTTTCAAAAACTAAATATAAAAATAGATCATGAAGACCAAATGAAAAGTTGCTTAGAATTGGCCATTTTATAACATACTAAAAGTTAATGTGAAGGTGATCCACCCCTTTAAAGTTTAAGGGGTTGTTCACCTTCCAACACTTTTTTCAGTTCAATTGGTTTCAGACGGTTCACCAGAAATAAAGACTTTTTCTAATTCTTATTTATTTTCTACGGGTGACCATTTTCTGATATTGAAGTGTAAAGTCTAATTTTTCACCTTTCTAAGCAGCTTTGCTGACCCTGTAAACTGTCCTAAATTGATACATTTAGTTGTTACATTTCTTACATTTACTTAGCTTCTCAACAGCCAATCAGAGCCCACTGAGCATGTGAGTGTCACAGACACTTTCCAAGATGGTGACCCCCTGTGACAAGTTTGAAGTCCTGGATCATTGCTGCTATTGACAAGCTGACACTTTAGGCTGGTGCAATAAGTGCAGTATATAAAATATGAATTTTTTAGCCACATTCATTTTTAGTGTTTAGTTCTCCTTTATTGACCCCTTTATATTCACTATAAAATGTAACATTCATGGAGCAACTTCATAGAAATGCCTCATAGAGGCTTCTTCAAAGCTCATACAAAAGCTTTCATTTATTCAAGATTATTTGCATGCTTTATTTTTGTTTGTTTTCCAGACTTTGATGACACACAACCAGAAAGATGTTGTAGTAGAGATGCCCCAAGTGCATCCAGTTAACAAGGAGCCCCAGACAGACTCAGTAGAGGCTGATCCATGGATCAGTGATAAACGTGGAGAGCACGAGAAACCACAAAAGCACAGGTATGTGTTACTACTCTGAGGTGACACTTGTTTTGTGCACCAGCGTATCATACAACTTGGCTGAAGGCTTCAGAAAATATTTAGATACTTAACCAGGTTGCCCTTTCTTCTTCTGAACAACAGTATGTTCCTGCAGAAAAGTCTTGATTTTGTGGTCATTACACAACATTAATCTTTGCTGCCATTTGTCCTGGACAACAGGAGGTTTCTAGTGGCAGTCACAATAAGGGGCACATTTATCAAGGGTCGAATTTCGAATTCATGGGAGTTTTTTAAATTTTAAATTTTTTCGAAATTTATTTTAAACTCGGGTGAATAGGATCGACCCAAAAATTCTAATTGAATTTAAATCAAATTCAATTCGAGTTTTTCTCCAGAAAAAACAGAAATGTCAGAAAGCAAACAACTGCAAATTGATCCCCCATTGACTAAAACAGCAAGTCAACAGGTTTTAGTTGCAAATAGTCTAATTCGAGTTCTTTAAAATGGTTGTTCATCTTTAAATTAACTTTTAGTATGATGCAGAGAGTGATATTCTGAGATAGTTTGCAATTGGTTTTTATTATTTGTGGTTCTTGAGTTATTTAGCTTTTTATTCAGCAGATCTCCAGTTTGCAGATTGAACGATCTGGTTGCTAGGGTCCAAATTACCTTGACAACCATGCATTGATTTGAATAAGAGACTGGAATATGAATAGGAGAGGTCTGAATAGAAAGAGGAGTAATAAAAAGTAACAATAACAATACATTTGTAGCTTTACAGAGCTTTTGTTTTTAGATGGGGTCAGTGACCCCTGTTTGAAAATTGGAAAGAGTCAGAAGAAGAAGGCAAATGATTCAAAAATGATAAAAAAATAAATAATAAAGACCAATTGAAAAGTTGCTTAGAATTAGCCTTTCTATAGCATACTAAAAGTTAACTTAAAGGAGAACCACCCCTTTAAGGGCCAAAATATGATACATTTTGAAAAATCAAATTGGAATTTTTTTTAAAAAAAACAAAATTTCAAGTCGAATTTGATCGTTTTGGCCATAAAAAAACTCGAAAATTCAAATTAGAATTTTCAATTCGACCCTTGATAAATATATCAGTTTAGTGAAACACAATGGCACTACACTTTTACATGGGGACTGGATGAAAGGGGAGGGTCTTTTAGTTCTTTTCCAATTTTGAGGCAGTGGATGTTGCACTTGTCATGGTGACTATTTCTCTAGACCTACTCTTGACCCTTTGCTACTTTGCTGATGTATTTTTCCCTAGTGTGAATTATGATGTCATGTCTGTGGTTACAATAAATCATTCTTATTGCTGATCTTGTGGCTGATGAACCCACAGAGAAGTGCAACTCAGGATCAAGGGCAAGAAACCTGATGAAGGGGTGGGAGTTATAAAGAGAGCCTTGCCAGGATGAAGTTGGTTAATGTAGAAAAATGATGCCTTTGAGCAGTTATGATTAATGTGTATGAACTCAGTGAAGGTCGGGACATGGATCTCCCAAGGGACCTCATTATTCCCTGAATACTGGAGGTTGTTGTGAGTGGAGCAAAGAGATTTATAGAGTCCTGTGCGAAACCAATTTCTAAGACCCGAACCCGCAGCCCGCAACCGGAACCGCAACCCGCATATTTACCCACTATGATCCGCTACCCGACCCGGGTCTACAACTGCCTTATCCGCAACCCGCCGACCACCATCAAACAGGAAGTGGTGTTGTTGCAAACCGGAAGTGACATCATCAAAAGTGGGCGGGGCAGAAACAAGTTTTGTAAAACTTTAAAAGGAGTAAAATATAGATAATAGTACATAACATAAGACATTTAGATGAGACCCAAAACCCACAGACTCGCATCTATACCCGCCCCTGAAAATCCTCCCTTCATTCTGCAGGGTCACCGTTTTTTTTTTCCGGGTAACCCGCGGGTAACCGAACCACTACAGGACTCTAGTTTATGTATCAGTAATGGTTAGGGTTGCACTGAACTGACCACAAAAAGTTTTATGTGCTAACTTGGAGGCTCCCTCCTGGTGGAGGGCTTTTCTTTGAAAAATGCTATTTTTCCACAATCCAGGGTCTGTTAGCCTACACCTTCAAAGCGGGGAACATTTTAGGTGGTAGGCACTGTTGTATAATAGCTAGGGTGCCAATTTGTTTTAGATGGCAACTAGAAGACTAATATGAGAAGGGTCTGAATAGTGTTCATAGCATAAATACGTTTACTTGATATAATTAAAGGGGACCTGTCACCTTAAGAAATAATTCCAAATCTTATTCAACGATGTTAGTCAAGCAAAAAAAAAAAAAACTTCACTTGCACTTTAAAAATGATTTAAATTAGTTTTTTTAATTGTCTTGGAATTCACAATCACAGCAAGTAGGCAGCAGCCATTTTGTTAACACTGTTATTAAGGCAAGCTTTGCATCATGCCAAAATATTGTTTATGTGCCAGAATGGGGGGCCCGATGCCCATCCTCATGCACTGGCTACACAATTAGATGGTTAGGAGGGAGGGGGAATGTAGGGAGAGCAGTGACATCTAGGAAGTGCAGAATGGAAAGTGAAAGTCATTTCCTGCTCCGCCTCTATTCCTAAGGCATAGAGAAGGGGCCGGCAATTTATGATTGACAGCTGAGACTTTTAAACAAGTTTATAACAGGTATGGATGTTTTAATATAAAAAAAAATTGGATTTCATGTTTCATGTAAAAAGGACTTTTATTATACAGATTTTTATGTCTGGATGACAGGTCCGCTTTAATAGGGTCTCACAACATCTGTTCTACATTGGACCCTGCCACCGCTAAGGATCTCCCTGAATACCATATAGGAAAGGGCAGCTGGTCTATAGAAAAAAAGCCGCTATTCACATGATCACACCTCACATTATCCTGTAATTAGATGTACTTAGAACTTTCAGCCTGTATGTAAGAAGCACTTACAGGATTCTTATAAAACTCGTAATAACAAAGCCGAGACAGAAGAAAGCAGGACGGAAATGTTAATCAATTATGCCTTTGTGGTTCAGGAGAGAAAGTGGTGGGGGAAAAGCCTGTGATTATAAATGTGTGATAATGAAGACTCCGTATGGAAGCTCCTTTCTTATGTATCTAAACTTGCTGATCATTTCCAGCGCAGCCTTTATTCTACACGATCATTCAATATTGTGCAGTTGGCCGGCGCAGCTGCTGCTCGTATCACAGTAATTGGAGCACTTGCAAATGTCACAATATTATGTGTTGTGCCGAGTGTGTCGTATAATTAGGACTTGCCATGAAGGGAGAAAACGAAGTGCCGCCATACAAGTGAATGAGATGAGATCATGAGATGCTGGGGCTCATTTATTAGGGCTCTTACTCACTGGCGTTCTGACCTGCTTTCCGTTTTTTGGCGTTCAGCCGCAGGGGAGCGCAGGAATAGACGCATGTCATTATTTCAAATGGGGCTGTACTCACTCAGGCGCGTGTAGGCGCCGAACGCAGGAAAAATGCAGCATGTTGCGTCTCAACCTGCGTTCGGCGCCTACACGCGCCTGAGTGAGTACAGCCCCATTTGAAATAATGACATGCGTCTATTCCTGCGCTCCCCTGCGGCTGAACGCCAAAAAACGGAACGCAGGGGAGCGCAGGTCAGAACGCCAGTGAGTAAGAGCCCTTACAGGGCAAGGAAAGTCTAAAATAGAATAAGGCTAGAAATGCTGTATTTTGTATACTCAACATAAACATGAACTTACTGCACCACAAGCCTAATCAAACAAATAATTTATGCTTTATTAACCTAAAATGTTCATTATATGCTAGGGATGCAACGAATCCAGGATTTGGTTCGCTATTCGGCTAGGATTCAGCCGAATCCTTCTGCCCGGCCGAACCGAATCCAAATCCTATATGCATATGCAAATTAGGGGGGGGGGAATCGCGTGACACAAAACAAGAAAGTAAAAAATGTTTTACCCTTCCCACCCCTAATTTGCATATGCAAATTCGGATTCAGTTCGGTATTCGGCCAAGTCTTTTGCAAAGGATTCGGCCGAATCCAAAATACAGGATCCGGTGCATCCCTTTTGATGAATATATTACTTTATGGCTGCCGTTAAAATCGCAACTTGCTCTCCTTTTTATTTCAGATCATTTCACAAGGAAATTAATTTGCCACCGCTGAAGGCAACTAACTGCGCAGATACAAGTAATCCCAGCGAATGGGAGCGAAGTCTGTGCCCGTGGAACACTCCACTCCAGGCCAGTGTCATGGACAAGGAATGTGACAATGAAAGTGAATGGTTCAGCCTGTACAATAGTATCATGTATGCCGACCTGGAGTTTCCCCCCATTCCTATTAACTCTGCCTTTGATCAGCTGAAGGATTCCACCGACTCGGTGAGTATTGTTACTGAATCTTTACCCTTGTAAATCCTGTATTCCCCTCTTAAATGGGCAGCTCACCTTTAAGTTAACATTTAGTATTTTTTAGAATGGCCAATTATAAGAGGCTTTTTAATTGGTCTTCGTTTTCTTGAATTATTTGCCTTCTTCTTCTGACTCTTTCCGGCTTTCAAATGGGGGTCACTGACCCCATTTAAAAGCAAATGCTCTGTAACGGTGGCCATACACGGATAGATCCGCTCGTTTGGCGATGTCACCAAACGAGCGGATCTCCCTCCGATATGCCCACCTTGAAGGTGGGCAATATCGGGCAGATCCGATCGTGGGCCCTAGGGCCCAACGATCGGATCCTAGCTCTCACAAACGGGCGGTCGGATCGCGGGACCGCATCAACGAACAGATGCGGCCGCGATCCGACGGGATTTTTAACCCCATCCGATCGAGATCTGGCCGACTTTCGGCCAGATCTCGATCGGGGAAGCCCGTCGGGGGCCCCCATACACGGGCCAATAAGCTGCCGACACGGTCTGTCGGCAGCTTTTATCGGCCCGTGTATGGCCACCTTTCGGGTACTTTTTATTATTCATCTTTCTATTCAGGCCTCGTCTATTCATATTCCAGTCTCTTATTCAAATCAATACATGGTTGCTAGGGGAATTTGGATCCTAGCAACCAGACTGCTGAAATTACATAGTTAAATTGGGTTGCAAAAAAGACAAAGTCCATCAAGTTCAAACCCTCCAAATGAAAACCCAGCATCCATACACACACCCCTCTCTACTTTTAATTAAATTCTATATACCTATACTAACTATAGAGTTTAGTATCACAATAGCCTTTGATATTACAAACTGAAGAGCTGCCGAATAAAAAAACTAAATAACTCAAAAACCACAAATAATAAAAAATGAAAACCAATTGCAAATTGTCTCAGAATATCTCTCTCTATATCATAACAGTTAACTCAAAGGTGAACAACCCTGTTAATAAAGGACAACGCTTTTCTGGCCACCTTTGGTTGTTACCAGTAGCGTAACTAGATGTTACTGGGCCCCATAGCAAATTCATTTTAGGGCCCACAACATATCCAGAGGTTGTCCTTTTTTATCAATATATATTGAAATTGCTCATTAATTAGGGCCTTATGGGGCCCCCTATTCTGCCTGGGCCCCCCTGCAGCCGGGTCTGTTTCCTCTGTAGTTACACCCCTGGATTTTGTGGCAATCCGACCCCCCGGATTTTGTCGCGATCTAACACGCTGCGACAAAACGCATGCAACAAAAACAAGGTAAGAGATAGAATTGTCGTATGGTGTTGCAGCGTTGATCAACGCTGAGACAATTCTATCTTACCTTATTTTTGTCGCATGCGTTTTGTCGCAGCGCGTCGGATCGCGACAAAATCGTTTGTAGAATCCTACCCTAGGAAAGAAGGGTGAAGAATGGAAGTAAGATAAGCAATAAAATAGCATTAAATAACTACTCTCACAATCTGATGTCTGTGCCCTTGACTACATGGCTTGTACCTTAGGGTTTAGTTCTCCTTTAACACTACAGATTTTTGGTGGCATAGTAAGAGAATGTAATAAATAGAAAGTTTGTTCCTGTTCTAGTAACCCATAGCAACTGTGAATTTGCTGGTCTGCTGATGGAAAACAAGCTTCTGAACGTGTTACAAGACCTTTGCAATTATAATTTTGTTGTCCCTTTAGTCCCTGTGACTGCACCCACCAACAATATCAATGTGATGACATACAGTAGACAGACAGTATTCAGCCTGTGTGTACTTTGAATTAGGGAGACATTTAAAGGGGTGCTTCACCTTTTAGTTAACTTTTGTTATGTTATATAATTGCCGAGTCTAAGCAACTTTTGAATTGGTCATTATTATTTATTTATTTTTTTTATAGTTTTCTAATTTGCCTTTTTCTTCTGATTCTGTCCAGTTTTGAAATGGGGATCACTGACCCCCATCTAAAAACAAATGCTTTGTAAAGATGCAAAATTATTGTTATTACTACTTTTTAATAGTTTGCTTTCTGTTGAGGCCTCTCCTATTCATAATCTTTATTCAAATCAGTGAATGGTTGCTAGGGCAATTTGGCCCCTAGCAACCATTCATATACATACTGGAACATCTTGATGCATTCCTTGCCCCGACCACCTGCTTGCCGGCATTGTGATTCGAAAATTGGGCCCTGGAGTCCACAATCATCTCAGCCCGATATCGCCCACTCAAGGTGGGCATATAGCGTTGCCCCCATAGCAACTTAGGGGCGGGGCTGTGGCATAATGGGGCAGGACGATTACATGGGGGAGCAAGCCAATGACGTATCGGGGGTGGTCCGATGACATCAGGGGCAGGGCTTTGACTTGGCATTCTGAGATTGCCCACTCGCCACGTCAATCTCTGGGAATCATTGGGAATCCTGTCCGGTTTTCCTAATTTGGAAAACCAGGCAGGCAGTTTTGACCCGGATAGCGCTTTAAAAAATCGGGATGTCCGGGTCAAAACTGAACAGGTGGCAACCCTATGAGCATGTACAGTAATAGTTTAATTGGCAGACACAAGGACATGTCTGGTTTTCAGGAGGGTGAACTGTTTCAGGGTAAAATGTTAATGGTCTAATATAAATGTTTTAAGTAATGGGTTTTACATATTTTCAGGTTTGCCACTAGGGAAAGCTAAAGGATAACACTTGTGAGGGAAAAGCCCTGGTGGGTGGAGAATAGTAAGTTATATAAGGGAAGGTTTCAGGAAGTGACATCAGATGCATCATGGGTAGCAAGACGAGCAGAGGGCACTGCAGCAGTAGAGTCATCTCCTGGAAGAGGTACTGAGCCTAGGGAGTGTGAGGCCTCATGGTGTAATAGTATGCTCTAGGAAGTGTAAGTTAGAGAGGTAACTAGCATGGGCAGCTATGGCTCCAACTAGGAGTTAGTTCTCATGCAACATGTTCCCAGCGGGAATCCTGCCAGCCAGGGGTTAAGAGGAAAGGCTACATCTGGAGAGTGAGCCGGCAAGGCTCAAACATGACACCATTTATTTTTTTGACCTTCTACACCAGCCCAAGACTCCCACGGCCCTTTAGCAAGATTTGTGTCCCTAATGATACCCCCCCAGGAGTTCAACCTCTTCTTTTCAACTGATGCACACTACATGCTCTGGGCTGCTACCACTTGAGCTTATGGACCTAATATAAAATACAGCATTTCCAGCCATATTGTTGGCTCTTGCCTGACCCAAGTGTTTGTATAAAGCAATTTCAGAGGTGGATCTCAAGTTGATCACCTTTATCCTGCATCGCATGATGAGGGGTCTGATAAATCAGAAAATGACTGTGTAGATGCAGTTGATTCTTTCTTTTTAATCCTACATTTACTGTTTTGCAGTCGCACACCGGAGAGTCTTCTATCTGTGCCGCAGAGAAATTCCTGCTGGAGGAAACCAGGAGAGCCAGTGACTTCGAGAAGATCTTGAACTCTCACATTGAGGAAATGAAAAGACACTCGGAAACTACTGTCACCAAATATAAAAGTCACGCTCAGAGCAGACACATATGAATTCCCTATGGAGCCCCCCTAACAATGAACAACTGTTGCAGAAGAGGGGCTTTAGTCATATGAAAAACTCAACCCGCAAAACCCTAACCTGCACCCTACCCTAAGCCATGAAAATAATGCCATTGTATGACCCACGCACAACCCGTACCCACGTCTTCTCACTTTGTACGCAACATCTATGAGCGCCTCTGGTTCCAAGACAGGGAATCTTAAGGAGCAGTGTTGGAGTGTATTTCCCCAATATGACCTGCACCCAACCCTAACCCACAGTGATTGGCCAAATCTCATCCCGAACCAACTAACTGCTGGTCAACCCTAATTTGGACAGTGCCATTTATGGCCCCATTTAGCTGCCCACAACTACATCATGCCACAGCTCTTGACTATCTTGTCACACCAACCTTCTTATAAGAGGACAGTAAATCCAACAAGGAGCCCTAGGAAGTAGTGATGTGAACGTCAGGAAAAACTCAACCCACACCCGACCCTAAACTGCGAAACGTTGCCATTGCAGGACCCACACCGAACTAGTACTTGCGTTTTTCACTCTTTATGCTACTTCTATCTGGTTCCAAAACAGGGAATCTTCGGGGGCAGTGTTGGAGTGTATTTCCCCAGTCTGACCTGCACCCAACCCTAACCTGCAGTGATTGGCCAAATCTCAACCTGAACCACCCAACTCATGGTCAAACCGTGGTTCACCCCATTTTTTAATTGCGGTTCCAATGTACGGGAGGGTGGTCCCTTCTAACTAGGTAACAGTTGCTGAGGATGTATACAGGAGTATATAATAATAATAATATCCACTCATCATTAAATTACTTATTATGTGACAAACATTTCAAGCTCAAAATATATTTATTCCATTTAATATTTCATACATTTTTATAATGTATATTTGTTCTTATAGTAACAGATATATTTTGGTATGATCCAAGCCTGATTTCAACCATGATTTCAGTTTTTATGCCACTGCACTGGAGATGGAACTCCCTGTGATGTATGTTTGACATAAAGGTGTTTAATATGTATTTACCCATGATGTGACATTTAGGGGTTTATTTATTAAAAAGCTGAATTTATCTCATGGTTTTAATAAAACAAAGCTCAACCAAACTCATACCTGGAACCTTGGGCTTCTCCAGATAACGGATCTTTCCGTAATTTGCATCTTCATACCTTTAGTCTTCTAGAAAATCACATAAACATTAAATAAACCCAATAGGCTGGTTTTGCCTCCAATAAAGATTAATTATATCTTAGTTGGGATCAGGTACAAGCTACTGTTTTATTATTACAGAAGAAAAGGAAACCATTTTTAAACATTTGGATTTGGATAAAATTGAGTCCATAGGAGATGGTCATTCCGTAATCCGGAGCTTTCTGGATAATGGATCCCATACCTGTACTATAATAACTTGGGTTTTTTTACAATCCAATTTACTCAATAAAATAATGCGAAAACCCTTCAGGTTTTTACCTGAAAACCCCCAAATGTATTAAATTATCTGGCTAAACCCAGCGCAAACCACAATATCTTCAAATTGGGATAATTACATCCTCCCTTTGACTTATACGTGACCTCGAGAGGTCTGAGATTGACGATTTTTGGATGCAGACTTTTTGCAGCATTGAGGTATAATAAATCTCAAACAAATTGAGTTTTTGCCCCAAAAAACCCAACCAGATAAATTCAAGTTTAGTAAATAACCCCCCAATTGTTATTTCACTAGTCGTGAGAGATATAATTCGGCATTTCCCAACCTGGCAGGGGCAGTACAGACGTAAGGTCACAACTGTTGATCTCACAAGAGGCTCATAGTGTCTGGATGCCTCAAGATCTACCGTAGCCTATTCTACACTGTAGTATGTCTGTCTTGCAAGCTCCTATAGACAATAAAACACTTGGTAGGACCAGTCTATGATTGAAATGGATGATGCAAGTTAATGGTGGTTCATTTGCTTTGGTGGTAGCCTTGGAATGCAAAAATGCACCTTGATTTGTGCCCATCTAAATGATGACTCCAGGACCTTGCCACCAGCAAACAGCACTGGCTGCATATGATTGTTAATTGGAAGCCATTTAATTTCTTAATTCTTGAAATATAGGGTTGTGAAAATATTAAGCAGTTTGTCTTGGTGTGTGACCACAAAAATAAAAAACAGCTTAGTCTCATTTCTGATCCAGCTGCCTAATAATGTGCCCATCTTGTTTAGGAAAGACCTCAGTGAGAAGGTTGTTATTGTGGAATGTGCAGCAGGAGCTCACTTTACTCCAGTTTCACAAGCAACATTAGTAGGGCATTTTGGCTCAGAGGGAACAAGATCATCTTTTAGAAGCAATGGCAGATGAAAGCTCACTCCCCGCAACCATGATGGCTGTGGTTTTGATGAGCAGCTCCTTATCAGTGGACTACAACTACCAATCTGGGCCCAGAGAAGGTGGTGTTATGGAGTACAGTCTATGGAGAATGTTCCAGAGGAGGAGATATAGTTGGGTGACAGTTCCCCATCCATATCTTTGGAAGGAGCTACCTGGTCGGGTGGTGAATTACTAAGCAAGTCCACCTTTAATCCACTATAGACCTTTTTTATTCTAGTGTTTCAAATATACCTCATCTGTCAAAGTCCATAATAAGCCGTTTATTGTCTTGGGAAAATTTTTTTTTGATAAATGAACCAGTTAATAGTGCTGCTCCAGCAGAATTCTGCACTGAAATCCATTTCTCAAAAGAGCAAACAGATTTTTTTTTTTCATATTCAATTTTGAAATCTGACATGGGGCTAGACATTTTGTCAATTTCCCAGCTGCCCCAAGTCATGTGACTTGTGCTCTGATAAACTTCAATCACTCTTTACTGCTGTACTGCAAGTTGGAGTGATATCACCCCCTCCCTTTTTCCCCCCAGCAGCCAAACAAAAGAACAATGGGAAGGTAACCAGATAACAGCTCCCTAACAGAAGATAACAGCTGCCTGGTAGATCTAAGAACAACACTCAATAGTAAAAACTCATGTCCCACTGAGACACATTCAGTTACATTGAGAAGGAAAAACAGCAGCCTGCCAGGAAGCATTTCTCTCCTAAAGTGCAGGCACAAGTCACATGACTTGGGGCAGCTGGGAAATTGACACTATGTCTAGCCCCATGTCAGATTTCAAAATTAAATATAAAAAAATCTGTTTGCTCTTTTGAGAAATGGATTTCAGTGCAGAATTCTGCTGGAGTAGCACAATTAACTGATGTGTTTTGAAAAAAAAACAGGTTTAACCATGACCGGATCCCTTTAATGGACTCCTGGATGTCTACATCTGGCCATACGCCATAATATCTGCTTGCTTCCCTGATCACTACATACTCTTTGCGCATTTTGGCCAAATAAGTGGTGAACGAACATGGGTTCCTTTGGTCTTTCAGCCTTCAAATTAGATCTCCTGAAAATTCTTTGTACCACAGATGTATCCAAACTGCCTGATCAATACTGGATATGAGATCAGTTGGCAAGGTGATTTCTTTCAGCCTTGACTTCTTCATGAGAAGCTGCGTTGGCATCCACATATGGCCAACTTAAGACCAATGCACCATTCAGTGCAAACCCTGATTCCAAGATGTACACACTTTCCTTTTCAGGGGACCACAAACAATATAGACTTTTTTTTCATTCTTTATTCCAAAAATAAATATCAGAGATGGAGGATACAATATAGATAATCAACATCACCGCAAGGGAACGTCCTTTGGCAACTGCATAATACAGATATGAGGTTCTTTTTTTCTTGATACATTGAAATGAGGACAGTATTGTTTTCAGATTATGGGGTGTCATTTACACTGGTGCATCAGCATATTTTATTAAAAATTAAAAAAATCACTATAAAAAGGCACAGTTACTGTTTTACTCGGAACGCATGGCACGTTTGTCATGGATATTTGCTCTTCGTTACATTCAATAAAGGACAGTTGGCTAAAAACACTGCAGGTGATTAAAGGGTCCATTTTACAAATTGTCAGAATGGTAAAATTCTTTTAAAAGAAAAAAAATATCTGTTTTTGGCTCCATTGCCAGAAGGCAGCTGTGTATGAGAAGAATCTATTCTATTGTATTTGGGCGCGTTGCCACATACACAAATACAACGATTAATGCCACCACCACGGCCAGCGTGGGAAGCACTACAGTGGTTATCTGCTGCCGGGCCTCTTGCATGGCCTGTTTCCTCTCCTTTTTATCTTTCGACGTCTCTTTCTTGGGCTTTCCCTTCAGCTGCCGCATTATGTAGCCTCCGGCTTAATCCGGTTGTGCTGGTGACACCAAATTACGGCCTCTTCGGACTGCAGAAGATTTGCTTTCCTGTGAATTAAAACAAGTAGTTTAAATACAATCTTCATTTAGAATTCACTCTAATTTTTTTGTAATGGCATATTGAGTGGCTAGGTTCAAGAAATGTTTAGCGTTCACTCCTCTATCTTCTGACTAATAGTAGGCTTAAGGGTTTCATCGAAGTCATGCGTGTGGGTCAGTTAAGAAGACCATGCTTTCACTCATATTCTCCATAAATTTCTTATGGAATCTTAAAGCAACTGCAAATGATCTCGAAGTCTAGCCATAGAGAGAAGAATGAAGGAAGAAAATAAAAGAGCAAAGTATACGAGATCGAGAAGAAGCAACGGTAGTAGTCAATCTAAACTGCGTTGGCTACACTGAAGCAACACACGAGACAATCCCCACCATGCAATAGACTCAACTCTCAAAATATATTTGCAGTTCCATTAAACAGAGCTGCAGATAGGTCCAAAAGTGACCCTTGCAACACTACTCACTGATCTGCTGTTAGAAGAACAGCTCTGGGACACTTGTGGAGAAAGGTTGAGCAATGGGTGAACTTAAATAAAACACACCAAGTCAGAACACATCAGAGGCAACTAAAAGGGTGAAGGAAGTCCTGTGATAACTTGGGCCCTGCAAAGCCTTGTTAGTTTTGTTCAGCCTGTCATAAGGAACTCCATAATATTATCTCTGGGGCCAACAGAGAAGAACATACATTTTTCTGATAGCAGGGTGGAGAGCGGGGGGGGCTAGGCAATTTTACTGGATGAACCGTGGTAGATAAACTGAAATGGTATGACGCTTAGGCAACTAATTAAATGCTTCCAAAAAAGAGGAGGATACAGAAGAAACATATGTCAAGATAGAAGATACTATCATAAAGAAAAGCACAAGCACAAATTGGATGACTTTTGGTTATCCTTGTATATCAATTGGGTTTGTTTTGGGTACCAGGAGGCCAGGCATTGCAGCACTATCTCCTTCTGGCCTTTAAACTTCTAATTCCGAGGCCTGTCTGGCGACGTCATCAGTAGGCCACCACCATCTGCACCTATCACAAAATTTGATGGTAACAAGACTAAGGAAAAACCAAAACTCTACAGTGCACCAGTTCTTAATGATCAAGGCCCAGAAGAACCTGCCCCCATGAGTTCATAAACACGGAGAGAGAACTTTCTAGGCCTCTCAATACACAATTATATTAAATTATATCAACGCAACATTCACAACACTCTGCATAACCCATGTCTAAATCAGATGGAAGATGCATCGCTAAAAGGTTCCCAATAGAGTATCGGCTCATGGTAAATACACTAGTTCCAGTACTAGCAATGGCTCCCGACATGTATACAGGATGAAACCTCGCTTATCAAAAATAGAACTGCAGAACTGCAGTTGTGTTTTATTTTTCTTTATTACCCAACAAATGGTCGGGATGTGCTGGCTGGGGATCGCTGCAATACAGAGCTACCTCCTACTGATCCAGGTCATTTCTAAATAATAGCTTACTGGGAAGCAGCAGTGTGTGCCGGAAAACAAACAGCTTTGTGAAGCAGAAGCAGTTATCCCTCTAGAACCCCCTAATTTATTGGTAACTGTATCTATCCAGCAGATTCTCTACGCAACACTGTCATTTTCTATTTTACTGAAGCTCCATCCAGTCTGTTAACCAGTTCAGTGTAAGGCCTTGCACTACTGGAACTCCTTGTTGGAATGGTTGACAATTTGACCACCCAAACAACCACCCCTGGGGGATGGTTCCATTTGCAGTTATATACAGTACCTTGCAAGGTCTACATCTAAAAAGAGGCAACATGTTTCCTGATCCATAAAGGACCACTGTAAGTGGACAACGTAATTGCACTTAGCGAAGAGTAATACCTATGTTGGCATAGACTTGATGTTTTACTGAGCAGACTATTGCAAAATACAGACTAAATATGGACATTGCCATTTATGGCCCCATTTAGCTGCCCACAACTACATCATGACAACTCTTGACCATCTCGTCACACCAACCTTCTTATAAGAGGACAATAAACCCAACAGAAGCCCTAGGAAGTAGTGATGTGCAGGTCAGGAAAAACAAACCTCATCTACCCTAACCTGCCAAATGTTGCCATTGTAGGACCCACACCCAACTAGCACCTGCGGTTTTCGCTCTCTACGCTACTTCCGTAAGCACCTCTGGTTCCAAAACAGGAAATCTTTGGAAACAGTAGAGTAGTGCACTTCTCCAGTCTGCCCAAACCTAACAATCAATGGTTGGCCAAATTTCAACCCAAACCTTCCCAACCGGTGGTCAAGCTGCAGGTAAACTCATACATCATTACTAGGATTATATTAAAGGATCTGTTGAAGCCTGTGAGTAAAACATTGGCTACTTAGGCAAGGCAAACACGGACCCTTGGTAGTATGGGCCTGGCTTCCAGTGGCTAAAAATGCAATGTTATGAATTTGAGATTTAAAAATAAGCAAACCCCCAACCTAAAGAGAGTGCCACATAGCCCACTACTTAAAAAAAAAAAAAGTTTAGCAGAAAGACCTCTCCATGCCGAGTAGCGCAGTGGAGCTCACAGGCAACATCTTTGGTATCTTCGCATAGGTTCACTAAAGGACCACAGAAACAAAGCTTTTTTTGCGCACGGGCAGTTGGAGCCAGTTTGCTGTTCACGTCTACTGCGCGTGTGCCGGAAAGCTCTGTAGATAATCAAAGGGAAGAAGAGGATCTGAATATGGCACCAGTGAGCTCCAATGCGCTACTCTGCATGGAGAGGTCTGTGCGACTTTCTGCAAAAATAAGTATCGGCCTATGCGGGAGGAAGCAGCGAGGGGGGCAATGAGGGCTATTAGAGGGCAACTCTCTTGAGGAGGGGTTTAGTTCTCTTTTAAAAGCAAATCTTTGATGAAGAAGGACCTGGTAGTGCTTGTAGATAATAAACTATAGTAAGCAATGCCAGTTTAAGGGCCTAAGACCCCTACCTGCAAAACCTTAACCCCCACCTGCCCCTAACCTGCAAAACGTTGCCACTATAGGACATGCAAACCAATTCAGACTCACCCCTGCTCCCTTCACTAGGTATCACAGACTGACTACAGAGGATCCAGAGTGCCTACATTCATACAGAGCTGTAGGACCTGCGCTCAACCCAACATGTTCTTGTCGTGTGTACTACTTCTGTGGTCGCTTCTGGTTCCAAACAGGGAATCTTCTGGAGCAGTGGAGGAGTGTACTTCCCCAGTCTGACCCTCATCCAACCCTAAACCGCAATGGTCGGCCAAATTTCAACCCAAAACCACCCAGCACATATGCACCATAAGCCAGGCTCTAACTTAAATATTTGTTTAAAAGTAAAATAACCTACAGAGATAAGCCTTGATAACCAATCCAATAATGTTGCTGCTAGGCCAACAAATGGAGGGGCCTTGTGTAGACAACACATTCCTGGCCTAATGTGGACCTCAACAGGATTTTATTGCAAGCCTCACCGATACCTGAATAAGCCACAAGTGGATATCAAGGTCATCTTCTCTATTCCATGCATGGACCAACAAGCTGCAAATCAAGTCAAGAGCAGCAGGAAATATCATCATGTGAATGGTCAGATCTAGACTGTAACCACCTTAAAGCAATGACTCTTCATGGATAATCAGTTCACTACACAACAGATAAAGATAACTGGATAATATTCCTTTTCTGGGAATAGCCAAGGACCAATATGAAAACTAGAGCCCACTTACATTATCCACATTGCAGAGAAATATTGTGATAATTAAATGTCTTACTGAAAGAACAATTAGAAATTTATATCCCAATTAAAAGATGGAGATTTACTGTTCCTAGCACTAACCTTCCGTGTCATGGAGACGTGAAATACAGCCGCAATTATTTCAGCAGTAAAATAATCTTTAGCTGCACAAACACCAAGCACCCTAAATGATCTTCGCAAAAGCTGCAGAATTTTAAAATGTGCCTCAAAATAAGTGTTTTATTTTTTTTTAACCTTTATTTTTTGCCTAAGCTTTCCAAACACACAGCAGAGCAAGGCCGACTTTACTATTATTAATGTACCTTTAGTTATTACAGTTGCCTCCTGCTCTGATCTGTCCGGCAGCTTTGTGGGGGGGATCATAAGCTGTTGGGGGGATCATACTGGTCACTAGAAGAGGGGAGGCTCTTTGGGGGAAGGCTCGATTTTGGATGTTTGTTGGTGGGATTTGCTTTCATTCAGCCATAAGAGCATTAGTGAAATGGGCATTGATGTTGGGGTTCAGACCTGGCTCACAGGCTCTCTTTTCAAAGGTAGAGTGGGCATAGTTGGCTTGAAATGGGGGTCCAAGCAGGGGTGACTGCACCAAGCTGAGTAGGATTAATAATCCACCCAAGTTACATTCTAGGCTAAAGACTAAAGATAATTTGCCTTTAAAGGGTAAGTCACCCCCATTGCTGGCCTACGTGTATGATTAAGTACACAGGCCTGCAGCAGTGTTCATAGAGATATTTGTGGATTTTAAATCTACACACGAAGCTCAGGGCACCCTACAGCTACCGTCTGGTCAGGAGGTGGTGGTAGCTCCAGGGAGCCCTCAGTGCCCTCTGCCAATCAGTTGCGCCTAAAGAACTGGACACATACGTCACTTACACACTGAACACTGGAAATGATGCCAGGCAGGCCTCAAAAATATTTGGAGCAACTGCGTCCAATTTGGCGTGAAGTATACAGAGTTGTGTTTATTTTGGCAAACTGGATGAAGTTGCGGTAGATGCAGCACAGATGTGCCAAGCGAATCGCCCCATTGTGCCTGCGCATAAACCAGACAATCATCCAGGAACAAAGGGGCTTTAAATTGAAAAAGTGTGGGGAACATTAGGCAGATGTGACCTGACATCATGCTTCCCGGGGAATCTTCCAACACTTGCACAATGGCAAAGGCACCAACATTGGGGACAGAACAGGCCCAGTTTGCAAACTCTCTGCCAGGGGCTAAAAAGGAGCAGACCCTGCGGCTGCAGGAGGGCCCAGGAGCCTACAAGGCCCTAATTCATATACAACTGCAATAAATATTGGTAAAACTGTTCAACCACTAGGCATTTTGGGGGCCTGAAAAATAATTTGCTCTGGGGCCCAGTAATAATAGCCTGTGCTTTCTGCATTGCCCTAGTCTCTTGGATCTATGTTTAAAGTAGAAGTAAACCCTAAAAATTAATATGGCTGAAACTGCCATGTTTTATATAATGAATTTATTGCACAAGGCTAAAGTTTCAGCTTGTCAATAGCAGCAATGATCCAGGACTTCAAACTTGTCACAGGGGGTCACCATCTTGGAAAGTGTCTGTGACACTCACATGCTCAGTGGGCTCTGAGCAGCTGTTGAGAAGCTAAGCTTAGGGCTCGTCACTAATTATCCAGCAGAAAATGAGCTTCCCTTGTAATATAACCTGATGCTACAGGGCTGATTATTAAATTCTGATGCTAATTGCACTGGTTTCTGTGCTGCCATGTAGTAATTATCTGTATTAATTACTAATCAGCCTTATATTGTGACATTTCTATTCTATGTGTACTGTATATTGTGAGTGGGTCCCTAAGCTCAGTAAGTGACAGCAGCACAGAGCATTTCCAGTGAATCAGCAGAAAAGAAGATGGGGAGCTACTGGGGCATCTTTGGAGACACAGATCTTTACTGCTAAAGGGCTGTGGTTGCCTTGGGCTGGAACAGAAGCACAAAATTTCTAGCCTACTTTAGTTTAACTTTCCTTGTCCTTTATTCATGTTTGTCGGAGCAACCTAGACTGCTACTTGTGCCTATTTTGCCGAATTTCTGCCCCCTCTTTTCCTGTTTTACCTGTTGGCTGTTTCTAATGGCACCACTAAACTGATTAACTGAACAGACAAGTCTAAGGTTTCTCCTTATCCATTCCGTCATTTCTGATAGACACGCATGCAATAATGCCTCCTTTGGTCTCCACAGTTTCCATATAAGGCACAACAGGATTGGCCATTTCAGCAAACTGCCCAACAATCGCTCCATCAGAAGTCGGCTTCTCGTGGCCCAATGGCTACTGGCCCTAAACTTTTATGGCAGAGACACACGTGGAGATTTAGTCGTCTGCGACAAATCGGCTCTTCATTTGGGCGACTAATCTCCCCGAACTGCCTTCCCGACGGCTAGAATCTAAAGAGAAAGCAGGATGGCATTCGGATCGTTTCCCGAAATTGCCTTAAGAGGAAACTTCTGGGGACTTTGGAAAACAAAGCGTTCAAAGTGCCATCCCACTGGCGATTTTGATTCTAGCTGACGGAAAGGCATTGTGCGGAGATTAGTCGCCCTAAGAAGAGGCGATTTGTTGCTGGGCAACTAAATCTCCCCCAATCTCCACGTGTGTCTCTGCCCTTAAGGTTATTCCTGCAAATACCTGGCCAACCCCAACACACACACAGTCTATAGCCCCAGCTGTGATGAAGGTTGAAGCATTCAGTGATGGTCTACAAAGCAAAATCCAGTCCCATTAGCAGCAAACACTACAAAAAAAGCAGAAGGTAAATTATCTCAAGTGACAAGAAAAATAACAAAAAGGTGTCCAGCGAGTCCTGAAGCGCCAGGATAATTTAATGAAATTTACTGCAGCTCCTTTGTAGCCACCAGATCTATTAATTTAACTTTATTCCTGCTGCTCCGCTCTTCTGCCAATAATCCCTTTGCTCCTAACAAGTGCGCTCGGCTGACGAGGGAAGACGGAAATCAATAGTGACTTTTATCTACTGTTTCTGAGCCGGAACACAAACAAGACAGAAAGGTGCCGTTGTTATAGGAATAACAAATCCTTCTGCTTCCTGATCACAGCAATTTAGGTTCCTTACAGGGGTTGTTTACCTTTAAATGAACTTTCAGTATGATGTAGACATTCTGAGACATTTACAATTGGTTTTCATTTTTTATTATCTGTGGTTTTTGATTTATTTAGCTTTTTGTTCAGCGTTTCTCCAGTTTGCAGTTTCTTTAAAACTTGCAGCTGGGAAGGAGATGCCATAGAGTGTAGCGGGCTTGAGCCTTCAGTACAGGTATCTGCAGAAAGTATACACAGCTCTATAGAACAACAGGTGACCAGGTAGAGACTTTAAATCATGGTGACACTTTACCGAACAGGTTTAAACCCTTAACTATTATATTTTACTGGCTAGGCCAGCTAAGGGCATTGCTGGTACAGGTATCGGATCCCTTATCCGGAAACCAGTTATCCTAAAAGCTCCGGATTACGCAAAGGCCGTTTCCCATAGACTCTTTTATCCAAATAATCCAGATTTTTAAAAATGATTCCCTTTTTCTCTGTAATAATAAAACAGTAGCTTGTACTTGATCCCAACTGAGATATAATTAATCCTTATTGGAGGCAAAACCAGCCTGTTGGGTTTATTTAATGTTTACATGATTTACTAGTAGACTTAAGGTAGAGAGATCCAAATTGCAGAACGTAATTTAAATTAATATCCGTTATCAGGAAACCACCAGGTCCTGAGCATTCTGGATAACAGGTCCATACCTGTATTACAATTTACCAGCAATTACCTTTTTGTTCTGCCTGTAGCCCACCGACTTTTGCACTGATTCACCCCAAATGTAGTTCCAGCTTATATCTATCTCTGAAGGACTCAACGAGGTCTTAGAGAAAATGTATTAAATATTAACCCCCATAATCATATCCGTTCTGTTCCGTTAACACTTTTAGTCAGTCCTCTCTTTTATGGTTCTTTTATATATTTTTTAAAAAATTTTTTTACGTATTTACGACCTACAGTCTCATGTTTTTACTGTGAATAAACAACATATATTTTATTTTTGATTCAAACTTCCAATGTTTTAGAACATTGGAATAATAAATAAGGTGGCATATTGTATATTCTATAGATCAATGTATTATATTTGATCACAGTATCTGATACTTTATGGATGTATGTTTTTGATTACAATTTTTAACATATGTTTTAGATAATGTTTTTATTATTCTGTATAAGCAACCTGTTTTTGCTCCATATGGTTATTATTCAGGCATCATGCACTATGGCACTCTATTTTAATAACCTGCCCTGATTTTATAGGCGCTTGCCCACATCAATGTGATCAACACTCCCCTTTTTCTTATATGTGTACCCTCACGCACTTTTATGTACCTATTTCACTACTCTGCCCCATCCAACATGGCGGCTAAAGGTGGCCATACACTGAGAGATCCGCTCGTTTGGCAATGTCGCCAAACGAGCGGATCTCCCTCCGATATGCCCACCTCAAGGTGGGCAATATCGGGCCGATCCGATCTTGGGCCCTAGGGCCCAACGATCGGATCCTAACGAGGCCTTAACGGGCGGTCGGATCGCGGGACCGCATCAACGAATAGATGCGGCCGCGATCCGACGGGATTTTCTATCCCATCCGATCGAGATCTGGCCGACTTTCGGCCAGATCTCGATCGGTGAAGCCCGTCGGGGGGCCCCATACACGGGCCAATAAGCTGCCGACACGGTCTGTTGGCAGCTTTTATCGGCCCGTGTATGGCCACCTTACGTAACCCCCACACTGCCCATCCCAACATGGTGACTATTTACTTCCTATACTATAGTATTGAACCTTTTGCCTTAACCCCGCCCCCCTATGATGCACTCTATATGATGCACTTCCTGTTTGTAAGATGCTGGTTTCCCTCCAAACTCTCACTATAAAAGACACTCAGGCATCTTTCGCCGGCACAGAGGCGCTAAGTGTGTTTACTACTGCCAGATGGTGAGTCTTGTTATTTATTACCACACATCACTCTATGGCGCAAATTCACTAAGCGCCGAACGCTAGCGTTAATTCGCTAGCGTTTGGCATTTTTCGTTACTGCGCAAATTCACTAACGAACGCTGGCGTAGTTTCACTAGTGTTACTTCGCACCCTTACGCCAGGCGAATTTTCGCTAGCGACGTAACTACGCAAATTCACTAACTTGCGCAGTGTACTGAACGCTACCTTTTACGCTAGACTTCCTTCGCCACCTCAGACCTGGCGAAGCGCAATAGAGTAGATAGGGATTGTTTCAAAAAAAGTCCCGAAAAACGCTGGCGTGTTTTCTACATGATGGTTGATAGGCTGAAAAAGATTGAAAATATTTTTGGGGCTCCCCTCCTTCCCCCCTACATTTCCTGACTCATGGCAACTTACCTAGACAGTGGGCACATGTGTAGGGCAAAATAAAATTTTTATTTGATGTTTTGAAGGTTTTCTAGGCATTTGTAGTGCTGATACGTATTCCTCCATTGAAATTTGAATTTGGCGCCGTATGCAGGCCCGGACTGACCATATATTTGTTCGGGCATTTGCCCGAGGGGCCGCTTCATATTTTCTTTAAGTGGGCTGCTCCGATAAAACCTTTTCTTTTCACTGCATACACAGCGGGCTCTAGGACCGCTCCTCCAATCTATGTCCCACTGTGGCTCCGCCCCTCCCACTGCTCTGCTGCTGCTGCCGTGCGGTGTATGTGTCCCAGCACAGTCAGAAGTCGGATCACTGAATAGTTTGTATTTCTTGTATTTGATTGGAATCCATGCTTTTTTTGGCTCTCCTAAACCATACAGCAACTCAGTGTTTCACTTCTGGCCACTTTATTCCTGATCTTTGGAACTGAACAGTTGGGTGGTTCTTCTCCAATGCATAGTGGGCTGGGCGGTGACAGGCAAGAACCAATGATATACCTTTGTGAATAACAGCATATGAAAGAGGTACCAAATATAAAAAATGGTGCTCTACTTCTACTTTTCTATTTTGCTTATTTATATAATTTCTTTTATAATCTTATTTAGATACACATTTTATTTTGAGTTGGGGACAGTGTCATTTGGTCCCATTGTACAGTGGGGGCGGGGCTAAGCTGTGCTGTTGAGGACATGGGGCTGCTGGAATCCACAGAGGAGATTCACTACATGTGAGCTTTCTACCTGCCCTGATTGTGCCACATCCCTTTGTGCCTCTACAGTCCCCACACACAGGCTCTTCTAATAGATAAAGTGTAGCATCTCCCTGACATTTCAGTATAGAGATCCAGAACTCTGGCAATGAAATAGTGTTAGGTACTTCAGTTTCCCAACTTCAATGTATTGATAATCTTTTAGACCCACACTGTACCTATACTTTTATTGTGTGCACATTTGTGAAAGGTTGTTTCATTTGACTATTGTGCTTAACCATTTGTATATGTTTTGGAAAGGATAAGCACTAGTTGTGGGCAGCAGTGTTTTTGTAATTTACCAAAACGAAGCAATTTGATAGGGATTATTACTTCAGACTAAAATTATTCCAGAGTTGTGAAGCTCAGTTCAGCAAAATGTACAGAGAGATCCCATAAAACTATGGCAGCATAGGTATTCCCTGTACTAAGCACAATTCAGCAGGAACAGCCCCTAAGTTTGCTCATAGTCTGTACAGAGAGATCCCATTAAACTATGGCAGCATAGGTATTCCCTGTACTAAGCACAATTCAGCAGGAACAGTCCCCTAGGTTTGTTCATAGTCTGTACAGAGAGATCCCATAAAACTATGGCAGCATAGGTATTCCCTGTACTAAGCACAATTCAGCAGGAACAGTCCCCTAGGTTTGTTCATAGTCTGTACAGAGAGATCCCATAAAACTATGGCAGCATAGGTATTCCCTGTACTAAGCACAATTCAGCAGGAACAGTCCCCTAAAATGTACCATAACATTATGGCATAGTAATTCCCCATTTTTGAGGTGACTGATAAACGTGGGTCTGCACCTGTAAGTGGACACAGGTGGGCTTTGTTCAGTTTATTTTTGTGTTTTGTGAGACGGGGTCATTTGAGACATTGCATTTAATTCCATTAATTATAAATTAGACTATAGTGTTAATGTTGCTTTACTGTAATGTAGGGAATAATAGAAGTCTGAGGGGTTCTGTGACCATATAAAGGCACAAGGCTGCAGGATCTTTAACATATTTTACATGAATTACACTTGAGTCAGAAAGGCAGCTCTTTATGTAAATATTTTTTTTGCAGTTTTACCCCAATATATGAGTGGATGAGTACAAGACCATTGCGTCTTTACATGTGGGCTGCTTTGATTTTTTTGCCCGGGCTGCTTTTTACCCCCAGTCCGGCCCTGGCCGTATGCAAATGAACCATCGCTAGCAAAACTTCACTTCGCTTGGCGATTTAACGCTAGCGCAACTTCGAAAACTTACGCTACCCCTTTGGATTTTAGTGAATTAGTTATGACTTTATATTAACTTTGCAGCCCCACTATGTTTTTGCTCACTGCACTTCCTTTTTACCCTATTTACTGCACTTCACCTGTATAATTGTTGTATCCTCTAATACCTATCAACCTTTACGTTGGTATATCCCAAACCCCCCCCCCCATTTTTTTAATAGCTAACCAATCCCTGCACCATACCTTTCTCCCAGAATAATGACTACCATACATATTTTTGTAATACTAAAAAAGCTTTTGTTTTGATGAATAAGCATACAGCATACTATTTGTCACTTTGGTCTCTGAAATTCACAGCTGTAACTCCTATGTTTATTGCCTGAAGAAGCGGGTCTGAGCCCGTGAAACGCGTTGCACTGATTGGAGTTCGTTAATAAATTTTGACTGCTTAATTACAGTCGTTTTGTGTCTGCTTGGAGGAGGTAAGTCCACTACTGCCTCCTCTGATTACCAAGTTTTGGTTTTTAAACTCGTTTATATCCTTTTATTCTTTTGGCGCCTCTGTTCTTTTTATACAATTATATCTATCTTTGCTGGGATAAACCTATATTTACTGCAAGGCTTTCGCCACTTTACGACTTTGATCTGCCCAATCACATCATTCCTATGCCCATTTGCATCATTGTTACAGCCCCTAAATCACTGCACCCCTTATGTCCAAGCACCCACCTAGAAACACAGGCCAGTAAATCTATATTAAAAAGATGCCAATCCTAACTGGGTTAAGACTAGAGGGCCCAGCCAGTCAAAATCGTTAGCCAATATCATTACCCCCTAATGGTCTTAATTTGGCAAGGGGGCAGTCCTGAATCATGGGCCCAAGAGGGGAGGGGTTATTGGTTGTGTGGAAGACCTTAAAGTGGTAGTTAACCTTAAGTTAACTTTTAGGGGCAGATTTATCAAGGGTCGAAGTGAATTCGAGGGAATTTTCAAAGTAAAAAAATTTGAAATTCAAAGTAATTTTCTTGGATACTTCGACCATCAAATAGGATAGTACGACTTTGACTCGAAGTAAAATTGTTCGAATATTCGACCATTCCATAATCTACTTCAATACTTCGCCAAATGAAACCTGCGGAAGTGCTATGTTAGCCTATGGGGACCTTCTAGAGCATTTTTCTACGATTTTTGAAGTCGGAGAAAAATCGTTCGACCGATGGATGAAATACTTCGAATGGTTCGATTCGAAGGATTTCATGGTTCGATCGAAAGATTTTACTTCGACCGCAAATGGCCAAATTCGAATATTCGGATATTCCAATTCGATGGTCGAATTTTGAAGCTTTTTCTACTTCGAAATTCGACCCTTGATAAATCTGCCCCTTAATATGTTATATAATGGCTAATTCTAAGCAACTTTTCAATTGGTCCTCGTTAATTATTTTTTATACTATTTGAATTATTTGCCTTCTTCTTCCGACTCTTTCCAGCTTTCAAATGAGGGTCACTGACCCCATCTAAAAACAAATGCTCTGTAAGGCTTCAAATGTATTGTTATTGCTACTTTTTATTCCGCATCTTTCTATTCAGGGCTCTCCTATTTATATTTGTCTCTTATTCAAATTAATGTATGGTTGCTAGGGGAATTTGGACCCTAGAAACCAGATTACAGAAATTGCAAACTGGAGAGCTGCTGAATAAAAAGCTAAATAACTCAAAAACCACTCGTAATAAAAAAAGAACACCAAATTACAAATTGTCTCAGAATATCTCTCTCTACATCATACTAACAGTTAACGCAAAGGTGAACAATCCCTTTACTTTATATAGAGTGGTGTAATGCATTACAGAAAAACAATGCACAAGAGGCATTTTATGAAGCAAAACACTCCCTTCTTTCTAAAATGCTTTTTAAATTCTTAGGGTGCCGCCAGGGCTCATACCACTGGTGTCAATCATTAATTCTGCCTTACACATTTATAGGCAAGGTGCCCCAGCTGCAGGGAGCAAAAAGAGGGCTGTTTGTTTAAAACCTTGTTACCCAGTCAAGCGACCTATATCGTCACACCCATAACACTCATGGACTTTTGTTAGGAGATTACACAGTAGGGAGCTCATGGGACGCGGTGTGTGAAAGCCTGAGAGGCAATGATAGTTTAGGCAAGACTAAACCTTCATACATCATCATGTAAAATCTACATTGACTTTAAACAAATACAATATGAAATTTAAAATAAACCAAGGTATAGGGGTCCTTTAAGATGAAGTGCTGGGAAGCGATTAAAGGAGAGCTAAACCCTAAAAATAAATATGGCTAAAAATGCCGTATTTTATATACCGATCTTATTGCACGAGGCTAAAGTTTCAGCTTGTCAATAGCAGCAATGATCCAGGACTTCAAACTTGTCACAGGGGGTCACCATCTTGGAAAGTGTCTGTGACACTCACATGCTCAGTGGGCTCTGAGCAGCTGTTGAGAAGCTAAGCTTAGGGCTCGTCACTAATTATCCAGCAGAAAATGAGCTTCCCCTGTAATATAAGCTGATGCTACAGGTTTGCTGATTATTAAATTCTGATGCTAATTGCACTGGTTTCTGTGCTGCCATGTAGTAATTATGTGTATTAATTACTAATCAGCCTTATATTGTGACATTTCTATTCTATGTGTACTGTATATTGTGAGTGGGTCCCTAAGCTCAGTAAGTGACAGCAGCACAGAGCATGTGCAGTGAATCAGCAGAAAAGAAGATGGGGAGCTACTGGGGCATCTTTAGAGACACAGATCTTTACTGCTAAAGGGCTGTGGTTGCCTTGGGCTGGTACAGAAGCTCAAAACATCATGTACAACACTTCTAGCTACTTCTTTAGTTCTCCTTTAAGCTCTACAGTGTAGCAGTTATACGGTTTCCCCATTGTTATAATGTGCAGAGTTGTTTGTTCATTCTATGGAGATGCAGGAAAAGTATCGGTGCTTAATTAGGATTGTAGATGAATGACATTTTGGCAAGTTCAGGCCTATTAATTCTGCAAGAAGAACATTACTGTCGGCACGAGGGAAGCCAAATACTATAATGATTCAGTTCTACACAAACTCAAGCTGAAGCTTATTAGCAGCTGCCCCTGTAATCTGGGCTCCGGCATTTCAGCCACACAAACACATTCATTTCCCTGTTCTTGATATTTGGTGGGTGCCGGGATACAAATCAGCTTCCCACTGCTACAGACATTCACTGCTGAAAACACAGCCAACACTCGGGATAAAGGGGACATCACAAAAAAAAGAAAATAGTAAAAGAGCTATAAAACTGTATTTCTTAGGAGGAAGGAAAAAAATCATCTTTTGGTGGGCCATACTATACCACCTGATCTCATTCTACAGGTATAGGATCCATTATCCGGAAACCAATTATCCAGAAGGATCCGAATTACGGAAAGGTTGTCTCCTGTAGACTCCATTTTATCCAAATAATCCAAATTATTAAAAATGATTTCCTTTTTCTGTGTAATAATAAAACAGTACCTTGTACTTGATCCCAACTAAGATATAATTAATCCTTATTGGAAGCAGAACCAGCCTATTGGGTTTATTTAATATTTACTTGATTTTCTAGTAGACTTAGAGGCACATTTATTCATGCGAGTTTTTCAAAACTCCCCTAAATTCCCATACATTTTAAATTAGACTTATCGAAATGTATTAATAAAATGTAAATTTTTTTTACTTGGATGAATATAAACAACCTGAAATTTCAAATCAAATTCGATCAAACTCGATTCGAGTTTTTTCCCCGGAAAAAAAACTTGAATGTCAGGAAGGCTGCAAATTGATCCCTGGGGTGCCAAATAAGGGACCCCTGGTCTTGGGCTTCTTACTTTGTGGAAACAGTTTGGGGAAAGCCTTTCCAGTTTCAACACAATGAAGCCCAAAGTAAGGTCCATACAGAATTAGGGATGCACCGAATCCAGGATTCAGTCTTTTTCAGCAGGATTCAGATTAGGCCGAATCCTTGTGCCTGGCCGAACCGAATCCTAATTTGCATATGCAAATTAAGGGCCGGTAGGGAAATCACGTGACTTTTCATCACAAAATAATTTTTTCCACTTTCGCCTTTCCTGCCCCTGATTTGCAAATGTTCCAACATCTAATGAGGGTCTTCACTACTGTAACAGCCGTTACTCTTCTGGGAAGGGTGGAGCAACTTCATATTAATCCCCTTGGTTTGGGAATGAGTCCATAGACAGTCCTTTTGGCTATTTTGGGTAAATTGAATTTACACTACACTGCATAGTCCTGTTCTCCTTTAAATTAACTTTTAGTATGATGTAGAGAGTGATATTCTGAAACAATTTGCAATTGGTTGTAATTTGTTATTATTTGTGGTTTTTGAGATATTTTGCAGCTCTACAGTTTGCAAATTCGGCAATCTGGTTGCTAGAGTCCAAATCACACTAGCAACTAGGGATGCACCGAATCCAATATTTTGGATTCGGCCGAACCCCAGAATCCTTTGCGAAAGATTAAGCTGAATACCGAACCGAGTCCTAATTTGCATATACAAATTAGGAGTGGGAAAACATTTTTTACCTTGTTTTGTGACAAAAAGTCACGCGATTTCCCTTCCCGCCCATAGTTTGCATATGCAAATTAGGATTCAGTTCAGCCAGGCAGAAGGATTCGGCCAAATCCGAATCCCGAACCCTGGATTCGGTGAATCCCTACTAGCTACTGAGTGGATAATGAATAGGAGAGGCCTGAGGAGAAAGAGGAGTAATAAATAGTAGCAAAAATACATGTGTAGCCTTACCGAGCATTTGTTTATCATTGGAAAGAGTCATAAGAAAAAGGAAATAATTGAAAAAAAAAAAAAAAATATGAAATAAATAATGAAGACCAATTGAAAAGTTGCTTAGAATTAACCATTCTATAACGTTAAAGTTAACTTAACAGTGAACTACCCCTTTAAACACAGAACAGAAAAATAAGGAAGATCACACCATGCGGCGTCTGACACAGATTGTGCCAACCCCCAGTTTAACACTCAATTTAATGAATCCCAGTAGGGACCCGAATAAAACTGCTAATGACTTCACAGATCCGGGTCGTGGAGGCGCACAGAGCTCACAATCTGCAGGGCTAAGAGCAACGTACTGGTTGAGAAACACAACGCTTTATGCACATACGTAGGCTGCAAACACAAACTTGTACAAATTTGTACGTTTGATCAGCGCACTCGCTGGGTTCTTCACTCTCGTAATTTATACTAATTAAGAAATAAATGACAGGAAACAGAAGCGCACTGGAGGGAGCTAATGAAATAACGTGTCAGGGTGTTTAAAAGGGTGACAAAACCCAACTGCTTGTAGATTTACCCTTTGTAATCAGCACACGATTCCTGCGCAGTTCCTTTTCTTATGAATCTCTTTGTACAGGTATGGGATCCATTATCCAGAAACCCGTTATTCAGAAAGCTCAGAATTACGGAAAGGACCAGCAGCCAGTGGTGTTTTTTTTTTGGGAAGGCATTTATTAAAGTGCCGGCACTCCACTGAAATTCAGCATACCACAAGCTGTTTGGAAATCACAGGCTGTAACTCACTCTCAGCGGTTTAGTTTGTGGAAATGAGATTTCCCCTTGCACTTACATTCAAGCACACGCTTACTGGAGTCTCTTAGAAATGTGTCATGTACAATAAACTGCCAACCAAGGGTCACATCTGCTTATTTGGCTGCCACCAAAACTGTAGCACATATGCCCCCCCCCCCCTCCCCGGGCTAATGACTGGATCACAATGTTGGGAGATGGCCATATTGTTGTGTTCTTCGTAAACTGCCCAATAAAGATCTGGCAGATTTTCCAACCCATACTAATGGGTAGCCCCGGGGCTGCGACCTTAAAGGCTTCCCTCCCAACGTCCGTGCAGACCCCTCACTGGTGCAACACGACCCTGGCCACCAACATCCCCCCACGCGGCACATTTAGTTTAACTCCTTCATCCGTCACTGTGAACGAGGGTGACAAGTCGGAGTCCAGGGAGAGTGAGCTTGGGTCAGCGGCCAAAGGTGGTGATTGCCCAGTAGTGATGTGCAAGTTGACAAAAATTCAACCCATCTGCTCTCAACACGCACCTGAACACACTCCGTTTATAGACCTGCATCTGACATCATGAAAAGGTGCAGGTGAGCCCCTATAAATGGAGGCTGCCAGAGCCAAAAGCCGGCAGAGTAAAGTCACTCAACCAAAACCTGTCCGCGACCTACAAAAGGTGTGCGGAAGTCGGCCCAACCCACAGGTGCCATGGCGAGTGCACCTAAACTTCCTTTTATAGACCCGCGTTGACCCACCCCTACGATGACATCACAAAAGGGGTGGGGCGGACAGGCACGCACCTATAAAAATCGGAAGTGGGCAGTGTAAGGTCGCGACCCACAAATGGGGGAGCGAGGTTAGCCCAAACACCTGACGGGGCCAGTATTGCAAATTTGTAATACCCTTAAGAAAAAGCCCTTGGCCCGCCCCCAATTTGCTCAGTACTTTTTTTTCAGGTTTCTGTCCATTGTAAATGTTGCTCCGCCTCCTTTTGCGGCACTAAGCTTGACTCTGCCCCCTTTTACGTCACGGTTTTAAAGTAATAAAAATATAATAGAGTGCTGCCCTGCACTGGTAAAACTGGTGTGTTTGTTTCAGAAACACTACTATTGTTTATATTAATAAGCTGCTGTGTAGCAATGTTGGCAGCCATTCAAATGAGAAAAGGCTCAGGTTACACAGCAGATAAGCTCTGTAGAACATAATGGTGTTATCTGTTATCCACTATTTAACCTGTGACATATAGACTTTTTTCAATTTCCACCATTGTTACACAGCAGCTTGTTTATATGAACTATAGTAGTGTTTCTGTAGCAAACAGATCAGTTTTACCAGTGCAGGGCAACATTACATGATATTTGCATTACTTTAAAACACTTTCATTTTTTGGTGTTACTGTTCCTTTAAAATATACATCCATTTATTGTACAACACTGTGGCATATGTTGGTGTTTATACAGCCATGTCATTAATATTAATATAATGGGGTGATTATTCAGTGATACTGTCAGCATGACAAATGGTCCTCTCTGAACAGCACACAAACTGATCCACCATCATTACTTAGAAATAAATAGCGAGACGAGACCGGGATTTATAAAATTCCAACGACTTCCTGAAAAACCAAGATCTTTTCTCTGCCACATTCTGGAAAATAATTCCTCCTTGATGGTACAGTGAGTAAATATAAATTCAAGTACAGCCAATACATGTGATATCCATATCAACCAACCAGCCAATTCTCACTGGCACAAATAATAGAAACAATCACTAACACCGTGCGGAATTTAAATGACAGACTGGGGATGTGCAGCATGATCTAATAGTAACACTGGGATAATAGTCTCTGGGAAGGGAGTGTGACTGTGGGATAGCAGGTATAGTAGGGAGAGATGGTGCCTATAGTAACAGTGGATAATAGTCTCTGGGAAGGGAGTGTGACTGTGGGATAGCAGGTATAGTAGGGAGAGATGGTGCCTATAGTAACAGTGGATAATCGTCTCTGGGAAGGGAGTGTGACTGTGGGATAGCAGGTATAGTAGGGAGAGATGGTGCCTATAGTAACAGTGGGATAATAGTCTCTGGGAAGGGAGTGTGACTGTGGGATAGCAGGTATAGTAGGGAGAGATGGTGCCTATAGTAACAGTGGGATAATAGTCTCTGGGAAGGGAGTGTGACTGTGGGATAGCAGGTATAGTAGGGAGAGATGGTGCCTATAGTAACAGTGGATAATAGTCTCTGGGAAGGGAGTGTGACTGTGGGATAGCAGGTATAGTAGGGAGAGATGGTGTCTATAGTAACAGTGGATAATAGTCTCTGGGAAGGGAGTGTGACTGTGGGATAGCAGGTATAGTAGGGAGAGATGGTGTCTATAGTAACAGTGGATAATAGTCTCTGGGAAGGGAGTGTGACTGTGGGATAGCAGGTATAGTAGGGAGAGATGGTGTCTATAGTAACAGTGGGATAATAGTCTCTGGGAAGGGAGTGTGACTGTGGGATAGCAGGTATAGTAGGGAGAGATGGTGCCTATAGTAACAGTGGGATAATAGTCTCTGGGAAGGGAGTGTGACTGTGGGATAGCAGGTATAGTAGGGAGAGATGGTGTCTATAGTAACAGTGGATAATAGTCTCTGGGAAGGGAGTGTGACTGTGGGATAGCAGGTATAGTAGGGAGAGATGGTGTCTATAGTAACAGTGGGATAATAGTCTCTGGGAAGGGAGTGTGACTGTGGGATAGCAGGTATAGTAGGGAGAGATGGTGCCTATAGTAACAGTGGGATAATAGTCTCTGGGAAGGGAGTGTGACTGTGGGATAGCAGGTATAGTAGGGAGAGATGGTGTCTATAGTAACAGTGGATAATAGTCTCTGGGAAGGGAGTGTGACTGTGGGATAGCAGGTATAGTAGGGAGAGATGGTGTCTATAGTAACAGTGGATAATAGTCTCTGGGAAGGGAGTGTGACTGTGGGATAGCAGGTATAGTAGGGAGAGATGGTGTCTATAGTAACAGTGGGATAATAGTCTCTGGGAAGGGAGTGTGACTGTGGGATAGCAGATATAGTAGGGAGAGATGGTGCCTATAGTAACAGTGGGATAATAGTCTCTGGGAAGGGAGTGTGACTGTGGGATAGCAGGTATAGTAGGGAGAGATGGTGTCTATAGTAACAGTGGATAATAGTCTCTGGGAAGGGAGTGTGACTGTGGGATAGCAGGTATAGTAGGGAGAGATGGTGCCTATAGTAACAGTGGATCATAGTCTCTGGGAAGGGAGTGTGACTGTGGGATAGCAGGTATAGTAGGGAGAGATGGTGTCTATAGTAACAGTGGATAATAGTCTCTGGGAAGGGAGTGTGACTGTGGGATAGCAGGTATAGTAGGGAGAGATGGTGCCTATAGTAACAGTGGGATAATAGTCTCTGGGAAGGGAGTGTGACTGTGGGATAGCAAGGTATAGTAGGGAGAGATGGTGCCTATAGTAACAGTGGATAATAGTCTCTGGGAAGGGAATGTGACTGTGGGATAGCAGGTATAGTAGGGAGAGATGGTGTCTATAGTAACAGTGGGGATTATAGTGACACTAAAAGATGTTGTTAAAGTACAAATTCAAAAGAATAGCTCTGTATAAGGGTCTGGGCACACGGGCAGATTCGAGCAGATTAGTCACCAGGTTTCACCGACTTCCATACAGGGCACTGCTACCGGTACCATATAGGGGCATTTTTACATCAGTGGAAATTAACCCTTTAAAAATAAAGATCAGGATAAGGATCTGTCAGAATAAGAATTTAACTTCATCTGTGTATAAGAAAAACTGGCAGACAAAGCTGCTGGCGGTTACATGGTAGTCACAGGGGAACTGGCAGTTTTACATGGAATCTGGTAGTTAATTGGCAGGTGGATAAGACAATGCTCAGTCTGGGGAACAAGTGGATATTAATCAGGAAGGGGGATTTCCCAGGTCTGGGCTTGCTTTGTGCCAACTGGCACCTTCACCAAATCCAGCAACTACTGGACTCCCAGCTCTCCCGCTGTCAGTTGCATATTTAAAGGGATATCACAGGCATTCTCATCATTCAGTAACGTGTGGGCGGTGTAACAGAGTCAGTTTAGCCTCAGTACAGACAGAGGGGGACGCTACAATTAGCAGGACATCTTATTGGCTACACTCAATAGGCCAGCTGGCTGTAGAAAGTAAAGGTAAAGTTAGTGCTGAGGTCCATGTGCCCAGGCCAGAAGTTGTGAGAGCTGGAGGGGCAGCAGGATGGACACCCCTGAGGTCACGTGGGGTTAGGGGTCCCCTATGTGTCAGAGAGAGGGGGGGTGACACTATGATATAAAGTTCCAGGGGTCGCCCAGTAGAACAGAAATAGAAAACCCAGCGGCTCCCACTGCAGCTGCTCAGCTCCCCTCGGGCACAGACACCTCCCAACTGCCGATCCCTTACCTCCGACTCGCTGCCGACTCCCAACCTGCAGGGGAAGCGCCAACAGCAGCAAAGACTACAACTCCCGACACGCCGAGCGAGGCAGCCAGCAAGGGAGGGGGCTGGAGCATTCAAACGGCAGAGAACTTTATTAGAAAGGGAAGCGGGTGATGGATTTGCGAGGTGACGTGGCTGTAGGGCCCCGCCCCCTTCTGCTTGGTTTAACCATTTCAGCGCTGAAGCCGATTGCTGTTTCTGCTGAGATTCCCACTTGGTCTGATACAAAGAGAAGATTGCCTAGGGCCCCTCGGGGGAGGAGCTTAGCAAAGCAAAGGACTTACAGTGATTATACATCTTCTTATAACTTAACTATTAATATCTTATAGAATGGCCAATTTTTTTCAATTGGCCTTCATTTTTTCAGTCTTCTTCTTCTGACTCTTTCCAGCTTTCAAATTGGGGTCACTGACCCCATCTAAGAACAAATTCTTTGTAAGGCTACACATTTACTGTTATTGCTACTTTTTATTACTACTCTTTCTATTCAGGCCTCTCATCCTATTTATATTCCAGTCTCTAATTCAAATCAATGCATGGTTGCTGGGGTGTTTTAGACCCTAGCAACCGGATGGCTGAAATTGCAAACTGGAGAGCTGCTGAATAAAAAGCCAAATAACTCAAAAACCACAAATAATAAAAAAAATTAAACCCAATCGCAGATTGTCTCAGAATATCCCTCTCTTATAAAAGTTAATTCAAAGGTGAACAACCCTTTTAAATGGGTGGATCACCTTTAGGTTAACATACTGGGGGCCATTTAAAAAGTTTGCGCAGTGCATCTTTTTCGCATTATGGTTGTATTGCCCATGTTTTTTCTAGGGATGCACCGAATTCAGGATTCGGTTCGGGATTCGGCCTTTTTCAGCAGGATTCGGCCGAATCCTTCTGCCCGGGCCGAACCGAATCCGAATCCTAATTTGCATATATTCGGCCGAATCTTTCAGGAAGGATTCGGGGGTTCGGCCGAATCCAAAATAGTGGATTCGGTGCATCCCTAGTTTTTTCCTTAACGCTAATATATTGCACTGCTCCGCCTGTCTTCCTGCTTTTTTGCAAATTCGCAGTGTGAATACATTTTCACAAATGGCGCGCAAATGAGACGGGAGTTTGCGCGAGCGCACCCACTGTGGTTGTTGTGCGTGAAAATAGCTTACCAGTAGCTTAAATTCGCAGTTTGCAAAACTGTTTTGAGAATATTTTAACAGCCACCAAAGTTGTGGCATAATTGAGTCGCAGAGTGTGCGCATAAAGATCCGCAATTTGCTAATTGTGACATATTTAAAAAGCTCCTATAGACATTCGCATCGTGAAAAAAAAATTCACAATTCTGTTTGCACCCTCTTATTCAGCTTTATAAATATAACCATGCGCAGGGCAAATATATTCACTTTGCGAACCAATCTGCCCTGCGCGAAGTTTATAAATGACCCCCCAGTAACATCTATGGTGGTAATCCACCTAAATTCATTTATGGTGTACCAAAATGGCTCCTAATTGGAGTCAAGGTTGTAGTCTCTAACCACACCTATCTAAACTGAATAGTGATTGGTGCATCTGGGTAAAGTTTCTGGATTGGTTGTTTTTTCTAAATTGGTCCAATGTTTTGATTGGTGCACTTTTGTTTAACTATTTGAAGCATGGCTCTGCAAACATAGCCTATGAAATGTGTAAGGCTGTGGACTCAATGAACTTTTCACTTTGAATTTATTTGTCTGGTAGAAGTTTGACTTCTTTGAGTGCCTTTTCCAGAGGTTCTTTTTGGTTTGTCCGCTCCCTGTGCTTAGGGCGGTGCACCTGGGCTTCTTCCCTTATGTGGTGAGTGATTGCTTTTCTATTTGCAGACCCTAAACTCCAGATTTATCATTAACATAGTAACATAGTAAGTTAGGTGAAAAGACACACAACCATCAAGTTCACTCATTTTAACCTGCCTTACTGCCAGTTGATCCAGAGGAAGGC
Organism: Xenopus petersii; assembly: GCA_038501925.1. NCBI lineage: Eukaryota > Metazoa > Chordata > Amphibia > Anura > Pipidae > Xenopus > Xenopus petersii. The sequence continues at coordinate 17,432,969 of CM076674.1, forward strand.
AGAAAAAAAAAGCCTCTCCAATTTGCCTACTTCTTGATGTATTTCCCCCCCCCATGGCCTTTAGTGTTCCATTAAGGGGCAGATTTATCAAGGGTAGAAGTGAATTCAAGGGAATTTTTGAAGTAAAAAAATTCAAAATTCAAAGTGTTTTTTTTTTTTGGAAACTTCAACCATTGAATAGGATACTACGACTTCGAATTTACTTAGAATTTGATTCAAAGTAAAATAGTTTGAATATTCGATAATCGAAGTACTGTCTCTTTAAAAGAAAAACTTCGACTTCAATGCTTCGCCAAATGAAACCTGCCGAAGTGCTATGTTAGCCTATGGGGACCTTGTAGACCATTTTTCTAAGTCGTCACACATCGAAGTAAAATCGTTCGATCGTACGCTAAAATCGTTTGATTCGAACGATTTCATCGTTCGATCGAATGATTTTACTTCAATCGTTCGATGGCCAAATTCGGTGAAAAATCCTTCGATAGTCAAAATATTTCAATTCGAGGGTCGAATTTCAAAGTATTTATCACTTTGAAATTCGACCCATGATAAATCTGCCCTTAAGTGTTGACTTGTATTCCATATGTGTCTCCTTGTCGTGCTTATGGGTTTTGTTTGTCTTTACATATTTAAAACAATACAAATTACTTATACAAAAAAGTTAATTTAAAGGAGAATCACCCCATTAATAAGCTTTACCAGCAGCTTCTTGGCACAACAAGCTTGCTCTCTGGTTATATTCCAAAATTTCTTAGCAGTTTCTTATTGGACAGAATGTATTCCATTTACATTTTACTGATGGCCAGACCTATGGTCTTCTGTGCCCCAGTGATGGGGGAAAATCACCTTCATGAGGCTGCGGTAAATCAAGACATTGATATGTTTTTGTTTTACATATTTAATATTGTTTTATATTAGTGTCTTCTATTTTAGTACCAGACTCCACTGACACAGTGAAACTAAATCCATGTAGGCTGCCATCCCAGTGATTGCTTGCTAACATCTGCTGCCTTACAGCTCCTCTATACTCATATAAGTGCTGACATTATGTCTCCTGCCTGTCATACATCCACACTGCATGGCATTTAATCCTATATAAGACGGCAGATCTGTGTTTATTGCAGTTCCCAGAAGCATTAACATAGCTAATATTTCGTTAAGTTCATCAATGGGACCTGTTATCCAGAATGCTCGGGACCTGGGGGTTTTACGAATAAGGGCTCTTTCTGTAATTTGGACCTCCATACCTTAAGTCAAATTAAAAACAACTTAAACATTACAGAAACCCAATAAGGATTAATTATATCTTAGTTGGGATCAAGTACAAGCTACGGTTTTATTACACCGAAAAAGGAAATCCCTTAAATTTTTTTTTTAAAAAAAACGGAATTATTTAATTATGATGGAGTTTATGGGAGATGGCCATTCCATAATTCGGAGCTTTCTTGATAATGGGTTTGCTGCTCTGTTTCTATATTTTGATATGTAGCATCCCATGTAAAAGGAAGATTTACCAAGAAGTGAGAAGTTATACTTGGGGATATAGTTAATCATTCCTCAAAATTATGGCAATTGGGAAGAGGCCAGTGTCTATTAATGCTTAATATCTAAAAAATATATATATATATATATATATATATATATATATATATATATATATATATATATATATATATATATATATATATATATATATATATATATATATATATACTGTTAAAGGATCCCTACCCCACTTGCACCCTCTCCTCTACCATCTGCCTATTGCTTGATTTAAAAGCTCTCTCAATTGACCTTACAATTATGTATTGGCCTTGGTGTAAATAGCAGGGAGCAGCCTCGGCACCAACGGGGGGCCCACAGCAAGACAGGGCCCAGAATGAATCCATGACCCCACACCCTTTCAGGCCCTATTTCCTGTACCATCTTTGAAACCCCATTCAGGACCCCCCCCCCGGGTAAAATCCCTGGGGCTGCCAAATTTTAGCCCCTCAATTATTTTTTTTTTTTTAGTATAATGTAGATAGTGGTATTCTAACAAATGTGTAATTGTAGTTAATATTTTATTTGAGGTCTGTCTTTTTAATATATTCACATTTTTGTATTGCAACTGCAGTGGGCTGAAATCTTTTACAGCTATCTGGTGGCTAGGACATGATAACCCTAGCAACTAAGCAGCAGTTGGTAAAGAAGAAATGAAGATTGCAGTTAAAAATTCAATAAAATATATTTAATACTACTTTACTAGTCACTTGTATAAAAGGAAACTGCTGATTGGTCGCTATGGGTTACTATACTTCGGCAACCTTTGCTCATTTTTATAAATTCCCTCGGACTTGCAGTGCTCCTTTTATGCTGAGCAGAGAAGCATCAAGAGATGCCTCCTGTTCTTAATACTTAGTTTTAGTTTGTGGGATCGTGTCTAGCCTGCCCAGCAAAGGGGAACTCCACTTATAAATGAATAATATTAGCTGTATAAAGGTGCTTATACCAGGAAAAACTAAAGAATAATAATCAAACAGTTCAATCAAACCATATCACAAGGGAGGAGCTTTTTACTAATAAGCAGAGCAGGAGAATAATGCCTCTGTGCTAATTGGCTGGCAGAAAGGAATGATACAGGGAGGCACATTTATTCAAGGGTCGAATTTTGAATTTCATTGTTAAAATGAATTCTAAATTCGACTTGGTGAAATGTATTTATAAAATCAAGTTTTCATAATTCAATTGAAACGAGAAACAAATTCGATCGAGCTCGACTTGAGTTTTTTCTCATAAAAAAATTGAATGTCGGGAAGGCTGCAAGCATCTCCAAATTGATCCCTTAAAGAGCCAGAGTATGATAAATCTTAAATCAAATTAGAATCTTTTTTTTTTTTTTTTTTTTTTAAAAAAAACAAAAAAAAACTGCGTTTGGATAATTCCCTAGTTGAATTTGACAGTTTTAACCATACAAAAAAAATGAAAATTCTAATTTTCTATTTGACCTTTAATAAATATGACCCTTAGAATAGGGTTTAGGGTGTGTGGTTTATGGGAGGCAAATTGCCATTCAATGAGACAAACAGAAGTTTGAACTGCTTATTTGTTCATCTGTAATCTCTGTATAAATGCTGCTTAGAAAAATATTTCAGCATGTGATCTCCTAATCACACTCATTCCCCCAACCTAGAACGAGCTGTTTATTTGTGAAAACCCGTTGCCAGATAGAGTGAGTAATACTAATTTCCCTATGTGCAGTGTCGGCAGATTGAATTAATCAAAAACACGGCTAGAATTTAATCATTTCAGAAAAGGATCTTTGTTCTTTTATTAGATTCTGCTGCCCAAAAATCCAATAATGTAACCCCTACCCTCCTCCCATTACAGAAATGCAATCTTCAGGTATTCAGGTATTCTTTCAAGTAAATGAATTGTTACCAGACCTGAATAGTCTGATGGATGTCCTTCTTCTTAAAGTGATATTGTAGGATGTGTAAGTATATACAACTTGCCGATCAATTGGACTGAATAAAGACATAACTGCTCTAGAGATTCCATTACAATATAAACTACAAGAGCTCCAAAATGCAATATCATGCTGAATCAACCTGTTATTTCTAGTGTTTTCTTTTTACATTATATTCACATGTGAATAATTTGTTAAATTAGCATGTACTTCTAATTTAGCATTTCCTGTGTTACTATTAAAATCTCTCCCTACTATACCTGCTATCCCACAGTCACACTCCCTTCCCAGAGACTATTATCCACTGTTACTATAGGCACCATCTCTCCCTACTATACCTGCTATATCACAGTCACACTCCCTTCCCAGAGACTATTATCCCACTGTTACTATAGGCACCATCTCTCCCTACTATACCTGCTATCCCACAGTCACACTCCCTTCCCAGAGACTATTATCCACTGTTACTATAGACACCATCTCTCCCTACTATACCTGCTATCCCTCAGTCACACTCCCTTCCCAGAGACTATTATCCACTGTTACTATAGGCACCATCTCTCCCTACTATACCTGCTATCCCACAGTCACACTCCCTTCCCAGAGACTATTATCCACTGTTACTATAGGCACCATCTCTCCCTACTATACCTGCTATCCCTCAGTCACACTCCCTTCCCAGAGACTATTATCCACTGTTACTATAGGCACCATCTCTCCCTACTATACCTGCTATCCCACAGTCACACTCCCTTCCCAGAGACTATTATCCCACTGTTACTATAGACACCATCTCTCCCTACTATACCTGCTATCCCACAGCTACACTCCCTTCCCAGAGACTATTATCCAACTGATACTATAGACACCATCTCTCCCTACTATACCTGCTATCCCACAGTCACACTCCCTTCCCAGAGACTATTATCCACTGTTACTATAGACACCATCTCTCCCTACTATACCTGCTATCCCACAGTCACACTCCCTTCCCAGAGACTATTATCCACTATTCCTATACTGTAGGCACCATCCCACATTTCTTTACACACTGAACATTCCTGCTTGAAAACAGAGCTCACTTATAAACACTGAATTACTCACAGTTGGCAGTGAATCATGCACACGAGACACCTTTTTACAACAAAACACACAGGACATATATTATAAAAATACTGTTTATAATTGAGTTTATACAAGTCTGCATTTTGCTTATAATTCTGCAACAAAAATATGTGTGACACAACTACAGCCTGCTGGATGATGTGTTATCTGAGACTATAAATATATATATTCACTTGTCAGAACTCTGTTACAAAGACTTGCAGAATCCTATCTGAGGACAGGTATAGCCTAAGGGCTCTTACTCACGAGCGTTTCTTCATGCGCTCCCCTGCGCTCCGTTTGGCTGCGTTCAGCCGCAGGGGAGCGCAGGTCTAGACGCTGCTAATATCTTTCTATGTGCCTGTACTGACACAGGCGCATGTAAGCGCTGAACGCAGGAAAAATGCAGCATGCTGCATTTTTCTGCGTTTTTCAATGGTTCAGCGCTTACATGCGCCTGTGTGAGTACAGGCACATAGAAAAATATTAACAGCGTCTAGACCTGCGCTCCCCTGCGGCTGAACGCAGCCAAACGGAGCGCAGGGGAGCGCATGAAGAAACGCTCGTGAGTAAGAGCCCTTAGGCTATACCTGTCCTCAGATAGGATCTAGACGCTGTTAATATTTTTCTATGTGCCTGTACTCACACAGGCGCATGTAAGCGCTGAACCATTGAAAAACGCAGAAAAATGCAGCATGCTGCATTTTTCCTGCGTTCAGCGCTTACATGCGCCTGTGTCAGTACAGGCACATAGAAAGATATTAGCAGCGTCTAGACCTGCGCTCCCCTGCGGCTGAACGCAGCCAAACGGAGCGCAGGGGAGCGCATGAAGAAACGCTCGTGAGTAAGAGCCCTTAGCCTTTCTAACTTGAAGAAATGTCCTCTGTCTCCCTCTACTGTAGCAGAGCTTACCTGTTCTCTATAATTTAATCCAGGCACACTGCCCCTGTCTTTTACAGTTTACACTCCTTATTAAACAGTCAGCCCACCTCATATCTGCTCAAAACATGACTAGATATCAATCGAGGAGGCTGAAACATTCTATTGGCCCAGGACCTCAGCATGATATGTACCGGATTTACATAGTGGGCACCCCTAGGCCCACTGTGGTTCGTCGCCCCTGTCCCCTCCCCTTTATTCGTGCAAATTTTCATAATCAATGGGGATTGGCGCATAGGGAATTAAAAAAATTAATGTATCTCCAGCGCATCCCCTGTGCTTTTGAACCAATGTGGGTGTGGTTGGGCAGCATGCGCCACCCTGAAATCCTGCCGCCCTAGGCCCGGGCCTAGGTGGCCTTTCCACAAATCCGGGCCTGATGCAGTGACCGGTCCCTAATGAGAATTGCCCAAGGGTTCCAATCCACACAATGTGGTTAATTACTTCTAAGATCCACTTGAGCAGATTGTAATATTTATGGCCAAGGAAAAGAAAATGCAAAATTTACTTGGGGTTGCCCAGTAAACCTTAGCATTATTTATTTCCTTTTAGCAAGAAAATGCTCTGGCCTAGAAAATAAAAAGTAGCAAAGCATGGACCAGCCATCTTTCTTTATCTACCCATGTAAAAGGTTGCATGAAAAATCCCATTCATATAAAGAGGTGGTTCACCTTTTACGTTAAAGCATGGCTAATATAATTTTTTGAATAATTTGCCTTACTCTTCTGAGTCATTCCAGCTTTCAAGTGGGGGTCACTGACCCCATCTAAAAAAACAAATGCTCTGTAAGGCTACAAATTAATCTTGCTACATTTTATTACGCATTTATCTATTCAGGTTCCCTTCTATTCATATTCCAGTCTCTTCAAATCAGTGCATGGTTGCTAGGGTAATTTGGCCCAAGCAACCAGAAGGCTGAAATTGCAGATTGGAGAGCTGCTGAATATAAAGCTAAATAACTCAAACCACACAATAAAAAATGAAAGCAAATTGTCTCAGAATCTCATGTTCTACGTCATACTAAATGTTATGTCAAAAGTAAACAACCCCTTTAAGATAAGCAGGTCTCTTGGGGAAACTGACTTGCAGCTTAAAGGGATACTGTCATTTTTTTAAAATGCATCAGTTAATAGTGCTGCTTCAGCAGACTTCTGCACTGGAATCCATTTTTCAAAAGAGCAAGCAGATTTTTTTTTTTTTTTAATTAATTTTGAAATCTGACATGGGGCTAGACATATTGTCAGTTTCCCAGCTGCCATTTGACTGTGGCATGTGACTTGTGCTCTGATAAACTTCAGTCGCACTTTACTGCTGTACTGCAAGTTGGAGTGATATCACCCCCTCCCTTTTCCCCCCAGCAACATAACAGACCAATGGGAAGGTAACCAGATAACAATTTCATTTGTTTACAGAATCTGGCATTTTACCTTTACACATATTGGTCTTTAATATAAAATGTCTGCTTCTGATCTTTTCTATACTGCTGCTGCTAGGGTTGCCGTCTGCCCTGGGCCGGTAAAAATGAAGGTTGATCCCCAATGATACTAATAGCATACCTCCCAACTGTCCCTTTTTCAGAGGGACAGTCCCTCTTTTGACAGCTCAACCTAGGGTCCCTCATTTGTACTAGAAATTCCCTCTTTTCTCTGCACTGAACAGCCGAAAAATAAACAAAGTTTCTCACTTAATTGGCTTTTGGCAGAGAGGCCAGTACAGCTAACAGGTGCAACTAAGATACTTTGTAACAATTTTGAGATAAGAAAATAAGTAATTTTAACAGTTTACATAAGGAGAAATATTTTGACATTTTTATAATGAACATGGTAATTACAGGGTGTGGCCACAAAAATGGGTGTGGTCAAAAAAATTGCCGCTCTACATGCAGAAAAGATTTTTGTCCCTCTTTTTACTTCCAAAATGTTGGGAGGTATGTAAAAGGGTTGCCACTTTTTCTGGAAAAAGACACCAGCCCTCCTATATATTTATCTTTTTTTCCCTATTAATAACATTGGGATCAACCATCATTTTTACCAGCCAGGGCGGTAAAATACCAGGCAGGTGGCAACCCTAGTTACTAATGGAGGCAAAATGCATAAAATATAGGAATACCGGTATTTCTTTTTCAAGAAAAGGTGGCAACTAGTGTTGCCACCTGGCTGGTATTTTACAGGCCTGGCTGGTAAAAATGATGGTTGAACCCAATGTTAATAGGGAAAAAATATAAATATATAGGAGGAGGGCTGGTGTCTGCTGCCATGATAAAATGTGACCTAAATGTAATTTCAGATGCCAAAAAGACAACTAAACCTTTCTTGCAAGGGTTATATGCCAGTACAATGGCTTCAGAGCCAGAATATCAGTTGTCATGTAGATACTGGCCCAATCAACATCTGGGAAGCAAAGACTTTACAACAGGGCAATGTATTTCTCCTCAGTCTCCCTCTCAAGCACACAAAAAACTAAATTACTTTAACTTTAATTTATTACTTAATAACGTTCCCCTGTTTACCACTCTAGTGCAACAGAGTACATTATAATGATAATATAATTTTAATAAATCAGAATAAACATATAGCACAGATTCGGCTGCACTTAGAAACTACACTTCCCAGGATTCCTTCGCATTAGTGAATGCGCATGCGCGAACAGGTCTTGCTTCCTCTCTCTGATATCCCTCGAATGCCGTGGAAGGACCTGGTATTGGCGCGGCGTTTGAAGACCGGAAGTGAAGTGACTCGTTGTTAAAAGGAAACGAGTAGAATGTTTTTACTGGACGCCGTGACTGGTTGTTTTTGGGACAGAGCTGGTGCAGCTGTTTAACTGCAGGTAACGCGGATACAGGGAAGGGAAGAGGTTTCTGCAAAGCCATAATATTCCCGGGCTTTTACTGGGTAAAGGCAGAAATGGCAGTGATCTCCCAGGTGCCTTTGTTGATTCAGCAGGAGCCCAGGGTACATTGAGAGTCTGGCCTGTGATACTGGCAATTAAAGCGGTTGTGAATCGCAGCGATCTGGTTGCTAGGATAAACAAACCTCTCGGCAAAAAACATGACTACAGGTAACTTTTAGGGGCAGATTTATCAAGGGTCGAAGTAAATTCGAGGGAATTTTTGAAGTAAGAAAATTCAAGTGATTTTTTTAGATACTTCGACCATCAAAAAGAATACTATGGGGCACATTTACTCATACCTCCCAACATTTTGTAAGTAAAAAGAGGGACAATTGTTTGACCACACCCTTTCTGTGGCCACACCCCCTAATTACCATGTTCGTTTTACAAAATTTGGCAGGTTATGAAAGTTTGAAAATATTTCTCCTTATCTAAACTGTGTTTTTGTGTCTCAAAATTGTTTCAAAGTATCTTATTTGCACCTGTTAGCTGTTCTTTGTTTCTTTTTCTGGCTGTTCAGAGAAAAGAGGGACTTTCCAGTACAAATGAGGGACTGCGGGTTGAGCTGTCAAAAGAGGGAATGTCCCTCCGAAAAAGGGACAGTTGGGAGGTATGATTTACTTAGCTCGAGTGAAGGAATGGAATAAAAAATACTTTGACATCGAACGACTCAAACTAAAAACCATTCGATAGTCTAAGTACTGTCTCTTAACAAAAAAAAAAAAAAAAGTTGACCTACTTCGATCGAAAGAATAGCGGTTTATTAGGCTTTATTATGCCCCGAAGCTGTTGAAAGTGCGAATCAGAAAATGCTCAATCTCCAACCTGCCGAATTCATGTAAAAGTCAATGGCTGATGTCCCCTTAACCAACTGAAGATGTTTTAATCCTCAGTAAATGTTTGGGGTTTGGCCCTGGTTTTCCTGAGCAAACTCAAAATTTTTCAGGCATCAAATGTGGAATTTGGATTTTCTGCACAATTGTTTCTTCCCGATACAATTTTTTTTTTCTTATTGATAAATAAGGGCAAATTGTGGATTCTAGTTTTGGTTGGGCTTTTTTTTTCATATTTTGATAAATAACCCCCTTAATCTCGCTTATATACTAAAGGAGCCTGACCTTCAAGCAATCGAGAGACAAGCAACAGTAAATAGACAGAAAGCAGAGAAGCAACACGGAGAAGCTCTGAGAGAATGAAACCAGCACAAAGAAACTGTGGGAGTAAACCTGGTGAGTCTGATGGTTTTTGGCAGGCCTTCCAGCACAGGGCCATTGGGGAAATAAAAGAACAGCCACTCGGGTACAAGCTAAAAATCCCAATGCAAGTACAGTTGACCGTTTTCAATGAGAAACAAAGATGAGGAAGAGGACGTGAATTGAAAGATAATTAAAAATGACAAACCGGTAGCTTTGCAAAACAATATTTGGCTGCCAGTTCTAACCCTCGTTTGAAACCTGAAAAGAGTCAGGCTGATCATTCACAAAACTCTTAAACTAAAAGTTCAAAGAATTTTGAACCCTGTGGAGCTTACAATCTTAATGTCCCTGAGGCCAACTATTAAAGGTGTTAAGACGGGAATCGAACCTAGGCCTACGGTTTCCATATCACTGATGGAAAATGTTCTGATTTTAACTGTCTGAGCAATGATGAACATGATATTAACCAGATCTAAACCATGGTGGCTTCTACACTTGATCTGAGCTCCGATATCCTTTATGTTCCATTTCAAGTTCTGCACATCCTATGATTGGTGTTGGAACATTGATTATCCTGACACAATCGGGCTTCTGTTGTAATTCAGTGGGAGCTGCAGAAGGTTACTAATTACAAAGCAGAAAGACCGCTTTCTATCTTTACCCACCTTGAATCTGTCAACATTTTGATAGTTGAGTAGAACTTAAAAACTTCAGTGATTACTAGTTCTAGGACAGTATTCACCTCTTATTCTGCTAAAATTGAAGAGACAATTTAGATCTGCCCCAGGTAGTGTTGCCATGCCACCTGGCCGGTATTTTACCGGCCTAGCCGGTAAAACACCAGCCGGGGCCGGTATTACAAATTTACCGGCGATGTAGCTGCTGGTAAATTTGTAATGCATCAAACAAATGCCCGTGGCCTGCACTCAGCCTAATAAAAACCAACCTTTTTGCTGCTGGCTTGAGTCCAAACGTGCACTGTGGCCCTGCCCCCTTTGACGTCACGACCGGCCCAGCCAATCACGCGCCATGGATCCACCCCCTTGACGCAACCCGCCCCTTTGCAGCCAGGGCTCACCCTTTTATTCCCGCCCCCTCCACCAGCCGGTAGAGTTTTTTTTTTTTTTTTTTTTTTTTTTTTTTTAAAGGTGGCAACCCTAGCCCCAGGTGGTGGTTTTGTTTTTGGGCTGGCTGTACCCCCAGAGGCAGACACTGTAAAAATGATCGGTTACCCCTGAAACGTAGGCTCCTGTTCCTTTCTGAATTAATAGAGGTTAGGCAACCCTTTACCCAATCTATATGATGTGCCAGGTAGGATGATGATCTATACCAAACTAAAAGTCCAGGCTTGGGTGCAAATGACTGACAATTTAAATTTTTCTTTAGGCCAACAGGAAAATGTTGAGGGTTGGAAAGGTGTCTGCGCCCTCTGCTGACATAGAAGAAAACAGCAGACTGAGTCAAGCCAGTAACTTTTCTTTGGCAGATCCAGATTGTTCCAAAACATCTGCCAGCAGTAATGAAGACAATTGGAGCCGGACTAAGTTATCTTGGACATTGTCTCTGGAAGTTGCTTCATTCCATAACTTGAGCCTCCCAGGTAAATCCACTAGAAACACCCTTTTATTGTAACCTGGCACATCTGTGAATACATTCTTACATTTACTAAAAGGCCACACCAAAGGGCATGTGATGTACAACGACCTTTAAGTTACACTTATACACTTCATCTGGCACACAAACATGTGCCACTAACATATATGGCTGACATTAGAGATCACAGATATAAGGTATCCAGGGAACTGTCATCGGAAGTAATTTTAATGATCCGAGATTAAAAAATATAGCCAAATCTGATCACTAGTTGAACACTGGTGTGTGATCTGTCTTTGCCTGAGAAGCATTTGTTGTGTGTGAATGTGTGACCGTGTTTACGACTGGGTTTGTGTGTATATAAGGTGTGCATGGAGAGAACATGTTGTGCTCTTGTCTGCTTGAGCAATGATGATTATGACATTATCCAGATTTTACTATGGTGGTTTCTACACTTGATCTGAGCTCAAATATCCCCTGTGAGTGTCTGCATAGGAGTGTAAGTGTGTATTTGTGTCTGGGTGTTTGTGTGTATAAGGTGTGAATGGGGAGAGAAAATGTTGGTTGTGTTGTTACTGGTCTGAGCAATGATGACAATGACATTACCCAGATTATAACCATGATGGTTTCTACACTTGATCTGAGCTCAGATATCCTGTGTGAGATGTCTGTTATTTATTAACATCTACTGTATTTATAAAGCGCCAACATATTTTGCAGCGCTTAGGAGGTTAGTTCTGTGTATGTAGACAATTCCAATATAGGAAGAGATCATCCACTAGTAAAGCAGTAGCCAAAAGAATTTATAAAACAAAGATTTTATCAGGGCATATGTAAATAAATAAAAAAAAAAAAGTGTAAAGTCTCTTCCTATATTCGAATTTTCTACATATTGCAAAAATGATTGGCAAATCTTCTGACTGGGGGTTTCCCTTGGTAAGAGACCACTTTACAAGTCATATTCTCTTTTTTTGATTTTTGTTCCAAGAAACAGCCACACACCACTGTCTTATGCGGTTAATAGTTTTGTATATGTGTCTCTTACACAGGGGGCAGCAGAGCTGGGAAATAAAAGATTTTGGATACAATGCACAGACTTTCAGTGATCACTTGTCGACGACTACCATCTTTACTGGCGGTTTCCTGACGAGCGAGAAGGCCGATTCAAGCATAATAAATTTAGGTCTGGAAGGTTTTGTTTTTATTATTTTATACATAATACAAATATACGTTTTTTTTTTTAGTGGCCAGATTTAAATATACTGTGACTTGTACATGTGTATTCTTCTACTGTAAAAGCAGCTTGGATTTCCAATGGCCCTTAAACTTACATTTGTTGACTTTTTAGGCCTGCACAACTATATGCTATACATCAAGCAGCAGTTTTTATGTTGACTTGCAAAGCTGTTGGCCAGGAGACTAGATTACACCTTTTCTCTTACTCTGGTTCTGCTCATTGGCTGTACCATTGATGGCTAACCAAAATTGGTGGCTATTGATAATTAGACCCGATACAATTTAATTAGCTGTAAGGAGGAATCTGTGGGTGACACAGTTGAATCTTCAGTTTTGCTTGAGTCCTAGTCCTACAGAAACCCATATAATTGGATGCGCCCCAACTTCATTCCCCCTATGTGAAGTTAATTTAATAGGGCTTATTAACACCACTTCTCACCATATATTTATTTCCCCAACAAAATCACCTAACTCTTTTTGTGTCATCACACGTACTCCTAGTGATGACACATGAAACGCTTCAGGTGATTTTGTTGGGGAAATAAAGCCATTTTAAAACCACCCCTGTATGCTGATCCGTGAGCTCAACATTGGAATTTCATTGACTACAGAAACCCAATTGTTCTCTCTTAAGTGATCCAGCATTCTGATTAGAGAAAAGTAGTCCACTGAGCTTAATGGGGTTGTTCACTTTTGAGTTAAGTTTTTTTTAGTATGATGTGGAGTGATTTTGAGACCGTCTGCAATTCGTTTTAATTTTTTTTTTTGTGTGGTTTGAGTTATTTAGCAGCTCTCCAGTTTGCAATTTCAGATGTCTGGTTGCTAGGGTTCAAATTACCCTAGCAACCATGCATTGCTTTGAATACGAGACTGGAATAGGAGAGACCTGAATAGAAAGATATGAGTAATAAAAAGTAACAATACATTTGTAGCCTTACAGCACATTTGCTTTTGTTTTTAGATGGGGTCAACGACCCCCATTTGAAAACAGTCAGGAGGCAAATAATAAAAAAAACTATACAAAATAAATAATGAAGACCAAGTGAAAAGTTGCTTAGAATTAGCCATTAAAAACACCATTATAAACATTAACTTGCACGTGAACCACTCCTTTAATTATAAAAACCATGTTTTTTAATTATAAAAACTATGTTTTTAAATTCTAAAACAATGTCCTGTATTGCTTTGTTACAATGTAATTATCCTACCGCACACCTGTAGTTCACCAATCCTGCAAGCTGGTGGTGCGTTCCTTCCGTTGACCCGGCCGGGTCCCTTAGCAACCAATGTGTAAAAGAAACGGATCCGCACACACACCGATTAGTGCAGTTGGGGATTATCCAACGTTAACGTTTCGGGGGGGGGGGAACACCCACCCTTCATCAGGAAGGATCCTGATGAAGGGTGGGTGTTCCCCCCCCCCCCCCCGAAACGTTGATGTTTGGTGGCTAAATAAAAGGGGATAATCCCCAACTGCACTAATCGGTGTGTGTGTGGATCCGTTTCTTTTACACACTGTATTGCTTTGTGTCAGTGACCATCTCAAAAACAGGTTTGTCTTCTGATCTCCTCACAAGCCTTTGCATTGTTTAGATTATACAACCGGCTCGAAGTCAGAACCAAAAAAAGTCCTGTGCCAGAAACAGAGAAGGCAAATGAGTTTAAAAAGGGTATGTTCAGAAGTTGCCTATTAAATACCTATAGAAAACTCTCTCCTGACTTCCAGCCAGTGCCCCAATTTGCCAGCTATGCAAGCACACGTGATGTCCCTTCACACGCCCCAGTGACCTAGGCACCCCCCAGCTCCACCGCCAGATTTAGGTAGCTGGGGAGAATCTTCTTCTTCTAAAAAAAAAAAAAAAACAATTACCCTTTTATATAGGCAGCAGAGGGCCATCCCTTTAAAGGAGAACTAAAGAAGTAGCAAGAAATGTTGTACATTATGTTTTGTGCTTCTGTACCAGCCCAGGCAACCACAGCCCTTTAGTGTAGTTACACACGCTAAGATTCCGGGGAGATAAGTTGCCCATCGATCTCCTACTTCGGGCGTCTTATCCCCCTGAAATGCCTCCTCGTGAGGCGACTTCGGAAAACGAAGCGATTAGAGTGCCATCCTGCCAGCAATTTAAATTATAGCCGGCGGGAAGGCTTTTCGGGAGATTAGTTGCCTGAAGAGATTTGTTGCTGGGCTACTAATCTCCCCTGAATTTTAGCGTGTGTCACCAACCTTAGCAGGAAAGATCTGTGTCTCCAAAGATGCCCCAGTAGCTCCCTATCTTCTTTTCTGCTGATTCACTGCACATGCTCTGTGCTGCTGTCACTTACTGAGCTTAGGGACCCACTCACAATATACAGTACACATAGAATAGAAATGTCACAATATAAGGCTGATTAGTAATTAATACAGATAATTACTACATGGCAGCACAGAAACCAGTGCAATTAGCATCAGAATTTAATAATTAGCAAAACTGTAGCATCAGCTTATATTACAGGGGAAGCTCATTTTCTGCTGGATAATTAGTGACGAGCCCTAAGCTTAGCTTCTCAACAGCCAATCAGAGCCCACTGAGCATGTGAGTGTCACAGACACTTTCCAAGATGGTGACGCCCTGTTTCAGGACTTCTTGCATTGTTACTATGACACACTTGTGTTCAGTTGCATTCCGGTTGATGTATGGTTCATCTGATTTGGATGATACCCAATCACTACATTCGTATAGCGGATCGACTAAAGTAGATGTTTCCTGCTACACGGTATGACACACCTGTTAAAGGGGTGGTTCACCTTTATGTTATCTTTTAGTATGTTTGAGTGACCAATTCTACAACTTCATTATTTTATTTATTTTAACTTGCCTTTTTCTTCTCACTCTTTCCAGCTTTCAAAATGGGGGGTCACTGACCCCATCTAAAACAAATCTAAGGCTACAGGTTTATTATTATTATTGCTACTTTTTATCACTCATGTTTGTTTTTTTTGCATTTATTTAGCTGATAGTTGTCAGGGGAATGCGGGTTGAGATCTACAACAAATGACCCTTTGTAGTGTAGTCTTCCAACACTAAATCACGATTAAAGGGCCAGTTAATTTAAGTAAACTTTTAGTATGTTAAAGAATGGCCAATTCTGAGCAACTTTTCAATTGGTCTTTTTATTTTTTATTTGCCTTGTTCTTAAGGGGTGGTTCACCTTTACGTTAACATTTAGTATGTTTGAGTGACCAATTCTAAGCAACTTCAATATTTTTTAAAAGTTTATTTTTTTTCTTCTGACTCTTTCCAGCTTTTAAGTGGGTCACTGACCCCCATCTTTAAACAAATGCTCTGTAAGACTACAAGTTTTATTACTGCTAATTTTTATTACTCTTATTTCTATTCAGGCCTTTCCTATTCATATTCCATGCTTTTATTCAAATCAATACATGGTTGCTAGGGTAATTTGGACCCCAGCAACCAGACTGAAATTGCAAACAGCTGCTGCATAAAGTTAAATAACTCCAACCTTAGATAATAAAAAATGAAAACCAATTGCCGATTGTCTCAGAATATCACTCTCTACATCATACAACAGTTCCAAGGTGAACAACCCCTTTTTAATATCACATTCATGAAATTCCTGATGACGAAGCTGCGCTCCTGACATTGCTTGTGTGAGACAATGCTCTAATGCTCTATTGTCATTTCCTTCTATCTCTATTATAGAAAACTCTGGAGAAGCTGAGCTACAGGAAGAAATAACTTTGCTCTGAAGAACGGAGTCTGTCCCCTTTGGACCAAAGATTAAAGAAAAAAAATGTTACATTCAAAACTAAATAGATTCTGTTAATCGTTAGTTCCTGTTGGAGAAGAAGCGTATCTTTTATAAGAATTTACATTTTATTTATGCTCGTTGCTATGGCTGCTGTGTGAATAGAAAGAATGGTATAGGTGGGTCTATATAGATAGGTAATGCACAATTAATTTTTTTTAGGTAATAAGAGATATATTTAAACCAACCATGCCACCTGCTGGTGATTCAGGCCACCTAGCTACAGTTGGCTGAAAATTAACTTCCACAGAAATGGAAGGTCTTCCAGAGAAACCTCACATGACTCTTCTTTACTCAGTAACTTAATTTTCTGAACTGAGCATCCTCTCACAAAGCTCATTTTCAGCTGACTGTAGCCAGGCAGCCAAATTGAACAGCAGGTGCTGCTGTCTCAGATTCATTACATTCAATAGGCCTAATAACTTGGACAACTAAACAGAGGCATAACTAAATATTACTGTGCCCCACTGCAAATAATTTGGCTTGTTTTACCAATATTTATTGAAATTGTATATGAATTGGGCCGTATGGGCCCCCCTGCAGCCACAGGATCTACTTTCTCTGTAGTTAAGCCCCTGCATATAAATATATGAATGTAAATTGCAAAAAATGCTCAGAAGAGTATTCAGAGTAACTTTACACAAATTTGTTTGAGGGTTTACATTTCTCTTACGGATGCACCGAATCCACTATTTTGGATTCGGCCGAACACCCAAATCCTTTTCAAAAGATTTGGCCAATTACCAAACCAAATTTGCTTATGCAAATTAGGGATGGGATTTTTTTTTTTAATCTTTGTGGCAAAAAGTCACGTGATTTCCCTCCCTGCCCCTAATTTGCATATGCAAATTCGCTTTGGCCAGGTAGAAGTATTTGGCCGAATCTGTATCCTTATGATAAAGGTCTAATCCTGGATTCGGTGCATTCCTAATTTCTTTGAAAACTTTTACGCTGCTAATAAGTTGCATGTGGCAGAGCTACTAAACTGGCACCAGATGCTGTTTGCGAAGTTCTAACCTTTTTTGTCAACTGTCAGTTTTACAATGTAATCGAGCCAATGATGAAAAAGATTTACTTACAGTGGTGTGCAAAACTATTTGCCCCCTTCCTGATTTCTTATTCTTTTGCATGTTTGTCACACAAAATGTTTCTGATCATCAAACACATTTAACTATTAGTCAAAGATAACACAAGTAAACACAAAATGCAGTTTGTTTTTAAATGAGGGTTTTTATTATTTAGGGAGAAAAGAAATCCAAATCTACATTTTCATGTGTGAAAAAGTAATTGCCCCCTGAACCTAATAACTGGTTGGGCCACCCTTAGCAGCAATAACTGCAATCAAGCGTTTGCGATAACTTGCAACGAGTCTTACAGCGCTCTGGAGGAATTTTGGCCCACTCATCTTTGCAGAATTGTTGTAATTCAGCTTTATATTTGAGGGTTTTCTAGCATGAACCGCCTTTTTAAGGTCATGCCACAACATCTCAATAGGATTCAGGTCAGAACTTTGACTAGGCCACTCCAAAGTCTTCATTTTGTTTTTCTTCAGCCATTCAGAGGTGGATTTGCTGGTGTGTTTTGGGTCATTGTCCTGCTGCAGCACCAAGATCGCTTCAGCTTGAGTTGACGAACAGATGGCCGGACATTCTCCTTCAGGATTTTTTGGTAGACAGTAGAATTCATGGTTCCATCTATCACAGCAAGTCTTCCAGGTCCTGAAGCAGCAAAACAACCCCAGACCATCACACCACCACCATATTTTACTGTTGGTATGATGTTCTTTTTCTGAAATGCTGTGTTACTTTTACGCCAGATGTAACGGGACGCGCACCTTCCAAAAAGTTCAACTTTTGTCTCGTCGGTCCACAAGGTATTTTCCCAAAAGTCTTGGCAATCATTGAGATGTTTTTTAGCAAAATTGAGACGAGCCTTAATGTTCTTTTTGCTTAAAAGTGGTTTGCGCCTTGGAAATCTGCCATGCAGGCCGTTTTTGCCCAGTCTCTTTCTTATGGTGGAGTCGTGAACACTGACCTTAATTGAGGCAAGTGAGGCCTGCAGTTCTTTAGATGTTGTCCTGGGGTCTTTTGTGGCCTCTCGGATGAGTTGTCTCCTCGCTCTTGGGGTAATTTTGGTCGGCCGGCCACTCCTGGGAAGGTTCACCACTGTTCCATGTTTTTGCCATTTGTGGATAATGGCTCTCACTGTGGTTCGCTGGAGTCCCAAAGCTTTAGAAATGGCTTTATAACCTTTGAAATTGAACTCAGGTGTGATAAACCACAGTTAAGTTATTTTTTAACAAGGGGGGCAATCACTTTTTCACACAGGCCCATGTAGATTTGGAGGTTTTTTTCTCCCTTAACGTAAACCTTCATTTAAAAACTGCATTTTGTGTTCAATTATGTTATCTTTGACTAATAGTTAACGGTTTTTGATGAGCAGAAACATTTAAGTGTGACAAACATGCAAAAGAATAAGAAATCAGGAAGGGGGCAAATAGTTTTGCACACCACTGTAAATATATATTGCAGTTTGGTAAGATTCTTTAATAAGCTCCTTCATATCTGTTGCTCAAGTATTCATTTTGGGGCTATATTTTTCCTTTAGCGCATTGTTATTCATGTACTTTAAACACTTGCTAAATATATATAAATAATCTGTGTATTATTCCTGTTTCGATTACTTTTATATGTCTGTTTAAGAAATAAATTAATATTTCTTCATCTTTCTGTTCTTGGTGCCTTCCGTTGTTGTTCTATAATGGATAAACTTAGAAATAGCAGAAAAACCAACTCTAACTAGAGTAAAATCCCAAGACTCTGGGAACTTTCCAAAATGTAGCCAATTGGCTGAAAGGACCAGCAGATGGGAGCTGTTTCAAATGCAAAAGTTCTAAGACACTGGTCAATTTTACATTATTTTAAGAGTTTACATTTTTCTTTTGAAACAAATGACCACTTCACTAAGAAGCTCTCTGTATAAATAAACCGTCTGCAGCAGCCTTTTGTTAAGCTTACAGATAAGGAGAAGCTGATTAATACAGAATTTTGGTATTTACCCAATCAGAATCATACCTATGACTGCAGCAACGCTCAAAGTTCAAGCTTGTAGCTTCAGCCTTGCCTAAACTGCCATTTTTTTTCAAGCGGTTTGGCTACAACCTCTATTGTCTTAAATCCCCATAAGGGAGAGTGGACTGAAACTCTTGGGTATGACCAGCTAAACCACATCCATGTAGAACAGTGTCAGGGCCTTACATTTTATAATTGCCAACATGCAGCCCAATGGACCGGATTCTCACTGTCTCTAGGTGACCACTTCAACCCCTGTTATATTTAATAGTAACATAGTAAGTTAGGTTGAAAAAAGACACACATTCAACCTTTTTACCAGTTGATCCAGAGGAAGGCAAAATACTCCATTTGAAGCCTCTCCAATTTGCCTTAGAGGAGAAATTCCTTCCTGACTCCAAAATGGCAATGGGACCAGTCCCTGGATCAACTTGTACTATGAGCTATCTCCCATAACCCTGTATTCTCTCACTTGCTAAACACCATCCAACCCCTTCTTAACTATCTGATGTATCAGCATGTCTATTGCTTAGGCTACACCACCTGACCCAACAGCATTTGAGTGAATGGAGTCTATTGAGAACAGAGGAATTACAAAAAATTAAGACCAATTGCAAAATCATCCCCTTTTACTTTGAGTGGGAACCCTCTTGTTGGGAAGGTAGAAAATTGTGCTCGGCTTTAGTCGCCCTGTTCACCCCCCCTCACCCCAGACCCTGCAGGGGACAGAGTGGATTAAAAAGCCCTCTGTTGGGCGCACTGAGCAGGTCGCACATTTACTGAGCTCCGGTTCCTTCTTGCCTCAACTACAGCATATGATGACCAGAAACAGCAAAATGGGCAAAAATAATAAAAGCCCCAACACCTGGACCCACTCCCAAACAAGCTAGTGTCAAAAGAACCAAATAGAAAATTCCTTTTATCCAAAGATAGCTGTCTCAAAAGAACCAAAGACATAGAGGAATTTTTCGGGAAATCGCAAGGCGATATGGCCGAACCTGCTGAAACCAATATGGCTGACGAGGAATTGCAAACTGCGTCATTGACAAGCTGAGGAGCTAACAGACCCCAAGGCCTTACAAGCAC
Source organism: Xenopus petersii (assembly GCA_038501925.1). Classification (NCBI taxonomy): domain Eukaryota; kingdom Metazoa; phylum Chordata; class Amphibia; order Anura; family Pipidae; genus Xenopus; species Xenopus petersii. The sequence goes on from CM076674.1 coordinate 17,453,341, forward strand.
TCCTTTTGGACTTGCCGAATAAAGCAGACTTGGCCAGACTCCTCACGGACATACGGTCCACTCTTAAACAAGAAGTGTCCGTTATACAAACTGAACTGACCGCTCTTACCAATAAGTTTTCCTCCCTGGAAAAGACACAAGCGGATCTGCAAGCTACTTCGCTGGAACTGTCTGATCGGCTCGATTCACGCGACCGGCAGCTCCTTTTCTTGAAAAAAACTGCTGAAGATGCCGAAAACAGGAGCCGACTCTGCAATATTCGGATCAGAGGGATACCAGAGGACGTGGAGACACCAGAGGCGAGTCATCTTATGGAAGATTTGTTTTGCCAATTATTGGGCCTAGATAAGGATGCAGCACTCCGCATCGACAGGTTCCACCGATTTGCGACAGCCAGAGCTACTACCCCCCAGTAGCCTCGCTCTTCGATTGTTCACTACGTGGAAGTGATCTCTGTCACTATCCACGAGCAGGAGTGAATAACCTTTACCCCTACTATCATTAGGGGCCCCCCTACTATCTTAACCCCTGTATCTCAGTACTACCTAGCGACTATTCCCATACCCTCAAACCCTCTACTCTACCTTTACTCCATCTAACAACTTTTCTCCTCACTCGCCTCTCTCTCTAGGTCTCTCCCTAACTACCTTCCCCCCCCTTTTTTTTTTTTTTTTAATCTTCCCTAACCTCTACCTCCATTCTTATCCTTTTCTTCGTCCTCGTTTATCACCTCCTCTTCCTTTATATCGCTCCTCCCTGTTCTTCTCTCTTTTAGCAAAGAAAGATGACACTACGCCTAATTTAGGCAACACAGCTGTGAGAATACTCCGCCTAAATGTGAATGGATTAAACTCCCCCCAGAAGAGAATATTACTGTCAGTAGCACTCAGACGACATAAAGCTCAAATAGCATTCATACAGGAGACGCACTTCAAATGCTCCAATGTTCCGAAATGGTCCAATAAATATTACCCCACCATCTACCACAGTCACCCGCAACAGACCAAAACCAAAGGGGTAGCCATACTACTTGCAAAGAACTTCCCTCTGAAGGTAACAGCTTCCAAGGCTGATACTAAAGGTAGATACATGTTTGTTAAAGGCACTGTAGATACGCAAACAACAACATTGGCTGCTATATATCTCCCAAACGAGAACCAAGACGCAGAACTCAACCGCATCTTAGAGACCCTACAAGGTTTCTCGGAAGGCCTTCTGATCTTAGGCGGTGACTTCAATGCTCCCCTCGAACCTCATCTTGACTGTTCCGTAGGCACGACCAGCACAGCAGCGAAAACCCTTAAAAAGATCACACAAATGTTACATCAATGGCAGTTAGTGAATGCTTGGAGACTACTAAAGCCTCAAGAAAGAGATTATACATTCTATTCCGCGCGGCACACCCGATATACTAGAATCGACTACCTGTTTGTGTCGCAACATTACCTCGACAAGATAGAAAAGGCAGACATCCACACCCGATCATGGACGGACCACGCACCCATTACCTTGGATATGACAATCGGGAGCAACTCTGGTGTATATAATACCTGGAGATTGAATGAATCAGTCCTAAAAGAGACCTCCACCTTACTTGAATTAAAACAGGCACTGAAGGATTATTTTAAGAATAATGACAACAAAGTCAGCCCCATGAGAGTTTGGGAAGCACACAAATGCTACATGCGACTGATGCGAGGTATTTTAATACAACTAGGCTCCTGCAGAAAGCGAGCTTGTTTGACACAATACAATGCATTGATGGACCAAATTCGGAACACAGAGATGCTCTGCAAAAACAAACCCTCACCTGAGACAATACAAACACTTGCTGACTTACGAAAAGAACTTTCGGAAATTCACGGTCTTTATGTGGAAAAAGTGATCACAAGAATGAAACATTGCTTCTATCCAGCAAAATTTTCTAAACAGTCCCTAGAAGCACATATTTCGCTATTGCTCAAGCCTAATAAGAATCCTGAAGACCCCGGTAGTTATCGCCCTATTTCTCTTATTAACACGGATATAAAACTCCTGGCTAAGATCCTGGCTAAGCGGTTCCAGACGTATCTAGGGAAACTAATAAATTTGGATCAGGCTGGATTCGTCCTGGGACGGGAATCAAGGGATAATATATATATATAAATTAATTAACCTACTCCGCTATTCCAAGATAAAACAGATTCCTCTCATGCTACTATCAACAGACGCCGAAAAGGCATTTGATAGGGTAAGCTGGCCTTATATGTTTAGATGCATTGTGGAATATGGATTCGGGCCCCGCCTCTGCCACTGGGTAGAAACCTTATATGATGGCCCGGCTGCTCGGGTGAAGGTAAATGGTACCCTCTCTAACTACATAGATATCAGGAACGGCACCAGACAAGGATGCCCGCTTTCCCCCACTCTTTTCATACTAGCATTGGAACCCTTCCTTACGCAGATCTGGCTACACCCTGACATCTCTGGAATACAAATTAAGCAAAAGCAGTACAAAATAGCAGCCTATGCCGATGATTTGCTCTTTTTTGTGCCAATCCTCTGATCTCGCTACCTAACTTAAAACCGTCTTCTCACTATCTACAGCAAGATTAGTAATTTTAAAAGTAATTACACTAAATCCATGGCCCTTAATATATCTATCCCGCCACACACAATACAAGGACTCTCTCAAAAATTTTCATATACGTGGGCCAACAGGTACATCACCTACCTGGGAATTCAAATCACAAAGGATTACAAAGAATGGATCACGGTCAACGCCAAGACGATTCACACAAAATTGAAAAAAGATTTGATATTCTGGGCCAAACAACCTACAGTATTTCTTGGCTAGGGAAAATTAATGTGATCAAAATGAATGTGATGCTGAGGCTCCTATACATGTTCCAATGTTTACCTTTGCCTTTTCCTTCATCCTGCCTCAAATCCTTCCAATCTACTATCACTAAATTTGTATGGAATAATAAGCCACCCAGGATTAGAAGGAGCACACTTTACAGAAAGAAGACTGAAGGTGGACTTGCTATGCCAGACTGCCTCCGATACCACAGAGCAGCGATCCTGAACAGAATTATTGATTGGTCATATCACCTGGATGACAAAGCGTGGATTGAAATTGAACAACAGTCTACATGCACGCATCTCATCCACCTACCTTGGGTTGATAAGATACATCGCCGAATACTCCACGCATCCCACCCAGCTCTAACTTATACAATGGAGGTCTGGGATGCAGTAAAGTCTCAGCTGCAACTCTCAACATCACCTTTTCCTCTCACTCCGGTGACCAATAATCCGGCATTCCCACCCGCCTTAAATTCTAATTCATTCCAGGAGTGGTTAGTGGATGGTCACCTTCAAATGGTACATCTCATGATAAATAATCAATTAGCAGACCTCGAGAAACTGAGACAAGCCAGACCGACCAGTCACTTGCCAGACTACCAATACTACCAAATTAAACATTTCTATCACTATTTGGGTGGAAACACATGCCTGGGCAGGACCCTTACATCTTTTGAACAACTATGTTTAGCCTCTGATCCTCCCAAACACTCTATTTCAACATTATATGGTCTTCAAACACAGCGAGAATTAAAGACACACTTAAACTTTGTTAAAGCCTGGGAACGGGAATTGGCGGTACAACTCTCAGAAGAAGACGTCGGGATCGGAATAAAGGCATTGCTTTTCAGCTCACGATGTTGCCGAATTCAGGAGATGAATTACAAACTCCTATCCAAGTGGTACTACACACCTCAGAAATTGAAGCAGATTTATCCGACAGCCAACAACATATGCTGGAGGTGTAAATCAGACGTCAGCACACTTCTACATATTTTCTGGGACTGCAATTTACTACGACCCTACTGGGAATCAATCCTGGATGCTTTCTCTCAGATACTAGGTCGAGAAATAGTATGTACCCCAGCCCATTCCTTACTGAATTTTGCAATAGATTATTCTGAGATACCACCAGATTCTGCCTTAGAAAAATGTCTGCTTAACGCAGCTAAAATTCTTATACCGAATAAATGGAAGACGACCACTTCACCCTCCTTTACGGAATGGCTAGGTAAGGTAAACGAACTGGCAAAGTTTAAAGAATTCTCAGCTAGAACTGAACGGCAAAACCAATCTTTTAGAGACACATGGTTACGATGGTTCATATTTAGAGACTCGGACACATACAAACAACATAGCAGGGGAACATGCTAAAGTGCTTGATACACGTTAAACATACTTAGAACCCGACTATTTCGCCCTAGAGATCAATAAACCATTTCCTGTGATGACCATTCAATTAGATGCGCGACAGTAACATATTGGAGTACTTGCCGTGGTAAATCTAGGCAATGGGTAGTCCCTATACTCTATGACTTACCGATACCACATACTGCTGGAAGGGATTTTATCGTTTACGGTGTGAAATTGTACTGTGATGACATGTTAAGTCAATGCAGATATTTCTATGCAACCAATGTGTGGCAACCTCTCACCTTTTATTTATTTTTGGTTTTTTTCCCCTTTGTTTTACTATATATCCTTCCCCTTTCTTTCATCTGTATCCCCCCCCCTCCATTAGTTGGAAATCATTTCAATAAAAACTATTGAAAGAAAAAAAAAAAAGCCCTCTGTCATATGTTAATAATGAGAGGCTTCTGATAAAAAAAGTAAGAAAAGGTCACCATCAGAAACTCCCTTTGGCTGGGGCCTCATTTCATGATTTATGCTCTGTTTTTGGTTCCCCCGGTAACCACTAAACCACTGCCCCCTACAACTGCACCCCAGACTATCATCAGAGATTGTGGGGTCCCAATACTATTAGATGAGCAGTCCCTGTACCCCAAGGTGGCCATAATTAGTAACTCCACACTCCGCTGGGCTGCTTGGTGGTGGGACCAGCCTACAGGTAGATTGGGATCCCAATGGAAAAAAAAAAAGCTGCGCATGTGCTCTGACTACTTACCATTCTGAAACCCTGCCCATGACCAACCAAAACTAACAGACACACCGATAATATCGTACGAAACAAATTTTTGTACGATATTCGGGGCACCTATGGTGCGAGACAAGCCATCCAATATTGGCAGAAGACTTGGATATCGGTCAGCTCGTCGATCAGGCTGGCTGGAAAATTTTGATTGGGTGTCTTTTAAGAAGGGATGCACTGAATCCAGGATTCGGTTCGGGATTCTGTCAGGATTCTGCCTTTTTCAGCAGGATTCGGCCGAATCCTTGTGCATGGTGAATCAGAACCCTAATTTGCATATGTAAATTAGGGGCGGGTAGCGAAATCGCTTGACTTTTTTGTCACAAAGCAAGGAAGTAAAAAATGTTTTCCCCTTCCCACCAATATTGGGTTCGGTATTCGGCCATATCTTTCGCAAAGGATTCGGAGGTTCGGCCGAATCCAAAATAGTGGATTCGGTGCATCCCTACTTTTAAGGCACCCGAACATCGGCCATTGTTAGTGCTGAATCGTCAGATACAGGTAGAATTCTATTGTTTGTACCTTTATCAGCTCTACACGTGTGTATTGAAATGAACGATTTTTCTTTTCCAGGAAAGAACGGAATTGTAACGTCTATGGCCACAGTAAACCCTGTGCACCTGCAATTAGCAACTTTGTGTCCCTTAAACCCCCCTCCTCTGCTACAGTCAGGGGCCCCTAAATAGTGTGTACCCCCTAATGGTGGCACACACTGCCTGTACCCTCCCTCCTAATGGCTGACAGATCTGGAGCAGCTGCTCCACCTAGTTATTTCCCATGAACCAGAGCATTTGTAGCCTATAGGCAGGCCATCATTTTAAGGGGCACTAATATCAAAAAATTAAACAAAAAAAATGTGTATATTCTTTTTTTTAAGAAACATTTAGGGGGTTATTCATCAAAGTCCGATTTTTATCTCCACATTTTCTGCTGCAAACTCCGATCAAATCCGCTTGGGTTTTTTACGCTTATTTATTATTAGACTTTGCCGAAAATTTGCTTTCCAGGAAAAAAAAAATCAGATTTTCCCGGATTTTTCACCTGAAAACTCAGATTTCTTTTTTGCCCGAAAACTTTGGGGTATTGCACGAAACCCAGCGCACATCAAAAAACCATTGGGACGTCTCCCATTGACTTATATGCAACCTCGACAGGTCTGAGATGCCAGATTTTCAGATTTGGACTTTTCCAGCCTCAGGATTTAAAAAAGTCCAATTTTATTAAAATAGAACCCCACAAATTTTTCGGGATTTTTGCATTCGGAATTTAGTAAATAACCCCCTTAATATTTTACCACATATTTCTTAAAATGGCATGTTTCTATTAAAGGAACAGTAACATTAAAAAATTTAATTGTTTTAAAGTAATAAAAATATAATGCAGTGTTGCCCTGCACTTGTAAAACTGCTGTGTTTGTTTCAGAAACACTACTATTGATTATATAAACAAGCTGCTGTGTAGCAATGGGGGCAGCCATTCAAAGGAGAAAAGGCTCAGGTTACACAGCAGATAAGCTCTGTAGAACATAATGGTGTTATCTGTTATTTAACCTGTGGCATATAGCCTTTTTTCCATTTTCAGCTGCTTATTTAAAGGGTAAGTAAAACTTTAAAATAAGTGAATGTAAAATTGATGAGAGTGCTATTCTAAGAATGTTTGCAATGTACATTCATTATTTTTCTTTTATTTTTAAGGTTTACTTATCCTTTAAATAAACAATAGTAGTGTTTCTGAAGCAAACACATCAGTTTTACCACTGCAGGGCAACACTACATTATATTTTAAACATATTATAATATTGTACTTTTTAAAACATATTATAAACACTTTTTTGTTGTTACTGTTCCTTTAAGAAAGTCCACTTCCCGTCTCTTGCCCAGCAGCACTTTTCTCCTGCTTTGCGGCTAAGTTTCCGACTACTTTTATACCAGTAGAATCTGACTACAATGGTGGGAAGCTTTGTGTGCCTTTAAGATCGTTATTACTGATAAACTTCATTTAAGGGTTGGGACACAGGGTATTAGAAAGCAAACGGTTACGGGAGGATTGAAAAAACAAAGCCACTGTTCTGCAACCCGGAGACTGGGTAAACGCGTGCGCAAGTTTTTGACCTCACAGGCGTACCGTAGATGAGCTGACGCACTGAGTCTGCGCATGCTCGTGGGTGAGCTGGTGTTTGTAGTGAGTTCCGGTTGTTCTGTACCTGCGCAAAGATGTCGGGAGGTCCAGCGGTGAATATCAGCATCGAGTCTTCCGCCGAGAAGCAAGTGCAGGAGGTGGGGCTGGATGGCTCCGAGACCTACGTGCTGCCTCTGTCCATGTCCCAGAACCTGGCCCGGCTGGCTCAGCGCATCGACTTCAGTCAGGAGTCCGGGGAGGAGGAGGAGGGGGAAGCGCTCCGGGAACCCGAGTGGGCGGAGCAGGAGGAAGAGGAAGGTAATGGGGAATGTTAGTACCTCACCTGTCACTCTATGGGACTGACTTCATTGGCTTCATTTTCCCTCCATCTCTCTCTCCCACTGCCCAGAGACTTCCTCTCCATCTCTCTCTCCCACTGCCCAGAGACTTCCCCTCCATCTCTCTCCCACTGCCCAGAGACTTCCTCTCCATCTCTCTCTCCCACTGCCCAGAGACTTCCCCTCCATCTCTCTCTCCCACTGCCCAGAGACTTCCCCTCCATCTCTCTCTCTCCCACTGCCCAGAGACTTCCTCTCCATCTCTCTCTCCCACTGCCCAGAGACTTCCCCTCCATCTCTCTCCCACTGCCCAGAGACTTCCCCTCCATCTCTCTCTCCCACTGCCCAGAGACTTCCCCTCCATCTCTCTCTCTCCCACTGCCCAGAGACTTCCTCTCCATCTCTCTCTCCCACTGCCCAGAGACTTCCTCTCCATCTCTCTCTCTCCCACTGCCCAGAGACTTCCCCTCCATCTCTCTCTCCCACTGCCCAGAGACTTCCCCTCCATCTCTCTCTCTCCCACTGCCCAGAGACTTCCTCTCCATCTCTCTCTCCCACTGCCCAGAGACTTCCCCTCCATCTCTCTCCCACTGCCCAGAGACTTCCTCTCCATCTCTCTCTCCCACTGCCCAGAGACTTCCTCTCCATCTCTCTCTCTCCCACTGCCCAGAGACTTCCCCTCCATCTCTCTCTCCCACTGCCCAGAGACTTCCCCTCCATCTCTCTCTCCCACTGCCCAGAGACTTACTCTCCATCTCTCTCTCTCTCTCCCACTGCCCAGAGACTTCCTCTCCATCTCTCTCTCTCTCTCTCTCTCTCCCACTGCCCAGAGACTTACTCTCCATCTCTCTCTCTCTCTCTCTCCCACTGCCTAGAGACTTACTCTCTATCTCTCTCTCTCTCCCACTGCCCAGAGACTTCCTCTCCATCTCTCTCTCCCACTGCCCAGAGACTTACTCTCCATCTCTCTCTCTCCCACTGCCCAGAGCCTTCCTCTCCATCTCTCTCTCCCACTGCCCAAAGACTACCCTCCATCTTTCTCTCCCCCTGCCCAGAGACTTCCCCTCCATCTTTCTCTCCCACTGCCCAGAGACTTCCCCTCCATCTTTCTCTCCCACTGCCCAGAGACTTCCCCTCCATCTCTCTCTCCCCCACTGCCCAGAGACTTCCTCTCCATCTCTCTCTCTCCCACTGCCCAGAGACTTCCTCTCCATCTCTCTCTCTCCCACTGCCCAGAGACTTCCTCTCCATCTCTCTCTCCCACTGCCCAGAGACTTCCTCTCCATCTCTCTCTCTCCCACTGCCCAGAGACTTCCTCTCCATCTCTCTCTCTCCCACTGCCCAGAGACTTCCTCTTCATCTCTCTCTCCCACTGCCCAGAGACTTCCCCTCCATCTCTCTCTCTCCCACTGCCCAGAGACTTCCTCTCCATCTCTCTCTCTCCCACTGCCCAGAGACTTCCCCTCCATCTCTCTCTCCCACTGCCCAGAGACTTCCCCTCCATCTCTCTCTCCCACTGCCCAGAGACTTACTCTCCATCTCTCTCTCTCTCTCCCACTGCCCAGAGACTTCCTCTCCATCTCTCTCTCTCTCTCTCCCACTGCCCAGAGACTTACTCTCCATCTCTCTCTCTCTCTCCCACTGCCTAGAGACTTACTCTCTATCTCTCTCTCTCTCCCACTGCCCAGAGACTTCCTCTCCATCTCTCTCTCCCACTGCCCAGAGACTTACTCTCCATCTCTCTCTCTCCCACTGCCCAGAGCCTTCCTCTCCATCTCTCTCTCCCACTGCCCAAAGACTACCCTCCATCTTTCTCTCCCCCTGCCCAGAGACTTCCCCTCCATCTTTCTCTCCCACTGCCCAGAGACTTCCCCTCCATCTTTCTCTCCCACTGCCCAGAGACTTCCCCTCCATCTCTCTCTCCCCCACTGCCCAGAGACTTCCTCTCCATCTCTCTCTCTCCCACTGCCCAGAGACTTCCTCTCCATCTCTCTCTCTCCCACTGCCCAGAGACTTCCTCTCCATCTCTCTCTCCCACTGCCCAGAGACTTCCTCTCCATCTCTCTCTCTCCCACTGCCCAGAGACTTCCTCTCCATCTCTCTCTCTCCCACTGCCCAGAGACTTCCTCTTCATCTCTCTCTCCCACTGCCCAGAGACTTCCCCTCCATCTCTCTCTCTCCCACTGCCCAGAGACTTCCTCTCCATCTCTCTCTCCCACTGCCCAGAGACTTCCTCTCCATCTCTCTCTCTCCCACTGCCCAGAGACTTCCTCTCCATCTCTCTCTCCCACTGCCCAGAGACTTCCTCTCCATCTCTCTCTCTCCCACTGCCCAGAGACTGTCGCGATCGGCGCCCGGAGCAGGTCCAGGAGCTCCGGGCGGCGCGTCCTCTCCTGCCGGCGTCGCTCCCAAAATGGCGGCGCCCATGGCCGCCACGTGGGTAAGCGGCGCCGGCGCGATGACGTCAGTGCACAAGAGCGTCAATGGCGCCAAAATGCTGCCTGCCTGTGAACTCTTGCCTGGATCCTGACTATTCTTCATTTAACCCTTTGGACACCGCGACCTTGTTCCCTCAAGAGGGCTTCCTCCTTGATCCTGACAACCTCCATCTCTCTCTCTCCCACTGCCCAGAGACTTCCTCTCCCACTTCCGCCGAGAAGCGGATCCTGACTATTCTTCATTTAACCCTTTGGACACCGCGACCTTGTTCCCTCAAGAGGGCTTCCTCCTTGATCCTGACAACCTCCCTGGAGGGAGCTCCCGGCTCCCTGACAGAGACTTCCTCTCCATCTCTCTCTCTCCCACTGCCCAGAGACTTCCTCTCCATCTCTCTCTCTCCCACTGCCCAGAGACTTCCTCTTCATCTCTCTCTCCCACTGCCCAGAGACTTCCCCTCCATCTCTCTCTCTCCCACTGCCCAGAGACTTCCTCTCCATCTCTCTCTCTCCCACTGCCCAGAGACTTCCTCTCCATCTCTCTCTCTCCCACTGCCCAGAGACTTCCTCTCCATCTCTCTCTCCCACTGCCCAGAGACTTCCTCTCCATCTCTCTCTCTCCCACTGCCCAGAGACTGTCGCGATCGGCGCCCGGAGCAGGTCCAGGAGCTCCGGGCGGCGCGTCCTCTCCTGCCGGCGTCGCTCCCAAAATGGCGGCGCCCATGGCCGCCACGTGGGTAAGCGGCGCCGGCGCGATGACGTCAGTGCACAAGAGCGTCAATGGCGCCAAAATGCTGCCTGCCTGTGAACTCTTGCCTGGATCCTGACTATTCTTCATTTAACCCTTTGGACACCGCGACCTTGTTCCCTCAAGAGGGCTTCCTCCTTGATCCTGACAACCTCCCTGGAGGGAGCTCCCGGCTCCCTGACAGAGACTTCCTCTCCATCTCTCTCTCTCCCACTGCCCAGAGACTTCCTCTCCATCTCTCTCTCTCCCACTGCCCAGAGACTTGCTCTCAATCTCTCTCTCTCCCACTGCCCAGAGACTTCCTCTCCATCTCTCTCACTGGCCAGAGACTTCCTCTCCATCTCTCTCTCTCCCACTGCCCAGAGACTTGCTCTCAATCTCTCTCTCTCCCACTGCCCAGAGACTTGCTCTCAATCTCTCTCTCTCCCACTGCCCAGAGACTTCCTCTCCATCTCTCTCACTGGCCAGAGACTTCCTCTCCATCTCTCTCTCTCCCACTGCCCAGAGACTTGCTCTCAATCTCTCTCTCTCCCACTGCCCAGACACTTCCCCTCCATCTCTCCCACTGGCCAGAGACATTTACTCCATCACTCTTCTACTGCCCTAGCGTTTCCCCTTTCAGAACTCTCTCACTGCCTTAGCTCTTCCCCTTCCATGACTCTCCCATTGGCCGGCCACTTCCCCTTCCAAGACTCTCCCACTTACTATTAGTAACCAACTGCAGCCGATCCAGCTTGTTTTTACTGGTCTTGTGGAACTTTAAAAGCAAATACCTGGTTGGTTACTGGTTACCCAAGTTGCTTCAATTCAGATTACTGTATATCCTCTTTAATTGGACTCACCCTTGTTCTAAATTGTAAAAGCATTATTTCCCGTCATTTCACCTCCTCTCCCTCTTTTGTTTAATTCATTATGGGATGTTGGAAGGTTCCTAAATCTGCTCATGAAATGTCCTTTCATTAATGCACATAAATTCCGTTCTGCAGGTTTAGTAAAGTTCCAGCCATCTCTGTGGCCCTGGGACTCTGTAAGGAACAATCTGCGTAGCACCCTCACTGAGATGTGTGTCCTCTATGATGTCCTGAATATAGTGAAGGAGAAGAGATACATGCACCTGGATCCTGTCTCCCAAGAGGCACTCCCTGCCAAGCCGGTATCTATCTGTCTGTCTGTCTACATTTGTAGTCCAGTGGTTACTTTTCCTAGTAAAAAGAACCCCATGCCCTGCTGACTTACTGAATGCTTTAAAGTGGGAACTATCGCAAAAATTAAAATGTAATATAAGCTTCATCATATTGAAATGAGAAACTTTTTAAATACAACCAATTAAATATTCTGCATCGTTTTAAACAAACAAAATCTAACAAAGTAACTGCCTTTTGCACAAATCCTGCATGTAGAGAGACATGATGTCTGGTGATTATAATAGCCCCCCTATAAGATATAATGGAACTCATTTCTGACACCCAACTGCTGCATGAAGACAGAATGAAGAGAACAGATGCTGATAAAAGACTAGTGAAGATAAACTTGATTATTTCAGAAATGATGCAGAATAGTTAATTGATTGTGTTTAGAACATTTTTTATTTTCGCGATAGTTCCATCTTGGGCTTTATTTCCATTTAGACTTGGCCCGTAGAATCTCATAGTAGTGCCCACATTTGGCTTCTTCCCATCAAGTCAATTATCATTGAAGTAATCACTCATCCTATGAGCATTTGGACTCAGTATCTACAGGGGATTCAATGTATTTCTATTCTTTTCCATTCTGACCAGAATCAGCATGGTCTGCTGTTGGTTTCTAAGAAGAAGTCCTTGGCTGCAGCTGCACAGATCCTTCTTAAAGGCGCAGAGAGGTTGTCCAAATCAGTCGCAGAAAACCAAGAGAACAAGCGGCAGAGGGACTTCAATTCTGAATTACTGAGACTGCGACAGCACTGGAAACTGAGGAAGTTGGGGGACAAAATTCTGGGAGACCTGAGTTATCGTAGCGCCGGTAAGAGAGTTGTGTTTGTATTTGGCTCAACTATTTTAAACTGGAATTCTGAAGCCATCAGCGGGTCTTCCAGTTCTCAAAGCAGCTGATGTTGGTGGTCCTTGGTGTCTAGAATATGAAGACAGTTCATCACCCGCCTCCTTCCCCCCCCTCCCAGCAGCCCATCAGCAAAACAATGGGAAGTTAACCAGATAACAGCTGCCTGGTAGATCTAGGAACAGCACTCAGTAGTAAAATCCAGGTCCCACTGAGACACATTCTGTTACATTGAGTAGAAGAAACAACAGCCTGCCAGAAAGCAGTTCCATCCTAAAGTGCTGGCTCTTTCTGAAAAGAACATGATCAGACAAAATGACCTGAGATGCACCTACACACCAATATTATTGAGTTTTCCCTTAGCTAGGAAGGATGGTTTCATGAATCCTGTTTTAATGAATACATATTGAATGAAAAACAAGAATGTGCCAGTGTATTATACTCTAAAGATAGACACAATGTGCTTAAAAAAGTAGGTGCACCGAATCCAGGATTCGGTTCGGGATTTGGCCAGAATTCAGCCTTTTTCAGCAGTATTCGGTTTGGCTGAATCCTTCTGCCTGGCCGAACCGAATCCTAATTTGCATATGCAAATTAGGGGTGGGGAGGGAAATCGCATGACTTTTTGTCACAAAACATGGACCAAAAAACATAATTTACATATGCAAATTCGGTTCGGTATTCGGCCGAATCTCTCATGAAGGATTCGGGGGTTGGGCCCAATCCAAAATTGTGGATTTGGTGCATCCCTATGAAAAAGTAGTGTTTTGGGGTGAGTTATTGAAAATTTCTGCAAAAACCCTACTGTACAGGGGAGCTGGCAGCACACTGCCCTATAGGATACGAACCAATCAGCAGCTGAGTGGACCTGATAGGAAATAGAAGCTTGTCTTTGCTTCTGTAACTGCAGGGCTGTAATTGGCTGCCCCCCTTCTACTTCTGGCAGGAACGTTAGGGCACACCCACCTCTCATTTGAAACTCAGAAAACTTAGCAGATCTATAGGGAGCTCCAATAAAGGGGCAATTTTTAAAGTTAAAGAATGTTTTTAGCCCAAAGTGAAATCAGAACCATATATTATTGCCTACAGGATTGGGGGGGTTCATTAATTGTTTATATCCCTTTTAAACAATTCTGCCTTTCTTTTACTTGTAGGGTCTCTCTTTCCTCATCATGGTACTTTTGAAGTCATAAAAAACACAGACATAGACTTGGATAAAAAGATGCCAGAGGATTACTGCCCTCTTGATGTCCACATCCCTAGTGATCTGGAAGGGTCGGCTTATCTCAAGGTCTGTTTCAGACTCCGTACTTTACCCCAACCTCTAAGCTGTTGTTTATCTTACATTAGATATTTACTATATATACGGTATATATATTCATTTTATTTTGTAGGTTTCGATTCAAAAGCAAGCTCCGGACATAGGTGACCTTGGAACGGTTAATCTTTTCAGGCGTCCTTTGCCGAAGGCAAAACCAGGTACACGAGCCAACTTTAGTCTTTGTGTCATTCATATAATGTCCAGGGATTTTTATAATGACTTATAACAGGATGACATACTACAGTACATAACATATAAATACCTTGTGTAGAAATACAATCATTGTATCAGTTGTAGCTACCCTGCTGCACTATTTCAGCTTCCAGATAAATGATTGATTCCCCCTTGCGCCTGTAATTAATATAAATAGAGTGTCGGCTCTTGTGACGGGGGTTTCCTTCATTTAAATGTGCTGCTCCCTTTATCAGGCCTCCTATCAGTCATTTCTGTGCCAGTTGTTTCTAAATATAATTGCTATTGAAAGCAGTGTGTGTGTGTGTGTGTGTGGTCCCTTTCTTTCTGGCTCAGTCTCCTAAACAACATATCCGAAGCCTGCTGATATTAAAAGGGTTGTTCACCTTTAAATTAAATTTTAGTATGATGTAGAGAGTGATATTTTGCAACTGGTTTTCATTTTTTTTATTTGTGGTTTTTAGTTATTTAGCTTTTAATTCAGCTGCTCTCCAGTTTGAAATCAGCAATCTGGTTGCCAGGGTCCAAATGAACCTAGCAACCATGCACTGATTCAGTAACGTAACTAGGGGGCGTGGGCCCGGGCAGGGGCGATCCTGGCCCCTCCGCTGCCTCAACTCCCCTGGAAATTCACTCTTAAAGTACATTAGTACATAGCATTTTTGCTGCCCCTTGTACCTAGTGGGCAGTAGGCGACAGCCTCAACTGTCCTCATTGGCGAAGCACCCCTGGGCCCGGGTGCAGGCCATGCAGTTGGGTCCCCCCCCATCACCCTCCGGAAGAGAATTTTTTGGCAGATCGCGACCGTGCGAACAGACGGCAGGCCTGAGGGGTGCAGGCCCTGGTGCATTCTCACATTCTGCACCCCCGTAGTTCTGCCACTGCATTGATTTGAATAAGAGACTGGAATATGAAGAGTAAAGGCCTGAATAGAAAGATGGGTTCAGTGTCCCCAATTTGAAAGCTGGAAGAAGAAGGCAAATACTTCAATAACTATAAAAAAGAAAAATTAAAGAAAATTGAAACATTTAGTCTATTCTATAACAGACTAAAAGTTAACTTAAAGGAACAGTAATACCAAAAAAATGAAGAATCCTATTGTATGCTACAGAGCTTATCTGTTATCTGCCTTGTATCCTGTGCTTGAATGGCTGTCCCCCATGGCTACACAGCAGCTTGTTTATATAAACTATAGTAGTACTTATCTGTTATCTACTGTGTATCCTGTGCTTGAATGGCTGTCCCCCATGGCTACACAGCAGCTTGTTTATATAAACTATAGTAGTACTTATCTGTTATCTACTGTGTATCCTGGACTTGAATGGCTGCCCCCATGGCTACACAGCAGCTGGTTTATATAAACTATAGTAGTACTTATCTGTTATCTACTGTGTATCCTGTGCTTGAATGGCTGCCCCCATGGCTACACAGCAGCTTGTTTATATAAACTATAGTAGTACTTATCTGTTATCTACTGTGTATCCTGTGCTTGAATGGCTGCCCCCATGGCTACACAGCAGCTTGTTTATATAAACTATAGTAGTACTTATCTGTTATCTACTGTGTATCCTGGACTTGAATGGCTGCCCCCATGGCTACACAGCAGCTTGTTTATATAAACTATAGTAGTACTTATCTGTTATCTACTGTGTATCCTGTGCTTGAATGGCTGCCCCCATGGCTACACAGCAGCTTGTTTATATAAACTATAGTAGTACTTATCTGTTATCTACTGTGTATCCTGTGCTTGAATGGCTACACAGCAGCTTGTTTATATAAACTATAGTAGAGTGTCTGAGGCAAACACACCAGTTTTACCAGTGCAACACAACATTACATTATATTTTCTTAAAAACACTTATTTTTCTGTGTTACTGTTCCTTAAAAGGCGAACCAGCCATTTAACAGATTTGAAGGAGAAATGACTTCTGCTACATTGTTTGAAGAGTCAGAACCAGACAACTGATAAACACTGCTATCAACTGCACATTATACTTAAAAATCATGTTAAAACCATTGGAACGGTGCAGTTAATGCACATCTTAAAGTTGCTTAAAAATAAATTTTCATTTTCTGCCTAAAAAGTCATTTTTGAGTGAAGATCCCCATTAAGGATTTATTTAAGGAGTAGAGAGACATACGCTTGCGTCCCTTTGGCCAAACTTGCAGACAGTTGAAGTGGATCTTGTTGAATCAATGAGATCTTACAGGACATTCCTTTATTTAATGGTTCCCACTGATTGTGTAAGGAAGGCTTAGTGCCAGTAGAGGGCAGGCTACACTAGTCTGTGTATAATAGTGAAATAGACACAGGAGTTTATACAACAAGGCCTCATACCGGTACCTTATTGTTCCAGGCACCCCGCACTGGCAGACCCGACTGGAAGCCGCACAGAACGTGCTCCTGTGTAAGGAGATCTTTGCCCAGTTGTCCCGTGAAGCTGTTCAGATCAAATCCCAAATCCCTCACATTGTCGTCAAAAACCAAATCATCTCCCAGCCGTTTCCCGGTAAGATAAATATTTATGTGTTTCATGGGTTGCTTAAAGGGATACTTTCTCTGGAAAACTTTTTTTTTTTTTTTTTTTTCAAAACACAAAAGTTAATAGTGCTGATCCAGCAGAATGCTGCACTGAAATCCGTTTTTTAATAAAAGAAACTGTTTTTTTTATATTTAATTTTTAAAATTGGCATGGGGCTGAACATATTGTTTGTTTCGCAGGTGCCCCCAGTCATGTGACTTGTGCTCTGAGACACTTCAGTCACTCTTTAGGGTCTGGCCACACGAGAAGATTTGGGGAGATTAGTCGCCCCAGCAACAAATCTCCTCTTCTTTTGGGCGACAATCTCCCCGAATTGCCTTCGCCTTGCCCTCCGCAGCATTTTAGCTGGCGGAGGGCAAGGGGAAGGCAGTTCGGGGGGCCAGACCCTTACTGATACCACCTCCCCAGCAGCCCATCAGCAGCCTCTCAACAGAATCAATGGGCAGCTAACCAGATAGCAGCTGACACTTATGCTGAAGGATTTGTTTGCTAGCCCCACCTGGTGGTAGACATTAGAATAGCACCAAAGCAGGAAAACCCTTACCACTAGGTGGGGCTACGGAGCATGACGGTGTCGTGGTGCAATACAATGGGAAGGGGAGAAACAATAGCTGTCTCAAAGCAGTTCCTTCCTAAAGTTCTGGCTCCTTCTCAAAGCTCAGGATCAGGCACAATGCACTGAGATTGCTGCCTCCACATCAATATTACAGCTATAAAAAAAAAATGTTGGTTCAAGAATAACGTTTTAAAAAGTAGAGTGATTTATTTGTAGTGTAAACAGTGTAATTTAGAAATAAAAATTAAGGGGCATGTTTACTAACATTGGAGATAAATATCTGGAGAGATTTTTGGAGATGTTGCCCATGGCAACCAATCAGCAATTAGATTTAAACAGCCACAGCCAAGTTAGAAAACAAAAGCAAAGATCTGATTGGTTGCTATGGGCAACATCTCCAGAAATGTCTCCAGATATTTATCTCCAATGTTAGTAAACATGCCCCCTAACCATAAAAATCATCTCTTTAATTGAATTGTGACTTTATTAATGTATAACGATATTCAAAGCCTTGGGGAATAATAATACTTTTAGGAACCTGCCTAAGCATTCAAAGTAGTTGTTCCTCAGATATTAATACCCAGTGGTGTCAAACCATGAGGCTTTGGATGAGGGGTGGTTATAATGATTTCTCAGGAATATAAAGATTTTTTTCAGCTGTAATAACTTAGAGCAACCAATGAGTAATTAGACTGCACAATAACGATACATGCTAACTGCTGATTGGTTGCTGTGGGTTACTGTGCAACTGTTATTACTTAAAGGAACAGTTCAGTGACAAAATAAAAACTAGGTAAATAGATAGGCTGTGCAAAATAAAAACAAGTTTCTAATATAGTTAGTTAGCCAAAAATGTAATGTATAAAGGCTGGAGTGACTGCATGTGTAACATAATAGCCAGAACACTACTTCCTGCTTTTCAGCTCTCTCACTCCCTGAGTTAGTCATTGACAATAAGGGACATAACTGTTCAGTGAGTTTGCAATTGATCCTCAGCATTCAGCTCAGATTCAAAAGCAACAGTTATGACCCATGAGGCCCTTCTCAAGTCTCTGATTGGTTACTGCCTGGTAACCAATCAGTGGAAACCAAGAGAGCTGAAAAGCAGGAAGTAGTGTTCTGGCTATTATGTTACACATCCAGTCACTCCAGCCTTTATACATTACATTTTGACTAACTATATTAGATACATTTTTTATTCTGCACAGCCTATCTATTTACCCCAGTTTTTATTTTTATACTGAGCAATTTCTTTAAGACTTGGGTTGGTATCAAGAGCAGCCTCAGCAATTGGGTTGGGCTGAGCATAGACTGCAAAACCTTTGTTCCCATGGAATTTGTAGAATTTGTAGACAGGAAAGCTTATTAAGGCTTTTTATCCATTCACTATAGAAAGTTCTGCAGGGATAAATAGTAATAAATTCATTTTTGTTCTTGTAAATGTCTGGGGGGCGTGGTGTAAAGTTCCAAGAGGTGGGACTAATGAAGAAAAAAACAGAGAAGAGTGTTGCTCTGCTCTATTACCTTTATCCTTGAAGATCCCAGATTAGGTCCCGGCTTTTGATATGTCATGCTGAAGCCACCACTGTTCTGTAGATTGTACTCTATACACTGTGGGGTACTTTTTGGGGTTACTGCACCTGCCTAAAAGTTCAGCATCTCTATAGTAGTTATAATTCAGGCCTTCAAAGTTGCTATGGAGTTTCCCATCTTGGATGTTGTTATGAGTGTCTGTGACACTCACATGCTCAGTGGGCTCTGAGCAGCTGTTGAGAAGCTAAGCTTAGGGCTCGTCACTAATTATCCAGCAGAAAATGAGCTTCCCTGGCTGTAATATAAGCTGATGCTACAGGTTTGCTGATTATTAAATTCTGATGCTAATTGCACTGGTTTCTGTGCTGCCATGTAGTAATTATCTGTATTAATTACTAATCAGCCTTATATTGTGACATTTCTATTCTATGTGTACTGTATATTGTGAGTGGGTCCCTAAGCTCAGTAAGTGACAGCAGCACAGAGCATGTGCAGTGAAGAGAATCAGCAACAAAAGAAGATGGGAGCTACTGGGGCATCTTTGGACACATAGATCTTTACTGCTAAAGGGCTGTAGTACAGAAGATCAAAACATAATGTACAACATTTCTTACTATGGTACTTCTTTATTTGGGCTTTAGTTCTCCTTTAAAGGAAAACTATACCCCCAAAATGAATACTTAAGCAACAGATAGTTATATCAAATCGAATGACATATTAAAGAATCTTACCAAACTGGAATATATATTTACATAAATATTGCCCTTTTACATCTCTTGCCTGAACCACCATTTCGTGACTCTATCTGTGCTGCCTCAGAGATCACCTGACCAGAAATACTACAACACTAACTGTAACAGGAAGAAGTGAGGAAGCAAAAGGCAGAACTCTGTCTGTTAATTGGCTCATGTGACCTTACATGTGGTTTGTATGTGTGCACAGTGAATCTTACGATCTCAGGGGGCGGCCCTTATTTTTAAAATGGCAATTTTCTATTTATGATTACCCAATGGCACATACTACTAACAAAGTATTTATTATGATAATGGTTCATTTACATGAGGCAGGGTTTTACACATGAGCTGCTTTACTCAGTATCTTTTAATAGAGACCTACATTGTTTGGGGGGTATAGTTTTCCTTTAAGAGGGTCCAAAAAACCCTTACTCTTAGCAATGCTGCTGTTTTCTTTTTATCAAGTATTCCTTGAGTGTCTGCTCATAGGTTTTAATTTTAAGCCATTGGAAGGTACTGATGTGTTTCTAGTTTCTTTAAATTTGAAGTGTTCTGCAAAGACCCTTTTATCTGGCAAGGGCCCTTTCTAAATAAGTAATGATGTGTGGGTGACACCATGTGAAACACTCAGAGGCCTGGAGCTGAAATACATGCCAGTCCATGTTCTACACTGGAACAAAACTTTGCATTTGGGGAATGACACCTGAAGCATGTGAGAATTGAGGGGAAAATATTGCAAATCATACCTTCTGCCACTAGATGTCGCTCACGTGTTAATAAAATCACTGCATAAGTTCCATACTATAATAAAAATTTTTTTGGTAAATATAAGTGCTATACCTTCGTAACATTAATGAAGTGGAAATATACTATGATAAACAAACAGCCTTCAAAATTGCTTTTATAATAATACGAGACATTTATACACAATGTTGTTATATACAAATGAAATATATATATATATATATATACATATATATAGCAATGGGGTTTGGTCATGGATTCACATACAAAATAAAACTTGCAAGTAATATAATAACCCATTTGGAGGGTCTGTATAATATCAAACAGGGAAACTTTAGGAGCAAGTTATCATTTAATATTTTGTAGGTAAGGATAAGGACTCCCCTGCTTAAAGGATTACTGTCATGGCAAAATATGTTTTTATTTTTCAGAATGAATCAGTTAATAGTGCTGCTCCAGCAGAATTGTGCACTGAAATGCGTTTTTCAAAAGAGCAAACTGATTTTTTATATTTAATTTTGAAATCTGACATGGGGCTAGACATATTGTCAGTTTCCCAGCTGCCCCCAGTCATGTGACTTGTGCTCTGATAAACTTCAGTCACTCTTTACTGCTGTACTGGAAATTTGAGTGATGCCACCCCCTCCCGCCCAGCAGCCATCAGCAGAACAATGGGAAGGTAACCAGATAACCACTCCCTAACACAAGATAACAGCTGCCTGGTAGATCCAAGAACAGCACTCAATAGTAAAAATCCAGGTCCCACTGCGACTCCTTCAGTCACATTGAGTAGGAGAAACAACCGCCTGCCAGAAAGCAGTTCCATCCTAAAGTGCTGGCTCTGAAATCTCATGACCAGGCAAAATGACCTGAGATGCATCTACACATCAATATTACAACTAAAGAAAATACACTTGTTGGATTAGGAATGAAATTTATATTGTAGAGTGAATTATTTGCAGTGTAATTTAGTAGTAAAAATGACACCATAAAAATCATGACAGAATCCCTTTAAAGGAGAAGGAAAGGTTAAAACTAAGTAAGCCTTATCAGAAAGGTCCATCTAAATATACCAGTAAACCCCCAAAGTAATGTTGCTCTGAGTCCCCTGTCAAAAGAAATACTGCATTTCTTTCCTTCTATTGTGTACACATGGGCTTCTGTATCAGACTTCCTGCCTTCAGCTTAAACCTCATTGCCCTGGGCAAGAGCATGCTCAGTTTGCTCCTCTCCCCCCACCCCTCCCTTCTCTACTGTAATCTGAGCCCAGAGCAGGGAGAGACTCAGGCAGGAAGTGATGTCACACCACATTAATACTGCAGCTCCTATTCTAAACAAACAGAGAGTTTCTAGAGCTTTTTACTCAGGTATGGTAAAACATTCTACAGAATAAATATGGAATTCTAGCTTGCACTATTGCAGCTAATCTATTGGCAATAAAATGCCTCCGTAGCTTTCCTTCTCCTTTAAGTTACAGAAGTCTCCTTTAGAATTGCTGCTCCCCAAATTCATCACAAGTTGCCAAGATTGGGTCTTTGATGGACCTTCCCATCACCACTAAAGGGCCGGTAATCTGTAATTCACTTTTCATATGCCTATACCTCTGTATACCTTCTATACCTGTGCCTAAAGTCAGGGTTCTACTGTAATTCATAGCAAATATCTGGTTGCTACGGGTTACTAGACTACTAGCAAATGGCAGCATCATTCAATCACTCCTATAGTTGGCAGAGGCTCACAGTGTCATCTCTATGCCAGGATTGGAATGAAGATATGGTAGGCAGATATATAGGAATATTTTCCAGGCATCCAAAAAGAGATCATGAGGGTGGAATCTCGTGTATTGTGGAGCCTGCCATCTTTATTCCTCCATTTGTTTCCTTTGTATTTAACAGTAGCCAGAAAGGTGACCTCCCCAAACAGAGCGTGTTGCTCAGAGATCCTTTATAGTTTCCCAGGACAAAGACATAGTAGAAGGTCTATTAGTGTTGCCTGTGCTACTGGCATATAAGGGTTCCCTCTGTGCCTTTACATTGCACCCAGAACACGTAAGGCCACATTGTGCGGCTGAATTGATGCTGAAATCTCAGATCCATCTTGGCTCGTAAAATGCTCCGTTCCCGGCAGCTCCTCCTTTTGTTTAGACAACAGAGAGCGAAAACCACAACATTTTATTTATAGTACAAGAGCCTAATGGAGGTTTCCAAGTGTCGTCTTTATCCAGCGGCATAATGAGGGACACAGCAGCGGAGGCATTCTGTCGTTGCCCTGGTATCTCTTTTTGTTGTTATTCCCAGTAAAGCATCCATCTTTCATGGTGCACAGCTTGTTCCCTGGCTCAGCGCTCCGCACTTCCTTTATTTTGTCCGATGCTCGTTTGGTATTCATTAGGTGTTAGCGTTGAAGCCATAATGTATTTATAGAAAGATCTCAGCTCCACAGATACCAGTGACCTATACTATGTCTCTGGAATCGGAGGGAAATCCCTTTGTAAGCTTAAAGGTATACTGTCATGGGAAGATATGTTTTGTTTTTTTTTCAAAACACATCAGTTAATAGTGCTGCTCCAGCAGAATGTTGCACTGAAATCCATTTCTCAAAAGAGCAAACAGATTTTTTTATATTTCATTTTGATATCTGACATGGGGCTAGACATATTGTCAGTTTCCTAGCTTCCCCCAGTCATGTGACTTGTGCTCTGATAAACTTCATTCACTCTTTACTGCTGTGCTGCAAGTTGGAGTGATATCACCCCCTCCCTCCCCCCAGCAGCCTAACAGAACAATATGAAGGTAACCAGATAGCAGCTCACTTACACAAGATAACAGATATAAGATATACTGTAGATATAAGAACACATGACCAGGCAAAATGACCTGCGATGCACCTACACACCAATATTACACCTAAATACACTTGCCGGTTCAGGAATTAAATTTTATATTGTAGAGTGTAATTTAGAAATAAAAACTACACCATAAAAGTCATGACAGAATCCCTTTAAATGAAAACTATACCCCCCAAAACAATGTAGGTCTCTCTAAAAAGATAAAAACTCTGCTTCGTGTAAATAAACCATTTTCATAATAATATACTTTTTTAGTAGTATGTGCCATTGGGTAATCATAAATATAAAACTGCCATTTTAAAAAATAAGGGCCGCCCCCTGGGATCCTAGGATTCACGGTGCACACAAACAAACCATACATGTTAGGTCACATGAGCCAATTAACGGACAGAGTTGTGTCTTTTGCTTCCTCACTTCTTCCTGTTACAGATAGAGCTGCAGTATTTCTGGTCAGGCGATCTCTGAGGCAGCACACAGACCATCACGAAATGGGGGTTCAAGGCAAGAGATGTAAAAGGGCAATATTTACTTAAATATATATTCCAGTTTGGTAAGATTCCTTAATATGTCACTGATATAAATAAAATCTGTTGCTTACATATTCATTTTGGGGGTAAAGTTTTCCTTTACCTCTACCTGGGACAGGTAACTATAAGTGCCCTAGCTGCAACTCCCAGCACCATAGCTATAGAATATCCAGTGTTGTTTCAAGAAGGATGCAGTGAAGCTTCAGGTGCTCCAGGGTGCCATTGATTCAGAGGATTCCTCTTAAAGGAGAAGCAAACCCAAAATTAAAAAAAAATGCTACCCTACATAGACCCTCCTTCCCCAGCCTTAGAGTTACCCCGGGCAAATGCCCCTAATGTTTTACTTACCCCTCTGTGCAAATTCTGTCCAGCGGAGTTCACGGGCGCCATCTTCTTCTCTTTGGTAGTCTTCAGAATGAGACTGGTTTGCTTCTACTTTAAAGGGGTTGTTCACCTTCCAAACACTTCTTTCATTTGAGTTATTTTCAGATTGTTCACCAGAAATAAAGACTTTTTCCAATTGATACACGGGCAGGCCCATTTTTCAAAGATTGAAATTAAATTTTTTTTAATTTGAATATACTAACAATTGGACTGGGAGACTATTAAAGAAAAAAATTGAATGTCTTATATTCAATCAAATGGTTCCGAACGGAAAATTTGAATCGCATTTGATTCGTATTAGATTTATATGAATCGAGTTTTTCTCCCGAAAAAAAAACAGACTGTCAAGAAGGCTATTAATCTAATAATCTATTAATCGCCAAATGGCTCAACTGACCGTTGCCATTGATTTGTTAATGAATTTGGCAGTTTATAGGTGGTGAATATTTGAATTAGGACGGTTTCCATGGTGATAAATCTCACATTCAAATAGGGGGATTAAATTCGAATGAGTGAAAATTCGAATTCCAATTTACTATTCGACCCTTGATAAATCCGCCCCTTAGTTGATACATTTCTCAGCAGCATCTGTGGAACATTAGCAACTATTGGATCAGCTGCCTGTAATTGAAGCTCGGGGATTCTGCTCAGCAGTGTAAAGATAAGAAATGTATACTAAGAGGCAGATTTATCAAGGGTCGAAGTGAAAATTCTACTGAAATTCTATTTTTTGTTTACTTCGACTAGGGAATACCATATATACTCGAGTATAAGCCGAGTTTTTCAGCCCCCAAAATATGCTGAAAAACTCTACCTCGGCTTATACTCGGGTCAAGCGCAAAAATGGTCGCCAGCGCCTTAGAATAGTAGCCGGCGCCTAAGAATATTTGCCGGCGCCTTAGAATAGTAGCCGGCACCTTAGAATAGTAGCCGGCGCCTAAGAATAGTAGCCGGCGCCTTAGAATATTCGCCGGCGCCTAAGAATATTCGCCGACGCTTAGAATAGTAGCCGGCGCCTAAGAATAGTCATCCAAAAACAAGATTGAAACTTACCAGAAGCTGCTGCATTTCTCACCCTCGGCTTATACTCGAGTCAATAAGCTTTCCCAGTTTTTGGAGGTAAAATTAGGTACCTTGGCTTATACAATTTCGAAATGTACTGTCTCTTTAAAACTTCGACCATTCGCCATCTAAAACCTGCCGAATTGCTGTTTTAGCCTATGGGGGACCTCCTAGATTTGGAGTCAATTGGTGGACTTTGAAAATGTTAAGTTTTTATTTTCTAAAAAACGTTGAAACAAATTCGATTGAATACGATGTTACTTTGATTCGAACGATTCCAATTTGAACGAACAGGGCCTATTCACCCGCAGAAAAAAAACTTTAAATTATTAATACATTTCGGTTGGTCTTATGCGAATTTCGAAGTTATGGGAGTTAAAAAAAAAAACTCCTATTACTTCGAAATTCGACCCTTGATAAATCTGCCCCTAAATATATCAATTTAGAACAGTTAAAGAGTCAGCGACCCCCCTCTCCCAGAGCTGCTGTGAAAAATGAAACCTTATGCTTCAATATAAGAAAAACGGCCACACATCTTTATTTCTGGGGAACAATCTGAAACCAACTGAACTGAAAAAAGTGTTAGAAGGTGAACAACCCCTTTAACCCTTCCTATCTCCAAGGCAGGACTTTGGAAGCCGAGACAGTTGCTTTTTATTCTCAGATTCCCTCCATTCCTTGCCTGATAAATTAGTTGCTAGTTAGTCCTGTCTCCATAAATGTGCAATTGTCAAAATGTTCAGCTTTGTTTTTCTGTTGCCCCTAGGGTTACAGTTGTCCATTTCCCTGTGTCACTCCTCAAATGACAAGAAGTCCCAGAAGTCCAACAATGAAAAGGTGGGAGCAGAAGATCATCTGTATGTCCTGGAGCACAACCTGCACCAGCTGATCAGAGAGGTAGGTCTGTATGTCTCATAACACTAGGGAGGCACCGAATCCACTATTTTGGATTCGGCCGAACCCCTGAATCCTTCGCAAAAGATTTGGCCGAACCGAATCCGAACCATATGCAAATTAGGGGTGGGAAGGGAAAAATATTGTTAACTTCCTTGTTTTCTTACAAAAAGTCACACAATTTCCCTCCCCGCCTCTAATTTGCATATATGTAAATTGGGATTTGTTTCAGCCGGGCAGAAGGATTCGGCCGAATCTGAATCCTGCTGAAAAAGGCTGAATCCTGGATTCGGTGCATCCCTACATAACACGGGACACGATCCTCTTGTCACGATCCTTCGAAATTCATTTTGGATTCTATTATGGGGAACGATTGCGAAAATGAAAATGTAATATAAGCTTCATGATACTGAAATAAGAAACCTTGTAAATACAATCAATTAAATATTCTGCATCATTTCTGAAATAACCACGTTTATCTTCACTATCCCTCTCTCAGCATCTGTTTCTGTCTTCATGCAGCAGTTGGGTGTCAGATATTCATTGACAGTTAGATCCAATACTTGACAAAGGGCCTAACCAAAGGGTAAATTTTTCCCCCAATAAAAGCACTTTGCAGTCCAAGTTTACTGCTTTGGATTTTGGGGTGTGTACACAGGACACCCTTGCTGGAGAATCTGCTAAAAAAAAAAAAACCCCAATACTGGTGAGCTACAGTTTATTCGAATCTACTGCCTCTCCCCCCCCCCCCCCCACTGTCCCAGCATCTTACTTACCTCATCATAAAAAGCAATCAAATTTGTCTGACATGACGTATCCTTCATAAAGCCATGCTGATTGCCGCTCATAATGTCATTCACTAGGACAACATTTTGAATGTAATCCCTTAACAAGCCTTCAAATAATTTGCCCACCACAGATGTCAAATTTATTGGCCTATAATTTCCAGACTGCGATTTTAATCCCTTTTTAAATATTGGAATGACATCAGCTTTTCTCCAATCCATAGGTATATCAGATAAGAGCGAATCTTGAAAAAAATCAGAAATAGGAGCTGGTCTAAAACTGATTCAGCACATTTGCCTTTTCTGTATCTGTTACAACCACACTGGTACCATTATTTAATGGAGCAACACTCTCAACCTGCATCTTTTTATTATTAATATATTTAAAAAACTTTTTGGGGTTAGTCTTAGCCTCTGCCGCTATGCACTCTTCAGTTCCTTTCTTTGCCTTCGGGATTGCTGATTTACAATATTTATTATTTAGTATGATGAAGCTTTTATTAAATTTAAATTTTCGCAACAGTTCCCCTTTAGTTTCAGTGTTGAAGCAGTCAGATGGTCTAATAGCCTCTTATTGTGTCAGTTTCATGCGCAGACTTAAGTAACAACGTGATGCCCCACCCTGCCAGCGCCCCCTTTGGCTACAAGAGAATGCGTCTAGCAGGGCCGCAGGCCTTTGATAAGAATGATATGGTTCCATGCAGCAAAGTGAAGGTCTGCTGGAGAAAATCATCAAACAAGCCAAACACATCTTCCTTAGGCGCAGGTGAGTGCTTTGCAACGGAAGCGTTATCTGCAGCCCGTGCCTCCTCTCTGATTTCATATGCCTGCATGTTTGGAGTGGTCCCATCTGTAGGTGGAATTGATCAGCAGTACCTTGCATATTTTTAGGGCAGAGACACGCTGCGATTCGGGAGATTAGTCGCCCGATTTAGAATGTAAATCGTCAGCGGAATGGCACTAAGAGCGATTCGTTTTCCGAAGTTTCCTCGTGAGGCAACTTCGGAAAATGAAGCACTCCGAGTGCCATCCAGATTAGGCGCAGGGCGACTAGTCTCCCCGAATCGCAGTGTGTGTCTCTGCCCTTAAAGTAACACTTATCTCGTGTTCGTTTGTAGAACTGCCCGGACTATTGACAGCCTCGCCAGCCGAATTGAAGATCCCCAAATCCAGGCCCATTGTCCAGTATTAACGACGTGTACGAGTCCAGTGTGAAAGTTTTAATCACATCTCAGGGCTACGAACAGATCTGCAAGTGAGTTACACTGCTCTTGTAAGCTTTTCCGTTTGTTTTTTTTTCTCTGTCCAGAGAGCAGCACAGGTTGTTATATTGCTAAAGCAAAGAGCCTATACTGGTCAGGGTGAGACGGGCTAAAAGGAGCCAAAAATCCCTTCACATGCACAACATGCAGTATAAAGCCTTCTGATAATAAGTGGTATTTACTTGCCTCATACTATAAACATAGCACTGCCTTAAAGGAGACAAATAAGATATTTGAAAAAAACCTAATTTTGTAGGCAAACATGAGTAATATATGGTGTTGTTTTACATGGTGCTAAAAATTTTATATTATCTTTAAAAATAGCCCCTTGTGGCTCCCTGTAGATGTTCACTGGTCTCTGTCTGTGTTTCAAATGAGGGGTGGGTGTGTCCTTATGGTCCCTGCCAGAAGCACAGTAGGAGGGGGACAGCCAATCACAGCCCGGCAGTCACACAAGCACAAACGGGATTCAGTTCCCTATCAGGTCCTGCTAGCTGCTGATTGGTTCCTCTCCTACAGTGCAGTCGGCTCCCCTGCACAGCCTGGGAATTCAGGGAGTAGGGAGGGATTATTAGGGTTTTTGCAGAAATATTCAATAAATCAGCCTCAAACTAGAGTCCTGCGCGGGTAACCCCAAACACTACTTTTTTAAGCACAATTCTTCTATATCTTCTGGTAAATTCTTATTTTTTACACAAAATGTCTCCTTTAATACCAAAAATGAGACGTTAACTCTCACATAAGGCATTGTCGGCGCAGACATGCAAATCACTCCTTTATGTCCCTTTGGCCAACTATGCATCCAGAACCGCTGGTTTAATAGCACAGATACAGCCTTATAGTTCAGAGTCATATATCCAAACTTGCAGACAGCTTGTTCCCTTCTTGTTAGATCTCATCAGTGCAACATATTGGAATATGACTTCTGAGTGGGTAGGACTCTTGCTAAAGGGAGCTGGACTCAGGTCACAGACTATACTTTAGGACTATACTGCCATGCTGCATAGTCAGTGACATTAGTCCCCTGTTACTTGCTTTCTAGAGTTTGACCACTGTAGGGAATCTTACACTAAGGTGGCCGCACATGGGAGGATTTAGGGGCATGTTTACTAACATTGGAGATAAATATCTGGAGAGATTTCTGGAGATGTTGCCCATAGCAACCAATCAGATCTTTGCTTTTGTTTTCTAACTTATAGAAGGCTCTTTAAATCTAATTGCTGATTGGTTGCCATGGGCAACATCTCCAGAAATCTCTCCAGATATTTATCTCCAATGTTGGTAAACACACCCTTTAATCTTCTGATTTAGACCCATTCAGCACTTTTATCTCCCTATGTCTGGGGACCTTCCCATGTCTTTGGATGCGTTGACCTCATAAGAGCAATGAAGGCTGTGCCCACTCATATCAACAAGCATAAATATTCATATAATATGTATGAAACACTGGGGCAGTAGGTAATACATTCATAAGTAAATGTATATTATAAGATGGGGTATTTTCAGCCTATTCAAGTTTAGGACTTTGCTACTAAAACCCAGGCAGGGCCGGAACTAGGGGTCGGCAAAGTACTGAACCCAGGTTACAGCAGCTTATGCAAACAAAGTTATAATGGTCATGACCTAGTAGTGATGTACCTGGGTATAATGTAGTACATAACATATATATATATATATATATATATATATATATATATATATTACATAACATGTCTGTGTCATTTGAACCAGGTCTATTCAACTGCAGCTGAACATGGGGGTGGATCAGATCAGAGTGGTACATCGGGATGGCCGAGTGATCACATTGTCCCACCAAGAACAAGAGTTGCAGGATTTCCTCCTGTCACAGGTACAAGCTGCCTCACTCTTGGCCAATCACAGCACATTACAGTGGACGTACTATAGTTTGATATAGTATCATATAGATGATTTATATGAAGCATTGCAGAAATAAAAATGTGTTGGTTTTTTTTGTGCCAGATGTCACAGCACCAGGTTCTGGCCGTTCAGCAGTTGGCGAAAGTGATGGGCTGGCACTTGCTGAGCTTCAGTAATCACGTTGGACTTGGCCAAGTAGAAACCATTGGAAATGCATCTTCAATCACAGTGACCTCTCCTAATGGAGACTATGCGATTTCTGGTGAGTCTGGGTAACCGCTTATCTGCTTCTATGGCTGACTGGCTCTAGAACTGGCTCTGCCCTATACCGTATGTATTTATATAGTAACAGCTCTTTATAAAGGTTATACATCATTCCCATTAGTCCCTACCCCAGTGGAGCTTACATTCTAAGGCACATATCTAATTCTCACACACTAGAGTCAGTTTTATCAGCCCCCATGTCTGTTGGAAGGAACAAAAGTTGTCACTGGACTCTTAGGCTAGGGCCGCACCATATGGATATCGGTTTGAGGAGAGATGCAACGGAGTATTGGCTCCCCCACTGCTCCTCTTCTGCTGCTCTGCCTGCACCCTAAATCATTACCTCCGCTCAAGTACAGACTGACGCCGTGGATTTTGCTGCTGAAATCCACCACGTCTGACTGCACCCGAGCAAAGGTAATGTATTTGGGTGCAGGCAGCGCAGTAGAAGAGG
Source organism: Xenopus petersii (assembly GCA_038501925.1). Lineage (NCBI taxonomy): Eukaryota > Metazoa > Chordata > Amphibia > Anura > Pipidae > Xenopus > Xenopus petersii. Next base: position 17,483,991 of record CM076674.1, read on the forward strand.
AGGAGTGTGGGAGTCAATACTGTATTCCTTTGCAGGTCCATATCCATATGGTGTGGCCCTTGCCTTAAAGGGCACCTATTGGGCAAAAATACAATCCCCAACTAAAGTTGCAGGTTAATAGAGGCCCACACTCCGGTTGAAAGTAATAAATTGCCCCCCTGCTAATGCTAGGCCACCAGCACCGGGAGGGAGCTGGCCATGTTGGGGCACATGCATGCGAATAATGAGGGAATGCAGCTATTTGCCCATTATGCGAATGCGTGTGACGCCAAAAGCTCTGCCAACAAGGCTGGGAGCTCCCTCCGGTGCAAGTGTCCTAGCGCTGGCTGGGGGCAATTATTTTTCCACCTTTGGTGGGAGTAAAAATATTTTTGCGCAACAGGTGCCCTTTAAGCATACCATACATCTACTTTTATACCAAGTCCATCTGGGACAATTCTCTGATCACAATAGGAGTCTATTGAGTTCTGTTAAACCAAGGGATTCGATCATTTGATGTTTAATTTTTGGGCATAAATTCATTAGGCAGACCACAGATTTGTCCGTATAGATGCAGAGTCGGTAGCTAATATCAGAGACAAAAAAAGTAAATATTTAAAAATGAAAACATCACAATTCCTACCCAGAGATTTCCATACTGCTGCCTATAAGCTTCTTTGCAATCTCTGTTCCCCTATATTTTAGGGGATTTTGGCAGCTTTTTTAGCTATGGCTGCTACAGGTATGGCATCCGTTATCCAGAAAGCTCCAGATTATGGAGGTTGTCTCCCATAGACTCCATTTTAAAGGAGAACTAAAGCCTAACTAAAGAAGTAGCTAGAAATGTTGTACATGATGTTTTGTGCTTCCCAAGGCAACCACAGCCCTTTAGCAGTAAAGATCTGTGTCTCCAAAGATGCCCCAGTAGTTCCCCATCTTCTTTTCTGCTGATTCACTGCACATGCTCTGTGCTGCTGTCACTTACTGAGCTTAGGGACCCACTCACAATATACAGTACACATAGAATAGAAATGTCACAATATAAGGCTGATTAGTAATTAATATAGATAATTACTACATGGCAGCACAGAAACCAGTGCAATTAGCATCAGAATTTAATAATCAGCAAACCTGTAGCATCAGCTTATATTACAGGGGAAGCTCATTTTCTGCTGGATAATTAGTGACGAGCCCTAAGCTTAGCTTCTCAACAGCCAATCAGAGCCCACTGAGCATGTGAGTGTCACAGACACTTTCCAAGATGGTGACCCCCTGTGACAAGTGTGAAGTCCTGGATCATTGCTGCTATTGACAAGCTGAAACTTTAGGCTGGTGTAATAAGTTCAGTGTATAAAACATGACATTTTTAACCCTATTCATTTTTAGGGGTTAATTCTCCTTTAATCAATTCAAATTTTAAAATCAATATCCTTTTCCCCTGTAACAAAAAGAATGCACCTTGTGATCGACCCAAACTAATATATAATGAGAGGCAACACAATACGGTTTAAGTGATTTTTTTTTTAATACACTTAATTTATGCAGATCCAAATTACAGAAAGATCCTGTTATTTAGGAAGCACCAGGTCCCAAGATACAGGCTGAAGCATGACAACACTACGATTCATCAACTTGGGCAGTAGCCCAAAACAGCCAGACAAATTGTTGCCTTTATTGTTCTTCCTGCAGTTGGCTTGAAAAAACGTAATCACTGATTGGTTGCTATGGGTAACTGCACATGGGCAAATTTGCCCAGTATTGATAAATGAGCCCCTCCCCATTAGCAGAGGCACCGATTATGAATGGATCAGTTCATCCTACTTGACCTTTAGTGTTAGGGTCTCTCTTACTGCACTTTATGGAATGTGACAGTTTTGCTGACCCAGCGACTGTCAGTCCAACTCTATATCCACTTTATAGACTGGATGGATTATATCTGAGCTCAGCTTTTATTGTTACTAATCTCTTCCATCCACTTTACTGATGATCATGCCCTTTTGTTAACCCAAACTCTACAACAACGTTTTTTATGAGCCGCTGCCCAGAAACAAAAACAAATTGAGGATGGGCCCAGCCTAAATATTTAATGTTGATCCATTGCTCCCTTCCCCCCTCTGGACCTTTCAATGCCTCATTAGCTCTCATAACACAATGCGTTCTTTAATGGAGTCTGCTGTCTCCACTCTTTCCACCGGCGGAGCTTTCCAAAGATGCATTATGCTTCAATGTCAGCTCTTTGGAACGGAACCAGATTATAGTCTTCCTCCTCTCGTCATTATCATTGCGGCAGTGATTCATTTACACTTGGATGGCTTCACTTAACTGTTTGTGGTCGAGAAATCTGGAGTTATTTGAGCTGTAACAGCAGTGGCTGTTCAAATAAAATGTCATTTTTATAACACAGTACCAGTGAAAATAATCTGGTGCAGACTGCGGTGATTAAAAATAGGGATGCACCGAATCCTCTTTTTTGGGTTTGGCCGAATCCTTTGTGAAAGATTCGGCTGAATACCGAACCGACTCAGAACCCTAATTTGCATATGCAAATTAGGGGTGGGAAGGGGAAAAAATATTTTACTTCCTTGTTTTCTGACAAAAAGTCACTCACTTTCCCTCCCCGCCCCCTAATTTGCATATGCAAATTCGGATTCGGTTCGGCCGGGCAGAAGGATTCGACCGAATCCTGCTGAAAAAGGCTGAATCCTGGCCAGATCCCGAACCGAATCCTGGATTCGGTGCATCCCTAATTAAAAATCAGGGAAGCAGGAGCAGCATCTTTGGAGGCGGTTCTGTTAACTGTTTGCGCTCTGCTCATTGGGGAGAAGTAACGTAGTAGCATTTTAATGTATAATTGCTCAGATATCACAGCAGGATAGACACAGTGACAATCTCATGTATAATACCCCCAGAAATCATAGTCAGATGAACACAGGGGTGACCTCCTGTATAATATCCACAGAACTCATAGCAGGACGGCACAGTTGCAGTTCTATGTGTAAATACCCCAAGAACTCATAGCAGGATAAAAGCAGCGGCAATTCCATGTATAATACCCCAGAACTCATAGTAGGGTGGCACAGTGGCTCATGTATAATACCCCCAGGCAATTTCAAGGATCGGGCAACATTTTTAGTGCCCCTTTCAACTTTTGGAATAATGTTTTTTGTTTTTTTTTTTAATGCAGTCGCAGCCCCTGCAACCCTGGTAGTTACGCTACTGGAATCATATAAGGGGTACAGTGCTATGCAATATGTTGGCGCTATGTAAATACATAATGATAATAATAATAATGGAAGGTGGGAATATAATGGGAATCATAAAAGGTGGGAATATAAGGGGAATTATATAAGTGCAATGCCCTACACTAGGAGGGAGACAGAAGACAGACTGGTGATATTCCTGGGATTTGGGGCAGACACAGCAGCAGCTCAGGTGTCCACAGAAAACACTGGGAGGAATTGGGAGGTCTCTGCCAATCACAATGCAGGGCTGATACAGAGACTAGGGAGTCCCCACCCTGCACCCCAATCCACAAGCAGCACCTCGGCCGCACCCCCATCCCTCCCTCTCCTCCTGCCTGATCATCGTCTGCGCCTCGGCTCCTGCCCACCTCCTCCTTCTTTTTCACCTGGTGTGTGCGGCTCGTCCCTCAGTTCTGCTCCGGCTGCAGCTCACCTGTGTATCCTGTGCTCCCTCCTCTTCTTCTCTCTCAATGGGGGGCTGGCCCTGCTGCCGTCACACCCCTGCACCTCTGGTAGTTCTGCCTCTGTATAAAGGTGGCCATACACGGGCAGATAAAGCTGCTGATATCAGTCGTTTAGACCAATTTGACCGCTTATCTGCCCGTGTATGGGGGCTTCCGGCTGGTCTTCCTGATTGATATCTGGCCACAATATCGATCGGGAAGGTTTGATTTTACCCGACCGACCCGTCGGAGTCCCTTGGCGCATCGTAATTCGATCATTCGACCATACGGCCGAACGTTCGAATTACCCCCGGTATAGCCACGCCGTTAGTGGCATATCGCCAAATGAGCGGATCTTTGAGTCTATGGGCAGCTTCAGAGAGCAAGTCTGGGGCTGCAGGGACCCCCCAAACAGCTAAAGTTTAACTTCTCCTGCTGTATATGTTGTTTTGTAGTGAGGAACGGGCCTGAGAGTGGCAGCAAAGTGATGGTGCAGTTCCCTCGGAATCAGTGCAAGGATCTGCCCAAGGGGGACGTCATGCAGGAGAATAAGTGGCAATATCTCCGGGGGCCCTTCAAAGAAGTTCAGTGGAACAAAATGGAAGGAAAGAATTTTGTCTACAAGATGGAGTTGTTAATGGCAGCCATGACGCCCTGCTAGGATGTGCCCCCCCCTATAAGCACCGCTATACTAATGTACCCCATGAAACACTTGGCAGCAGCCACTCACTACTATTTCCTTCAAATAAATATTTCTTTTTTTTTTTCAACATGTTTTTGTCTTTTCTGTTTGAAAATGTGGCAGTAACACAAAACTTTAGAGCGTCCCCCATTCTCTTGGCACGGGGGTGTGGGCGTCAGGGCTTTCTGGCATCTAAGTAGAAGATGACATTTAGTGCCATGTGAATATATTCATGCTACATGTACCCTTAAAGTGCTGCTTTGCCTTTTACTTGACTTTTAGTTTGATGTAGACATTTCTTTTTTTTTTTTGTGGTGTTTGAATTATTTAGCTGTTTGTTCAGCAGCTGATGGGTGTGGAATTTCAGCAGGTAGCTGGTTGCTAGGGTTCAGTTTAAACTAGTAACAGGCAAAATACAAAAATATAATAAAGAAAAGGAATAAACGGCTTTTTTTACTTATTATATTTTTTAGGGATGCACCGAATCCAGGATTCAGTTCGGGATTCGGCCTTTTTCAGCAGGATTCGGATTCAGCCGAATCCTTCTGCCTGGCCAATCCGAATCCTAATTTGCATATGTAAATTAGGGACGGAGAGGGAAATCTCGTGACTTTTTTTCACAAAACAAGGAAGTAAAAAATGTTTCCCCCTTCCCACCCCTAATTTGCATATGCAAATTAGGATTCGGTTCGGTATTCGACCGAATCTTTCGCAAGGGGTTCGGTGGTTCGGCTGAATCCAAAAAAGTGGATTCGGTGCATCCCTAATATTTTTGTATTTTGCCCCTGATGAAGACCTTTATTGGTTGAAACGCGTTGCACCAATATTTTAACTTTTCTATGGAATAAAAACGGATTCATTTTTGTGCAATCTTCAATTTTTCTGAATGTCTGCCATGTTTTGGTGACTCTGTTGGGGAGTCCCGTTAGGCTTGCACCTCACATTTATTTTGTTGGGTGTAGGTGTGCGCCTCTAACCCTTTCTGTACTTTGGTTACCCTAGTTACCAGGCAGAGGTTTAAACGAGAGACTGGAATATGAATAGGAGACGGTCTGAGTGCAAGTATAATTAATAGAAACAATAACAACAAAATTGTAGCCTCACAGGGCAATCGTTTCTTGGCTGCTGGGGTCAGCGACTCCCATCTGACAGCTAGAAAGAGAGAAGAAACTTTAAAGAGATTTAAAACTATAAAATTGAAAAGTTGCTAGTAATAGATAAATGTTTTCCTATAACATAATAAAAGTTACTATAAGGGCAGACACGCTCAGATTTGGGGAGATGTAGTCGGCCTGCGATAAATCGCCTTTTCTTTGGGGCGACTAATCTCCCCGAACTGCCTCCCACCGGCTTGAATCTAAATCTACGCTGGGACGGCCTCCTCCTGAGGCGACGAACTGCACCGATTGCCATCCCGCAGGCGATTTGCATTCTAGCTGACTGGAGGCAGTTCGGGGAGATTATTCGCCACAAAGAAGAGGAGCTTTGTTCTTAGAATCTCCCCGAATCTGAGCGTGTCTCTGCCCTAAAGGGGAACTACGCCTTTAATGGCAATGAGTGAAGTGTGTCGTTTATGAGAACGGCCTTGAATATATCAATCCATTCATACAAGTGTTGTAATGGAGTAGGAGCAGGAGTAGTAGTGAGAAGGTCCATCAAGTTCCTTCCTTCCTGACTCCAAAATGGCAATGGGACCAGTCCCTGGATCAACTTGTACTATGAGCTATCTCCCATAACCCTGTATTCCCTCACTTGCTAAACACTATCCAACCCCTTCTTAAAGTAACATCAGATTGAAATGCTGAAAAAAACTAGGGATGCACCGAATCCACTTTTTTGGATTCGGCCGAACCACCGAACCCCTTGTGAAAGATTCGGCCTAATACTGAATCCGAACCCTAATTTGCATATGCAAATTAGGGGTGGGAAGGGGGAAACATTTTTTACTTCCTTGTTTCGAGATTTCGAGTCACGAGATTTCCCTCTCCGTCCCTAATTTACATATGCAAATTAGGATTCGGATTCAATTCGTCTGAATCCTGCTGAAAAAGGCCGAATCCCGAACCGAATCCTGGATTCGGTGCATCCCTAAAAAAAACCGACAGTATTTTTTCTCTTCACAAGTTATGGGGTGTCTATTATTGGGGGGGGGGGGACTTGGTTCAGACTTCACACCTGATTGTATGGTGAGTAAATGTACGACCCTTATGGAAACCCAATGAGACCCCTTCCCTTGCTGGTGGTGCAGGATCCAAGTCAGAACACATGGGATAATATAAATGAAATCTGCGCCAGGTCCAATAACCAATAGTAACCGTTCAGATACCGGCCTTGAAACTGGTCATGAAGAAATGTGACCTGCTGATTGGTGGGTCGCTAAAACTGGTGCCCCGTTTATTTGGCCAAAAGATTGAATCTTTCCTCCATATGTTCACCTTGAGCTGGACGTTATCGAGTTGATATTGAGAATTTAAATGAACAATTACTTCAAAACTTCGACTTCATTTCAGTTGGTCTTTTTGAATTCAAATTTCGAAGTTTTTAAATTCGAACTTCGACCCTTGATAAATCGGCCCCTAATAGTTAAGTCCTATGTCGTTGGCTCAGGGTTTGTTGTTGAAAATTAAAAACGAGGCTATTGTTTTTTTTTTTTCTTGTTCTGCTGCACATATTCTGCAAGTACATGAAACACTCTGCTAAAAGGAAAATATTTGAACATCTGTGCAAGGGCTGGGGTTTAGACGGTCGTATCCCAGCGTGAAACGCTCCAGTCAATCTGCGGCTGTGTTATTTGCCCTTATCTAAGGAAGCTGTTGGCAGGATAGTGCATAGGGGGTTATCCCAGAGGGGAGGCACATTGTACTGGAGACAAGCGAGGAACATAGAGACATGAATAGGAACAAATTATAACATGTAATAATCCTTCATGATAATACACTGGGACCATATTAAATGGGTTGTTCACCTTTAAATTAACTGTTAGTATGATGTAGAGAATGAAAGTCTGGGATAATTTGCAATTGGTTTTCATTTTTTATTATCCGTGGTTTTTTGACGTATTTAGCTTTTTATTCAGCAGCTCTCCAGTTTGCAGTTGCAGTCATCTGGTTATTAGGGTCCAAATTACTAGGGATGCACCGAATGCACTATTTGGGATTCGGCCGAATCCTTTGTGAAAGATTCGGCTGAATACCGAACCGAATCCTTATTTGCATATGCAAAATCGGGACGGGAAAGGAAAAAGTGTGACAATTTTTTTCACTTTCTTGTTTGGTGATGAAAAGTTGTGATTTCCCTCCTCACCCCTAATTAGGGATGGGCGTATTTTTTCGCCTTGTTTCGCCGTGGTAATGACACCCATAGACTTGTATGGCAGTGAGCGTCAAAAAAAAAAAGAAGCGCGTCAATAAAGTTTGGCCGCGCGATATATGTTTTTGACGCCCATAGACTTTAATGGGCGTTGGCGACAATTTGCTCATCCCTACCCCTAATTTACATATGCGAATTAGGTTTTGGTTCGGCCAGACAACAGAATTCGGCCAAATTCCCCTAGCAACCAGGCACTGATTTGAATAAGAGACTGGAATATTGTCACGGCCGGCACCCAATACCAGAACAAGTGCCAAGCACCCTGGTCTCGGCTCGGCTTCACCAGTAGTGTGACCACCGTTGGGCTTCGGGAGGAGCCCTCAGCTTACTTGGGTGCCACCTGGACTTAACGAGGGGTGCAAGGCGAGATGTTCTGGCTGGCAAAGGGGCACGGCTGTTAGCAGAGTCTTTTGGGCCGAAGGTCACGGTACAAATAGAGCAGGCAAGAGAATCGTCAGACAGGCTGGGTCGAGGCAGGCAGATATCAAGAATCGTCAGGCAGGCAAGGGTCAAACCGGGTTGTCAATAAAGGGGTTAAGCAGGAAGAGTTGTCGTAGGCAGGCAAGGGTCAGGATACAGAATGCAGAATAGTCAGCAACAGGCAGGGTCAAACACAGGTAATCAGACAGACGAGATACAGATCAGATGCACAAGGCTCAGGAAACCACTAGAAACAAGTTCTATCACGGGCAAGGGACTGCACACAGAATGGCCCTTAAATAGTTTCAAATTTCGCGCCAAACGTGCGCCAAAAACGTGCTGACGCAAACACGCAGCGTGCCTGCGCCTTTAAGAGGCGCGCCCTAGAGCCCACTATGGCGCCAGCGCCGGCTCAAGGATCACACGTCGGGCGTCCCCGTCGATGGAGCACCGGACAACCCCGCCGCACAGGTACCTTTATTACATTTATAAATAAGAGAGGCCTGAATAGAAAGATGAGTAATAAAAAGTAACAATAACAATACATTTGTAGCCTTACAGAGACTTTGTTTTTTAGATGGGGTCAGTGACCCCCATTTGAAAGCTGGAAAGAGTCCATAGAAAAAGGCAAATAATTATAAATCTAATCAAATCTGTTCACAAGAATCCCAAGTAGCGGATTTGGTTGATCCCTACAAGAAACCCTCACTAGTTAGTGCCTGTGCTCTCTGCAACAGATAAATCATCTCTCACCTTCCGGGAACTGTACCTGGGACTTTCTGATGCCCATGGAAGTCCCTCATTTGAAAAGCACAGAGGTGGATTAAAGGGATTGTTCACCTTTGAGTTAACTGTTAGTACAATGTAGAGAGTGAAATTCTCAGACAATTTGTAATTGGTTTTCATTTTTCATTATTTGTGGTTTTTGAGTTATTTAGCTTTTGATTCAGCAGCTCTTCAATTTGCAATTTCAGCAATCTGGTAACTAAGGTCCAAATTCCCCTAGCAACCATGCATTGATTTGAATAAGAGACTGGAATATGAATAGGAGAGGCCTGAGTAGAAAGATGAGAAATAAAAGGTAGAAATAACAATACATTTGTAGCCTTACAGAGCATTTGTTTTTTAGATGGGGTCAGCGACCCCCATTTGAAAGCTGCAGAGTCAGAAGAAAAAGGCAAATAATTATAAAACTATAAAAAAAGTTGGCCTTTTTATAACATAATAAAAGTTACCTTAAAGCTGAACCACCTATTAATGAGATGTGGGGCCCCCCTAGGCTACATCCACTCAGGGCCCCTTCTAGATTATTGCTGGGTACAGACGCAGCCCAACAGAAACCCATCAAGCTAAACCTTCCTTGTGTTGATTTTAGCGTTGGTGTCAGGGTCTTTGGATCACCTACTTCACCATCATTTATAAGAACCGTATTCCACTTGCAGTTCCTTTATGTTCCACAAGTCCATCGTCTCCTTGCATGTTGTCTCACAGATCTTCACTTTGTACAGTGATAGTGAATAAGATCCAGAATGTGGGCAGCACAATAATGGCGGTCTTCACACCTCTTGTATTCAGGGGGCCCCAATTAATGAGTAATTTTAATATATTAAACTGGTAAACAGCACAATCTCTGGATATTTTGGGGGGCCTAAAATTATTTTGCTGTGGGGCCCAGTATCAACTAGTTAAAGGGGACCTGTCACTCAGACATAAAAAGCTGTATAATAAAAGTCCTTTTCAAATGAAACATGAAATCCAAATCATTTTTTTTATTAAAGCATTCATAGCTGTAGTAAACACTTTTAAAAATCTCAGCTGTCAATCAAATATTACCTGCCCCTCCTCTATGCCTTAGAGGCGGGGCAGACAATTACTTTCACTTTCCATTCAGCACTTCCTACATGTCACTGCTCTCCCCACATTCTCCCTCTCTCTTTACCATTTAATTGTGTAGCCAGGACATGGGGATGGACATCAGGTCCCCCATTCTGGTGCACAAACAAGATTCTGAGATGATACAAGACTTGTCTTAATAACAGTGTCCACAAAATGGCTCCTGCCTACTTGTTATAATTATGAATTCCCAGACTGAAGGAAACAAGATTCAAATAATTTATATAGTGTAATTAAGGTTCATCTTGCTTGACTTATGTGATAAAATAGGATTTAGAATAATTTTTTCCGGTGACTGGTCCCCCTTTAAGCCACTGTTTATTTTGTTGATTTTTGAATTCAGGCAGCACACAATGGGCCAGTCTGTAGCCCAGTTATTATAAACCTCCCTTGTCCCACTAGTTATTATGTGTCCTATGGAAATGAACCGCTGCGCTTATCATGCAAATAGGATTGGCCAAAATCAGACACAAACCGTCCAGAATATAAACTTATTCGTAAGAGGAAACAACATTTATATTCATCAACCACTCGGTTACTCCATGTAAGTAGCTTCTCGGATCAATAATGGGCCCCAATGATGGGCCCCAATAATGAAATATGTGTTTAGAAATGTCAATAAGGAGAAGTCTTAAATGGGAGGTTCACCTTTGAGTTAACCTTTAGTATAGAATGACCAATTCTAAGCAACTTTTCAATTGGTCTTCATTTTTTCTTTTTTTTATAGTTTTTACAAGTATTTGCCTTTTTCTGATTCTTTACAAATGGGGGTCACTGACCCCATCTAAACAAACAAATGCTCTTTAAGGCTACACATTTTTTTTGTTACTGTTACTTTTAATTACTCATCTTTCTATTCAGGCCTCTCCTATTCATATTCCAGTCTCTCAATCAAATCAGTGCATGGTTGCTAGGGGAATTTCGACCCTAGAAACCAGATGGCTGAAATTGCAAACCGGAGAGCTGCTGAATAAAAAACTAAATAACTCAAAAACCACAAATAATAAAAAATGAAAACCAATCGCAAAGTGTCACAGAATATCCCTCTCTACATCATAGTAACAGTTAATTATTAATTAATTAAAGGTTAACAACGCCTGTAAAGATATGTATTGGTCATCCTGATATAGTTCCATATGAACGCCAAATAAACTTACTTGAAATCATGCTGGGTTTCCTATAATGTTTAGGAACCAGACTCCAGCTGGTTATCCATTAGATACATGGGGGCTCCTTTATAAACATTGGGCAAATTTGCACCTGGGAAGTAACCCATGGCAACTAATCAAATGTTTGCTTTTATTGTTCAACCTGCAGTTGGCTGAAAAAGCCAGTAACTAAGTGGTTGCTATGGGTTACTGCCCACGTGCAAATTTGCCCAATGTTTATAAATGAGCCCCATGGAGTTCTGTCGATACTCTCTAGAGTTTCAAGGGATCAATGCTCCCCAATACACCCCATGCTGCCAATACTATAAACCCGTTATCCTCAATCCACTGCACAAAATAAGACAGTTGGGTTGATTAGCAAGGGGCTTCCTGGTGTCCCCAAACAGCTGCTATTGGGTGCATTTAGCATTTTATAGAAGTCTCTCACAGGGTTGGAGTGGGCCGGCGGGACACCGGGAAAAAACCCGGTAGGCCCTGGCTCTTGTGGGCCCTGCCAGCCCAGATCCGCACCCAGATGCGCAATTTCCAGGCGCGTTCCTGCTGCGGGCACTCAGAAAGCATATTGCGCGCACACGCCAGTGCACAGGCGCACACGCTACGTCACTCCCTGACAGTGCGAGCCTACGCACACAGCAGCAGCAGCTCGGCAGGGATGGCCGGGTAGGTCTGGAGGGGGTCCTGGACAGCAGCCCCGGTGGGCTCCATGCCCCCCAGTCCGACCCTGGTCACCAATGCCAGGCCATGCTGGGCAGGCGCCCTAGGCAGGCCCGGCAGTCGCAGTGCCTTTTTAGTGTGCGCATGCACAAATTTGCGCATGCGCAGAAGCGCACAAATCGCGAAAACTACATAAGAGTCGGCCAGAGAAGGGAACCAGACTTGGGGTAGGCGACAGAGGAGGTACGTGCCTGGCGCCCCCCCTGCTTTGCGCCCTAGGCACGTGCCTACTCTACCTACCCCCTAGTTCCGGCCCTTCTGGTCACTCAAACCTGTCTACAGAGATTCCCCTCTATGGTTGCCACCCGCCCGGTTTTGACCCAGACAGGCCGGTTTTTTGAAGGGCTGCCCAGGTCAAAACTGCCTGCCTGGTTTTCCAAATTAGGAAAACCGGGCAGGGTTCCCTATCATTGACACGGTGATCGGCCAATCACTGATTGCCGCGTCATGGCCCTGCCCCTGATATCACTGCCCTACACATCACGGCCCTGCCCCCAAGTTTCACTACCCCAGCCCCTGCTTGGTCTCTGCGGGCTGAGGGAAACCCTATTCCCCCACCTCCATTTTGTGGGACCTTATTGAATTATCGAGCTGGGGTCCTGGTTAAGAGGCCTACAGGTTGTTTATATGATCTGTGCATTTTTGCATGTCCAGGTAATGGACTTTACAATAAGTGATGGGCGAATAAATTCTCCAGGCATGGATTGGCAGCAAACTTCAGCATTTCGCAGCTGGCGAATAAATTTGCAAAAACTGCGGCAAAATAATAGATGATCGCGCCAAAACTGTCGTGCATCAACATCATTCGCACTTCAAAATTTGTGTTTTGCTAATTTTTCAGCGAAACGGGACAAATTGGCCCATTGCTAGTTACAATTACAATCTTTCCTGGAAATAATCTTTCCTGGAAAGATCGTTTGTTTCAAAAAACTCAGATCGTCAGATAGAAACAATAGAATTCCACCTGTATCTGACGATTCAACGCTAACAATGAATGTTCCGGTGTCTTGAAAGGTGCCCGATCAAAATTCTCCGTCCAGCCTGATCCATGAGCCGACTGATAGCCAAGTCTTCTGCCGATATCGGACGTCTCCCGCTATACACGCACTGATTATAGTAGGAAAATTCGATAATATTAGTGCGTCTGTGGCCATTGCAAATTTCACAAAGAGTAAAACCGACTCTCGAAACTGGTTTATTCATTTACTTCCAAATAAGCGACAATAAAAATGTAAACAAAGTCACTATAGTGGACTCACACACAACATACAAAATAAATTACCATTCCCTCCCTGTCTCTGCGTGATACGGACGCGTTGCAACATGTCGCCGAGCCGTGGATGGCATGTCATGGAACTGGTTGTATCAGTTGATAAGATCATTGTCTGGAGAATGTGCCCGTCCCTCGTCGCCGCGCTCAGCAGTTTTCAGTGTTTATGTACAGACCATGATCCAGAGTATTCTGTATAGTACCGGCTCATTTACAAAAACTGGGCACATGCCTCCCCTAGGGCAGCAACCCATAGCAACCAATCAGTGATTAGCAGACAATTTAAAGGAAAAGTTTCGCTGTTACAACAAGTCCAGCGTTAATAAATGAGCCCCCTGGATGTGAGTGCAGAAGTAGCCGGAGGACAGAAATCCTTGCCCCCTACACGAGGGTGGGGAAAACTGTCAGTCAGTGCGGAAAGACAAGGAACCTTTCAGTTCTTTCTCAGTTTCCATAGTGACCAGTAGGAAAGTGATGTGGAGTCCAACTCAGCAACATTCTCTGCTGGATCTCTATGTAGAACATGTACATCAGCTGCTTAACTGTTCTGCTATTATTCGCATTTCAATCTCCTCCGCTGTGAGAGACAAAAATATGTGTTAGAATAAAGGGAGAAGGATAACATTATCTACAGGTATCTCTCTATCTATCTATATTCATAGTCAAAAATATTGGCACTAGATATTCCAGGGGGTGGGGGTACATAGTTCAGCCGGTATCTTTTATGTACCCCCCAAACCTGCTCATCACCATAAGGGGGGGGGAGGTCACCCATCTGCTTTTGGACTGGCCCACAAAACATTTATATGGCATTTTTCCAACTACACTAAAATAAATGGATCTAGTTACATAGTTAAATTGGGTTGAAATAAGACAAAGTCCATCAAGTCCAACCCCTCCAAATGAAAACCCAGCATCCATACACACACCCCTCCCTACTTTTAATTGAATTCTATATACCCATATCTCTACTAACTATAGAGCTTAGTATCACAATAGCCTTTGATATTATGTCTGTCCAAAAAATCATCCAAGTCATTCTTAAAGGCATTAAACGGGTTGTACACCTTTAAAATAACTTTTAGTACTATGTTGAGAGTGATCTTCCCTCTGAGACAATTTGCTATTGGTTTTCATTTTTTATTATTTATGTTTTTTGAGTTATTTAGCTTTTTATTCAGCAGCTCTCCAGTTTGCAATTTCTACAGTCGGATTGTTAGGGTCCAAATTACCCTAGCAACCATGCACTGATTTAAATAAGAGACTGGAATTTGAATAGGAGAGGCCTGAATAGAAAGGCGAGTAATAAAAAGCAGCATTAACAATATATTGTTAGCCTTACAGAGCATTTGTTTTTTGGATAGGGTCAGTGACTCCCATCTGAAAGCTGGAGAGACAGAAGAAGAAGTCAAATATAATATACTCTAAAAAATAAATAATGAAAAGTTGCTTACAATTAGCCATTCAATATACTAAAAATTCACTTAAAGGTGAACCACCCTTTTAACTGAATCAGCATCACAACATCACCCGGCAGTGCATTCCCCAACCTCACTGTCCTGACTGTGAAGAACCCCCTACGTTGCTTCAAATGAAAGTTCTTTTCTTCTAGTCTAAAGGGGAGGCCTCTGGTACGGTGATCCACTTTATGGGTAAAAAGGTCCCCTGCTATTTGTCTATAATGTCCTCTAATGTACTTGTAAAGTGTAATCATGTCCCCTCGCAAGCGCCTTTTTTCCAGAGAAAACAACCCCAACCTTGACAGTCTCCCCTCATAATTTAACTCTTCCATCTTTATAAAACAGGAATGCCCATACTTGACTACTGCAAAGCCTACTTTTAGTGATGTTGTCCCATTATGATCTACATCTATAAAATATTGTTAGCATTCTGTATTACTTAAATATTGATTTATGAGAAAATGTATATTGATGTATTTTACAAACAACTATTTCTTATGTAACCTTAACATAATGAAAGTCTGAATGAAAAGAATGAAACAGGAGGGAGTTTAGACAAGCTGTTTGTTGGCAGTGTCTTGAGATCTACTGATCACCAGCTAAAGGTCTACTGATAGATCCCGATCTACCTTTTGGGCACTCCTGCTCTAACCAGTTTAGTCTCTGCACTCTCTCCAGCTCATTTATATCCCTCACAAGGACTGGAGTCCAAAACTGCACTGCATACTCCAGATGAGGCCTCACCAGGGACCTATAAAGAGGCAGAATTATGTTTTCATCCCATGAGTTAATGTCCTTTTTTATACAAGACAGAACTTTATTTGCTTTAGTAGCCACAGAATGACACTGCCCAGAATTAGACAACGTGTTATCTACAAAGACCCCTAGATCCTTCTCATTTAAGGAAACTCCCAACACACTGCCATTTAGTGTATAACTTGCATTTATATTATTTTTGCCAAAGTGCATAACCTGCATTTATCAACATTGAACCTCATTTTCCAGTTTTCTGCCCAGTTTCCCAATTCAGACAAATCACTCTGCAAAGTGGCAGCATCCTGCATGGAACCTATAGTTCTGCACAATTTAGTATCATCTGCAAAAATAGAAACAGTACTTTCAATGCCCACCTCCAGGTCATTAATAAACAAGTTGAAAAGCAAGGGACCTAGTACAGAGACCTGTGGTACTCCACTAACAACACTGGTCCAATTAGAAAATGTTCCATTTACCACCACTCTTTGTAGTCTGTCTTTTAGCCAGTTCTCTATCCAGGTACAAATACTATGTTCCAGGCCAACATTCCTTAATTTAACCAGTAACCTTTTGTGTGACACTGTATCAAATGCTTTAGCAAAATCTAAGTAAATCACATCCACTGCCATCCCAGAATCGAGGTCTCTACTTACCTTCTCATAAAAAGAAATTAAGTTAGTCTGGCAAGATCTATTATGCATAAAACCATGCTGGCACAAACTCATAGTATTATGATTTGCTATGAAGTCCAGTATCTTATCCTTTATTAACCCTTCGAAAAGCTTTCCTACCACTGATATCAGACTAACTGGATCTACTGCAACATCAATTAAAGGTGATGCTCCCACAACTCCTTGTATCACTTTCACTTTTACAATTAACTTTGTTTTTCCATTCAAAATCTAACACATCCTTTCAGAGCTAAAGAAAAAAAAAACAACACTGATAAAACAATTGACACCCTAGACTTTGCATTTAGTGGTATGCACTTTGGAAAGACGGACAGCTGAAATCAAGCTCTTCTTGTAGTCACAAATAAGATTTTTACATTTTTGGATCTTCCTTTACCAACTGCTTCAGTTCTCCCAGATTTGATGGATACCTTCTGCCAACTGCAGTTTTCCGAACTCTAAACAACGGCAGCAAAGCAACGCCCTTCTCCATGTTTGACTGTAAGGATACTGCTCTTTTCTTTGAAGGCTTCATTTTTTCACGTTAAAGAAAGAGATCTTGTGCTTTACCTAAAAGCTCTAATTCCATATCATCTGTCCATGGGATATTCTTCCAGATGGATTTTGGCTTTTTCAGGTATGTTTTAGGGAACTTCAGTCAGTCTTTTATCTCTCTGTCAGCAGCAGGGTCTTCCTGGGTCTCCTACTATTGAGTTAGTGATGGATGGTGTGAGTTAAAAACTGTTGTGCGGCTTGAATCTGATCTGTCTGGCAGTTAATCACAATCTGAACAATCCTTCTCTGCAATTAATTTTCCTATTGCATCGACGCCTGGGGAGAGATTGGCTACAATGCTATGACCCTCAAACTTCTGGATAACTTTGTAAATGGTGATTATTCAGTCATTTGGGTCTCTAGAGGAGAACTTGTAGCGACGATATTGGTCATGCTTTGCTTGGACAGAACTCTGCTTTTCCTTCTTTTCTCTATGTTAAAGGAGAAGGACAGGCTTGGTGCACTTGAGGGTGCCAAGTGTTAGGCACCCCCAAGTGATTGTATTTACTTAGCTGAAACTCTGGGCCAGTGCTCCCATCAGCAGAAAACTGCACCAGCCCGGGGTTATACCAGTGACCACCACGGAGAGATCCTCTTCCGTCTTCTTCTTTCTTCAAATTTTCCGGGGCAAACGCATGCGCAGTTGAACGAAATAGCCAACTTTTTAGTTAAAGGGCATGTAAAGGCAACAAACTAATATCCCATTTTTACTTTCTTTAATGAAAAAGAAACCTATCTCCAATATATTTTAATTAAAAAATGTGTACCGTTTTTATAAGAAACCTGACTGTATGCAGTGAAATTCTCCCTTCATTTACTGCTGTGGATAGGAATTGTCAGACGTCCCTAACTGCTCTGCAGGGAAACAATCATACTTATCAACAGCAGGGGGAGTCCCAGCCTTACTTCCCAGCCATGCAGAACTCAAGCAGCTTTGTTTATGACGATCCCTAAGCAGCCCAGACCACACTGAGCATGTGCACAGTCTTAGTCTTGCAAAGATGTTTAACAAAGTTACCCCCTGTAGCCAACTTTGAAAGCATAAATTATTTGTTTGATTAGGCTTGTGGTGCAGTAAGTTCATGTTTATATTTAGTATACAAAATACAGCATTTCTAGCCTTATTCTATTTTACACTTTACATGCCCTTTAAAGTTCGGCTTTTCATTCTACTGCGCATGCACAACCGTGAGAAGAAAAGAGGAGGCCGGAAGAGGATCGCTCCATGGGCTAACTAGAATAACCCCGGGCTGGTGCAGTTTTCTGCTGATAGGAGCACCGGCCTAGGGTTTCAGGTAAGTAACTACAATCACTTGGGGTGGCTAACATTTGGTGCCAAATGTTAGGCAAAATGTTAAGCGCCTGTTAAAGTCAATGGGCGTCTGTTAATCGTCTAAATTGACGCTGGCGAATTTTCGCAGCAAATTTTCAAATTTACTCGCCGGCGGTGAAATGCGGAAATTTGCTGCGAATTCGCTCCTGGCAAATAAATTCGCCCCTCACTAGACACCACCCCTTTTTTTTTAAATCCATGACCTGTTTGTGTGTCCAGCTTTGTCTACCCCTGTCCCCGGTAAGAACAACAAACAGATTAGCGATTACCTCTTTGGAGCTGCTTTTTCTTATGATAAATATTTGCGCATTTGTTGCAAATCCACAGGACAAGGACTAAAACAGCCGCACCAGCAGCCAGAAATGCAATGAACACAGCCACAAAATAGAAGTCTTCATACAAGATTTCTGAAAGAAAGAGGTGAAACAGAAATTGATTTCAGTCATCTGCAGGTAAGTCCCTCACAATTATAGCCCCTAATATTATTTTCCCCATATTCTTCTGTGGGCCCTGAAGACAGCAATGTTACACAACAAGACTCTCTGCATTCTTGTTACCCCCTTTCCAGACCCATAGATTTCACAAAATCACACCCAGAAAGCATCTGGCAGGGGAATTTAGAATAGCAAGACCAGCTACTCTCTAGGCAAGTTCACCCCTAACAAGGAAGAAAAATTTAGCTTTTTGGGCTCTGGATACCAGGTCCACTGGTGCGCCTTGGATAGAAGGTTCTGTGGTGGGCCCTGGATAGAAGGTTCTGTGGTGGACCCTAGGGGGCCCAGTCTGACACAGTTTCTTCAATATCTGCTAAAACTTTCTGCATTTACATTTAGCAGAGAAACACAAGACTAATCAAGAGTATCTTCCAACATCCAGCACTGTACAGGTCTCCATGCATGTCCTTGTGGTACCTACCATGAACGTTGAGGACGATGGTTCCATGTTTGGTGAGTCCAAATTCTTCAGTCACTGTTACCACATAAAACCCAGTGTCTTTCACCCCAACATTCAAAAGCTTTATAGAACCATTCTCGTAATTTTGAACCCTGTCGTTGTAATTTTCCGAGATGTTACGATAAGATCCAGACTTCCATTCGATAATGTGCTGGATCCCTCTACTGGACATATGTTCCCACTTGATCAAGGTTGTCCCGTTACAGAGACATTCTATGGCCAAAACGATATCCTGTGAGACGGTTGTGTTTATGATGGGGTCTTGGACGTGTAACATGACTCCATGGTCTGCGAAAGAAAAGAAAACGGGTATGTCAAGTGATGTACAATATCTATATGTACAGATTATGTGGATTTTTGATTCAAAAAACTTAATGTTGATACTGAAACCTGAAAATTATAAAGTCTTTAGATGAGTCATTTTGGGAAATTCAGATCAATTCAACCAGCATGATGAATGTTATTTACTTTTATCTTGCTTTCCCCTCGCAGGTCCCTTTAAAACCAGTATGGCTGTTCCATTGCCATCTTCATTCTGAATGGTGCAACATATTTATTGACCCTAATTATAAAAGAATAAATACATTATACAGTATTGAATATTAAACAGAAAATGTTGCAAGCGCTTATAATTAGAAAATGATATACATATTCTTTGCACACATGTATGTTACAAATATGGTAGAGATAAAGTAAGAAACGTTGTGTCCCTGTGTGTGCTGTATGTATAAATTATAAAGAAAATTATAATATATAAATAAAATATTGCATAACCATACTATAAAGTAGACAGGATTGGGCTTTGCAATAAACATGACAAGCCCAGTATATAATTGTTATTGAAGTACCCCATCTAGCGAAGAAGCGAGAGGTATCGTGTCTTTGATGGGTACCATGATTACCAACCGCGGGGAACCTAAGGCAAACTCTTGAGTCCAGCACAAAGGAAGGAGCTAATACAGCAGCATCAGAACTTACTGGGTGAAATATAGAATGTAGAAATGTCAACATATTGCAATGGGAGTGTCCTGGGCTCACCCATTTCCGAGAGATAATTTATTTAAATAGCTCTCACCTGTGTAACTGCCCTGGGAAGAACTTGGCAAGGGGACCAGCTATGTCAATCAGAGTTAAAAATAAACAACATGGACTTGCTGCATGCTGGATTATACTGTTCCTTCTGTCTGTTTCAATGCTGATGCCTCACCAAGAAGTGGGTTTCTGGGGGAGTAGGCTTTAAGTATGGGCCTGCTCTAAGCCATTTACTTCAGTGTGGTTCTTCCTGGACCTTACACTCATGCACATTGCAAAGAGTTTTTGACTGTACCACACAAGGATGGATGAAGAAGACTTTAAAGGGATCACTAGCATCATGTAGGCATTGATAAATATTATGGGGCAGTTGGTTGATATATGGGCTAAATTTGACTCTTTCCGTTAAAGAATACACCTTGGAACCCCTCTCAGGTCATGTCTGTGGTTAGGGCTGGATCTAGGGGACAGACAGGACAGCCATGTGCTGTGGGCGCAACGTGATGAGGTACAATTGGAGGGAGAGTGAGAAAAAGTACAGAGACTGGAGACCAACCGAGGGTGAGCAAATTGTGGGGGGTCGGGCCATTGTTGACCTAAATGGGGGGGCAGGGAGTTGTAGACTATGAGGCTGGGTGCATACAGGAAGGATAAAGGTCCTTTGCATCGACACATAGATGTTGCTACAAAACCTAGAAAATAGAGCTGGCACCATTCCGACGCCCCAAAAATAATGATGAATTAAGTAAGGATTCTACTTAATTCATCAATATTTTTGGGGTGTCAGAATGGTGCCAGCTCTATTTTCTAGGTTTTGTATGTATTTTCCCCCTTGCTGAGGGTTTGGAGCATGAGCACATGGACCCTTTATGGAAAGCGGTAAGCTTATCCTTATATCTTAGAAAGTCCATGCTTTTTATGATTTTCTATTACATAGATGTTGGTAGCCTATCAGAGCTCAATCTTCACAAAGGGAAAAAACAGGTTTGCCACACCGTAGGCTGTGCACCTACATGCGTCTTGGCTGGAATTCTGCAAGCAAAGGACTACTCCCTGAGTAGCCTGAGAAAATGGGCAGTGGAATAAGAGCTGACTGGTAGTTCAGTGGTGGATTACAATAAGGGCAACACTGGGCTAATGGGACCCATAGGTCTCTGGGAAGGCAGCAGTGTGGCGGGGAAGGGGAGCAGATAGAGCTACGACAGATAGGGTGAAGAACAGGGTAGGGGGCCACTGCCCAGGGAAGACAATGTTAATCGACTCATGTTGTGATTGCAAGGGTTTTGAATACATTTTAAAGGGACCTAAATAATTGTTCTTGACACTATGGGGCCGATTCACTAACTTCGAGTGAAGGATTCGAAGTAAATAAAGTTCGAATTTCGAAGTGTTTTTTGGACTACTTCGACCATCGAATGGGCTACTTTAGCCTTCGACTACGACCTTCGAATCGAACGATTCAAACTAAAAATCGTTAGAATATTCGACCATTCAATAATCAAAGTACTGTCTCTTTAAAAAAAACTTCGACCCCCTAGTTCGCCACCTAAAACCTACCGAGGCCAATGTTAGACTATGGGGAAGGTCCCCATAGGCTTTACAAGGTTTTTCTGATCGAAGGATAATCGTTCGATCGATGGATTAAAATCCTTCGAATCGTTCGATTCGAAGGATTTAATCGTTCGATCGAACGTTTCTTCGAATTGCGCTAAATCCTTAACTTCGACAGTCGAATATCGAGGGTTAATTAACCCTCGATATTCGACCTTAAGTAAATTTGCCCCTTTAAATGTCCCTTTAATGATGAAATCTACTGCACAACTTGAAGGTCCCTCCAAAAAGTGTTCCCATGGGTTCAGAAGCTCTTGGCACTTATTCAGTGTGTTACTGCACCTATAACTGTCACTGCTGTAGGATACCCATATACCCACCCACATTTCAAAGTAGACCATGAATTCAATGCGGGCGATAGAATATCCCCCATGTAGTCAAATATTTGTCAGTATAGGGGAATTCACAAAGCTTTGCAGGTCTCTGTAGAGCCACATACTTTGCTGAGCACAGTAAACACAATCTCAATAGTTTCTGATGCCAAGCACATGCCATAATAATAGCACAAATAGCAACAGGAGAGCTGACAAGGAAACCATAATGCACATTGTAAACATAATGTTCCAATGGGGCAGGAGTCAGGAAACATCTCAACTACTTAAGAGCTGCATTACAATCCCCCACGGGAATTAGCAAATATAAATTTTGTTATGAGAGCCAATACATAATGTTTTAAGCACAACCTTAGATTGTGTAATTTCTCTCTATGGCTGCACTGGAAAATGGTTCATTTCCAAAAGTGTTAAAAATACTGGATTCAGATTGAACGTTCTCCTTATGATTTGGTACTAATGCGTCTGTATCTACAGTAAGGCAGTGTTTCCGAAACTGTTGGACTGGCTGGGGTTGCTCAGCCTAAAGGTCAATAATAATGAGAATTGGGTACAATGCCCATCTATATCAGGGGTTCCCAACATTTTTACCCATGAGCCACATTTCACTATAAAAAGAGTTGGGGAGCAACACAATCATGAAAAAAGAGCTGTGATTCGGAAGCCCCTATGTGGATGGCTACAGGAGACTCTGTTTGGCAGTGCACCTGGTTTTTATACAACCAAAACTTGCCTCCAAGCCTGGAATTCACAAATAATCACCTGCTTTGAGGCCACTGGGAGCAACATGTTGCTTGCGCGCCACTGATTCGAGATCACTGTTCTATATACACTTGGAAACATGTTATGGTCAGATATTTAAGGATATTTGGGAGTGAGAACTATACTGCCCCATAGATTGTTGGACCTACCTCTGATACAGCAATTTGAACCTGAGGGGTTCCTCAGCAAAGGTTCTACTTCCAAGTTGGTGATAACGGAGAAGCCCAACAAGTACAGTTCTATAGCAATGGTCGGAGTATTATTTTCTTCCGTATAGAAAATGGGAATCACGGTGCTTGTGGTACGTGTCATAGACTCTTTTCCTGCAAGAAGTCGTAGCTCAAGCAACTGAAGCAGGATTTCTGCTTGAACATTCCTGGCTAAAATATTGTCATTGGCCAATGATATATCATTAAGCCATTGATCCCCAACCAGTGGCTAGCGAGTAACAAGTTGCTCACCAACCCCTTGGATTTTGCTCCCAGTGGCCTCAAAGCAGGAGCTTATTTTTGAATTCCAGGCTTGGAGGCAAGTTTTGGTTGTATAAAAACCAGATGTACTGCTAAACAGAGCCTCAATGTAGGCAGCCAGTCCACCTAGAGACTACTAAATAGCCAATCACAGCCCTTATTTTGCACCCCCTTTAACTATTTTCATGCCTGTGTTGCTCCCAGACTAATTTTACATTTAAATATGGCTCTATGGTAAAAAAGAGGGGCTGAGGACCCCCATTAGACTATCATTTTTTACAAGGAAAACATACAATGGTCCAGAGCCAGACTCTCAAGGTTCTTGGTTAGTGGAACAAGTACTAGGTGACCCATTCTTAAGGATTTGCACAAGATCCACCATACAAGGTGCTTAAAGTAGGGGAACTGAGAGTCAATTGAGCTATTTTACTAACACTGGGCAAAGTTATAATCCAATATCCCATGTTTTAACTGTTTTTCCTGCAGTTGCTATGGGTTACTGCCCAGGTGAAAAGATTTACACTTTGGGGATAAGTCATGAATCTTGGTCCTGAACTGCCATCCAGCAATTCCTTTGGAACTGTCTACCACAAGGATAGCCAAGACTTGATGAGTTGCTATTGGCAACTGCACTTGTGGTCATAACTCAGCCCTTGTTAGCAAAATTAAGCCTTTACACGTTTCCATTTCCATTAGCTAAAGGTACCGTTTTACTGCTCTTAGTTTGGTACAGAAGTGATAAAGAACTTTATGATTCCTTCTGCAAATTCCATCAGGAATCTGGGTATGTTATGGGAAACCACACTCTTTTTGCACCACTGTTCTATTGCGGAAATAGCCAAAATAATACACAAAGCACTCGTGCTGACTATAGATTTATATTGCTCCTTTAAATGGGCACCAAGCCTTATGGGAAAATGATTGTCCCTCTCTGCTCAGAACCATGTGGTACATATATCCAGGGCCGCAATTAGAAATCATGGGGCCCCGTACAACAAAATTTTTGGGGCCCCTTGGGCCCCACCCCCTTCACACCCAAGCCCCACCCCATATCCCGCCCACTCCACATCACAGTTAAAAGACCACACAGACATCAGCTCCTAAAAAAGTAACCCCCCCCCCACACACAAGTTATAAAAAGCTATTGATGTTCAGGGCCCCCTTATAAGTTGAAAAAAATTGGGGCCCCAAAAAAAAAGTAAAAAAAAAATGTTTTCAATTTAAAAAAAAAACATTGGTGGCAGGGGCCCCCTTACAAGTTAAAAAAAAATTGGGGCCCCAAAAAAACAATTAAAAAAATGTTTTTTAATTTTTAAAAAAAAAAACATTGTTGGCAGGGGCCCCATACAAGTTAAAAAAAAGTGGGACCCCAAAAAAAAAAATGTAAGAAAAATTTTTTACATTTAAAAAAAAACATTGGTGGCAGGGGCCCCCTTACAAGTTAAAAAAAAAATTGGGGCCCCAAAAAAAGACTTCGGGTCTTTTCGCAGCTTCAGGACTTCGGCTTCGGCTTTTCGGCACTTCCGCATTCGGCAACCTGAGAAATGGCCGCACTGCCGGGCCCTCCTTCAAGCCCAGGCCCGGGACACTTGTCCCCCCCTGATGGCGGCCCTGCATGTATGACACCTGTTATCCAGAATGCTCAGGACCTGGGGTTTTCTGGATAACGGATCTTTCTGTAATTTGGATCTTCATACTTTGAAACTCGTTTTCCAGAAAGCTCCAAATTACGGAAAGACCATCTCCCATAGAGTCCATTTTATCCAATAATCCCACATTTTTAAAATGAATTTCCTTTTTCTCTGTAATAATAAAACAGTCGCTTGTACTTGATCCCAACTAAAATATAATTAATCCTTATTGGAAGCAAAACCAGCCTATTGGGTTTATTTAATGTTTACATGATTTTCTAGTAGACTTAAGGTATGATGATCCAAATTACAGAAAGATCTGTTATCTGGAAAACCCCAGGTCCTGAGCATTTTGGATAACACGTCCCATACCTGTACTGTTGTATTATTACAGAGAAAAAAAGTAATGATTTGTAAAAATCTGAATTATTTGGATAAAATGGAGTATGGGAATGGATTTCTGTAATTAGGAGCTTTCTGGATAACAGGTTTCTGGATAATGGGTCCCATACCTGTGCAAAGGACACTGGAGGGACAACTTAATCTTGGAAAATGTTTTCTTACTGACTCAGGCACGGGACATTTGCTTGTTCAGATAATATCGCCCAGTACGAGCTCCACACCCTACAACCAAACATTTCACTTGGGAGAACAACAGAAGGGCTCACATTATAAGTTAAAGCTTATGGTTTTACTCGGGGTGTCAAACGTGCTGTTGTTAAAAGGCAGATGATTTATCGAGTTCTTGGCGTCCCTCAGGCAGCACACAATGGGCCAGTCTGTAGCCCAGTTATTATAAACCTCCCTTGTCCCACTAGTTATTATGTGTCCTATGGAAATGAACCGCTGCGCTTATCATGCAAATAGGATTGGCCAAAATCAGACTGTGCAAAACAATCAGAGAAACACAAACCGTCCATCCAGAATATAAACTCACTCGTAAGAGGAAACGACATTTATATTCATCAACCACTCGGTTATTCCATGCAAGTAGCTTCTCGGATCAATAATGGGCCCCAATGAGAGTCACTCAGCTTATAGGCAAAACTCCTTGGCCTTAAAAAGCTTCTACTATAAACACCAAAAATATGTGTTTAGATATGTCAATAAAGAGAAGTCTTAAATGGGAGGTTCACCTTTGAGTTAACCTTTAGTATGTTATAGAATGACTAATTCTAAGCAACTTTTCCATTGGTCTTCATTATTTATTTTTTTAATAGTTTTATTCAACTAATTGCCTTCTTCTTCTGACTCTTTTCATCTTTCAAATGAGGGTCGATGACCCCATCTAAAAATGCTTAGTAAGACTACAAATGTATTGTTATTAGGGAAGCACTGAATCCAGGATTCGGTTCGGGATTCTGCCTTTTTTTTTAGCAGGATTTGGATTCAGCCGAATCCTTCTGCCCAGCCAAACCAAATCCAAATCCTAATTTGCATATGCAAATTAGGGGCAGGGAGGGAAATCACGTGACTTTTTGTCACAAAACAAGGAAGTTTTCCCCTTTTTATCCCTAATGTGCATAAATTAGGATTCGTTCGGTATTCAGCCAAATCTTTCGCAAAAAATTCTGGGGTTTGGCTGAATACAAAATAGTGGATTCGGTGCATCCCTAATTGTTATTGCTACTTTTTATTACTCATCTTTCTATTTAGGCCTCTCCTATTCGTATTCCAGTCTCTTATTCAAAGCAATGCATGGTTACCAGGGTAATTTGGATCCTAGCAACCGGACTGCTGAAATTACAAACTGGAGAGCTGCTGAATAAAAAGCTAAATAACCCAAAAACCACACATAAAAAATGAAAACCAATTGCAAATTGTCTCAGAATATCACTCTCTACATCATACTATGGGGCAAATTCACTAGCGGCTAACGCTAGCGCAAATTCGCCAGCGTGACGTTATTTTGTTACTTTGCCGATTTACTAACGAGTGCTGGCGTAAATTCGCTAGCGAAGTGGAACTGCTCTAGCGTAACTTCGCACCCTTACGCCAGGAGAAGTTGCGATATAGCGAAGGGACGTAACTACGCTAATTCACTTTTTACTGAACGTTACCTCTTGCGCCAGACCTGCCTTTACCACCTCAGACCAGGCAAAGTGCAATAGTAGATAGGGCTTGCTTCAAAAAAAGTTACAATTTTTTCTAAGTCCCAAAAAACACTGGCGTCTTTTACTTTTTTAAGGGTGATACGCTGTAAATTATTGAAATTTTTTTGGGGGTACCCTCCTTAACCCCCCTACATTTCCTAACATACTCAACGATACAGTAGGCACATGTGTAGGGCAATAGAACACCTTTATTTTATTTTATTAAGGTTTCCTGGGCTTGTGTAGTATAATGTAGTTGCTGCAACATATACGTCCATGATATTTTAACTTTGCGATGTATGCAGATTAGGAATCGCTAGCGTAACTTCGCTTTGCCTGACGAAGTAACGGTAGAGCAACTTCGCTACTGTTTGCCTCCCTGAGCGCAACTTCGCATTTCAGTGAATTTGCATAGAGCTGGCGAAACAACGCCTGGCGAAGTGCGGTGAAGCTGTCGCTGGCGCAACTTTGTATCTTAGTGAATTTGCCCCTATAAATTAACTCAAAGGTGAACAACTCCTTTCAGTTCTCATTTACAACTGCAACCGCAGAGCAAAACTGTACTCCGTTTTGGAAACCATTGTGAGAATTGATGCCACTGATGTCACATGGTTTGCATCGAAGCATCCTTCCATTTAAACCACATGACTCTTCTGCGGGTGCCTCAAAGGGACAAAAGTCATCCAGACTCCATTTATCCAAATAATCCAAATTTAAATTTTTAAGCTTTTTTTCTTTAATAATAAAACAGTAGCTTGTACTTGATCCCATTAATCAGTATTTAAGGAATATTTTCCATGGAACAGAATGCTGACAATGCTTTTATGGATGTAGATCCTAATGGGACATCATCACTTAAAGTAGACATTAGTAAAGTATGGGCACTCCTGTTTTAATGTATTCTGGGGTATTTTATAAATCCGGTATGGGACCTGTTATCCAGAATGCTCAGGACCTTGAATTTTCCAGATAAAGGATCCTTCAGTAATTTTGGATCCTCCATTCCTTAAAGGGATGGTTCACCTTTCACTTAACTTTTAAGTATGTTATAGAATGGCTAATTCTAAGCAACTTTTCAATTGGTCTTCTTTACCTATTTTTGAAACTTTTTTAATTATTTGCCTTTTTCTTCAGATTCTTTCCGGCTTTCAATCATCTAAAAACAAATGCTCTGTAAAGTTACAAATGTATTGTATATCAGGCTCAACTGGCTCTTAAAAGTCTCTTTACTATGTCAACAGCTTCAGCATCAGAATCTGATCATTCCAAATTATGGATGGATTTTTAATGAAGGAAAGTCAAGCTTGCAAGCCACGACCTCAAAAAGTTTCTTGGTTTCCACATACCCTACTAAATGTGATGGAGGAGCCTTGATGTTTCAATATGATTTTGCTTCAGAAACCATGAAAGTATTGGGGCGGACAATTGCCGCCTTTAGAACTGATACCTTGGACAAGAGCTTGCATTAGTCTCTTCAACATGTGATCCATCATCTGGAAAAGTCACAGATGTCTATAGACGAATATTTTAATGTCCCACACAATCTCAAGAAAGAAACAACACGGTGGACCGAGATTCAGATACTTCCCTAGGGCACATCCTCATTTTCAGTCATGTGCTGCTCACCTTGGAGGCAACCTGACCCAGGGTAAGTGGTCTCTATTAGAAATAGCTCAATCCTCCAATTTCAGAGGACAGTCAGTTAAATATACTTTGGTGAACTCAAAAACAAAAAAAAACTAGTGAGATATAAGCAAGTTCTAGATCATGTGGAATCATTGGGAAACCAGAGTTCCAGTTCTAATGGTGGCCATACATGGGCCGATAAAAGTTGCCAAGAGACCAAGACCATTGGCCAGTGTATGGGGCCCTCCAACATGGTTCTATGACCATGTCGGCCAGATGTTGATTCGGTAGGTTTAAAAAACGAGTTGGATCAAGAACCACATTGGTTTGTTGAAGAAGTCCTCGCTCCCACCATCTGCATTACCTGCGTTGGGATCCAATCGTTGGTCTCTAGGGCCCATGGTTTGATAAGCCTGATAATGCCCACTCAAGGTGGGCATATTGCGGCAAAATCCACTCGTCTGGCAACCTATCCAAAGAAGCGGATCTGCCCATGTATGGCCACCTTAAATGTAAGAAGGTCATGCCTTGGGCTGAAGGGACCAAGAGTGGTCTACATAAAGGGTGAGAACAACTCAAGCTGATTCATTGAATAAAGGTTAAAGGGATTCTGTCATGTTTTTTATGATGTCGTTTTTATTTCTAAATTACACTGTTTACACTGAATATAAAGTTTCATTCATGAACCAGCAAGTGTGTTTTTTTAGTTGTAATATTGGTGTGTAGGTGCATCTCAGGTCATTTTGCCTGGTCATGTGCTTTCAGAAAGAGCCAGCACTTTAGGATGGAACTGCTTTCTGGCAGGCGGTTGTTTCTCCTACTCAATGTGACTGAAGGAGTCACAGTGGGACCTGGAGTGCTGTTCTTGGATCTACCAGGCAGCTGTTATCTTGTGTTAGGGAGCTGCTATCTGGTTACCTTCCCATTGTTCTGTTGTGAGGCTGCCAGGGAGGGGGGGGGGGGATATCATTCCAACGTGCAGTACAGCAGTAAAGAGTGATTGGATTTATAATAGCACAAGTCACATGACTGGGGGCAGCTGGGAAACTGACAATATGTCTAGACGCATGTCAGATTTCAAAATTAAATATAAAAAAATCTGTTTGTCCTTCTGAGAAATGGATTTCAGTGCAGAATTCTGCTGGAGCAGCACTATTAACTGACGTGTTTTGAAAAAAACATTTTTTACTTTAAATTAGTAGGAGTGGGATCTCAACACTCAGCAACTAATACAGATATAAAGGCCTTTTGCCAATGACCTGAAAGCAACAATGGATAAACATCTTCTTACCCAGCATCTTCTAAACTTTCCATGCATCTCTCCCCGGAAATTGTCCAATTGCAAGTATTATTAGGACATCAATTTCTTGTCATCTTCTTGTTTGCTGGCCTGTACTATATTTTCCCCAGATATAGTAGTTTTAAAGGGCAACTCGACCCAGAACACTGTTTTTTTGCACAACGAAAGAAAAGAAAATTCTAAGCAACTTCCCAATATACATTCATGACATGTGCTCAATGGTTTTACAGGTTTTTATAAATCTATTTTGCTAATGAAAGCAGCACCTTTGTCAGGTTGCATTCTCTGCACTCCTGGTTCTGACTCCTGAACCAATGTAGAAAGGCAGCTGATTAAAACAGATGGGAACCTGACTTCTGTTACATTGTCAGACCCTGAGCTTTCAGTTGCAATCACATTTACAAATACGTTTAAAGTAACTGGAAATGTTGTCTCATGATCATACAGCTAAGGGGTCCGTTATTCATAAAGCTCTGAATTATGGGATGGCCTTCTCCCATAGGGGTATATTTATCAAAGAGTGAAGTTAGAGATCGCCACAGTCCTATAGAGCAGGGGTCCCCAACCGCAGGGCCACGGACCAAAAGTGGGCCGCAGACACTCCCAGTGCGCAAAAACAAGGTGCGCCGAATTGGATGCCGGCACGTCCAAATTTGCTGCCGACCCCATCCCCCCGGTCCTCGCAAAAAAAAAATACAATTTTGGCACCAGTCCCCTGTCCAAAAAGGTTGGGGACCCCTGCTCTAAAGTGAGATCCGCCACACCATTCATTGCTATGGGATTTTTTAAAAGAGTATTTATCAATGGGTGAAAGTGAAAGTTCATCCTTTGATAAATACGCCTTTCCAAATCCCATAGAAATGAATAGAGAGTGGCGGAAATTTCACTCTAGAGGACTGGGGCGATCTCTTACTTCACTCTTTGATAAATATACCCCATAGACTTCATTTTATCCAAACAATCTCCAGGGGACATGACTAGAAGTGCCTGGTTTTGAACCGGACAGTCTGGTTTTTCTTGGGGCTTTGTGGTTCTACACTGCCTGTGAGACCTTGACAAAAATAGTGCGTCATTGCCCTCTAATGTCACAGCCCCACTCCTGAACATCACAGATTTGCCCACTGATGTCATGGCCGCACCCAGTGGTGTAACTACAGGTATATATACTGTATATAAGTAAATATTGCCCTTTTACATCTCTTTTATTTTGTGATGGTCTGTGTGCTGCCTCAGAGATCAGCTGACCAGAAATACTGCAGCTCTAACTGTAAGAGGAAGAAGTGTGGAAGAAGCGATTTGTCGCTAGGCGACTAATCTCCTGAAATAGCATCGTGTGTCTCTGCCCTTAATTGGCTCATGTGACCTAACATGTATGGTTTGTTTGTGAGTACAGTGAATCCTACAATCCCTAGAGGCGGTCCTTATTTTTTAAAATGGCAGTTTTCTATTTATGATTACCCTATACTAAAAAAGTATATTATTATGAAAATGGTTTATTTATATGATGCAGGATTTTACATATGAGCTGTTTTATGCAATATCTTTTTATAGAGACCTACACTGTTCGGGGGGTATAGTTTTCCTAAATTCTGATGGTGGTCCAGGATATAAACACTCTTCCTGGCAACCTGATTTTAAATGCCAGGCCTGGCCACTTTTTTGCCTTCCTTGGTAATCTGAGGGCCACTTTGTCCGTGGCTTGCCTTTCCCCTTACCACAAGGCAGAAGCACCCCAGGTCCTGCAAGCTGTATGAAGCCATGCAAGCTGTTTGTTTGAAGCCCTGCACACTGTATGAAGCCCTGCAAGCTGAATGAAGCCCTGCAAGCTGTTTGAAGCCCTGCAAACTGTATGAAGCCCTGTAAGCTGTTTGTTTGAAGCCCTGCAAGCTGTACGAAGCCCTGCAAGCTGTTTGAAGCCCTGCAAACTGTATGAAGCCCTGTAAGCTGTTTGTTTGAAGCCCTGCAAGCTGTATGAATCCCTGCAAGATGTTTGTTTGAAGCCCTGCAAGCTGTTTGAAGCCCTGCAAGCTGAATGAAGCCCTGCACCTGTATGAAGCCCTGCAAGCTGATTGTTTGAAGCTCTGCAAACTGTATGAAGCCCTGAATAATTAAAATGCAAATGGAAAATACTAAAGCAACGTGTTCCATCTACAAGATAATAACTAATTGGGTTATATCACAGGTGCAACATTGGCACCAGGTATAATTTTCCATAGCAACCAATCATGTTTGTTTTTCAAATTAGATCATTATATATTGCCTGCTGATTAGTTGCTAGGGGATACTAGACTGACAACCAACTGCCATTTAAGGGGTGGTTCACCTTTAAGTTAACTTTTAGTATGTTATAGAATGGCCAATTCTAAGCAACTTTTCAAATGGTCTCTATTATTTCTATTTTATAGTTTTTGAATTATTTGCCGCCTTCTTATGATTCTTTCCAGCTTTGAAATGGAGGTCACTGACCCCATCTCAAATCGAAAACTCTATAAGGCTATACATTTATTGTTATTGCTACTTTGAATAACTCATGTTTCTATTCAGGCCTCTCCTATTCATATTCCAGTCTCTTATTCAAATCAATGCATGGTTGCTAGGGTAATTCGGACCCTAACAACCAGATTGGTGAAACTGCAAACTGGAGAGCTGCTGAATAAAAAGATAAATAACTCAAACATCCCAAATAATAGAAAATGAATACCAATTGCAAGTTGTCTCAGAATATCTCTCTCTACATCATACTAAAAGTTAACACAAACGTGGACAACCCCTTTAAGTTTCCTTTTAAGCGTTAGACTTCCTCTCAACTTCCCTTTAATTGCCCACTCATATGTTTTATTGCATAGCCTCACATTTACCCTGCTTTAAAGCTCATATTTCCTTTGTACACATATTTGCAATGTACTCGCTGCTTTATAAGATAATAAGGACTGATGACTAATTCAAATCGGATGCAAATAACACAGTCGCCTCGTCAGATTCAGCCTGTGCCACATTTCTTAAAAAACAAGAGCAGCACCCGGATGCAAATCCAGCCCTCGCCAGGCATCTCCCTGTCCCCCCATGAAAGACACATGAGATGCACTTAGTTATGTGCTTAGTAATAACGCAGGAGTGTCGGGAGTTAATCACATACTTTATACTGTACATATACTTTATGCCACGAGCCAAAAGTCACTACGGAACTTGCCTCTTGTTATTCAGGGATAGTCCTATTAGCCCAGAATAAGCTCTTCTCATCTCTGCAGATACACTGCTGGCTCCTGCCCTACACTTGCAGCAAGTCAAGCACAGAGCCCAACCCTCCTTATTCTCTATGCAGCACAACAACAGGACAGCCTGGGAAACCTCACGTCCTGATATTCACATACATCACAGATAGAAAGAGAGACAGACAAAAAGACAGATAGATAATCTAACTATCATCTATGTACCTAACTAGCTGTCTGTATGTCTCTCTCACTATCACTGTAATATCTATCTGTCTACCTACCTGTCTGTCTATCTATATATATATATATCTGTCTGTCTGTCTATCTCTCTTTCTATCTATCCACCTACCTACCTGTATTTACATGTATTTAACTGACTATCTATCATCTATCTAACTCTTTATCTATCTATCTATCTATCTATCTATCTATCTATCTATCTATCTATCATCTGTCTATCATCTCTCTCTCTCTCTCTCTCTCTCTCTCTCTATCTATCTATCTATCTACAATATCTCTCTCACGCTCTCTCTCTCTCTCTCTATCTATCATCTATCTATCTACAATATCTATCTATGTTCTCTCTCTCTCTCTCTCTCTCTCTCTCTCTCTCTCTCTCTCTCTCTCTCTATCATCTATCTATCTATCTATCTATCTATCTATCTATCTATCTACAATATCTCTCTCTCTCTCTCTCTCTCTCTCTCTCTCTCTCTCTCTCTCTCTCTATTTATTTATCTACCTGTCTGTCTATATCTATATATATGTATATATATATATATGTCTGTCTGTTTATTTATATATATCTGTCTGTCTATCTTATTGTATCCGCCTATCTTCCTGACTGTTTATGTGTCTATCAATCAATCTACCTACCTATGTCTATCTATCTACTATCTATCTATCTATCTATCTATCTATCTATCTATCTATCTATCTATCTATCTATCAATCAATCATTATCCTGATTAACCCTTTGAATGCTGCCCTGTAACTATTACAATCTGTGTGTAAAGGAAAGAGCACAGTTATATTGTGGGTACAGACGGAATTGTTCCATGCTAATGACAGTTAATGAGGGCAGAACATTGACAAACATTGCCATTCTCACGATATGAATATAATCAGGTGTCTGACAATAAACAAGGGCTACAGAATAAAAACACAGAGATGAAATATGATGGTGCTAATGTGTAAGTGCATCATTACTGACAGTACCAATAGGGATGAGTGACAGACTAGTAATGACAGAAGCCCAAGAGCTTACACTTACTGTCAGGCACCTGCAGCTGAAGGAGGAGCCCAGCGATCAGACATGTCCGGAGAGACTTCATCAGACTCACAGACTCGGCGCTTTCATCTCACGCTTCCCCTGTGGCCCCGGGAGACTCCGCATCAGCCTCATCAGTGGAAGCAGCTCAGCCCCGAACATTCACCTCTGTCTCCCGCTCCCACAGCTTTATATGAGAAGCAGCAACAGCTCCGGCTCCAACCACTTGTCTCGGTCACTTCCCCTTTAACTGGAACAGGAACTCGCGCCGGTGCGTCAGGGAATGTCACTCACTCACTCCTGTCCCTTCATCTTCCCCCGACTCCTCTACTCACTCACTACTCACTCACTGCTCACTCACTAATCTCCTCTCACTCACTACTCACTTAATACTCTGCCCTCACTCAGTGCTCACTCACTACTAACAACCGGGACTAAAGATTCCACTCACGCGCCGCTCTCTCTCTCTCACACTGACCGGTCTGTAATCACCGGGGTCGCCGTTCATTACCATGGAAACATAGAGACAAACTGACTGACTGATAATCCACTGACCAATCACATTCTCGTTTTACTGCTGCCCCTAGTCTGGGGTCTCATTTGTAGCGCAGGGTCCTGGCAAAACACACTTTGTGAGGTCCATTAATTATACTAATTACTATTTATCCTATGGGCTGTCACATGATCTTCTGTAACTCCCAGCATCCCCTGTCATACTGCAGGGCTTCACAAGCTCTAATAAGTAAGAGTAATAACCCCACAGACTATTATCCCACTGTTACTATAGGCACCATCTCTCCCTACTATACCTGCTATCCCACAGTCACACTCCCTTCCCAGAGACTATTATCCACTGTTACTATAGGCACCATCTCTCCCTACTATACCTGCTATCCCACAGTCACACTCCCTTCCCAGAGACTATTATCCACTGTTACTATAGGCACCATCTCTCCCTACTATACCTGCTATCCCACAGTCACACTCCCTTCCCAGAGACTATTATCCACTGTTACTATAGGCACCATCTCTCCCTACTTTACCTGCTATCCCACAGTCACACTCCCTTCCCAGAGACTATTATCCCACTGTTACTATAGGCACCATATCTCCCTACTATACCTGCTATCCCACAGTCACACTCCCTTCCCAGAGACTATTATCCCACTGTTACTATAGGCACCATCTCTCCCTACTATACCTGCTATCCCACAGTCACACTCCCTTCCCAGAGACTATTATCCACTGTTACTATAGGCACCATCTCTCCCTACTATACCTGCTATCCCACAGTCACACTCCCTTCCCAGAGACTATTATCCCACTGTTACTATAGACATCATCTCTCCCTACTATACCTGCTATCCCACAGTCACACTCCCTTCCCAGAGACTATTATCCCACTGTTACTATAGGCACCATCTCTCCCTACTATACCTGCTATCCCACAGTCACACTTCCTTCCCAGAGACTATTATCCACTGTTACTATAGGCACCATCTCTCCCTACTATACCTGCTATCCCACAGTCACACTCCCTTCCCAGAGACTATTATCCACTGTTACTATAGACACCATCTCTCCCTACTATACCTGCTATCCCACAGTAACACTCCCTTCCCAGAGACTATTATCCACTGTTACTATAGACACCATCTCTCCCTACTATACCTGCTATCCCACAGTCACACTCCCTTCCCAGAGACTATTATCCACTGTTACTATAGGCACCATCTCTCCCTACTATACCTGCTATCCCACAGTCACACTCCCTTCCCAGAGACTATTATCCACTGTTACTATAGACACCATCTCTCCCTACTATACCTGCTATCCCACGGTCACACTCCCTTCCCAGAGACTATTATCCCACTGTTACTATAGGCACCATCTCTCCCTACTATACCTGCTATCCCACAGTCACACTCCCTTCCCAGAGACTATTATCCCACTGTTACTATAGACACCTTCTCTCCCTACTATACCTGCTATCCCACAGTCACATTCCCTTCCCAGAGACTATTATCCACTGTTACTATAGGCACCATCTCTCCCTACTATACCTGCTATCCCACAGTCACACTCCCTTCCCAGAGACTATTATCCCACTGTTACTATAGACACCTTCTCTCCCTACTATACCTGCTATCCTACAGTCACACTCCCTTCCCAGAGACTATTATCCCACTGTTACTATAGGCACCATATCTCCCTACTATACCTGCTATCCCACAGTCACACTCCCTTCCCAGAGACTATTATCCCACTGTTACTATAGGCACCATCTCTCCCTACTATACCTGCTATCCCACAGTCACACTCCCTTCCCAGAGACTATTATCCACTGTTACTATAGGCACCATCTCTCCCTACTATACCTGCTATCCCACAGTCACACTCCCTTCCCAGAGACTATTATCCCACTGTTACTATAGACATCATCTCTCCCTACTATACCTGCTATCCCACAGTCACACTCCCTTCCCAGAGACTATTATCCCACTGTTACTATAGGCACCATCTCTCCCTACTATACCTGCTATCCCACAGTCACACTTCCTTCCCAGAGACTATTATCCACTGTTACTATAGGCACCATCTCTCCCTACTATACCTGCTATCCCACAGTCACACTCCCTTCCCAGAGACTATTATCCACTGTTACTATAGACACCATCTCTCCCTACTATACCTGCTATCCCACAGTAACACTCCCTTCCCAGAGACTATTATCCACTGTTACTATAGACACCATCTCTCCCTACTATACCTGCTATCCCACAGTCACACTCCCTTCCCAGAGACTATTATCCACTGTTACTATAGGCACCATCTCTCCCTACTATACCTGCTATCCCACAGTCACACTCCCTTCCCAGAGACTATTATCCACTGTTACTATAGACACCATCTCTCCCTACTATACCTGCTATCCCACGGTCACACTCCCTTCCCAGAGACTATTATCCCACTGTTACTATAGGCACCATCTCTCCCTACTATACCTGCTATCCCACAGTCACACTCCCTTCCCAGAGACTATTATCCCACTGTTACTATAGGCACCATCTCTGCCTACTATACCTGCTATCCCACAGTCACACTCCCTTCCCAGAGACTATTATCCACTGTTACTATAGGCACCATCTCTGCCTACTATACCTGCTATCCCACAGTCACACTCCCTTCCCAGAGACTATTATCCACTGTTACTATAGACACCATCTCTCCCTACTATACCTGCTATCCCACAGTCACACTCCCTTCCCAGAGACTATTATCCACTGTTACTATAGACACCATCTCTCCCTACTATACCTGCTATCCCACAGTCACACTCCCTTCCCAGAGACTATTATCCCACTGTACTATAGGCACCATCTCTCCCTACTATAACTGCTATCCCACAGTCACACTCCCTTCCCAGAGACTATTATCCACTGTTACTATAGGCACCATCTCTCCCTACTATATCTGCTATCCCACAGTCACACTCCCTTCCCAGAGACTATTATCCACTGTTACTATAGGCACCATCTCTCCCTACTATACCTGCTATCCCACAGTCACACTCCCTTCCCAGAGACTAGTATCCCACTTTTACTATAGGCACCATCTCTCCTTCTATACTATCTATCCCACAGTCACACACTCCCTTCCCAGAGACTATGTCACTGCTACTATGGGCACCATTTCTCCCTGCTATTTATAAGGGAAAATTCCAGTGTAAGGCCAATAAGTTTATAATCTCACCAGTAATAGGAGGGTTCTGGGTTGACATGCCCAGACCTACAGCTCAAGGTGGAAATATCCAACCAAAACAGAAAATGACAGGCACTCACAGATAGGCTTGTAAAAGAACTTTGAGCTTTATTTCATGCCACAAAGTAAATTGATACATCACCTTATGCGTTTCATGCCTTTAAGCACTTAATCATAGGCTCAATTTTGTTTTAATTTTTCTTTCAAATCAGGCTATTTTATTGCATGATTTTTCTGTAATTATCATTAATTTTTGTTGCTATGACATTACTTTGATTATAGCTTTGACCAGGCCTTGTAACCTGCCCTAGAAACAGGCCCATTGTAATCATACAACATAGAGATACAATGAAACAATGGCACCTCTAGGCAAGATACAGAATAGTGGCTCCAACCAATCTTGCCCTGCAACAAAGACGTATTTGATAATTAGAGTAAATCAGAGGAAGCCTAGGGGTTTCACTCACCTTTTTCACCAATTAGTTACATTTACTCTAGGTTTTGGGTGTTTTAACTCAAACTCTATCTAAAAAACAAATGCTCTGTAAGTCTACACATTTATTGTTATTGATTCTTTGTATTTCTCATCTTTCTGTTCTCCTATTCATATTCCAGTTCTCTGCAAACTGGAGAGCTCCTGAATAAAAAATAGCTCAAAAACCCATGAATAATAAAAGATGAAAACCAGTTGTAAACTGGCTCAGAATATCACTCTCTGCATCATACTAAAAGTTTAAAGAGTAAATTTCAAGATGAACAGCCCCTTTAAGTTAACCTTTCATATGTTATAGAATGGCTAATTCTAAGCAACTTTTCAACTAGCCTTCATTATTTATTTTTTATCATTTTTGAATTATTTTGCTTTTGCTTCTTACCAGCTTCTCTGTAAGTAAGGCTACAAATTCATTGTTATCGCTACTTATTATTATTCAACTTTCTATTCAATCCCACCTCCTATTCATACCCCAGTCTCTACTCAAATCAGTGCATGGTTGCTATGGTAAATTGGACCCTAGCAACTAGTGATGTGCGGGCCGGCCTGATACCTGCATGACCAGCGGGTCGCGTTAAAACCCCTTTGAAGAGCAACATTCGGCCTTCAAGGCTCTAGCTTGACAGCACTTACCTATTACAGAGCTAACAAACATATTCTACATTCTGCCACTAGGTGGCGCTTGAAACTATCAAGAAGCCTTCTGCTAAAGACCTTGGTCATTGGCAGTGCTGCAAAGTCTCCAAATATGGTATCATTAAATGGAACAAAGCTAATTCTTCATTCACATTGACAGCCAAATCATAATATGCATCTGTTTTCCCCAAGGCTATTCATCCCCCAGTCTACCATTTAAACCACCGCCTGGTTGCTAAGGGAAAATGCAACCAGATAATAGTTTAAAGTCCAAACTGAAGAGCAAATTATTGCATAATCCAAAAAAAAAAAAAAACATAGTAAAAAAAAAAAAACATAAAAAATTCCTTGTGAATTGCCTGCTGTTCTCTGCAGAATACCAAAAGTTTATTTTAAGATGAACTTCAAGTTTAATTGCTATCTGGTTGCTATGGCAACTATTATTCACATCTCATTGAACAGTCTGTTCTTGATTTGATGGAGCTGCAAAGGGAAACTCTGTACAAGTGCGGCCACCTGTAGCCCATGTGGTCTCTGCAATTGTTCAACCCACTCTTAGGTGGAAATCGTTTCCATTCTGCTTTTTTTCCACCCTCTTCCCCAAAATTGTTCATCCCCCCCAATACAAGGTAATAGAGGGCAAATAATTGAATTCAGATGGACAGAAGTTGCTCAGCGGGTGTGACCATTCTTTTAATTGCCAAGCAATTCTCCTCCCCCCCTCCACCCCGGGAGAATGTTCTGGAAATAACAGAAGTTGTGATTTCGGCCTCTTTCATCAGCGACAAGAATTATTGAAAATGACGGATGTTTTAGGTATTTTGTAAGACTTGCTGCTGAGACCACGTACTTAGCCTTTAATCCTAATCTGAAATAAAAGGTCTGTGCCCTGGTGGGGGGTAAGATACAGTGCTGCCCACTAATTGACTTGGCTCTGCTTTGTTCAACTGTATTTGTGTGATTCGAGGCTCTCGATAAGCAGCAAATGGAAATGCCCCCAATTTAGTTCTGTATCTTTGTTTAACACATTAAAGGGGACCTGTCACCCAAACATAAAAAGCTGTATAATAAAAGTCCTTTTCAAATCAAACATGAAATAGAAATTCTTTTTTTTATTAAAGCATTCATAGCTGTTGTAAACTTGTTTAAAAATCACAGCTGTCAATCAAATATTGCCTGTCCCTCCTCTATGCCTTAGAGGCGGGGCAAACAATTACTTTCACTTTCCATTCAGCATTTACTAGATGTCACTGCTCTCCCCACATTCCCCCATTCTCTTTACCATTTAATTGTGCAGCCAGGACATGGGGATGGACATCAGGTCCCCCATTCTGGTGCACAAACAAGATTCTGAGATGATACAAGACTTGTCTTAATAACAGTGTCCATAAAATGGCTCCTGTCTGCTTGTTATATTTATGAATTCCCAGACTGAAGGAGAAAAGATTCAAATAATTTATACAGTGTAATTAAAGTTAATTTTGCTTGACTAACATGATGAAATAGGATTTAAAATATTTTTTTTGGGTGACAGGTCCCCTTTAAGGGATATATGTAATGATGACTGGTTGTCTGAAATGTGATGGCATAGCAAGCAATAATTGGGGCTTATATACAGGTATGGGACCTGTTATCCAGAATGCTCAGGACCTGAGTTTTTCCGGACAACAGATCTTTCCATAATTTGGGTCTTCATACCTTAAGTCTACTAGAAAATCATGTAAACATAAATAAACCCAATAGGCTGGTTTTGCTTCCAATAAGGATTAATTATATCTTAGTTGGGATCAAGTACAAAGTACTGTTTTATTATTACACAGAAAAAGGCAATCATTTTGAAAAATTTGGATTATTTGGATAACATGGAGTCCATGGGAGTTGATCATTCCATAATTTGGAGCTTTCTGGATAATGGGTTTCCGTATAATGGATTCCATACCTGTACTAACACAGCTGCTAAATGCATCAGGATAGTTGTAACCAGTCAGCAATTAGTTTTGATCAGCCTAACTAAAAAAAGGAAAGCAAAGGTCTTATTGGGTGCACTGGTGAAATTCTCATGATTTTTATGGTGTAGTTTTTATTTCTAAATTACACTGTTTACACTACAAATAATTCACTCTGCTATATAAAATATTATTAAATATAAATGTATTTTTTAGCTGTAATATTGGAGTGTAAGCAGTAGTGATGTGTGGGCCAGCCTGATACACGCGAGGTCCGCAGGTCGGGTGGGTTCAGTCTGAACTTGCTGCACCGTTTGCAGGTCGCGGGTGGGTTTGAGCTCTTCTGCCTGATCTCTTCGACCTTAGATTGCCAACTTCCAGCATTATAGGCGCGCTCCTGCCCGCCCCTTTTGTGATGTCATCAGTGGGGGTGGGCCGGTGCGGGTCTATAAAGAGGAGGAGGGAAGATAGGTGCGGATGGGCATGGGTCGGTGGGTGTGGGTCCAGGGCAGTTGAGGGTCGAGCTTTTCTGGACCCACACATCACTAGCAGGCAGCCATCTCAGTTTATTGTGATTTCAGAAAGAGCCAGAACTTCACAATGGAACTGTTTTCAGATAAACTATTGTTTCTCCTACTCAATGTAACTGGAGGAGTTACAGTGGGACTTGGATTTTTACTATTGAGTGATATTCTTATATTTACCAGGGGGCTGTTATCTTATTACAGTTGTACATTGTTCTGTTGTTATGCTGCTGGGGGGGAGGGGGTAATATCACTCCAACTTGCAGTACAGCAGTAAAGAGTGATTGAAGTTTATTAGAACACAAATCACATGACTGAGAGCACCTGAGAAACTGACAATATGTCTAGCTCTATTTCAAAATTTTAAAATTAAATATAAAAAGATATGTTTGCTCATTTTAACAGTTAAAAACAGTTTTCAGTGCAGAATTCTGCTGGAGCAGCATTATTAACCGATGCGTTCTGTTCCCATGACAGTATCCCTTTAATTGCTCAGCATTGCAGTAGAGGTTCAAAGAGAGAAACCAAATGGGGAAATTATAGATTGGAGCACAAATGATACATAAGGAAAGGGCAAGTCTCCCTCTGTAAGAAATAAATCTGATTTATAATATTATGTGTACTTTCTATGAGCAGATGAAGAAGGAGGGTTGCTTGCTCAGTGTTGGTCACATGAATATCACACCCTCAACTGACACCCTTTCATAGAACTTACACACCTTTCCCAGGAGCAAGATTTATATTATGATTTTACAAAGGTTTTAGCTATGCCTCATCGACTGTCTATATAGTATAGTATAGAGGCACACATGTCTGCACACCACTGCCCACGTCATTAGCTACTGTGGTGTTAGGGGGTTTGGTTAAATCCCCATAGGAACAGGTGACAGCTATATTTGCCTATAGGAGTTGGAAATTATAAACTTGGCCATTAGAAGTGCTGAGGAGAGATCAATAGGGCTTTCTGCACCAAAACACATGGATTTTCTTCCTCTCACATCTCTTAAAGGTTAAGTAAACCTTTAAAACAAGTGAATGTAAAATTGATGAGAGTGCTATTCTAAGAACATTTGCAATGCACATTCATTATTTATTTTTTTAATCCCAAGATAATAAAGGATACGTGTACTGTTAAAGGGATCCTGTCATCGGAAAACATGTTTTTTTCAAAACACATCAGTTAATAGTGCTACTACAGCAGAATTCTGCACTGAAATCCATTTCTGAAAAGAGCAAACAGATTTTTTTATATTCAGTTTTGAAATTTGACATGGGGCTAGACATTTTGTCAATTTCCCAGCTGCCCCTGGTCATGTGCCTGCACTTTAGGAGAGAAATGCTTTCTGGCAGGCTGCTGTTTTTCCTTCTCCATGTAACTGAATGTGTCTCAGTGGGACATGGGTTTTTACTATTGAGTGTTGTTCTTAGATCTCCCAGGCAGCTGTTATCTTGTGTTAGGGAGCTGCTATCTGGTTATCTTCCCATCTTTTGTTTGGCTGCTGGGGGGGAAAAGGGAGGGGGTGATATCACTCCAACTTGCAGGACAGCAGTAAAGAGTGATTGAAGTTTATTAGAGCACAACTCACATGACTTGGGGCAGCTGGGAAATTGACAATATGTCTAGCCCCATGTCAGATTTCAAAATTGAGAAATGGATTTCATCTCAGAATTCTGCTGGAGCAGCACTATTAACAGATTCATTTTGAAAAAAATGTTTTTTCCCATGACAGTATCCCTTTACTACAAGTGAATTTTGTTAGAACAGTGCCACCTGCTGGTCATTCTCCCACCAGTCTGACCACCAAGTAGTCATGGAAATTGTCAGGAGAAACAAAGATGTTGCTCTGATGTTCTTCTGCTTAGAAAAAAAATAGAAACCTTTCTCACATCTTTCCTAAGCAGAAGAACATCAGAGCAACATCTTTGTTTCTCCTGACAACTTCCTTGACTACTTGGAGGTCAGATTGGTAGAAAATGACCAGCAGGTGGTGATGTTGTAACAAAATTCATTAATATTAACAGTACACGTATCCTTTAATATCTTGGAATTAAAAAAATAAATAATGAATGTACATTGCAAACGTTCTTAGAATAGCACTCTCATCAATTTTACATTCACTTATTTTAAAGGTTTACTTATCCTTTAAAGAAATGTAACACACTCTTCTACTTACTTTTGCAGTTTATTATAATTACATACATAAGAAATTACACACATTTTTTTTATTGTTTGAAACATTACCACCCAACTGGCTTCAGTCTGCGGAAAAGTCATTTTGTCAGCAAAGTAAAATCTTATGATGATGCTCGGCTTTATACTGAGATGTTCTACTCACTAATATCATTTTGTAAGCAAAGAAATATCACAAGAAATTGCTTTCCTCCCAGTAGCCAGTTGGCAGAAAATTAATTTTGGGGGAAAAGCAGCATCTTGTGATAATACTGACCAGAAAAACATCAGATGGCTCTTTTTTGCTTAGTTTTCTAAGCTGAACAACATCGTAAGACATTACTTTTCTCCCCAAATAAATTTTCATCCAACAGGCTACCGCTAGAAAAAGCAATGCCATGTGATGTTCTTCTGCTTTGAAAATTATGTTGGTGAGCAGTTGTCTGGCCTTTCTCTGCTCAGTTCTAAGCATTGCAACATCACAAGACCCTTTTCTAAAGAAATACATTTTCGGCTGACAATTTCCAATCAATCAAACTGAATAGCAGGCAGCGCTGTTGTTGCAAATCCAGGTATCTGCTAATATATTGAAAACAAGAAAAAAAATCATTAAGGTAGGAGAGTTTACATTTCCTTGAATACTCAGCTCTTATTCTTTTGTGTAATTTTATTTTCTATTTCTTGCATTGCTCCTCCTGTACGTTCACTTACTGTATTTTTTAGAAATGTAAGGCACTACTTATACCAGTAATACTACATGAATTGATATTGTATGTACAGATATATATCTGCAGCGCTGATGTAACTCTACCTCCGATAGCACTTAACTTTTATTGCTAATGTCTAATCGCCGGGCTACGATCTAGGCAAGCTAGTTGGACGCACTCTAGGTTCAGATGTTCTCTTGGCAAATGGGATTCCAAGATGAAGAGTGCCAGTACTTTTACTTGTGTTTTGTTGCGTAACTCAATGATGATTGACTGATTGATCTGTCCCGTTTCAGTT
The DNA here is from genome assembly GCA_038501925.1 of Xenopus petersii. Taxonomy (NCBI): domain Eukaryota; kingdom Metazoa; phylum Chordata; class Amphibia; order Anura; family Pipidae; genus Xenopus; species Xenopus petersii. The sequence continues at coordinate 17,528,776 of CM076674.1, forward strand.
CGCCGAATAATTCGCGAACAGTGGAAACAATTAGCGAAAATTTGCAAAACGCTTTGAAGTCAATGAGGTCAAAATAATATTGACGCGCAACAATTCTGACATGAGCAATAATTTTTATACGCGTGACTATTTTGTCCACATGCATTAAAGTCAATGGGCGAATAATTTTGGCGTGCTGGATTGTTTGCCACAAACTTTTAGCGCAGTTTTGCAAATGTTCGTGGGTGGCAAAACGTGGAAACGCACTGCAAATCCATGCCTGGCGAATTTATTCCCCCATCAGTAGTGCCCAGTAATAGCTTTTTACCACCATTTAGCTCTATTCACTATATTGTTTTCCCTGATGAAGGTTCCTGTGTGGAACCAAAACGTTCGACTGAAATAAACCTCCACTTTTTTGACTTTTTGATCATGTTGAAAATCGTCCTTGGTGCGCTGTCACTTTTTGCAGTATATATATATATATATATATATATATCAAAACAGGGGGGTTGTGGGAGCACTCTAAAGGCTTTAAAGTATATATATATATATATATATATATATATATATAAGTATAATAAATGCTATTGCATATGTACCCAAAACAGGGGTTATTTTGTTACAAAGTTATGATCATAAAATTGATAAGCCACCATACCACGTCAAGGTAAACCCCGAATGGCGGTCCCTAACTTATTTTATATTTTATGTGCATTTTAGCATTACCTGTAATCAATGTCCATTGAACACTGTTTTTTCACTGAGGGCTAAATCCTCCCCAGCCAGCAATCAGGCTTTTAAAGGAGAGATATTCCCAAAACAAACGCCCAATTTTAAAAGCATAGGATCACCACTAGTTTAAAGGGGGGTATGGGGTGCTACAACCACTGAAGCTATGCCACAGCTCCTGGCTAAATATACAATATCAAAACAGGGGGGTTGTGGGAGCACTCTAAAGGCTTTAAAGTATATATATATAAGTATAATAAATACTATTGCATATGTACCCAAAACAGGGGTTATTTTGTTACAAAGTTATGATCATAAAATTGATAAGCCACCATACCACGTCAAGGTAAACCCCGAATGGCGGTCCCTAACTTATTTTATATTTTGTGTGCATTTTAGCATTACCTGTAATCAATGTCCATTGAACGCTGTTTTTTCACCCGCGACAATTTTTTTTGGCGTGCTGGATTGTTTGCCACAAACTTTTGGCGCAGTTTTGCAAATGTTCGTGGGTGGCAAAACGTGGAAACGCACCGCAAATCCATGCCTGGCGAATTTATTCCCCCATCAGTAGTGCCCAGTAATAGCTTTTTACCACCATTTAGCTCTATTCACTATATTGTTTTCCCTGATGAAGGTTCCTGTGTGGAACCAAAACGTTCGACTGAAATAAACCTCCACTTTTTTGACTTTTTGATCATGTTGAAAATCGTCCTTTGTGCGCTGTCACTTTTTGCAGTATATATATATATATATATATATCGGTTTATTTAGACCAACGTTTTTTTTCCTGATGAAAGTTGCTGTGAGGAACTGAAACGTTGGTCTAAATAAACCTCTACTGATTTTCAAGCAGACCCTGTTGTAAAGATGTCCATGGTGAGCCGTCAACTTGCCTTCAATTTCAATTGTTTCTATACTGGCACCCAGTGATTTTTGGGCGAATGGAGCTCTGTATACACTCTCTCTCCCATCCCCCTCCTGTGACGTGACGTGCATGAAGGCGCCACGACGCATGAGGGCCCATGAGGGTTGGAGCCCACCGGGTTTTTTCCCGGTGTCCTGCCAGGCCAGTCCGACACTGGCGACTAATCTCCCTGAACTGCCTCCTGCCGGCTTGAATCTAAATTGCCAGCGGGATGGCACTCGGAGTGCTTTTGTTTTCCAAAGTCTCGAGAAGTTTCCTCGTGAGGCAACTTCGGACGACTTCGGAAAATTAAGTGCACCGATTGCCATCCCCTCAGTGATTTACATTCTAGCCGGCGGGAGGCAGTTCGGGGAGATTAGTCGCCCCAAAGAAGAAGAGATTTGACGCTGGGCGTCTCCCCAAATCTGAGCCTGTGCCTCTGCCCTTAATCCTACAGTATAGTGAATATTTTCTGTTGTGCTGCTCTGCATATCTAGTGGCAGGTTATAAATAAGAAGAAATCTCCAGTAATTCTGGACCAGCTCCTGTAGTTTCTCACAAACAGTAAATAGTGCTATTATGTTAGGTGAGGGTAAGTGCATGACGTGCCCAGTCCCACGCTGACTCCTTTATCTGAAGCAGAAAGCGTTTCTCTCTTGCCGTGACTCTATATACAGAGCAGAAATGAAAGGAAAAGCTGCAGCTGCAAATACAAGTTGTTATTTTCATTATTCTCTGTTATTTGCTCCAAACGGCTCGTGTGAGTTTTGCTAAAGGAATCAGTTTGAGGCCAGAAATCCATGAGTATGTGGGGGAGGGTCTCCTCTTGTATTTTATCCCAAATAAAAGCTTTTGGTGTCAAGCTGTTGAGCCCAGGGTAGTGGTGGAATCATAAATTACTGGGCTCCACAGCAAATTATTTTTCAGATCCCCAATACTTATTGATATTTTATATGAATTAGGGCCTCATGGGGCCCCTACAGCTCTTGGGCTTAGCTGCAGTCGCAGGGTCTGCTTCCTCTGTAGTTAAATCCCTGACCATGGAATATTTTTTTAGGGATGCACCGAATCCAGGATTCGGCCTTTTTCAGCAGGATTCGGATTCAGACAAATACTTCTGCCCGGCAGAACCAAATCTGAATCCTAATTTGCATATGCATATTAGGATTTGGATTTGGCAGAATATTTTGCAAAGGATTCAGGGGTTCATCCAAATCCAAAATAGTGGATACGGTGTATCCCTAATTTTTTTATTCACATAGCAGTACTTGTATATGTAGCTCTGTTCATTACATTAAAGGGGTGATTCACCATTAATTTTTAGTATGTTATAGAATGGTCAATTCGAAGCAGCTTTTCAATTGGTCTTCGTTATTTCTTTTTTATAGTTTACAAATTATTTGCTTTCTTCTTCTGACTCTTTGCAGCTTTCAAATGAGGGTCACTGACCCCATCCAAATACCAAAGTCTCTGTAAGGCTACAAATGTATTGTTATTTTTTATTATTCATATTTCTATTCAGGTCTTTCCTATTCATATCCCATTCTCTTATTTAAATCAATGCATAGTTGCTAGGGTAAATTGGATCCTAGCAACCAGATTGCTGAAATTGCAAACTGGAGAATTGCTGAATTAAAAGCTAAATAACTCACAACTACAAATATTTAAAAATAAAAACCAATTGCTAGTTGTCTCAGAATATCCCTCTCTATATCATACTAATAGTTAACTTAAAGGTGAGCAACCCCTTTAAAGGGGGCATGAATGCACCTGTATTACGTAATGTAAATGACATTTTAAATAGTTTCAATGCATTACACTACTAATATCATGAATGTGTAACAAAAAAGTGCCCTTGCTGTTCTGGCTGGGACAGGGGCAGGACAGAATGTTGAAATTAATTACTGATGCAGGAAGCAACTCTTGACATTTCTCTGCTCAGTTCTATCACTCAATGGGACAGGAAAGAGAATCATCAGGAGATGCTTCTAGCACCAGAACAACATTTTGCCATTATGTCCAACCCCTACCTGGACAGAACAGCAGGAGGAGCGCCAGTCACACAATCATGATATAAGTAGTGATTAAAACAGCTAAATCTGAAATCTAAATTAAAATAAATAAAAAAAAAAAAAAAAAAAAAGTAAATTGAGTGCTCGAAACAATTTTACATTAAGCATATGATCCCTTTAAGAGAATAGACAAGGAACAATTCAATAAGAATACAAAGAGTATAAATAAACATATACAATTTAGTGATCGTATTTAAGAGTAATTAAAAAGGAAGAAAGTCCATGCACCATAGAGCTTGCAATCTTAATCAACTGATGATCCTTTTTTCTGTTAGCCATAAAATCTACAACTTGTCTGTCTGGGATCTTCAGTTAGGTCAGTACGGCTGCTTTGCCCTGGTTGCAGTTACATTTAGAGATACAGAACAGAACATGGATTCTTTATATCACCTGAATGATTGAGACTCGGAGGTTTTAGATTGCTAGCTTCATTGCTATGCCCACCTCCCTAACTAGGCCAAATGAGGACCGCACACTTAGCAGAGGTTCATGCTGGCACAGAATGTGGCAGATACATATATTTTTTTCTGTTTAATCTTATTTTCTCCTCTGTCTTTCCGTGTTTCTGCTATGTGTATCTCTGTATCTCTGTTTCTTTACCTTTAAGGCAAGGACAGAGATAAATTGTAGCAGTCAGGGGAGCCACCCAAGATATGGATTGGCATTAATCACGTAGCTGCTTTGCATTACTATTGCTCAGTGTAGCCAAAGGTGATTACAACTGAAATCCAAACTGATTATTGGGGTCACTATTGGGGTCACTGACCCCAGCAACCAGCTTCCAAGCTACTACCTGGTTAGTAGGGCAATGAAGGCCCTAGCAACCTGATACTGTTGGAATTCCAAGTCTGCAGCTACAGGAATCCAGCCCTGGCACACGTCTCACATTCTTCTCATACTGATTTTATTTGCCCTTTGGAAAGATAAAGTCTTGGGCATGGGGTGAGGCCAGCAGAGTTTGAAACATGGCAAAGTGTGACTCAGAGCTGTTTCCAGGCCTATTATTTATGATGCATTCAAATGTAGGAAGAGATCATCCAATAGTCAAGTAGTAGCCAAAAATATCTAATAAAATTCAAAAATCATTATTAGGACCTATGTAAGCCTGAAACATTTTTAGCCTGGGCAATTACTCATAGGCTCACAGCCTATGAGTAAGTGCCCACTCCAGGCACGAAACGTGTCAGGCTTACATATTTCCTAAGAAAGATTTTTTAATTTTATCACATACTTTTGGCTTCTGGACCAGAAACGGAGCCACACACCATTATCTATGCTGTGATTTCTCTTATTTATGATGTTGTCTATATCTCCCACTTCTACTTGTAAACTCTAGTGGGCAGGAACCTTCTTTGCCTTGAGTCTCGTAACGCTCACCACTTATAGGGACCTCCACCTAACTGTTGTTTGCATAATGAAAGACTAAAATCACTTACATTCTACCCCAGGCTGGTGCTTATCTTCTTCCCTGTCCCTTGCTGGGTTCAAACACAGTACAATAAGTACATTACTTATTTTTCGGACGCCGTCCCCCTTGCACACTATGTTTGCCTTTTCGAGTGTCAGAACAGGACAATTGCATTCTCTGCACTAGAAAAGCTGTAATTCTGTTTGAAAAATTGGAATCTTGGCTCTTGAAGTTACCAGGATCATCTTTTTTGCTGCCCTTGGTAACTTGCAAGCTGCTGCCCCGAGGCTAATTTATCAGCTCCCCTGTGTGCATGTGCCCACCACATATTATTTGGGGTTTTTCAGTTCTTTAGCTTTTTATTCAGCAGTTCTCCAGTTTGCAGGTATCTGATTATTAGGGTCCAAATTACTCTAGTAACCATGAATTGATTTGCATAAGAGACTGGGATATGAATAGGAGAGGGTCTGAATTAGTTAGAAATCCTTGACCCGCACTGGACCCGCACTCGCCCACACCCACCTTCCCCCCTCCATTTATAGACTTGTGCCGACCTGCCCTGCCAGTAGGTTTGCCACCTGTCTGGATTCCACCCGGAAAGCATGGTTTTTGGATGGGCTGCCCCGGTGATAAGTTCCTGTCCGGATTTCCAAATTAGGAAATCCGGACAGGACATGGGTGTGAATGACATGGCGATCAGCCAATTGCTGATCGCCACGTCATCATGTCCCTGTCACCTGCCCCACCTTCCCACATAACCTGCCCCACCCCACGTCCCAGCCCCCACGTCACCCCCACGTCACCAGCCTACCCCCTGCCGTTTTAGGGGGGGGAGGAAAAAAGTGACAACCCTACCCACCAGTGACATAACAAAAGGGGTGAGGCAGGTTTAAAAGCTGGAAAGAGTCAGAAAAAGAAGGCAAACAATTCAAAAACTCTAAAAAAAAAGAAAAAATGAAGACCAATTGTAAAGTTGCTTAGAATTAGACATCCTATAACATACTATAAGTAAGGGTGAACCACCACGATAAAGAACAGCCTGGGATATTCAGTAAGGGATTTTAGTCGCTCGGGTGCCTGATGAATTGGCACCTTCCATAAAAAAGGAACCGACCCAAGCAGAACAAGACTTCCATATTGATACTGTTATGCAAACCCCCCCCCCGGCACCAACAGAATCCCCCTTTCTCTTTTCACATCTGAATGAATCTCCAGGGAATGAGGCCAAACACCTCCCATTCAGCAAGTTGTTGTTGGACGGACAAGAAAAGTTCTTCAGGGAAACGGGAGGTCTCCCCCTCCAAGCTGAGCCAGCACGTCTGGAACGTATGGGGGGCCCCATATATAGATGCTTTCCTTGTCTAGGAATCATTACTTGTCCTTCCTCACACTTCCCAACAGATTCCCATTCCTTCAGCAGTCGGACATCTCCCCGTGTCTGACAATGGCTCTCAATGTCCCTGGCTTGGTCGCCGTCATCTTCTTTTATGCCATGACTCTTCTCACCGGGCTCTGGGCTGCCTGGAAAGCCAAAAAGAGTGAGAAGAACAAAAAGCAAACAGAGGTGGCTATCGTGGGGGGTCGCAACTTGAATGTATTTGTTGGACTCTTCACCACCACTGGTAATGTACTGGGAGAATACGGCTCATTTCATTAGATTTCAATAGGGATTTTGTAGAGTTATTGGGTGGGCAGTGTTGTTATTAAATCCTCAGTTCATGGGCTTCTCAATACGTTTTTGGCTTTGCATCTCTGCCCCTTGGTGTTTACGCTGCTACCTGGCCCCTATGGGTCTGAGAAAGGTCGGGAGATGAAGTGGAAAAGGGCTGAAATAGAATATGAATACGGGTATAGGATCTATCATCCAGAATGCCTGGATCTTTCTTTAATTTGGATCACCAGACCTTAAATCTGCTAAAAATGGTTTCAACTTTAATGAAACCCAATAGGATTGTTGGATCTGGTACAAGGTACAGTTTGATTATTGCAGAAAATAAGGAAATCATGTGTAAGAGTTTGAATTATTTGATTAAAATGGGCTCTATGAGAGACGGCCTTCCCGTAATTTGTAGCTTTCCAGTTAACGGCTTCCTGGATAACGGATCCTTTGCCTGTAGCAATAAACAGAAAGACTCGCCGATCTGCTTTCTACTTGCTAAATACCCTAGTAACCAGATGCCAATTGAAAACATTGTAAATTTCAGTTGAGAAAAGGGGTTCAATTTCAGTATGTTATGGAATGACCAGTTCTAAACAACTTTTCAATTGGTCTTATTTTGTTATACTTTTTGAATTATTTGCTGCCTTCTTCGTCTAACTCTTTCCAGCTTTCAAATGCGGGTCAGTGACCCCATTAGGCAATAACTATTGTCCTGTGAAGCTACAATATTATTGTTATTGTTCATTTTTATGAACAGGGCATCATTTATTATAAGGCTTGCCTAGTCATTATATGGTTCCATTAGAACTTGTCATAGGTGGAGAGGGATATAGTAGATTTATTATGTTTTTTAGTCAACTGTATAAAGAAACATTTCAGTAAACTTCACACCCCTCAGTTAAATAATTGTCTTCTTTATATCAGCTTTTACCTTTAGTAGTAGGTGTCCTTTCATTGTATCCCCTCATTATTTAAGCCTGAAAGTGGGTAATGGTAAATTCAATCCAAAAATATGTACCCCCTACTGTAAATGATAAGGATTTTAGAAGTCACTGAGGGGTTTTGTGACCATATAAAGACACAAGGCTGCAGGCTGAGTTATACAGGGAACTCTGAGTATCACTCATGTATTATAAGGGATAATGTACCCCCTACTGTAAATGATAAGGATATTAGATGAGGGGTCTGTGACCATATAAAGACACAAGGCTGCAGGCTGAGTTATACAGGGAACTCTGAGTATCACTCATGTATTATAAGGGATAATGTACCCCCTACTGTAAATTATAAGGATATTAGAAGTCACTGAGGGGTTGTTCTGTGACCATATAAAGGCACAAGGCTGCAGGCTGACTTATACAGGGAACTCTGAGTATCACTCATGTATTATAAGGGATAATGTACCCCCTACTGTAAATGATAAGGATATTAGAAGTCACTGAGGGGTTGCTCTGTGACCATATAAAGACACAAGGCTGCAGGCTGAGTTATACAGGGAACTCTGAGTATCACTCATGTATTATAAGGGATAATGTACCCCCTACTGTAAATTATAAGGATATTAGAAGTCACTGAGGGGTTGTTCTGTGACCATATAAAGGCACAAGGCTGCAGGCTGAGTTATACAGGGAACTCTGAGTATCACTCATGTATTATAAGGGATAATGTACCCCCTACTGTAAATGATAAGGATATTAGAAGTCACTGAGGGGCTGCTCTGTGACCATAAAAAGGCACAAGGCTGCAGGCTGAGTTATACAGGGAACTCTGAATATCATTCATGTATTATAAGGGATAATGTACCCCCTACTGTAAATGATAAGGATATTAGAAGTCACTGAGGGGTTGCTCTGTGACCATATAAAGGCACAAGGCTGCAGGCTGAGTTATACAGGGAACTCTGAATATAATTCATGTATTATAAGGGATAATGTACCCCCTACTGTAAATGATAAGGATATTAGAAGTCACTGAGGGGTTGTTTTGTGACCATATAAAGGCACAAGGCTGCAGGCTGAGTCATACAGGGAACTCTGAGTATCACTCATGTATTATAAGGGATAATGTACCCCCTACTGTAAATGATAAGGATATTAGAAGTCACTGAGGGGTTGTTTTGTGACCATATAAACGCACAAGGCTCCAGGCTGAGTTATACAGGGAACTCTGAGTATCACTCATGTATTATAAGGGATAATGTACCCCCTACTGTAAATGATAAGGATATTAGAAGTCACCGAGGGGTTGTTCTGTGACCATATAAAGGCACAAGGCTGCAGGCTGAGTTATACTTGCCATGGAACTCTTAGGTAACTTCTAATTCTAAATACACAAGTTTCAGTGAATCATGTGACTTATGTGACATCACTCATTCAGTGATGACATCATTGAACACCCTAATAAGGATATATTTTATATGTTTTGCATTTGTTTTTGTCTTGTCTAGCCACATGGGTTGGAGGTGCCTACATCAATGGGACGGCAGAAATTGTCTATCTTCCCTCAAGAGGACTAGCGTGGGTCCATGCTCCCTTAGGGTTTGCTGCAACCTTCATTATCGGTGAGAATATTTGTCCTCCTCTACTAACCTATAACTGCCACTCTGCCTAATGCACAAATATTTCATATAATCACTATGACAGAGGGAGGGAGCTTGTGGGAATAGTACATGGGTGATTTCTGGGCAGTGTCGGACTGGGACACCAGGGGCCCACCCAAAAACCTTTGGCCAGGGACCCACTCTCAGTACTATTATTCTCCCTCTCCTCACTCAACCTTCATTCTCCTAGTCTCTTTTCTTTACATACTATACTCTTTTCCCCCCCATCTATTTAGCCTCTTTGTTCTCATAGAAATAGGGAATTGCCATGAAGTAGGTCAAATGTTAAACAGCATGAGGGCCCCCTGACAACTGTTCCTGGGCTTAAAGGGTTAAAAAATCATGTTGTGATTATTTTGAAGAGGCTTTGGCTGGAGGTTTGAAGGGGCCCAGCTGCTGAGCTGCAGGAGTCTATTTGTGGAACCTGTATTGATTCTGCCTCCTGCACATTTCCCTGTTCTCTGAAGTCGCATATTTACCGACTGAGAACTGATGTCACATTAAAGAAAAATAAACCGAGGCCTGAGGCTGGTCAGTCCCAACTTTAGGATATGTTTAGGGGCCTCCATATAAGAGGGGCCCCATGAGAGGAAAATGTAGTAAAAAAAAGCAACATGCCATTACTGGTATTGAATCTGTTATCCAGAACCTGGGGTTTTCCAGATAACGGATCTTTACATAATTTGGATCTTCATACCTTATGTCTACTATTAAATCATGTAAACATTAAATAAACCCAACAGTCTGGTTTTGCTTCCAATAAGGATTAATTATATCTTAGTTGGAATCAAGTACAAGCTACTGTTTTATTATTACAGAGAAAAAGGAAATCATTTTTAAAAATTTGTATAAAATGGAGTCTATGGGAGACAGCCTTTCCGTAGTTTGGAGCATTCTGGATAATGGGTTTCCGGATAATGCATCTCATACCTGTACTAGGTACAAATAAATAACTATCAATGCTTTGTTAATAAAGAGGTGATTCTTCTTTAAAGGAGAACTAAACCGCCCATGATGATTAGTCCCCAATGGCCCCCCTCCCTGCCTCCCCCCTGCTAAGTGTTACCCCAGAATTGTGTCCCCTGTAGGATTACTGACTAGTGATGGGCGAATTTATTCGCCAGGCACAAATTCTCGGCAAATTCACACGCTTCGCAAAACCACCGTGAAAATTCGCCAGCGTCAAAAAAAAAATCAACCACACAATTTCACCAAAAACGGACGCTGGCGTCCGAAAAAAATAGACGCCGGCGTCAGTTTTGCGAATTTTTTTTTCGCTGGAAATGCACACATCTTTCAGCGAAAAGCCCCAAATTCGCCCATCACTATTACTAACTGCACATGCAGAGTGAGCGCAGCGATGTTGACAGGCGCCATCTTCTTCTCCTCAGTAATCTTTGCAAAGTGAGCGCCGTATAAGTGCATGCGCAGTCGGAGCAGTCTTCCGGTTTGCGACAATATTCCGGTGATGGAAATTGCCGAGGGGGAGGAAGAAGACACAAAGATTACCAAAGCGCTGGAAGATGGCGCCTGTGAGCTCCGCTGCGCTCACTCTGCATGAGTGATCAGTAATTCAACAGGGGACACAATTCTGGGGTAACACTTAGCAGGGGGGAGGCAGGGAGGTTTAGTTCTACTTTAAGTTAACGTTTAGTATTTGATAGAATGGCCAGTTCTAAGCAACATTTCAATTGGTCTTCAATATATATATATATTTTATAGTTTTTTAATTTGCTTCCAGCTTTCAAATGGGGGTCACTGACCCCATCTAACAAAACAAATGCCCTGTAAGGCTACACTTTTATTGTTATTGTTACTTTTTATGACTCATCTTTCTATTCCGGCCTCTCCTATTCATATTCCAGTCTCTTATTCAAATCAATGCATGGTTGCTGGGATTTTTTTTTTTATTAATTGAGGATGTATAAAGTCTTGGATATAAAGGGTTAATGTATCAGCACACAGTGTGGTCAGTGGCCCATGTGTCCATGTTATTATTTTGTTGGGATGGAACAGCCTGTGCTTGTTTTCTGTGCTCTCTCCTCTGCTTTCACACTGCGCAGCTGGAATGGGGCTGCTCTCCCGACCACACACTGCACAAAGGCTTAATGGGGGGTTCACGCCTGTAGGATTACTGAGCGCTAACAATGGAAAGGCCATAGACTCCATTTTATCCAGATAATCTTAATTTTGAAAAATGATTTCCTTTTTCTCTGTAATAATAAAACAGTAACTTGTACTTGATGCCAACTAAGATATAATTAATCCTTATTGGAAGCAAAACCAGTCTATTGGGTTTATTTAATGTTTACATGATTTACTAGTAGACTTAAAGGGATACTGTCATGGGAAAAAAATTTTTTTTCAAAATAAATTAGTTAATAGTGCTGCTCCAGCAGACTTCTGCACTGAAATCCATTTCTCAAAAGAGCAAACAGATTTTTTTATATTCAATTTTGAAATCTGACATGGGGCTAGACATATTGTCAATTTCCCAGCTGCCCCTGGTCATGTGACTTGTGCCTGCACTTTAGGAGAGAAATGCTTTCTGGCAGGCTGCTGGTTTTCCTTCTCAATGTAACTGAATGTGTCTCAGTGGGACATGGGTTTTTACTATTGAGTGTTGTTCTTAGATCTACCAGGCAGTTGTTATCTTGTGTTAGGGAGCTGTTATCTGGTTACCTTCCCATTGTTCTTTTGTTTGGCTGCTGGGGGGGAAAAGGGAGGGGGTTGATAGCACTCCAACTTGCAGTACAGCAGTAAAGAGTGATTGAAGTTTATCAGAGCACAAGTCACATGACTTGGGGCAGCTGGGAAATTGACAAAAACCAATTGCAAAGTTGCTAGGAATTGGCCATTTTCTAACTTACTAAACGCTCAATTAAAAGTTTAAGATTGCAATGCACCCAATCACGTGGGGTTGAGTTTTGAGTTGGGGTTGAGTGTTGGGGTTATAACAGTAAAGGAGGCAAATGGCAGGATTTATGAAACACAATGAAAAGCCTGAAAACAGTGGAGAATTAGGCCACTTTAGACATTTTCAGTAACTAAAGGGGAAGTCCACCTTTAAATGAACTTTTAACAATTTCTGGAAGTGCCCAATATAAGCAACTTTGCAATATGTCTTAATTTTTTTTTTTAAATCTAGTATGTGTTTGAGCTGTTATGAAATGTAGAAGAATAAACTCCACTGGAGAGCAAACAGCTGCAGCTTCTGTGTAGTTTATTTAGAGACCTGTTTCATGGGCCCTTTCTCTCTTACTTATATTCTATTCTGACTCCCTAAATGCTTCTTGGTCGCCAGAAAAGCAGATTCAATTGATCACAAACCTAAAAAATATATATAGTTTTAAAAACACGCATAAATAAATGAAGAGCAGTTGCAAAAATTAATTAATTTAAGTTAAAGGGGTGGCTCACCTTTTAGTTAATATTTGGTATGTTATAGAATGGCTAATTCTAAGCAACTTTTCAGTTGGACTGCATTACATCTTTTTTATAGTTTTTAAATGATATACCTTCTCCAACTTTGCAATGGGGGTCACTGACCCCATCTTAAAACAAATGCTCTGTAAGACTACACATTTATTGTTATTGCTATTTTCTATTACTCATCTTTCTATTCAGGCCTCTCCTATTCATATTCCAGCCTATTATTCAAAGCAATGTGTGGTTGCTAGGGTAATTTGAACCCTAGCAACCAGATTGCTGAAATTACAAACTGTAGAGCGGCTGAATAAAAAGCTTAATAACCACAAATAATAAAACATGAAAATCAATTGCAAACTGCCTCAGAATATGAGTCTCGAATTTGTACTAAAAGTTAACTTAAAGGTGAACTACCCCTTTAAATTACCCTATATAGAGGTACAGAAAGATCTGCCTAATTTGGTTTGAGAATTTACTTTTCTATTGCTCCCAAATGGGATGTTGGGTTCACAAAAATAATTTAAAAAAAAAAACACGCACACACACACAAAAGCCCACTGCTCAATAGTAAGTTGTTTTTTTTACATGTGGAAGAAATGCACTTTTTTATTTCTAGGAAAGGGAGAGTACACATCTACAATAATATTGTTGCCCAATGAAACATACTGTGATTGTTTCAGAACACAAGTATTTACTGTATTTGCTTTGTGTGAGTGTGTCTTGTACAAACATTTATTTCTTCAAATATTCATGGAGCCACCTAGTGCCAGTTATAAGTATTGCAGCAATATGTTTTAAAGGCAAGAAGAATAAAATCCCATTTTTACTTTCTTTAATGAAAAAGAAATCTATCTCCAATGTACTTTAATTAAAAAATGTGTACAGTTTTTATATTAAAACCTGACAGTATGCAGTGAAATTCCTCCTTCGTGTTACTTGTTCTAACTGCTGCTGATAGGAAACTTCAGACGGTCCCTAACTGCTCTGCAGGGAAACGATCATACTTTCAAACAGCAGGGGGGAGGGACTCCCCAGAACACAAGCAGCTTTGTTTGTTTCCCTGTAGAGCAGTCGGCAAGAGATTTGTACCCACAGACCCAGTGCAGTCTGTATATTCTAATTATTAATCAGACTTGCTGTATGGGCTTCTGGCAGATATTATTTGACTTGTGCTGTTTTGATAATGTATGATGATCCCTAAGCAGCCCAGACCACACTGAGCATGTGCACAGTCTTGGTCTTGCATAGATGTAACAAAGTTACAAGATGGTGACCCCCTGTGGCCAACTTTTAAAGCATAAATCATTTGTTTGATTAGGCTTGTGGTGCACTAAGTTCACTATTTTGGATTCAGCCGAACCTGCGAATCCTATGCTAAAGATTCTCAGAATACCGAACTGAATCTGAACCCTAATTTGTATATGCAAATTAGGGGTGGGAAGGAGAAACCATTTTTTATTTCCTAGTTTTCTGTCAAAAAGTCACACAATTTCCCTCCTCCATCCTAATTTGCATATGCAAATTCCGAGTCTGTTCGGCTGGGCAGAAGGATACAGCCGAATCCAAATCCTGCTGAAAGAGGCCGAATCCAGGCCAAATCCTGAACCGAATCCTGGATTCGGTGCATCCCTAGTTATATTTAGTATACAAAATACAGCATTTATAGGATTATTCTATTTTAGACTTTAGTTTCCCTTTAAAGTGATGTAAAGCCCAAAAATTCAATAAGAAAGGCTTGGATGCCCGTGGGTGAAATTTAGTCTTATTGCAAGGTTGATCCAGGTACTGCCCGTTAGGAGCCAGAATTACAGATTTTACTCCTTCTGAGCAAAGGGAATTTTTTCCTTTTTAAAAAGGTTTTTCACCTGTAAAGGGGTTGAGATAACTTTTAGTAAGATGTAGAGAGTGATATTCTGAGACAATTTGCAATTGGTTTTCATTTTTTATTTGTGGTTTTGAGTTGTTTAACTTTTAATTCAGCAGCTCTCCAGTTTGCAGTTTCAGCAATGTGGTTGCTGTGGTCCAAATTACCCTAGCAACCGTGCATTGATTTGAATAAGAGACTGGAATATGAATAGGAGAGGCCTGAATAGAAAGATAAGTCATAAAAAGTAGCAATAACAATACATTTGTAGCCTTACAGAGTATTTGTTTTTTAAATGGGGTCAGCGACCCCTTCCCATTGGAAAGCTGAAGGCCAGAAGAAGGCCAGTTGAAAAAGTTGCTTAGAATTAGCCATTCTATAAGACTAATACAATTATTATTAATTTTAGTAATATTAATACTAAAAGTTAAATTAAAGGACTTCACTTGAACAGATGCTGGACATGAATCTTTACTGAACTGTTTTCCAGGAGCACTTTTTTTTGTCAAGCCAATGAGGTCCAAAAACTATGTGACAATGATGGATCCGCTCCAGGAGACTTTTGGGAATACAATGGGGAGTATTCTTTTCCTCCCGCCGCTGCTGGGTGACGTGTTCTGGTTTGCCTCCATCCTGGCCTCATTGGGTGAGTCGATTATTATTATTATTTACCATGAATATCCTGTAAATGATATCCTTATAAACGGTGCTTAGCGATGTCATTGGTTCTTATCGCTGCTTAGTGATGTCATTCCTGTCACATGACTCACTGAAACGTGTGTATTATAATAAATAAAGTACCTCCTGTTGCAAAATATGAGGATATTAGAAGTCACTTCGAAGCTCCACGACCTGTATAAAAACCTTCGGCCTTGTGTTTTTATATGGTCATGAAACTCCTCGGTAACTGATAATATCTAGTGATAGACGAATTTATTCACCAGGCCCGAATTCATGGCGAATTTCCGTGTTTCGCTGCTGGTGAATAAATTCGCAAATTTGCTGAGAATATTTGCGGACGTCAAAGGTTTTTTTTCTAACGTCCAACGTCAATTCGTGGGCATCAAAATAGACGCCAGCGATAATTCCGCCGACGGCGACAATTAAATGCACATCCATTGACTTTAATGAGCGTCAAATTGCCAACGGCGTCAGAAATGATCTATTTTGATGCTGCAAATTGACGCTGGCATCAAAATTCGTGAAAACGGGACAAATTCGCCCATCAGTACTAATATTCTTATATGTTACAATAGGGGGTACTTTATTCACTATATTATGTTCTGGGTTTACTGGCGTATCTTTTCCAACTAATGTCCAGGGCACAAGTGAAATTACAGGGGCACGGCGAGGATCTCACACTACCCCATTTTCTGCTTTTGGAAAGTCATTATTCTGTGCTTTCAGTACAAGCTGATTATACTAGTTCTATATACGTTATTTCCTTACTTGCTGAGCTAAAAAAAAAACCTTTTGGGTACAGTTATTGAGTAGAGAAGAGTCTCCTGACATTTCACTATTCAGTTATAAGCAGAGCAACGTCACAAGACTTTCCTTTTCTAACTAACTTAATTTTCTGCCATCTAGTCGGTTAAAATGAACAGCAGGTGGCGCCGCTGTTCTAAATTCATATAAGCAGTGAGAAAATGGAGCATGAATTTAAAAAATGCTTAGAAGGGGGCTGTGAGCAATTTTATATGCATTTATTCTCTCTCTGCCTGCAGGAGCCACCGTGAGTGTGATACTGGATGTTAAAGGCTCCGTGTCTATTATTATATCAGCTTGCACAGTGATAATATACACATTGCTTGGGGGTTTGTATTCAGTCGCCTACACGGATGTGATTCAGCTTCTCTTTATGATAATCAGTCTGGTAAGCCATTATTTCGACTAGATTTGTGTGCGTCAGTGCTCAGCTGCACCCAAACTCTTACTAACATTGCACCCAAGCACCCAGTTATTCAAGCATAGCTTCTGCGTTTAGTGATGAGCAAGTCGCGAAACTGAGAAAAAATTAGCGAAACATTCACGAAGTGCATTGAAGTCAATGGGGGCAAACATTGTTTTTACGCATGCAACAATTTTTCTTGCTGAAAATGTCAGTGGGATTTTTTTTCCTATTACGACTTTTTTTGTCTCTGCAACATGTTTATCTTGGTGACTTTTTTGTAGTGGCAAATTTTTCCCACTACAAATTTTTGCCGCAGTTTCGCCGAAAAAAAATCACGGATGACGAAATGCAGAATTTTGCCGCGAATCCATGGCTGGCGAAAACATTTGCTCATCGCTATCTGTGTTCTCTAATGTCCTCGCGGTTGGTTGGGATAAGTAGGAAACACAAATTAACAGAATGGATTACAGAAGGGTTCTTAGTACTGGTATGAGACCTGTTATCCAGAATGCCCAGGACCTGGGGCTTTCAGGATAAGGGATCTTTCCATAATTTGGATCTTCATATATTTAGGGGCCGATTCACTAACTTCGAGTGAAGGATTCGAAGTTAAAAAACTTCGAATTTCGAAGTTTTTTTTGGGCTACTTCGACCATTGAATGGGCTACTTCGACCTTCGACTACGACTATTGAAGGATTCGAACTAAAAATCGTTCGACTATTCGACCATTCGATAGTCGAAGTACTGTCTCTTTAAAAAAAACTTCGACCCCCTAGTTCGGCAGATAAAAGCTACCGAAGTCAATGTTAGCCTATGGGGAAGGTCCCCATAGGCTTGCCTAAGTTTTTTTGATCGAAGGATATTCCTTCGATCGTTGGATTAAAATCCTTCGAATCGTTCGATTCGAAGGATTTAATCGTTCGATCGAATGAATAATCCTTCGATCTTCTGCGCTAAATCCTTCGACTTCGATATTCGAAGTCGAAGGATTTCAATTCCTAGTCGAATATCGAGGGTTAATTAACCCTCGATATTCGACCCTTGGTAAATCTGCCCCTAAGTCTACTAGAAAATCATGTAAATATTAAGGGGCAGATTTATCAAGGGTCAAATAGTAAATCTGAATTCAAATTTTAGTCAAAATTCACACATTTGAATTTGAAGCCCTCTATATGAATGTATAATGAATGTGAGATTTATCACACCTCGACCATGGAAACAGTCCTAATTCGAACTTTCCCCACCTAAAACCTGTCAAGTTCATGTACAAGTCATTGACAGAGGTCCGTTGAGCCATTTGGAGATGTTAATAGCCTTCCTGACATTCGAGTTTTTTTCGGGAGAAAAACTTGATTTATACGTATCGAATTTACATTCGATCAAATATTAGACATTCAAATTTTTTCTTAAATAACCTCCCAGTCGAATTGTGAGTATATTCGAATTAAAAAAAAATTCACAGGAACTCGAAATTTCACCTTTGAGAAATGGGCCTTAATAGGCTGGATTTGCCTCCAATAAGGATTAATTATATCTTAGTTGGGATCAAGTACAAGCTACTGTTTTATTATTACACAGAAAAATTAAATCATTTTTAAAAATGTGGATTATTTGGATAAAATGGAGTTTATGGGAGATGGCATTTCCATAATTGGGAGCTTTCTGGATAACAGATCCCATACCTGTATATATGTGTAGTGCTCGTGCATTGCACCTTGGTATCACTGTGAGCACCGAAGTGAAACTTGGAGAGCTTTGTGTTCCTCCTGTGAACCAGTAGGATCTCAGCCATTTTACATGGAGGTGTTGCTCCCTCGAGAAGTTGGTGGAATTTTCCCAGTTGGAGCTCTATTTGCAATTCTAGGATTTTCCATTTTCCCATTCTAAAGTATTTTAAGAGAATTTCTTAGGAGCTCGAGTTTTATTTTGCAATCTAAAAACATCTTTCCAAATTCTTGTTTCGGAACAGCAATGCTTTTGCATGTCTATATGCATCTATGGTTTATTGAGTCTTGTTTTAGAAGCTCAGGTATGGGACTGTTATACAGAATGCTCGGGACCTGGGGTTTTCCGAATAACGGATCTTTCCGGATCTTCATACCTTAAGTATAATAATTTAAACATTAAATAAACCCAATAGGCTGGTTTTGCCTCCAATAAGGATTAATTATATCTTAGTTGGGATCAAGTACAAGATATTGTTTTATTATTACAGAAGAAAAGTGAAAAACATTCAAAAATTTGGATTTGGATTTTGATTATAATGGAGTCTATGGGAGACAGACTATCCGTAATTTGTAACTTTCTGGATAACAGGGTTCCAGATTACAGATTCCATACCTGTACTTAGATATGATATCCCTACTAAGTGTCTACTCCCAGTGCACACGGGCCATGCTGGGACCCATGTATGTGCATACTGAATGAGTGCACCAGAGCCAGGAGTTTGTACACTGAACATTCTAACCTGTCATGCAGAACAGGTATGGGACCTGTTATCCAGAATACTCAGGATCTGGGGTTTTCTAGATAAAAGATCTCTCTGTAATTTGGATTTCCATACCTCAAGTCTACTTTAAAAATATTTAAACAATTAAGCCCAATAGGATCTTTTTTCCTCTAATACTGTAAATATTAATTATATCTTAGTTGGGATATATATATATATACATGTGTGTATGTATTTGCAAGGGACATATTTAAAATGTTATTGGGGCCCCAATTGACACATTATTATTTTGAACATGAATTTATAAAGCACCAACAAATTCTGCAATGCTGTACAACAAATAGGTGTATACATGTAAGGGCCGATTTATCAATGTTCTAATTTTGCACTAAAACTCCCGAACTCGTATTATAACTTTCAATCAAGTATTAAAGGAGAAGGAAAGCCTTGCAGCACTTGGGGTGCCAAATGTTAGGCACCCCCAAGTGATTGTATTGACTTACCTGAAACTCCGGGTCGGTGCTCCTATCAGCAGAAAACTGCACTGGCCTGGGGTTATACCAGTGAGCACCACGGAGCGATCCTCTTCCTTCTTCCTGTTTCCTTTGCGCGGCTGCGCATGCGCAGTAAGACGAAAAGCCAAACTTTAACGAAAAAGTCGCTATTTTATTCAACTGCGCATGCGTTTGCCCCGGGAAATTTGAAGAAAGAAGAAGCCGGAAGAGGATCGCTCCTTGGTGCTCACTGGAATAACCCTGGGCCGGTGCAGTTTTCTGCTGATAGGAGCACTGCCCTGGGGTTTCAGGTAAGTAAATCACTTGGGGGTGACTAACATTTGGCACCCCCAAGTGGGATACGAGTTTCCTTCTCCGTTAATTGCAGAAAAACTTGTTGAGCAAGTGCAACAACCAATAAAGATTTATTTATATACTATAAGAAAAGATCAGCATGGACAGTTTGGTCTAATGGCATTGCTCAGGCACAAGAAAAGTAAACACCAGGACTGGCATCCATGGGCATTTGGTAAATGACTGATCTACACTAAAATGCTTCTTCTTCTACAATATTTTATTGTCTTTGTACATATCTTTCTCTTCTAATTATTATATTAATGATATGTTCTCATACAACTCCATATATGGTGTACATCCAAATGTTGTTTTTATGACTTCCTCGTCCAGTGTTTTACTATAACTCCAATCAAAAACACCCAGTAGGAAGGATAAGCAGTCCAAATACTTTACCCACAGGCCACAGAGTGTTATTATTATCATTTAAAAGTGCATCTTACTGGGGAATAGTCCCAAGGAAAGTCAACCAGTTATAATTGCTCCTATCAACCAACAGAATATTAACGTAAATATATATCCAATGGTGGACATGCCATTTGTTACATAGTAATGTAGCACACTCTTGGCCACCCCCCTGGTGCCAAGGCTGTACTCTGCTTACCAACTCAGGTCCTGAGTTCCCTTTGCAAGGTCTAAGGTACTGGGAATTCTTCTCATTGCAGTGAATCCATTGCTGAACTAGAGCTCCCAGCACTGCCTATAGAGCGAGCACACACAGTTCAGTTTAGGAAATCTGGAGGAAATCCGGAGCTTCCGACCCTCCTGGTCTTGCTCCCAGGCATGGGGTCGTCTACCCCAGCCTCAGATGCCTCCTGCCTCTACATAGTGGCAGCTGAAATCACTATCTCCTTAGTGAAGTCAGCAGAAATCCTCCAGCAGTAATGGCTGTGAGCACATGGAAATCTCCTTTTATAGGGTGCAGCAGCGACACCTAGTGACAACTTTTGGAATTGGCCATGCTGCACCAACACAAGGGCTCTGCCCCTTAGGAAATCCTGTAGTTAGTCCCAAACAGGGTTTCTGCACCATGAGACTCCGACCGGAGGGGAATTAACCCTACGGGTCCCTACAGTAACATAGTATGTTTGGTTAAAAAAAGACACATGTCCATCAAGTTCAACCTTCCTGACTCCAAGATGCAATGGGACCAGTCCTTGGATGTACTATGAGCTATCTTCCATAACCCTGTATTCCCTTCCTAGCTAAAAAGCCGTTCAACCCCTTCTTAAAGCTATCTAATGTATCGGCCAGCTGGACTGGGAACTCTAAAAGACACCTATCTCAATATTGCTGATGGGGAAGGAAACCAGTATTGGTGCCCCATGCCATGTATGTCAGTATCTGTAACTCTTACAACAGAAAGCCTCAATTTCTAGCAGTAGAATATAATTTTGAGACACAGAGGAAAGCATAGAGGAAGCATATCTCCATGCTGCTGTTACATTATATATAAAAGTCACGTGACATACTAATCATCTCTTATTTTAAACGTAGTGGATTTGTGTACCATTTGCTCTTCTAAACTCAGCATCTGAAAACATTGCTTACACAGCAGTGAATGCATTGTACCAAGCGCCGTGGATTGGTAAAATACAGCCAGGATACATTGGAAGATGGCTGGATGATTTCGCATACCTGGTAAGTTCTTTTTTTACTTCTGTCTGTAGTGGAAACGAATTATACATGACATTATAGACAAGCCGTGCAGATACTAAAGATATATGTAGACATGCTCCATGTCTACATATATGCTCCTTAATAGTCTGGCTTTAGTTTTTGTTTCTCCCACCAAAATACAGTCTACCTACCAACGTGGTGGCTACATCAGGTCACTGGAATGTTATTGCTGGTCAATGTATTAGGTTTTCATAGGATTTATCTATGGTAAGGACCTCCAGGTCTGAAGGCATCTTATGTTCCTTCCTTCAATATAGGTTTCCTACTCCCTACGTATATATTAAATGGGTTAAATTATTTTTGTAAAGCTCCTCCAAATATAAGAGAATGTCAGCTCCAGCCATTGGACACACTCATTATTATAGGCGACTGATTTATGTTCAGAGACTAGGAGAATCCATGTATCAAAGAGGACCATGAGATAAAGTAGGTTCTGTGGTTCCCTCCACTGACTATACAATAGGCAGCTACCCAGTCGGCCCAATTTTCAACAGGATCACAGAGTTTACCTTTCCATTGTATATCTCACATTTCATTATTTCAGAGCCTGGGAGGCATTGCATGGCAGACATATTTTCAGAGAGTACTTGCTGCTTCCTCTTCCAAGAAAGCCATGGTCACATCCTACCTTTCAGGGTTGCTTTGTGCTGTGATGGGGGTTCCGTCTATTCTGATTGGTGCTATTGCTGTCTCTACAGGTAAGGGAGCTAGTCCAGAACTCTCTAACGTGCCATTAAACCTTGTCAATGATATATACCCAAATGAATGCTTTAACACTACCTAACTCACACATGTTCTTGCCATAATTTAAGACTGGAACCAGACTAGCTATGGCTTGCCAACACCCTATGAGAGAAGAGAGTCGAACATGATATTACCCCTGGTCCTGCAGTATCTTTGTCCTACCTATGTGTCTGTTGCTGGGTTAGGAGCCATAGCAGCAGCTGTTATGTCCTCTGCTGATTCATCACTTTTGTCGGCCAGCTCCATGTTTTCGTACAACATATACAAAAGGTTGCTAAGGAAGAAGGTGAGCTACATTTTGTTGTTTTAGAGACCTACTAAGTAGACATCTCCCATAGAATCAAATGACAGGGGTTATCAAGGAGAAGACTTCAAAATTCAGATGATGGATGTACCATTAATTAATTTGATTAAAAACAGTTCATTGTGTGGTATCTTAGGAATGTGTTCATTTCAGCGCTAAAGGCAAAATAGTTCCTACCCTATAGCTCCAGATAAAGAATTGGAATAAGGATCTCATCTAAAATCCAGCTAAAATCCAGGCAGGGTTTAATGCTTTCTTCACAGAAGGAATAAGAAGCACATTCCACAACCTGCTCTCACCGTGAAGAACCACCTACACTGCTTCAAATGAAAGCTCTGTCCTTCTAATCTAAAGGGGTGAACTCTGGTGCACTGATCTTTTTATGGGAAAAAAGATGCCGCTATCTGTCTATAATGCCCTCTAATGTACTTGTAAAGTGTAATCATGTCCCTTCGCAAGAGTCTTTTTGTCCAAGGAAAACAACCTTAAATCTTTCATCCCTCTAACCAGTTTAGTCTCCTTAAGAACTAGAGCCGAAAACTGCACTGAATACTCAAGGTGAGGCCTTACTACCTAGGACCCATAAAAAGCCAAAATTATGTTTTCATCCCTTGAGTTAATGCCCTTTTTTAATGACTATACTTTATTTGCTTTAGTAACCACTGGCTGACTAGAGTTACACAGCTTGTTGTCCACAAAAATCCCCAGATCCTTCTCAAATAAGAAACACACTGCCATTTAGTGCATAACTCCCATTTATTGTATTTCTTTCATTATCAATATTGAACCTCAATTTTCAAATTCAAATTGCTCTGCAAAGTAGCAGCTTTCTGCATGGTACTTATAGTTTTGCGCAAACTATATGGATCAAGAGATTTTCAATTTCCAACATGGGCAGCAAAAATAATTCCTATTGCAGCCTAAAATGTTGCTCCCTATACAAACCAGAATATAGTTGTTATAGCAAGTGACAAACCTAATTTTGAACTGTAATATACTGTATCAAGCCAAGGCATTTACAAGAAGAAAGGCAGATTTTTTTGTATTAATCAGATTAATTATTTTAATTGTATTAATTAAGAGCTGTACTATGTGAGGGGGATACATATCGTTTTTAGGGATACACTGAATCCACTATTTTGGAATTTGCCGAACCCCCGAATCCTTTGCAAAAGATTCAGCCGAATACTGAACCAAATCCTAATTCGCATATGCAAATTATGGGTAGGAAGGGTCAAACATTATTTACTTCCTTGTTTTGTGACAAAAAGTCACGAAATTTCCCTCCCGCCCTAATTTGCATCAGCAAATTAGGATGCGGATTCGGTTCAGCTGGGCAGAAGAATTCGTCCGACATGGGCAACAAGAGGGACATTGTATGGTGCTTGATGGTGGTATAATCCCGGAAGACAGATGAGTTGGTTGTGAGCTTTTGAAGAGACTGGCCACCCCAATTAGCACATAATACATTTTGAGAAGTCCATGGCCTGCTACTGAGTTATTGCAAACACTTGTCTACAGCCATCTTGAGTATTTTCATTTGTTCACAATCTATTGAGCAGGTTACTGTGTGCAATTATAACTGTGTCAGTGGTTACTGACTTAGTGGTTGATTTGTCAGAAAACCAAATATAAATGGTTTAGTGATACTTCTTTCCATTTTTTGTGCAGGCTTCTGAAAGAGAAGTCCTCTGGGTGATGCGTCTCTCAATGGTTCTGCTTGGATCAGCTGGGACGGGCCTAGCGTTTCTGTCCAACTCTGTGTATGACATGTGGTTTCTCAGTGGTGAACTGGTGTATGCGATCTTGTTCCCGCAGCTTTGTTGTGCCCTCTTCATCCCTGGCACCAACACCTATGGTTCGGCAGCTGGCTTCATGCTCGGCTTTGTTCTGAGACTTCTGGGTGGAGAAAGTGCCTTGAAGATCCCTCCTGTTCTCCATTACCCAGGATGCATTCTTGTTGATGGCGTCTTCATACAGCAGTTTCCATTCAAAACATTCACCATGACCGTGAGCTTGATCACCATTGTTGTCATTTCTTATTTGGCTGAGTTTTTGTTTATGAAAATATTGCCCCATCAGCTGGATGTCTGCAATGTATTTAGAAAAGAGACGTCTCGTCTGTCTCAACAGGAGTTGGAGGAACAGGCGAGTCTACAAAAGACCTGACTACAGGGAAACCACTGCTAGCGGCCATATATATATACATTTGCCATTATTTTGCTCTACCCAGATTATTTGCTTTTATTTATCCTACCTGATAAAACATACATAGGAATAGATAGACTATACGGTCATGTATCAATCAAACTGCTCCTTAACTTGACAGCAACAGGTAAACCATTACCTAAAGGGCACCACTATATGTATAGTGTAGTGGCCTGTTGTGTTTTCTCTACAGTTATCGTTTATAGGATTTAAATATATAAATATGTGTGTCCATGTGTCATTAAATCAAAGATGACAAAGAAACACAATAAAATATAATGAAGAATAATGAAGTGGGACAACAGGAGGGGAAAAAATGGGGTCTGGAAAGAGCAGTATCAGACTATCAGAAATCCTTAGACAGCAGGCCCACCTTTCTTCATCGATTCGACTCACACGCTCCTTCTCCTCTTTTCTTTTCATACTATTACCTTACTAAGTTTTCCCTTACAGAAATGGGGAGTGGATCTGATATAGGAATAGAAAGTTGAATGGTTGGGGGACCAGGAGGGCCCATGGGGTATTTCAACCCACCGGATATATTCCTGGTATGATGGGGTCAGTCTGACATTGAGAAGGAGAAGAGAAAGAGACTAAATGCAAAGCAGGAAGGTATAGAGAGAAAGCAAATGGAGAGAAAGAAAAGAAGTAAGATTAGAGTGAATCATGGATAAACATAAGGAAAGAGGAAAAATGAGATCACAAAGAGGAAGAAGATGAACAGCAAGAAGACAAAACAATCAGGGAAGAAGACAGCAGATAGGATGAATGTAAATAAACGTTTAATTATGGATTTTGCATCTTTTTACTAAGAAAGTATAACCTATTTTAATACATATGCATTATGGATGTAAGGTTATATATATGAATGTTTATAAAGAATGTATTATAATAAAAGGCATTTATTGAGCTAAAAAGACCAAATCATAGTTTCTTGACTATCATTTCATTCAAATATGGTTTATTAAGAGGGATTTTTTTCCCCAGAACATTTGCCAGTGCTTATAGTTCAGATATAGGGTTATTACATCAACGTTCTCTTGTTTGACATGGGCTCTGATCTTGAGCGTTCATTTGGAATCCCTGCCATAA
Source organism: Xenopus petersii (assembly GCA_038501925.1). Taxonomy (NCBI): domain Eukaryota; kingdom Metazoa; phylum Chordata; class Amphibia; order Anura; family Pipidae; genus Xenopus; species Xenopus petersii. The sequence goes on from CM076674.1 coordinate 17,554,643, forward strand.
AGCAAGACAGGACTAATGCTGCTTGCTAAAAGCAATGAAGATACATCATACAATTTCTTTGTTGGCCCAGCTCCTCAGTAAATGTTTTCCTTAATGGCAGCGTGCACGCCACATCATGTGTTCACCTCCACATGCTTCCATGGAACCAAAATACGAAATTGGCAGCACTCCCAGTAGTAGTATAAAACCGCCTTTATACTTTTACATACATCATGGCAACAACAGCAACGTTTCGGACCTACAATGGTCCTTTTTCAAGCTGGCAAAAATATAAATGATTATTTCCACAGCTTCCTTATATAGCAGCAAGAATAATGCCCTCTAGTGGTCATAACATATCATTTCAAATACATATGTCAAGGTTACAACAAAATTTTTTGCATTAGCTACTCAGATATGTATAAATGTATAAAGCTGGAGCTCACTTAGCTTTTTTGCAAGGAACGTTATGTGAGGCCAAAAATGGTACCTTCCCCTGTCTATCATGCAGACACTGTAACAGTTGTGTAAAAAGGGATATAGTATACCACCCCCAAAAAGGTACTGTCATAAAGATAAAAGGATATCATACCTGTCTGTCAACCTATGCGGTATATGCCATAAAATGCCCGTGTGGGCTGATGTATGTGGGTCAGACGACCAGGCATGTAAAAGATAGAATTGGGGAGCATAAATCAGATATTAAAAGAAATGTGAGACAAAATACAGTAGCAAGTCACTTTGTAGATATGGGCCACAAGGTGGCACAACTAAGATTTCAAATTTTACAACATATCCCCAGGTTAAGAAGAGGGGGAGATAGAGTGAACCAACTTCTGAGGTGTGAAGCAGGATGGATCAAGAGGTTGGGAACTCTAACACCAGGAGGCTTAAACAAGGAATATGAGTTAAATTCTCTTATATAACTATGTGGCATCAGTATACAAGGAGTTGTTTTTAATTGATTTTAATTAATGCCTTTGTCTGTTTGTTTTAATCTCTAGTGGAGATCAAGAATCAGTAAGTGGAGTTTATAGGCTACAAAGCTAAGTGAGCTCCAGCTTTATACATTTATACATATCTGAGTAGCTAATGCAAAAAATGTTGTTGTAACCTTGACACATGTATTTGAAATGATATGTTATGACCACTAGAGGGCATTATTCTTGCTGCTATATAAGGAAGCTGTGGAAATAATCATTTATATTTTTGCCAGCTTGAAAAAGGACCATTGTAGGTCCGAAACGTTGCTGTTGTTGCCATGATGTATGTAAAAGAATAAAGGCGGTTTTATACTACTACTGGGAGTGCTGCCAATTTCGTATTTTAAAAGCAATGAAGATAACAATAACTTTAAAAATGTTGTATCGTCAAGGCAATTTCCTGACTCTGAGATTAAAATTAATTCACTCAAGTAATTTACAGTCAGCTTTAAGGATGAAAGACAATATTGATACAAAGATTATACTTCAGATCACAAAGTGTATGATGGCATGGCATGATAATGATGGGAGGATAAATTTGGCTGGCACAAATTTGCAACGAATTTCTGCCGCCGGTGAATACATTCATGAATCTCCCTCGAAAATTCGCTGGAGACAAAAAAATCTGGATGGAGTCGCTCGCATCAAAATAGCCATGTGTCAACACTATTCGGATGCCCATTGATTTTAATGCCAGCATCAAAATTGATGCGAGCGACTTTTACGTCAATTTCCGATTTTCACGAAAATTTACGATTTTCATGATTTTTTTGTGAAACTATCCGATTTTCAATATATTTTGTGAAAGTGCGATTTTCACAATTTTTTTGTGGAAATTCCCAATTTTCCCAATTTTTTCGTAAAAGTTTCCGATTTTCACAATTTTTTGTGAAACTTTACGATTTTCACGATTTTTCGTGAAACGTTCCGATTTTCACGATTTTTGTCATGAATTTTTCACGAATTTCGCTGCAAATTCGTGAAGTTTTCGGCGAAGCAAAACGGGAGAAATTTGCCCATCAAGAAAGATAATGATAAACTTTTATATAAAAATGCATTATAGCAACACTGATTGTTTAACCGAATCAAAAAACCAGCACATAAGAATTCCTCATAATAATAATAATGATTATAAATTGTGTAATATTTGGTTATAATTACCTGATCATATTTATTATAAAACAGAACTTTTTTTTTATTTGAAAGGAAAGATTAGTTCCAAGTCATCAGGACTGCTCAGGGCACGACATTTGCCCCATTTTATCAGAACATAAACATTATACTGAATAGTAAAAGCACAAGAACGAAGGGTATGATAACCAATAACTTCCAAATTCTCAATTATTAAAGGGGTTGTTCAACTTTGAGTTAACTTTTAGTATGTTGTAAGGAGCGATATTCCGAGACAATTTTCAATCGGTTTTCATTTTTTATTATTTGTAGTTTTTGAGTTATTTAACTGTGTCAGCAATCTGGTTGCTAGGGTCCAAATTACACTAGCAATTATGCATTGATTTGAATGAAAATATGGAAAATGGAGTAATAAAAAGGAGCAATAACAATAAATTTGTGGTTTTACATTTGTTTTTAGACGGGGTCAGTGACCCCTATTTGAAAGCTAGAAAGAGTCAGAAGAAACAGGCAATAGGTTAATCACCCCTTTAAATGAGGAAATATAATAATTGTTTTACATTAAATGATACCAAATAGGAAAACCTAGCTCTTACTTGGAAAAAACTGAATCACTAACAATTTAGTCTAAAGGGCTAAAGGGAGCCAGAGTTGATATAGGGGATAATAAAACTCCTACTGATAAATATAAGTCACAGAAGAGCTCCATGACCGTGTCACTTGTACTTGACTGGAATTCTATCACCAGTATTGACAAATGCAACATCTAGTTGGCAGGTTGAAGTGGCAGCTGATTCAGAACTAGGCAATTAGGGAATTTCAGATGTATTTGCAGTAGGGCTGGGCCACACAAGGGTAACAGACAAAGAGCAGTAGTGAGAAAGCAAATTGTTATATTTTTTTGTCAATTCCGTGGCGAAACAAGGCGAAATAATTCGCCAATCCCTAGTCCAGAAACTAATTTATCCACGAGCCAAATTCAAATGTAAAAAAGAGTTGAGGAGCAACACAAGCAGGAAAAATGTCCCTGGGGTACAAAATAAGGACTGTGATTGGCTATTTGGTAGTGCCTATGTATACTGGCAGCCTACAGTACACCTGCTGACAGTACACCTAGTTTTTATAAACCAAAACTTGCCTCCAAGCCTGGAATTCACCTGCTTTGAGGCCACTGGGAGCAACATCCAAGGGGTTGGTAAGCAACATGATGACTGTGAGCCACTGGTTGGGGAATGTGTAGAATAGCTACTGCATTAAGGAAGTCTATGAGATATATATATATATTTTCTGTAAAGCAAGTTGCCATTTTACTGGCATTAGTGGTGGCCAAAGAGCTCCTGAAGGTAACACGGAATATACTGTTCCAGACAGTGAGTTAACTATCCCTACTGAGCAGGATTTAAACTATTCCTGTTGTAATAAATATTTCTATTTCTGTATGTGCCTTGTTTCCTTGTGTGTATAAAAGGGGAGGAATTCAATATTTTTCTCTATGGACTTTACCTTAGTAGGTAAAAGTGATGGAGGACCTGAGCCAAGAGGATACCTCATTAAAAGAAGGGAAACCTAGAACCCTACGTTTGGTTGGGTACATGAATAAGGGCTTTATTGAGGGACTGTCTACATCCTTTAATGGTGCACTTAGTAAGGATTTGCTAGGAAGAGCAGTTCTGTGTAGTGATGGGCGAATTTATTCGCCAGGCGCGAATTCGCTGTGAATTTGCGCGATTTGCCGTCGGCGAATAAATTCGCGAAACAGCCGCGAAAATTCTCGGAAAAAATTCGCAAGCGACAAAAAATTTTTTTTCGAAAAAACGGACGCCGGCGCCGTTTCGCGAATTTTTCGCCATTTCGCGCGAAATTCGTGAATTTTTCGGCGAAGCGAAACTGCACAAATTCGCCCATCACTAGTTCTGTGTTCCACCAAACAAAAAGGGGAATGTGGGAGCACTCAAAGGGCAAGTAAATTGCAATAGACGTGCAACTGATCTGGCCAAATTAGCCACAAACATAGAAAAAAGAGGGGGGTCTATCGATGAACATTCTCTGGGCTCCTATTTCATTAGCAATTTAGTATCTGTCCAAGTTCATATATTTTCAAAAACAGGTGTTTTTAGTTATAAAGCTATGGTGATAAAATTGTCAAGCCACCATTCCAGGTCAATGTAAACCCCACACTTTTTCACTTTATTGGAAGAGAGGGGATTGACCAATGCACATTCCCGTCTCCCCCATTTCATTATTTTTCTAATTTAGTGTCTGTGCAAGTGTATGTGATTGTAGCACCCCCCAAGCTCATCCCTTATACCCGTCTCCTTTTCTCCTACAAAAGCCACAGTGGCCTTGGCAGTCTCTCTTCATACAAAGCTAATGGAGGCCAGTGAGACAATGCCTATTGGGAAACTCCCATGAAGCCACCAGTCACCAGAAAATACTTGCAAATCTTATAAGTGTCAAGAGACAAGCCAAGTCTTGGCACAAAAGTGAAGCTAAGGATGGAGCTGGTAGGAAAGTGAGTCTGGAATATTAACTATTGGACAGCAACCAGTATAGGCAGCACCCAGAAACACTAAATTGAACGAGCACCATCTGTACAACAGAACATTGCCAAGAATTTTTCACTCTGCTGAGCGTCTCAGTGAGACAGTTAAACAGGTTTTCTAGCACATGTTAAAATCTTTGTTTTGGTACTGGTTGTCAGTAATCAACAAACAAATGTAATCTACACAGTCAGGTGTTCAGGCAGCTTCACAGCATGATCGTCATGTGTTTTTGTGTTGTTGTCTACTGCTTTCACGCAGTTTGTATTCCGAAATGACTTAAAACAACAGGAGAAAATAATCTGCTTGCGATATGGGCTCTAAACTGCTCTATAGACATTCAGCATTTGTTTTTCAATTGTCTATTACAAGTAAGAAAAATGGAAGCAATGGAAACCTGCACTGGGACACGTTTGTACCTATAGTAAAAAATTAACCCCAGTAAATAAAAAGAGTTAACCCAATGAAGCAAGGTGGCAAACCAGAAAACGTCTCCAATCAGTGCTGGGATAAAGAGAAGGTTGGTCATTGAATTTCCAGAATCGGGGCCATCATAGTCATATAATTCTTGGATCTCATTGGGGTAATAAAAAATACTGCACCTGTTAAGAGGAATTCATAGATTGGTTTTATTATTGAATACACACAGATTGGGAATAACATATAATACATGACCATTGTGTCATCTGTTTTCTTGCTTGACGTTGGTCAAATCAACACTAACTCAACTGTCTACTAATTGACATAATCTTGAGCTATCACATACGTTCTTAATTACTGGTTTTATAAAAAAAATCTCTAGAACAGATTTTGTTTTTAGTACCAAAATCTGTTGTTGAATCTTTGGTAAGGGTCCCCACTTTAGCCCATAACAAGGTTACAAACTCATGTCAACATTGCTGTATCAACAATCCAGCCAACTAAATGTTCACCCCAAATTCTTTCTCTTTGACCTTCTTGCTTTTATTTGAGGGATGTCTACAGGAGCAAATAGGCATTCTTCTCGTCTCTTACCCGAACTGGGCTTAAGACTGGGCAACCCATCCACTGCTCCAGCCTCTCTGGTGGCAGCCCCACAGTTTGAGAAGCACTGCTCTGCGATGTTGAGCATCTTTAACACTGACTGTATCAATGGCACTGACATTTATCTTCCTTATGTGTATTTAGGCGAATAATAACAGCTAAACTGTTTAATTGTCTATAAATATGCACAATCTTTATGGTTGGGTATCACTGAGGAAGGGCCATGCGGTCCCGAAACTTTTGATCGTTTGAAAAGTGTTGTATAGCACCTTTGAATAAATTTGGGATCACCCCGTTTGCTGCAAATACAGGTATTGGCATTCTTCTTTACTTGGATATCTTTTTCTCCCCTGTATGTGAGAAAATATGTGGTCCAGCTACCTTCTTAACAAAGTCTTTATCAAGGTTGAGGTAATAAAAAGCTAAGGGGTCCGTTTACTAAAGTGTGTTAAAAATATTCGCACAATATATAGACAGAATTTTCACCAAATATGTTATCGCCAGTTTACTAACCTGCGGTAAATATAAATTTGCGAATTTTCTTGCGCAAGAATAATTGTTCGCCAGTTATCGCATTTGCTGAAAATAACGCTTACGTACACATTAACGCATGGTTTACAAAACAGCGAAATGTGCTAAAGACAAAATTAATGCCAGAATATTCGCAAACTTTTACCGCCACCTATGTAGTGGCGTAAAAGTATTTTTTTGCCAGAAAATTCTCAAGGGGCAGGAAATATCCCATAATACTGTTTTTTTTACCCATCATTCTTTGCTGACAGGAGACAGATCTGTAGCTATTGCTGACAGGATGTTTTGGCTTCTGCTTCTATCTGATGCAACAGCAGCAGTTTCAGCTCAGAGTCGTATTATTGGCATCACAGTCCAAGGATTCGTCAGCCTCTACACTTTTTTGGTTTCATTGTGATTGGCTACATTAAACTGTGCATTTCTATGAAGCAAAGAGATTGACTGGTATCATTTCTTGTTCCTATGATTCTATTGGCAGAAGGGTTTATATGATGCAGACATGTTTTATTGGTGTTACTCTGGTAATGTTGTTGGATGGTATTATCATCAGTCAATAAAGTTTATGAGTTTTGAAGATGCATTTCTGGCCATAAATGTCACAGTAAAAATTGCCATAATAACTGCCATAAAACAAGACTATTTTATAGCATAAATATTCGCAAAAACTTAATTTTTCGCCAGAAAATTCGCAACTTGCTAAAATTACCGCTAACGTAAGCTGGTTCCTTAACGTAGTTACCGCACGTGATCGCAATGACTTCTGAGCGCATCGCTGTTTAGTAAACTTAGTCGCTGCGAATATTCTGGCGTAAAAATATTCTCAGCGATAACATGCCGAAACTTAGGGGTCCGTTTACTAAAGTGCGGTGAATCTGACTTTAAGTTTCCGCATGCTATCGCTGAGAATATTTTTACGCCAGAATATTCGCAGCGACTAAGTTTACTAAACAGCGATGCGCTCAGAAGTGATTGCGATCACTTGCGGTAACTACGTTAAGGAACCAGCTTACGTTAGCGGTAATTTTAGCGAGTTGCGAATTTTCTGGCGAAAAATTAAGTTTTTGCGAATATTTATGCTATAAAATAGTCTTGTTTTATGGCGGTTATTATAGCAATTTTTACTGTGACATTTATGGCCAGAAATGCATCTTCAAAACTCATAAACTTTATTAACTGATAATTATACCATCCAGCAACATTACCAGAGTGCCAATAGAATCATATGAACAAGAAATCATACCAGTCAATCTCTTTGCTTCATAGAAATGCACAGTTTAATGTAGCCAATCACGATGAAACCAAAAAAGTGTAGAGGCTGACAAATCCTTGGACTGTGATGCCGCTGCCAATAATACGACTCTGAGCTAAAACTGCTGCTATTGCACCGGATAGAAGCAGAAGCCAAAACATCCTGTCCGCAATAGCTACAGATCTCTCTCCTGTCAGCAAATAATGATGGGTAAAAAAAACTAGTATTATGGGATATTTCCTGCCCCTTGAGAATTTTCTGGTGAAAAAAATACTTTTACGCCACTACATAGGTGGCGGTAAAAGTTTGCGAATATTCTGGCGTTAATTTTGTCTTTAGCACATTTCGCTGTTTAGTAAATCAGGCGTTAATGTATACGTAGCGTTATTTTCAGTGAATGCGATAACTGGCGAACAATTATTCTTGCGCAAGGAAATTCGCAAATTTATATTTACCGCAGGTTAGTTAACTGGCGATAACTTATTTGGCGAAAATTCTGTCTATATTTTGTGTGAATATTTTTAACGCACTTTAGTAAACGGACCCCTAAAAGTCAGATTTACCGCACTTTAGTAAACGGACCCCTATATCTCTAGATATGGATAAGCCTCTGATGCCTCTATATACAGACACCATCTGACTAACCAGGGGATCCCTGCCCGTGCAACCCTCAGCTGAAGGTAATATTGGGATCAGGTGAATGATAACTAATATTTCCAATCATGCAGTACAACTAAAAGGCTTGTACACTGGAAGGGTGTCCAAAACCCAAAACTGAAACCACCTTTAATTAGCTTTGACATCTTGCAGTTTGGATATCTCTTGCAACTTCACCAGTGGCTGGGCTTAATAGGGTTTGATGGGAGTTTGGGTTTTGTGATAAATTATTTGACTAGGGATGCACCAAATCCACTATTTTAGGATTCGCCTGAATCCCGAATTCTTTGTGAAAGATTTGGCCGAATACCGAACCGAATTCGAACCCTTATTTGCATATGTAAGTTAGGAGAAAAAGTGTGAAAGAGAACCGTGCGTAGAAGGTGCAGTTAAAAAAACTTTACTTCCTTTTTTGTGTGATGAAAAGTCACGAGATTTTTTTGATTCGGCCAGGCACTTGGATTAGGCAGCATCTGAACTCTGTTGAAAAATAGGCCAAAACTTGGTAGAACCCCGAACCAAACTCTGCATTTGGTGCATCCCTTCTTTTGACACAATGATTTCTTCAGATATTTCCATTGTTATTCCTGTGGAAGTGACCATTGACGACTTGCACCCATTGAAGCTGGACCTGGTAACTACCAGTTGTCTGTTTGGGTTACTCCTTTACACATGTGGCCATTAGCACTAACTGGCCTTATTTATTGCTATGAAGCAAAGCTGCATCTGAATTGGTTGTCCTGATATCACACCTTCTTTGGGTCAGGGCACACAGGCAGATTCCTCTTCTTCGAGGCAACTAGTCTCCCCAAACTGCTTCCCCTGCCTTCCCGTCAGCTAAAATGTAAATCACAGATGGGATGGCACTCGGCGCAATTCCTCGGCGACTTCCGAAAACGAATCGCACCAAGTGCCATCCTGCCGGTGATTTACATTTTAGCTGTCAGGAAGGCATTGGAGGCAGTTCAGGGAGACTAGTCGGCGAACAACTAATCTCCCTGAATCTGCCTGTGTGCCCTGACCCTTAGGGGCACATTTACTTAGCTCAAGTGAAGGATTAGAATAAAAAATACTTCGATTTTTTTGGCTACTTCGACCATCGAATTCGCTACTTCGACCTTCGACTACTACTTTGAATGGAACGATTCGAACTAAAAATAGTTAGACTATTCAACCATTCGATAGTCGAAGTACTATCTCTTTAAAAAAAACTTCAACCACCTACTTCGCCACCTAAAACCTACTGAGCACCAATGTTAGTCTATGGGGAAGGTCCCCATAGGCTTTCTAAGTCATTTGGGATCGAAGGATTTAATCTTTCGATCAAACAATTTTACCTTCGATCGATCGAACGAATTGCGCTAAATCCTTCGACTTTGATATTCGAAGTCGAAGGATTTAACTTTGAGGGTTGAATATCGAGGGTTAACCCTTGATATTCAACCAATAGTAAATGTGCCCCTTAGTGTTTATTTTCTGCAGGAAAGCTTCATACATGGAAGCCTTTGTGAGTAAGGTTCGTATTATGCATATTGATTTGGTCATTGGAGAGTTGGACATCCCTGATTGTATAATATTTTTCCACTCTGATGAGGGTTTAAAAAACTCAAAGCTGCCTTTTTCTATAATTCTGCTAGTCAATAATAATGTTTCACACAGTTAGCGATTATCCAAGAGAATATGCTTCGCTCCAAATTCTATTCTAAATTTCCCTCTGGCTGTTTCCCATCCATTGTTCTGGGCTCCCCTTTAGGATGACAACCCAACAGTTGAAGGAACATTGCCATGGAGTGAATATAAGGGTGGGTATTTGGTTCTAACAGTCTCTAGAATTCACTTAAGGCTTTCCAGGTGGTGTGGGGAGCTTGTTAACAAATATTAACCAGTGGAGTCTACCTACATTAGCATACGATCATATCATTCCAAACATGGCTCTTTGGTATTTGGTTTCATACAGTACAGTCATTTCATTTGACTGTCCATCAAGTTCAACCTTCTTGTCTTAATGTATCCTTCCCAGCTGCTGGGTTCAGAGGCACATAAATGTTCAGTTTCACCGTCACCATGGCAAGTACCAAGCAAATCATAATCTCAACGTGGAAAATTATTTATTGAAAATAATTATGGAAATATTAGTACAAAAGCACAATGTTATCTTCTCGGAACAAGATGCTATTTTTTTGTACTTGATCTCATCAGTGATAGGAATTTACCAGTTGGAGCTCTTTGACAAAATTCACCTTCATAGGGTTATAGCTTCTAGAGCTCTTAGACTTTCTTTGCTGCATATGTTACCATGGGTGCAACCAATTCCTCTATTGTAACCCACAGCAACCACTCAACAGTTATCCTTGTTTAGTCCAGTACAGGTAGTACAATGAAAGTCAATGTCTGGTTGGTTAGTTGGTTGGTTGGTTGATATGAGTGACTGGGCTAGTGCAACTCTGAACACATTTTGGCATCTGTGCTGGAGTTAAGATCAAGGTGCCCTGGCATTTCAGGAAGGGCGGAGGCTCAAAGTTATAGGAAAAATGAATAGAGCTGACTCCCAGAGAACACTCGAGCATTCTATCAGCAGTTCAGTACTGAAATTCAACATCATCTGTAGGACAATAAGTTGGACATTCCTGATGCAAAAAGTCAAGAAAAAGATGCTGTGTGTCCTGGACAAATGCCTTTTGTTTCCTTCTGCTCATATACAGGTATCGGATCTATTATCCAGACTGCTCGGGACCTAAGATCCTTCCGAAATATGGACCTCTCTAACTCTAATAAATAATGTTGACATTAAATAAACCCAATAGGCTGGTCTTTCCTCCAATAAGGATTAATTATATCTTAGTTGGGGTCAAATACCAGGTACTGTTTTATTATTACAGAGAAAATTTTTAAAATTCTGAATTATTTGATTAAAATAGGAGTCTATGGGAGACGGCCTTCTGTAATTTGGAGCTTTCTGGATTGCAGGTTGTATCCCATACCTGTATTTGTAATACCTTAGAATTATGCACGATACACGTATGATGCCCTTAATGTGACCCCAGTGGGCACACGGCTACATTATGTCTTTAACTAGTGCAGAAATGTATTTTATCAGTTTTAGAATTTATACAACATAGAGAAATGGACTTCCAGGTTCTCCACAATTACATGTATACAGATATATATATATATATATATATATATATATATATTAACTTTTCCTAGAATAATGTTAATTTACAGAGTGTCCTTCAAATACAAAAACACAATATTGTCATTTTCAGCTTAATTTTCAGCCGTCCGGTGTCACACAGCTCAAGCAACTCCCGTCTAAAAGAGAAAAGACAAACTCAGAATCTGTTACTTAGAAATAGAAAACCTAATTACAATTCAAGCACTTCACCCCTCCCTGCCAACCCCAAAAATACATTTTTAAACATTTGAAAAAAAGGATCTCCATACCTTAAACCTAATTGAAACTAGTTTAGGTATTAAATAAAACCCAATAGGATTATTTTCCCTCTCATAAGGATGAATTGTACCTTAATTGGGATCAAGTACAAGGAACTGTTTTATTATTACAGAGAAAATGGAAATCATTTTAAAAATGCAAGTTATCTCATTTTAATAGAGTCTACAGGACATTGCCTTCATGTAATTTGGGTTTTTCTTGATAACGGGTTTCTGGATAACGGATCCCATACCTGTAAACGTTTTATTTATGTAACGATACAACTTATAACCCACAAATGTGCCTCTCCCCAAAAAATAATCCTAGACAATTATTGTCCATGGATAATAATGAAATGAAAGAATAACTGACCTTTCTCTTCCTCATGCATGTGCCACACAGAAATCCAATAAGCCCATTGATGACTTGAATGAGGCTCAGTATGGCTTGAATGGCCCCGATACCCAGAAGGATAGAGAACAAGACGATGTTCCACAGCACAATGTTTTCAGGTTCCCTGCATGTGTCCCAGATCTCTGGGTTAAACAAATAGTTCTCCCTAGAGAGACAGAGAAACTCGAATGCTGCTTTTATTATTGTTAGGATTAGCCAATGTTCCAAGAATAGTATAAATCAGGGATCTCCAACCTTTTTTACTCATGAGCCACATTTGAATGTAAAAAAGATTGCAGAGGAACACAAGCATAAAATATTTCCAGGGGATGCCAAATAAGGGCTGCGAACCTTCATTTGAGCGGTTGCTGCATGTTCAGTGGTTAAAGGATAAGTAAACCGTTGGAATAAGTGAATGTAAAATTGATGTGTTATTTTTAAGGGATACTGTCATGGGAAAATTTTTTTTTTCAAAATGAATCATTTTATAGTGCTGCTCCAGCAGAATTCTGCACTGAAATCCATTTCTCAAAAGAGCAAACAGATTTTTTTATATTCAATTTTGAAATTTGACTTGGGGCTAGATATAGTGTCAATTTCCCAGCTACCCCTAGTCATGTGACTTGTGCTCTGATAAACTTCAATCACTCTTTACTGCTGTACTGCAAGTTGGAGTGATATCACCCCCTCCCTTTCCCCCCAGCAGCCAAACAAAAGAACAATGGGAAGGTAACCAGATAGCAGCTCCCTAACACAAGATAACAGCTGCCTGGTAGATCTAAATGTGGCCATACACGGGCCGATAAAAGCTGCCGACAGACTGTGTCGGCAGCTTATTGGCCCGTGTATGGGGGCCCCCGACGGGCTTCCCCGATCGAGATCTGGCCGAAAGTCGGCCAGATCTCGATCGGATGGGTTTAAAAACCCCGTCGGATCGCAGCCGCATCTGTTCGTTGATGTGGTCCTGCGATGCGACCGCCCATTTGCAAATGCTAGGATCCGATCATTGGGCCCTAGGGCCCACGATCGGATCTGCCCGATATTGCCCACCTCAAGGTGGGCATATCGGAGGGAGATCCGCTCGTTTGCCGACATCACCAAACGAGCGGATCTATCAATGTATGGCCACCTTAAGAACAACACTCAATAGTAAAAACCCATGTCTCACTGAGACACATTCAGTTACATTGAGAAGGAAAAACAGCAGCCTGCCAGAAAGCATTTCTCTCAGGCACAAGTCACTGACTGGGGGCAGCTGGGAAATTGACAAAATGTCTAGCCACATGTCAGATTTCAAAATTGAATTTTAAAAAATCTGTTTGCTCTTTTGAGAAATGGATTTCAGTGCAGAATTCTACTGGAGTAGCACTATTAACTGATGTGTTTTGAAAAAAAATGTTTTCCGATGACAGCATCCCTTAAAATTCCAAGATGTTGAAAGGATACATGTACTGTTTACAACAGTGCCACCTGCTGGTCAGTTTTGGACCAGGATGTAGTGGAGGAAGTTGTCAGGAAAAAGAAAGCGGCTGCTCTGATGTTCTTCTACTTAGGAAACACAGAAACCTAGAGTAGTGATGGGCAAATCTGAGCCATCTTGCTTCGCCAAAAATTTGTGAAATGGTGAAAATTTGCTGAAATGCATTGAATGCTATGGACAACAACATTTTTTTGACTTGCAACAAATTTTTTGCGAAATATCTTTTTGCCTATGGGCGTCATTTTTGTGGAGAAACTTATTGAAAAATTTTGCTCATCACTAAAGCTGAGATAAGTTTTCCAACACCTTAAATCAATTTTCTATTCACTTATTTTAAAGGTTTACTTATCCTTTAAAGCATGATCTGCGCTGTACCCATTTGCTGTGAATATTAATAAATATATTCATGGGTGGATTTTAATGAAGTCTTGGGAGGGCTATGGCTCCTACAAACCAACACCAATAAATGTCCTGATCCACTGAGAAATCTGCCTAGTTTCCCTTAAACCACACCTTTTTTGGGGGAGGGGTCAACAATTTGGGGCTGTCCACAAATCAGGACTATTGGAAGGCATTTTCTCATTTAAAGGGGTTGTTCACCTTTAAAATAACTTTTAGTATAATGTCGAGAGTTATATACTGAGACAATTTGCTATTGGTTTTCATTTTTTATTATTTGTGTTTTTTGAGTTATTTAGCTTTTTATTCAGCAGCTGTCCAGTTTGCAATTTCATCCACCTGGTTGCTAGGATCCAAATTCCCCTAGCAACCATGCATTGATTTTAATAAGAGACTGGCATATGAATATTTAGTTTTCTGAAGTCGCCCGAAGTTGCCCGCTCCGAGTGCCATCCCGCCGGTGATTTACATTCTAGCAGGCGGGAGGCAATTTGGGGAGATTAGTTGCCCTGAGGAAGAGGAGATTTGTTGCTGGGCAACTAATCTCCCCGAATCTGAGCGTGTGCCCTGACCCTTATACTCACATTTAGACTACAGTGGTCAGATATACAAAGCCATTGTAGTGCCGGCTGTAAAACCTTTAATTAGCAATGAGATATAAATGCTCAGCAAGGCATGGGCAACAAAACCACAGCAGTTTTAAAGGAGAATTCAACCCCCATATAATAAAATTCACTACCCCCTACCCTACATAGTCTCCCCTCTCTGCTCCCGCCTGTACATGTGAGAATTCCAGTAATTAACCCTCGTTGCAGAGTAAGCGCCACAGAGCTCACGGGCGCCATCTTCTTCTGGGTTTTATTATATGGGGGTTTAGTTCTCCTTTAAAAACTGCAAAAAATGTATATATTATTGTGATATTTGACTTACTCTTCGGTGGTGTTTCTGAAGGGATATATAAACGTGTTATTTCCAGTGTCACACATAGGTCCCTGTATCAAGCCCATGGCTGAGATAATGACACAGTACAGTCCCCCGGCAGCCCCCAGAGCCGACAGCAGGACTGATAACAACATCTGTAGGTGAACGGAGGAAGAAGATGAGTATAATATATATATATATATATATATATATATATATATATATATATATTTATAGACACTTGTTAGATATACAGTATATGCAGTATATATATATATATATATATATATATATATATATACATATACACAACAGATAGATAAGTAGATAAATGGCAATAACTACTGACTTTTTTTTCTCATCCACCATTTTTAAAGTATTAGAGTGCCCCCTAGTGGCCAAGTGTTTCAAATCAGAAGCAAACACTGGAGCAATATAGTTATCCAGAATGTTTGGGACCTGGGGTTTTCCGGGTTAATGGATCTTTCGGTAATTTGGACCTGCATACCTTAAGTCTACAAGACCATTATGTAAACATTAAATAAACCCAATAGGCTGGTTTTGCCTCCAATAAGATTAATTATATCTTAGTTGGGATCAAGTACAAGCTACTGTTTTATTATTACAGAGAAAAAGTAAATCATTTTTAATAATTTGTATTATTTGATTATAATGAAGTCTAAAGCAGACGGCCTTTCCATAATTCGGAGCTTTCTGGATAACGGGTTTCCAGATAAAGAATCCCAAACCTGTATTATTTTACTCAACAAAAAATGCCCAAAATGTAATATTTATATAAACTATATTTTTTCAGTATATTGTTCACTATAATAAAAAGATAACAGGAAACCTCTTCTAATTTTTTCCAAAATGAGGAATTCCCCCAATCCCCCAATAATATTCACCCACAATTTCTAAATATATAATGATAGGAATGGGACCTGTTAGACAGAATGCTCGGGAACTGGGATTTTCTCGATTTTCCGTAATTGGGGTCTTCATACCTTAAGTCTGCTAGAAAATCATGTAAACATGAAATAAACCCAATAGGCTGGTTTTGCTTCCAATACGGATTAATTATATCTTAGTTGGGATCAAGTACAAGTTACTGTTTTATTATTACAGAGAAAAGGGAAATCATTTTTAAAATGTTTTTAATGTTTAAAATTATTTGATTACATATAATGGAGTCTATGGAAGACGGATTTTCGGTAATTCTAAGCTTTCTGGACAACTGGTTTCTGGATAACGGACCCCATATCTGTGAAAAGTCCAATATGCCCTAATATTAGGGATGCACCGAATCCAGGATTCGGTCCGAATCCAGGATTCAGCCTGGCCGAATCCTTCGGCCAGGCTGAACCGAATCCGAATTTGCATATGCAAATTAGAGGTAAGGAGGGAAATCGCATGACTTTTTGTAACAAAACAAGGAAGTAATAATGTTCCCCTTCCAACCCATAATTTGCATATGCAAATTAGGATTCAGCTTTGTTTCGGCATTCGGCCGAATCTTTCGTGAAGGAATCTGGGGTTCAGCCGAATCCAAAATAGTGGATTTGGTGCATCCCTACCTAATATACTGCATTTTGTTTCTTTATTGGCAATGGGACCTACTAGGAGCAGCGAGGGACAAATTTCATGAAATGGACACATTTTCCTGTGGGTCAATGTACCGTTCAGACCTGCTACAGGTATGAGACCTGTTATCCAGAATGCTTGGGACCTGGGGTTTTCAGGATAATGGATCTTTCCGTAATTTGAATCTTCATAACTTAAGTCTACCAGAAAATCATGTAAACATTAAATAAACCCAATAGGCTTATATTGCTTCCAATAAGGATTAATTATATCTTAGTTGGGATCAAGTACAAGGTATTGTTTTATTATTACTGAGAAAAAGGAAATCATTTTTCAAAATGTTGATTATTTGGATAAAATGGAGTCTTTGGGAGACGGCCTTTCCTTAATTCAGAGCTTTTTGGATAACGGGTTTCTGGAAAATGTATCCGATACCTGTACTAAAGAAGAGAAATTGCCATGGTGAAAGCCGTCTACTATAAAATTTCTGGATCCTTACCCCACATCTGTTTGCACAGCACCCGTCACCTCCAGCCCCCAACATCATAAATGCGGGCAGAAAAGCCTGTGGGGCGAGAATATAAAATGGTAATTATTTTGAATATAAAATATCCTATCAGTGTAAAAGTTATGCTGAGTATTTTATCACCAATTACCGACTAAAACCGGCCATACATTGAATTAATTTACACTGGTGAGTTTGGCAAACAGATCTGCAGCCCCACAGGGACCTGGAGGGGAATTACTTTGCAGTTTACAAGGTACTTAGCATAGCTGGGTAAAAGCAGGTGGGACTTTTAGATCCACACAACTCAAAATAAATCAAAATAAAGTCCCTGGAGACTGGAATATGAATAGGAGAGGCCTGGATAGAAAGATGAGTAATAAGAATAGAATTGTAGCCTTACAGAGTATTTGTTTTGTAGAAGGGGTCAGCGACGCCCATTTGAAAACTGGAAAGAGTCAAGAAAAAGGCAAATAATTCAGAAACTATAAAAAATGAAGGCCATTTGATAAGTTAGAATTGGAAGCTTAGAATTGGCCATTCTATAACACATTTGGGGGCCGATTCACGAAGGGTCAAATATCGAGGGTTAATTAACCCTCGATATTCGACTGGGAACTAAAAGATTTTGCGCAAATCCTGCGATCGATCGATCGAAGGATTTTTCATTCGATCGGACGATTAAATCCTTCGAATCGAACAATTCGAAGGATTTTAATCCAACGATCGAAGGAAAATCCTTCGATCAAAAAATCACAGGCAAGCCTATGGGGACCTTCCCCATAGGCTAACATTGACTTCGGTAGCTTTTAGCTGCCGAAGTAGGGGGTCGAAGTTTTTCTTAAAGGGACAGTACTTCGACTATCAAATGGTCGAATTAGTCGAACTATTTTTAGTTCGAATCGTTCGATTCGAAGTCGAAGGTCGTAGTCGAAGGTCGAAGTAGCCCATTCGATGGTCGAAGTAGCCCAAAAAAACTTCGAAATTCGAATTTTTTTTTTTATTCGAACCCTTCACTCGAATTTCGTGAATCGGCCCTTAAAAGTTACCTTGAACGTGAACCATCCCTTTAACATTTCAGAACCTGCTATAAATGTTTTTTAAAGACATTTAACCAGAAGCAGTGGCTTATGCGGCTATCCAAGCTGGAACTAATACAAAGGCAAATAATGGAATGTTTGGGCACACCTCCCAACATTTAGGAAATAGAAAGAGGGAGAAAAAGATTTGCAGCATGTCCATTTTTTGACCACGCCCATTGGTTGTGGCCACACCCCCTAATTACCATGTTCATTTTACAAAATTTGGCTGGTTATGAAAGTTTGAACACATTTATGTATTATTACAGTTTTGCTAATGAAGGTGAATTGCCCTTTAAGCTGCAAGTCACAGTTTCCCCAAGAGACCTGCTTATCGTAATAAGTTACAATTCTTAAATTGTTACAAAAGTATCTAAGTGCACCTGCCACTTATTATGGGCTCTCTGCCAAAAGCCAATTAAGTTTTAGAAACGTTGTATCTTTTTCTGGCTCAGTGCAGGAGATCAAAGAGAAAGTTGGGACATTTCAGAAACAATCCCGGAACTGCGGGTTACGCTGTCAAAATCTTAACTGTCCTGCAAAAAACGGGACAGTTGGGAAGTATGTTTGGGTTATAAAAGAGAGTTTACATAGATGTCTGGCCAGCCAATATTTATATATAACTGCTCTATCGCCATCAAAGACTCTGCTTCTTGATACTGTAACAGTTAAAAGACTTTATCAGATGTTTCAGGCACTAGAAAAGCAAAGTTCATACCAGAAGTCCAGCTCCGACGATACCATGGAAGAACCAGACAAAATCGGTTATTTGATCCACCTCCAGAATCTGAGCATTGGGAAAATACAGGAGAAGATTGGCAACGATTGCGCATATCCCCAGGGGGAACAGGAGCACCCCAATGATTCTGGAGCATTTCCCTGTACACATTGTAACTGAACCTGATAAAGAAAAGATAAAAAAAAATCTGTACAATATCAGCACAATCCACTGGACGTTTCCACCAAAATGCAGCATTTTAGCCATAATTGTCATTTACAATGTAATATACCTTCCTAGAATCCCAGTACAACTGCACCTCTCCAATTTCCCACCAGACCCTATAGGTGTCACACCCAAGAGCCCTGCACTGGTCCATTGCACCTCATTCATAAAAGGGGTTGTTCACCTTTAAATTAACTGTTCGGATGATGTCGACAGTGAAATTCTGAGACAATTTGTAATTGGTTTTCATTTTTTATTATTTGTGGTTTTTTGAGTTATTTAGCTTTTTATACAGCAGCTCTCCAGTTTGCAATTTCAGCCATCTGGTTGCTAGGGTCCAAATTACCCTAGCAACCATGCATTGATTTGAATAAGCGAGAGAGGCCTGGATAGAAAGATGAGTCATAAAAAGTAGCAATAACAATAAACTTGTAGCCTTACAAAGCATTTGTTTTTTAGATGGGGTCAGAAAAAGGCTATTGAAGTTATCAGGAGAAAAAGTTGCTTAAAAAAAAAAAAGAAACCTTTCTCAAAACTTTCCCAAGGATAAGAACATCAGAGCAGCCACTTTGTTTCTCCTGACAACTTACTTGACTACTTGGTGGTCAGACTGGTGGGAAAATGACCAGCAGGTGGCGCTGTTGTAACAAAATGCATTAATATTAACAGTACATGTATCCTTTAATATCTTGGAATTAAATATAAATAAATAATGAATGTAAATTACAAAAGTGCTTAGAAAAGCCTTCATCAATTTTACATTCACTTATTGTAAAGGATTACTTATCCTTTATATACAATGATAGATTTGCCAAGGCGCGGCAAGTCAGTCCCACCTTCATAAAGCTGTGGGGGAATCAGCAACACAACAAGATAGTAAGTGTATATTCTATTTTATATTAAACAAGTACAAATTAATTTATTTCATGGAGAGAATCTATAGAGAAATCAGTAATTGTAGGAGGTGAAATAAGAATTTATTTCAGTGTAAATAGTTTAATTTTCAGTTCAGCCAGTAGGTGGCACCAACCCCTAAGGTTGTCCTGTTGGGGAAATTTCGCCTTCCGCAGCTTATAACAGGGAGTGCACAGGTGGGTACATTCTCTTTTTGGCCTGAGAAGATCTGATGGCCGTACATACGACTGGGCCAGTTCTAAGGATTAGGGGGGTATATTTTGCTAGAGTTATTACTATTAATATTAGAGTCCTAGAAATAATGTGGATAAGAACTTGGTCAAACGCAGTACGTTGCTGCAAAAATTGTGCTTTTATTGATCCACTAAAGCACAATTTTTACAGCAATGTACTGCGTTTGACCAAGTTATTATCCACGGTTATTTCTATGAATTGAGGCTTCATTGAATCCTTTTCTATATTGTTATTGGATATTAATATTAGAGTGTACATTAGAATGAGTAAGAACAGGGTCGGACTGGACGTTGGGGGGCCCACCGGGTTACAAACCTCTGCCCCCCCCAAGTGTATGTATGAACGGTGCTGCACAGCGCACATGCACAAATGGTGCCTCGCATGCTTGTATGCTGTTACGCTGCGCCGCAATTAGTTTTTGTGAGGGCCAGGCAGATTGAGAGAGGGAGTCTGGGCCGGCGGGGGGGCTCATGAGGGCCAAGGCCCACAAGGTTTTTTCCCGGTGTCCCACCGGCTCAGTCCGACCCTGAGTAAGAACTTGGTATAAGGTAGTGATGTGCCAGCCTTGCTTTTGCCGACCCACACCTGCCGAACACCCGCTCTCCTGAGCCTGACTTCCGGGTTTCTTATAACCTGCCCCGCCGATAATGTCTCAAAAGGGGCGGGATGAGAGGCACGCGTCTATAAAAGACTAACCGGGAAGTCGGAAGCCGGACCAGGCTCTTTGCAGCCCCGGGTGCAAGCTGTACCCCCTGCCAGGGCAAACTCTGCATAAATACAATGAAAACAGCAGCACGCCGGTATTATTGGCAAAAGTGAAAAACTTTACTTAAAATGCCTTAGGCAACGTTTTGGGCTACGCAGGCCCTTTATCAAGTGAAAAAATTTACTTAAAGGGATCCTGTCATGGGAAAAATTTTTTTTTTTTCAAAATGAATCAGTTAATAGTGCTGCTCCAGCAGAATTCTGCACTGAAATCCATTTCTCAAAAGAGCAAACAGATTTTTTTATATTCAATTTTGAAATCTGACATGGGGCTAGACATTTTGTCAATTTCCCAACTGCCCCTGCTCATGTGACTTGTGCCTGCACTGTAGGAGAGAAATGCTTTCTGGCAGGCTGCTGTTTTTCCTTCTCAATGTAACGGAATGTATCTCAGTGAGACATGGGTTTTTACTATTAGATCTACCAGGCAGCTGTTATCTTGTGTTAGGGAGCTGCTATCTGGTTACCTTCCCATTGTTCTTTTGTTTGGCTGCTGGGGGGAAAAAGGGAGGGGGGTGATATCACTCCAACTTGCAGTATAGCAGTAAAGAGTGATTGAAGTTTATCAGAGCACAAGTCACATGACTTGGGGCAGCTGGGAAATTGACAATATGTCTAGCCCCATGTCAGATTTCAAAATTGAATATAATAAAATCTGTTTGCTCTTTTGAGAAATGGATTTCAGTGCAGAATTCTGCTGGAGCAGCACTATTAACTGATTCATTTCGCATGACAGTATGCGTTTAAAATGCCTTAGGCAACGTTTCGGGCTACGTAGCCCTAAACGTTGCCTAAGGCATTTTAAGTAAAGTTTTTCACTTTTGCCAATAATACCGGAGTGCTGCTGTTTTCATTGGATTTTGGAATGGCCAAAGACACTCTGCTAGTGTTGATCCACAGGACAAGGGTACTAGTGGATTCTGGGAGGAACACTGTGAGATGATGTGTGTATTGGAGAATTAAAGATATAGGAAAGTCAGATCAATTGTGCCATAATTTATTGATATATTTGTACTTTGCCATCCTCTGTGTGGAGCTGCTTAATAAAAGTCTGCGTGGTTCATTGCATTGAGTTGGGAGAAGTCTGTGTTGCACAGAAAAAACCTTCGCCAGAACCTTTCCCTATGTGAGGAGCTACTCTACCAGCCACGGGGAGCCAGTTCACAAGTTCACAAAAAAGGGGGTGTTTTATATGCAATTTGAAGATCTTCATACTGTACCCACAACCATCTGCCCCTTTTAATTCACTAAATCCTACCTGCACTTTGGAACAGAACAGGCACAAACAGCACCAACAGTTAGGCTAACCTCCTGCTGATTCGCTGTAAAAATTGGTGGTTGTTAACATACCCCCTATGTGTTTATTAAAGTACCCCCTCCCCCGACACACGTAGGTACAATAAATTGAGTATCCAGGAGGTTCCTAAAATATACAGCAGTTATTTCTGAAAGTCACAGGTTACTGTCACTAAGGTCACTTAGCCCTCTGGGTAACTAAGCACCGCAATAGGCTAAATCAATAAAAAAAGTAAATGCAACTGACAGATCAACTATATAACCCTACTCAGAGCTTCAGGTCAGCAGAAGTACAATGGGAAACAATATAATTACAGTCATATGAAAAAGTTTGGGAACCCCCCTCAGCATGCATAATAATTTACTCCACTTTTAACAAAAAAAGATAACAGTGGTATGTCTTTTATTTCCCAGGAACATCTAAGTATTGGGGTGTTTTCTGAACAAATATTTATAGAGAAGCAGTATTCAGTTGTATGAAATGAAATCAAATGTTAACTGGCTGTGCAAAAATGAAAGCACCCTTGTAATTTTGCTAATTTGAATGCGTGTAACTGCTCAATACTGATTGCTGGCAACACCAAATTGGTTAGATTAGATACAGTAGTTAAACCTTGAACTTCATAGGGAGGTGTGTCCAATCATTAGAAAAGGTATTTAAGGTGACCAATTGCAAGTTGTGCTTCTGTTTGACTCTCCTCTGAAGAGTGACAGCATGGGATCCTCAAAGCGACTCTCAAAAGAACTGAAAACAAAGATTGTTCAGTATCATGGTTTAGGGCAGTGGTCCCCAACCAGTAGCCCGTGAGCAACATGTTCCTCAACAACCCCTTGGCTGTTGCTCCCAGTGGCCTCAAAAGCAGGAGCTTATTTTTCAATTCCAGGCTTGGAGGCAAGTTTTGGTTGTATAAAAAATAGGTGCACTGTCAAATAGAGCCTCCCATAGGCTGCCAGTCCACATAGGGGCTACCAAATAGCCAATCACAGGCCTTATTTGGCACCCCAGAGACTATTTGCTCCACAACTCTTTTTATATCTAAATGTTGCTCACGAGTAAAAAAAGGTTGGGGATCTCTGGTTTAGGGGAAGGCTACAAAAAGCTATCTCAGAGGTTTAAACTGTCAGTTTCAACTGTAAGGAATGTAATCAGTAAATGGAAGGCCACAGGCACAGTTGCTGTAAAACTCAGGTCTGGCAGGCCAAGAAAAATACAGGAGCGGCATATGCGGAGGATTATGAGAATGGTTACAGACAACCCAAAGATCACTTCCAAAGACCTGCAAGAACATCTTGCTGCAGATAGTGTATCTGTACATCGTTCTACAATTCAGCGCAATTTGCACAAAGAACATGTGTATGGCAGGGGGATGAGAAAGAAGCCCTTTCTGCACTCACACAAACACAAACACAGTCGCTTGTTGTATGCAAAAGCTCATTTAGACAAGGCACAGTCATTTTGGAACAAAGTGCTCTTGACTGATGAGACAAAAATTAAGTTATTTGGTCATAACAAAAAGCTCTTTGCATGGTGTAAGAAGAACACCGCATTCCAAGAAAAACACCTGCTAAATACTGTCACATTTGGTGGAGGTCCCATCATGCTGTGGGGCTAGTTCATGGACTGGGGCCCTTGTTAAAGTCGAGGGTCGGATGAATTCAACCCAATATCAACAAATTCTTCAGGATAATGTTCAAGCATCAGTCACAAAGTTGAAGTTACACAGGGGTTGGATATTCCAACAAGACAATGACCCTAAACACACTCAGAAATCTACAGACATTTATGCAGAGGGAGAAGTACAATATTCTGGAATGGCCGTCACACTCCCCTGACTTGAATATCATGGAAAATCTATGGGATGATTTGAAGCAGATTGTCCATGCTCGGCAGCCATCAAATTTAACTGAACTGGAGAGATTTTGTATGGACGAATAGTCAAAAATACCCACATCCAGAATCCAGACACTGATCAAAGGCTATAGGAGGCGTCTAGAGGCTGTTACATTTGCAAAAGGAGCTCAACTAAGTATTGATGTAATATCTCTGTTGGGGTGTCCTAATTTATGCACCTGATTTATTTTGTTATGATGCATATTGTATATTTTCTGTTAATCCAATAAACTTTATGTCACTGCTGAAATACTACTGTTTCCATAAGGCATGTTATATATTAAAAGGAAGTTGCTACTTTGAAAGCTCAGCCAATGATGAACAAAACTACAAAGAATTAAGAGGGGTTCCCAAACATTTTCATAAGACTGTAAATACATACAGTATATACCACTATATCTAATGCAATTCACACACATATAAACACTGTATATATTTACAAGTGACTGAAAATGTATTTGATTTAAAGTAGCAGGCAAAATAAAGAAAGAAATAAAAGTGAAAAGTGACTAGATTTTCCCTCAGATTTCCAAATTTTGTGCAGGACTGTTCATATTATTCATCATTTTTATTCATCCCCTCTCCAAGAGCAACAAAAGATTATGTGCAAGAATAACTTCACAAGGAAAGCGTTCTGCCTTTTAATTTACAATAACGAGCCCTGGTCTACTGATCCATAGCAACGGATTCCTTCCTAACTTAGCTGCATTGTATTAATTGCTCATTGGTTACTAGAGGTTACTACTAAAGACACTTCAATGATAAAGTTCCACTTACAGAATGTGGGAAAATGAAGTTGGCCATTTAATACTCTGTTAAATATTACAGAGTCCCCAGTGTGATCAATATCCTTTATTCTAAATGATTAACTAGATCTTTGGGGCAGAAATACTGGGGTTTATGCTGGAACTTGGTACAGGTATGAGACCTGTCTTTCCGTAATTTAGATCTTGCTAGAAAATCCAATAGCTTGGTGTCGGAAAACTGGAGAGTACAACACTTTAAATTGATCTATTTAGGATATGGAAAATTGTATAGGAAGAAATCGGGGTTGGGTTCTCAGCCTTTCTGTCTGAAATGTACCCAAGTAAATGTAGACTTATTTCACTATCTTTGGAGTTAACCTAAAGTTCAAAGGGATAGCTTTGGAGACGTTTTTGAACCTTGAGTTGAAGCTTCATATTAAAGGGGAACTATCACAAAAAAGGAAATGTAATATAAGCTTCATCATACTGAAATAAGAAACTTTCTAAAAACAATCAATTAAATATTCTGCATCGTTTCTGAAATAATCACGTTTATATTCACTAGTCCTCTCTCTGCATCTGTTTCTGCATGCAGCAGTCGGGTGTCGGATATTCGACAGTTAGATCCAATATGTCTTTTAGGGGGGCTCCTTTCCTAGGAGATGAATTAGAGTTCACTTAAGCAACTGATTCCAGTACAAACAAAATCTGACAAAATCTAACAAAATTCTGCATGTAGAGAGACATGATGTCTGGTGAGTTTATTCGAGTGAGCTCTAATACATCTTCTAGGCAAAAGGAGCCCCCCTATAAGATATATTGGATCTAACTGTCAATGAATATCTGACACCCAACTGCTGCATGAAGAGAGAATGAAGAGAAACCGATGCTGAGAGAGGAATCGTGAACATAAACTTCATTATTTCATAAACAATGCAAAGTATGTAAATGGTTGTATTAAGAGGGTTTCTTATTTCAGTATGATGAAGCTTATATTAAATTTTCATTTTCGCGATAGTTCCCCTTTAAATCAAGACCATAATTTGCACTACTCCATCTAGACTATCCAGGATTTGAGCTGAAGGGGCCTGAATAATCCACTTTTCAGTCATTTTTTTTGTTTACAGCTGCCACTAAGAAATTATTGTTCTTAAATTGGCTGCCTGAAACCACCCCCTCATTAATAGATATCCAATCTATTTTAAATAACTTCTGCTGGCAAGAAGCAAGAAGGATTAAATCAACTGATCCCCTTCACAAATGAATATCTACAGGAAACTTGGTTAATAATTTGCAATCAAATTGATTCTAGCCTTAAAGGAGGACAAAACCCCCTTTCTAATAAAAACCCCGACCCTCCATAGTCCCCCCTCCTGGCTCCCCTCCCCCCGCACAAGTAAATAGGGGGGGGACTATGGAGGGTAGGGGTTTGTCTTAGAAAGGGGTTTAGTTCTCCTTTAAATCACTTATCCTTGACTCGCTACAGATATAACCTAACCTGTAGTGGTTGATCATATACCTCATTATATTTAATTTGCATTCCTTACTATATAATTGTATAATTTATTATTCACTGAGTTTATTTTCTTTTGATAAAATGCGGCTCACCAATTTTCATCGCTTTTGTATTTCTCTTCAATGTCTGGAGTTACAGCAAACTGTTTGGCTATGCCTCATAGTACAACTTTGTACATTTGTTAAAATCTTGCTTGTTTTATTTTGGAAAATCCAATAAAAGCATTTCAACCAGAAAATCCAATAGGCTGGTTTTGCTTCCAATAAGGATTAATTATATTTTAGTTGGGATCAAGTACAAGCTACTGTTTTATTATTACACAGAAAAGGGAAATAATTTTTAAAAATTTGAATTATTTGGATGATTTGGAGTCTATGGCCCAAATTCACTAAGATGCGAAGCGCCGAACGCTAGCGCCAATTCGCTAGCGTTTGTCATTTTCGGTACTTCGCAAATTCACTAACGAACGCTGGCGTAAATTCGCTAGTGTTACTTCGCACCCTTACGCCAGGCGAATTTTCGCTAGCGACGTAACTACGCAAATTCACTAACTTGCGCAGTGTACTGAACGCTACCTTTTACGCTAGACTTCCTTCGTCACCTCAGACCTGGCGAAGCGCAATAGAGTAGATAGGGATTTTTTCAAAAAAAGTCAAAATTTTTTCTAAGTCCAAAAAAACGCTGGCGTGTTTTCTACATGATGGGTGATAGGCTGAAAAAGATCGAAAACATTTTTGGGGCTCCCCTCCTTCCCCCCTACATTTCCTGACTCATGGCAACTTACCTAGACAGTGGGCACATGTATAGGGCAAAATAAAATTTTTATTTGCCGATTTGAAGGTTTTCTAGGCATTTGAAGTGGTGATACATGTTCCTCCATTGAAATTCGAATTTTGCGCCGTATGCAAATGAACCATCGCTAGCGAAACTTTGCTTTATATAGCGAATCAACCCTAGTGCAACTTCGCAACCTTACGCTACCCCTGTGTGAATTTGTGGAGCGCTGGCGAAAATACGCCTGGCGAAGTGTGGCAAAGTTGCGCCTGGCGCAACTTCGCATCTTAGTGAATTTGCCCCTATGAGAGACGGCCTTCCCATAATTTGGCGCTTTCTGGAAAACGGGCTTATGGATAACGGATCCCATACCAGGAAGCTTTAGGCAGAGATACACGTGGAGATTCAGGGAGAGTTAGTTGCTCATCGACAAATCAGTTCTTCTTTGGGCAACTAACCTCCCGAACTGCCCCTGGCTAGAATCTAAATCACCGGCGGGATGGCACTTGGATCGGTTTTCCAAAGCCACCCTGAAGTTGCCTCACGAAGAAACTTCAGGTGACTTCGGAAATCGAAACGCTCAGAGTGCCATCCTGCCTTTGATTTAGATTCTAGTTCCAGTTCAGGGAGATTAGTTGCCCGAAGAAGAGGCGATTTGTAGATGGGCGACTGATCTCCCTGGATCTCCATGTGTGTCTCTGCCTTTAAGGGTAATGGGTTGCTGTAAGCTGTGTCAGATGAAGTCTGGAAGTCCTGTGGCTCACTTTGCACAAAAAATATCACGAGCACTTGAACCTCACTATAGGAAGCATTAGGAGACACTATCAAGGGCTACAAAAGAAGAATAGGTGTCATTGAACGGAGAAGGGGGTGATATTACAGGTATAGGGTCCGTTATCTGGAAACTCGTTATCCAAAAAGCTCCGAATTACAGGAAGGCTGCCTCCCATAGACTCCATATTTTATTTTCCTTTTTCTCTGTAATATTAAATCAATACCTTGTGCTTGATCCAAACGCAGATATAATTAATCCTTATTGCAGGCTAAACAAGCCTACTGGGTTTATTTGATGTTTAGATTTTCCAGTAGACTTAAGGTATGAAAATTATAAAAAAAGACCCCTTATCTGGAAAACCCCAGGTCCCAGAGTCACATTGACTATCAATACCCTGGGGCATAATAAGCAATTTCAATGTACCTTATATACAGCATCATATTTGCCAAATGTATCCATACATAAACTGTACCCTAACATACAAATATAAATACCTACTTACCAGTTTAAAAAGCTTTCATGCAGATAACCGGCAGGCAGGATAGAAAACACCCAGATCCAACAGATATCCAGAGATTTTAAGTGCCAGGCGCTAGACAGGACAGAAGCCCAGTGACCAATCCCAGAGCAGCATTATTATGCAAAGAATTTGGAATGACCTTGGCCCCTCTATCGCTGCAGGTATGTCAGATAACTTGTTATTGATTTTGTGAACATGAATGGAGCTCTGTTCTCTTGGTCACTGTTCCTGGTTTCTCTTCAATAACAGATGAACATTTGGTCAAGAGATGTATATTATTCACTATATGTTTTTTCCTGTGATGTCAGAGAGTATTTGGATATATTTTGCTGATGGCAGTGCCCCCTTCCAGACAGTTGCGCTGCATGTACCTGCTGTGTAATTTCAGGAACCGGAGACCACTTGAGGCGAAAGACAAAGTGTATTTGACATAAGCTCTGTGAATTCTGAACTCACAAAGAATTAGGAACCTGAACAAATGAATTGCAGGGTTTTTACAGAGTAAAAAGGGAGTTAATGGTGGGAGAGCATAGAGATATCGCTCCACAGCACTGGAAAACAAAGAACTGCTCTTACAGCCAAGCAAGTGGGTCTGCCCTCAAGGCCAGGATACTAGTGACCAATGCTAGTCTGAGAACAGAATCCATCCAATTTAAGGGGTTCATGGGCGAATTTGAATACATGGAATTTTATTCTATTTCCTTCCCAACTGGCATCCATTCGTGCAAACATTCCTGTCCCAGAGAAGAATCACAGGGAATCAAGGAGTTGGAGCCAAGCTGAGGCCAATGGTGCCCAAAGTAGCAAAGAATTTAGATATAAAATCCTGGATGTAGGGGGTTCTTATTATTAGTAACATGTATTTTTGGAGCACCAACATCACTACCTAACTACCAACACTATTTGCTAGTTAGGTCTTGGCCCTGCACTTGACATTGTATGTATTATATGGCATAATTGGGGGAATATGGAAACGTAAAAAATATTCGCAATGCTAAAGTTATGCCTCTGTGTGAACAAATTTTCATTTGTGCGAATTTAATACACAGTAGCTTTTGCGAACCCGGTAACTATTTAGCAACCACTTCCGACAGTGGAAGAACGCTTGCGAATTTTGTAGTTTGCGCTAGTGCACAGTGAATGTAATAAAACTTGTTACTGTAAAAGTTGTTACGTTTGCTCCAAAAGCTTACGACACCTTCATGCACTTCTTAAAAGTGGGCAATGCGCAATGAAAATTCGTAATGCGCAATGAAAATTCGTAATGCGCAATTAAAATTTGCAATGCAATAAAAGTTTAAGGAAGAATATTAAATTACAAAATGCGCATTTGTATTCTCATTTGTGCAAATTGTTTTGCTCTTTGCGACTTTTATTACATTCCCCTAAAAATATGTATATATGTGCTGACCCCTAGGCACAAGGTGTAGATAGCAGTGCTTGGTGACAGCCCTGTATGTAACACACCTGTGTTGTGGAGATGTGTCCCCTGGGGCCCCTTCCTTGCGCCTGGTGAATGATGATGCAGGGGTACAGAAAAATGCCCATGAGCCTCACAATTAGGTCTGACTGTCTAAGCCCCATACTGTAGCAAATCCAAGGAAACGGTAGCACACTGTAAGAAACCTACCCTAGTGGTCTAGTGGGCAGCAGGGTCCACGCCGTGTCCTTGGTGTGGACGCCTGCCACGCTGCTCCTGTTCTCCCCTTGCCGGCGCCATCTTGGATCCCTAGGGCACGCGCGGGGCGCCTGCGCGTCTCTTAAAGGCGCTGGCGTTATTTAAATTGCACATTTTGGCGCGAATTGGGACCCTATTTAAGGCCCATCCAGACCTGTAGCCAGTGCCCGTTATAGGATCATATCCTGTGGTTTCCTGAGCCTAGTGCTAGTGTTCCTGAATTTGCTATCCTGACTGATTATCCGTGTTTGACCCAGCCTGTTCCTGACTATTCTGCATTCTGTATCCTGACCCTTGCCTGCCTACGACAACTCTTCCTGCTTAACCCCTTCATTGACAACCCGATTCGACCCTTGCCTGCCTGACGATTCTGATATCCGCCAGCCTCGACCCAGCCTGTCCGACCATCCTTCTGCCTTATCCAGTCTGTCTGATTATCTGGTTTTGACCCCTTGCTTGCCTGACGATTCTGTTATCTGCCTGTCCTGATCCAGTCTGTTCCGTTTCCACCAGACGCCTTGTCCTTGAGCTTCTGCCCAAAGAGTCTTGCTATCCGGTCGTGCCCCTTTGCCAGCCAGAACACCTCGCCTTGTACCCCTCGTTAAGTCCAGATGGCACCCAATTAAGTTGAGGGCTCCTCCCGAAGCCCAAAGGTGGTCACACTACTGGTGAAGCAGAGCCGTGACCAGGGTCCTTGGCACTTGTTCTGGTATTGGGTGCCGGCCGTGACACACACTGATCCAGTTTTTAAATTGCAATGGTGATTTATTGGCTCTTAGAATACAAAGTAAGGCAACATTTTGGACCACACTGGGCCCTTTATCAAGGCTCTTAGTAGACAAAGTAAGGCAACTTTTCGGACCACACTGGGCCCTTTATCAAGCCTCTTGATAAAGGGCCCAGTATGGTCCGAAACGTTGCCTTACTTTGTCTACTAAGAGCCAATAAATCACCTTTGCAATTTAAAAACTGGATCAGTGTGCTACAGTTTCCTTGGATTTGCTTATGACTTGCTTTGACCCTGAGCAGGGGGTCTGATAGACTGGTTAGCACCTGATACCCGAGAGGGTAGTTTACAACAGGTAGAGCAGTCTATTTTCATGTGGAATTGTTGAGCCCTATGCTGTAGGCACAAAGAGTCGAGTCTGATGGCTCACGGAAGGAGGGAGGGGTGATAGGGAGCACTGTGAGCAACAGACATGGCATTTTGCAATTTGCCCCTTCTCTGTGGTCTCATACCTTTATATGATCACAGACGTGGGAGGTACATTATACCTTATATTATTATTAGCATAGGTTTGCATAGAATTATTTGTGAATTCACCTTCTCATATTCTTTTCCTCCTGCAAACTGTGGCCCCTGTCTCTTTAGCTCAATCATCTGATGGGCCAAAGCTATACCCATCTCCAGCTGTAGCAAAACCCAGAAACAAAGGAATTGCATGTGAATGCTAAAACAGTGGCTCAGTATATATATATATATATATATATATATATATATATATATATATATATACCGTATATATACCCAGTCCGGTTACTCTGACCCTTTGGACACAGACACGCCTCCATCAGTAACTGTCATATTCATGAGTCCAGTGAAACTGTACAACCCTCCACAGTATCAAGGTCTCCTCCGGTGAGTCACATCTATTTATTGTGCGGCCAAAGTGCTTGAGTTCAGAGTCGCTATTAGTTTTTCCAGTCTGGATTTATTTTTACCGAGTATTGACTATTTTATTCTCTGACCCCTCTCCAAACTCACAGAAAGGGAATGTCTGACTCACAAATCCTCGTATCAGAATGTTCAGTCCAGATATTCTTACTCTGTAGACACTGACTCGGCCAGTCTGACTGTCAGCAATTCCGAGCTCCGGCAAGTTCTTTTCCTTGTAAAAAGCTGACGCTGCTCTAGTTTGCCTTAGAATATGAAAATGACTGCCTTCTTACTGTGGATGCCAAGGTCAAACAATATAATAGTGACAGTCTCCCATTGATATCGGCAGACAGTGTCAGACTGGCCCACCGGGATACCAGTGGACCTTCATGCTTCGAGCTAGGAACAAAGCAGGATCCCGCACACCAACAGATAACAGCAATATGCCTGGTGCTCACTGGCAGAGGTTCGGCAGCCCCACAACAGAGTACAGCAAAGGAATTCCAACGGCACACAGGACTATGAGAAATCTTCAAAAATGTATTTCAATGCGGAGTGCGATGCAACGTTTCGGGGAGTAAAACCCCTTTGTCAAGCATACCTGATCTACATACAGATTGCAAATAAATAGAGCAGTGCATTATTCAATTAGCGTGTCATCATTAATTGTCCAATCAGTGTAAGTTAAGAACACATCTAAAAAACTCTCATAGATAGTTAAAATGATCCAATAAATAGTGTACAATACGTAAAGTGTCATAAAAATACATACAATAGAAAAACTAATACCCACAGAAGTGTACTCGATAAAAGGAACAAAATTACAATGAGTAATCAGAAAAAATGATTACAATAATATTTACTGTGTCACACTGCAGCCAGAAATGGTTAAAATAACACTTGCAGGGATTCTTCCAAATTAAATCTTACCCTATACAGGGAAAAGGGGAGGCTGACCCTGCTTTCAATTTACGCTGCCATTTTGTAGTAATTATCTGTAAAAGAGAAAAATATATCATTTAAAAACTGACTAAACTGAACAAAGTTT
The DNA here is from genome assembly GCA_038501925.1 of Xenopus petersii. NCBI lineage: Eukaryota > Metazoa > Chordata > Amphibia > Anura > Pipidae > Xenopus > Xenopus petersii. Next base: position 17,587,285 of record CM076674.1, read on the forward strand.
GTTTACAAAAAGCATGACATATTAAAATCCTCATTAAGTCCCTTCGGATCACGAGTTTGAAGAAGCCAAATCCAAAAACATTCTCTTTGGAGAAGCAGCCTTTTAATATCCTGCCCTTGCCTTGCGGTGACCTTTTCCAATATCTGCCATCTGACTTGTGACCAGGGCCGCCATTAGAAATCACGGGGCCCCGTACAACAAAATTTTTGGGGCCCCCTGGGCCCCGCCCACACTGACGACCAAGCTCCACCCCATTTCCCGCCCACTCCACATCGCAGTTAAAAGACCACACAGACATCAGCGCTAAAAAAGTAACCCCCACGACACAAGTTGTAAAAAGCTATTGATGGTCAGGGCCCCCTTATAAAAAATTGGGGCCCCAAAAAAAAAAAAAATTAAAAATTTTTTTTTTTTTAAAAAAACATTGGTGGCAGGGGCCCCCTTATAAGTTAAAAAAAAACTTGGGGCACCAACAAAAAAAAATGTAAAAAAAACTAAAAAATAAACAAACATTGGTGGCAGGGGCCCCCTTACAAGTTAAAAACAAATTGGGGCCCCAAAAAAAAATTTAAAAAAAAAAAAAAATTTTTTGAAAAAAAAAAAACATTGGTGGCAGGGGCCCCCTTATAAGTTAAAAACAAATTGGGGCCCCAAAAAAAAATTTAAAAAAAAAAAAAATTTTTTTTGAAAAAAAAAAAAACATTGGCGGCAGGGGCCCCCTTATAAGTTAAAAACAAATTGGGGCCCCAAAAAAAAATTAAAAAAAAAAAAAAAATTTTTTGAAAAAAAAAAAAAAAAACATTGGCGTCAGGGGCCCCCTTATATGTTAAAAACAAATTGGGGCCCCAAAAAAAAATTTAAAAAAAAAAAAAAATTTTTTTGAAAAAAAAAAAAACATTGGCCGCAGGGGCCCCCTTATAAGTTAAAAACAAATTGGGGCCCCGAAAAAAAATTTGAAAAAAAAAAAAAATTTTTTTGAAAAAAAAAAAAAACATTGGCGGCAGGGGCCTATAGAATATTAAAATAATACATTGGTGGCCAGGAGATTAAAAAAAAAAAAAATACACAAACTGGTGTTCAGTAGAATTGAACTCACGGCTTCAGTACTTCAACTTCACCTCCTTTCGTGACTTCGGGTCTTTTCACTGCTTCAGGACTTCGGCTGTTTTCGTGACTTCGGGTCTTTGCGCTGATTCAGGACTTCGGCTGTTTTCGTGACTTCGGGTCTTTGCGCTGCTTCAGGACTTCGGCTGTTTTCGTGACTTCGGGTCTTTTCGGCGCTTCGTGACTTCGGCTTTTTCCGTGACTTCGGGTCTTTTCGGCGCATCGGCTTCGGCTTTTCGGCACTTCCGCATTCGGCAGCACAGAGGCAAGACGTACGGCTCGGGCGCTCGTAAGGGGGGCCCGGATCTTCAAAAAATGCAGCGCTGCCGGGCCCCCCTTCATGCCCGGGCCCGGTACGCTTGTCCCCCCTGTCCCCCCCTGATGGCGGCCCTGCTTGTGACACTTGATGACCATGGAAGAAAAAATGTTTAGCCAGAAGTGTCTCTTTTTTTGTCTTGCCCTTCTCTTTGACATCACTATTACTATCTGCTTTAGAATTTCGTATAACAGATTTGTGTTCATGTAAACGAATTTTTATCGGTCTAGTGGTTTGTCCTACATAGGACTTACCACATGGGCATTTTATACAGTATATGACATTCTGGCTGTCACATGTGGAAAAGCAGTTGACCTTATGTTTGGTACCCAATGATGGGTGCATTACCGCATCACCTGCAATAATCCCATTACAATGACCACAATGTGGTCATTGTAACGGTGGCCAATGTGACCGATAAAAATTTGTTTAAATGAACACAAATCTGTTATACGAAATTTTAAAGCACTCTGTGTAAAGGGAATATAAAAATATGAATAAGTGATAACTATAGGTAAGTGATTTCCACATTATGGCCCCGCTGGAGTTGTCCTGTGACACTGAGCAACAACATGGCAGACAACAGCTGAAAGACCATGAGTTTGACTGTCATGTTGCAGGTGTAGGACCCCCCTACATGCCCAGTTACTTCCCAAGTCACAGTATCACCACATTCAAAACATGACTCCCTGTTGAGTGCTTTACAATGTTAGATGACTGGAAGCTACCCATGACTGGAAGCTACCCCAAAGAGTAAATTAGCCCCAGAAAATCTACTATTCAAAATAGCAGTTTTGTAATCAGACCCAATTGCGCAATTTGTAAAGTAGACAGACTCTGCCATCTGCTGGTAGATGAGGGACACTGCTACCTGAGACTGGGGAATACAATAGGATGCTCAGCAGTTACATTTTGACCCAATTTATTACCAGTTTCTTGAGTAATGTGAGAGTGGTGTAACAAGCTGACACATTTATCAAAGTTTTATCAATGAATAATGAAGATGAGATATAACCAACCGTCCCCAAACCTGTTCCTTTTTATCCAGAGGCAAATTAAATCTCATTCTGAATAAGTGTTCAGTTTGCCTTCCTGACTCCATAATGCCATTGGCCTAGTTCCTCTGACAATACCCTATAAATGTATTATTCCATTCCCAAGGGATTCCCCAGGGAGCATTGTTCCTTCATTCTAGCAATTAATAAGCTTGTTATCTTCCAGTCGTTACATGGGGTTCGCCATCATTTTTGTAACACCCATATGTTTTCCCCCCACTCTAAACTCTTTTCCACAACCCTTTCCTACTTCTCCTAGAAATGTCTTTTTCTACCTCTTTTTTTCCATCTTTGAAATCCCTAAACAAAAGAGAATGTAAATAAATGCCCCCCATGAACTAACACCCTTCTGCCCAGCAATGTATCCCAGAAAGATTAAAGTGGTCAGTACGTCTGTATATAGGTGCAGAGATTATTATTATTATTTTTATTATCATGTATTTATATAGCGCCAACTAAATCACATGAATTACATATATAGAATATATGGAGTAACAAACATCACAATCAATATCGGTACAAAAAGGTGAGGAAGGCCCTATGCATAGGCATACAGTCTAAAGGGAAGGGAGTAGTGATGGGCGAATTTATTCGCCAGGCGCGAATTCGTGGCGAATTTGCGCGATTCGCCGCCAGCGAATAAATCCGCGAAACTCCCGCGAAAATTTGCGTCAAAAAAATTCGCCGGCGTCAAAAATTTTTTTCGAAAAATGGGCGTCGGCGTCAAAAACGCGCGCCGGCGTCGAAAAAATGGGCGCCGGCGTCATTTCGCAAATTTTTCGCCGTTTCGCGAAATTCGCGAATTTTTCGGCGAAGCGAAACGGCACAAATTCGCCCATCACTAGAAGGGAGTAATACACAAGGTGTGGGAGTGGGCAAGATCGAATTAAGTGGGTGACAAATGTGGTATTGTATGTGGTGTTGCGTTTGGTAGTTAAGCAGAGTGAGGGTAGGCTTCTCGAAAGAAGTGCGTTTTAAGAGATTTCTTGAAAGCAGAAAGGTTGGGAGAAAGTCGGACAGACCGTGGGAGAGCGTTCCAGAGGAGGGGTGCAGCCCTTGCAAAGTCTTGAATGCGAGCATGTGAGGAGGTAATGAGAGAAGAGTTGAGTAGTAGGTCAGTAGAGGAACGTAGTAAGCGAGTGGGTGAGTATATAGAGATGAGTTTAGAGATGTAGGGTGGGGCAGAGTTATGAAGTGCTTTGAAAGTCAGTGTCATTAATTTGAATTTGATTCTGAAAGGTAACGGAAGCCAGTGCAGGGATTGACAGACTGGCGAGACAGAGGAGGAGCGGTTGCTGAGGTGTATGAGCCTCACGGCTGGAGAGGTGAAAGTCTCTGGAGGTTAAGGCCAATTAAAAGAGAGTTACAGTAGTCTAGACGCGATATGATGAGAGAGTGAATAAGAATTTTGGCGGCATCTTGGGTGAAAAATGATCGTATTTTGGATATGTTCCTTAGGTGGAAGTGACATGATTTAATATCTAATATTTAAGATCTGAATAAATCATAAAAATTCAGCACATTTTGCTTGGTGAGTGCCATCTGATTTCTCTTTGTTATTGCTACATCCGTCTGTATATACATGTCATTATAATTTAATCAGAAAACAAATATAGCAGCATTGCTTCACATCATTAATTCCATTGTGTTGCATCACCTTTATAAACAACACAATAGGTTAATCAGGGTGAGGTTTCAACTTTTAAAAGGATCACTATAAATAAGGCGGGATGATACATGTTAATAAGGTGGCTACTAGCAAAACAAGAGTGCTTTTGTGTTTGAGACTTTTTTTAAATTAAATACTTTTTTACACATATTCCTTCACAGTATCCCAGGGCCATGTATAATACCCAGAACACACAGCATGATAAATACAGTGGCAGTTTCATGTATAATACCCCAGAACACACAGCAGAATAAATACAGTTCAAATTCCATGTATAAAACTCCAGAACACACAGCAGGATAAATACAGTGGCAATTCCATGTATAATACCCCAGAACATACCTAGAATAAATACAGGGTCAATTGTATGTACAATACCCCACAACACACAATAGTATACTGTAAATAATTACAATAGAATTCTTAAAGCATAGAGTAAATTGTAGTTATCATGCCATCCAGCTATGTAATATAAAGAGGTATGAATCTTGCTAGAATTCCGTCAGGAAAAGGGTGACTGTTCAGTAAAGGAGGCTAATGCATTGCTAGGCTAGCCATAGTTTAGCATTAAACCCAGAAATGTAAATTCTACAGCATGTGGCAGTCAGGCCCTTGACAGTCAACTGTCATGGTCTATGATGTGCTGCAAGGAAATGAAGCAATATTTTGTAATTAAAGTAATTCTTCACAAATGCCAAACATGTATATTCATATATAATAAATACAGTGTCAATCCCATTTATAACACATTAGGGCATAGTGCCAATTCCATGTATAATGCCCCAAGAACATGGCAGAATAAATACAGTGCCAGTTTCAAGTATAATACCCCAGAATACATACAGGATCGGCTAGTGTATGACAGCCTATACAGCCCCTATAACATATTACCTTATAATATAACAGATTGCATTCTTTTCAGAAACGTTATCAATGTCAGGTAGGATAGAGATGTCCCGTGGAGTGGAAACAGGTAGCACAGAGTACAAAGAATATATACTTTGTTATAAATGAGATTTTTTCAGAAAATACCCCATGGTTCTCCAACCTCCTACAAATGAGAAATACCAACCCAAAGCTTCCCCCATCACTTGCTCACTGTTTGTAGTGAAAGAGAATAAAATTCTGTGTATGCAGATCCAACGTGAGCCCCCTGACTTGTATGGATTCTGTTCTCAAGCTAATATTGGTCACTATTAACCTGGCATTGAGGGCAGATCCACCCGAATGGCTATAAGAGCAGCTCTTTGTTTTTCTGTGCTGGGGAGCTATATGTCTATATTCTCCCACCGGTAACTCACTTTTACTCACATATGTTCTCATGTCATATGTTCCCAATTCTGTGATTCTTTTTTTAGGGGTTCTGACTCTTTTTTAGTTCAGAATTCATGAACCTCAAGTTGTCCCCAGTTCCTGAAATTCCACAACAGTAGGAAACACAACCTCTCAACTCATCACAACAGAGGAACCACAACTTCCCTGGTACATTATTCCCTATATAAGAAGCGATCAAGCAGCTGACTTGTATAAAGACCTCTGGCTTGATACTTTTAGATTCTAGCAGGGGGTACATTGTATACTTGAGGCACCAACATGATATTTGTAGAAGAACAGTCAGACTTATTGGATTCGTAGTCTTCCTCTGAGAGAGAAGGTTACAACTCATTTTAAAAAAGTCCTCTCATTTCTGAGGTCCAGGGTAAATCTCGTCACTGCTCTACACTGATCCCCCTTCCGATTTCTCCCAACTGCATCAGCTATTAGGAATTCCATTGCAATCTATTCTCTTGATTCTCAGCCCTTGGGATTGGCAAATGAAATGTGCAACCAGTAGATAAGGTTTCAGCTTATTAAATATCAAAAGGAGCTTTCTTACCTGCCAGTGACCGGGGAAATGACATGAACAAATATTTTTACATCTGCAATGTGTTTTTGCTGGTTTAGAATTACAGCAGATAAAGGAAAGAGAGTTAAGTGATCCGATCGTATGCAACAGCGATGGCGGATAATCTGCAGATTAGCAGAATGAAGTTGGGATCATGTACAGTGTGTCCAAATTTAAATGTGCACCGGGTATTGCTTAAAATGACATTTGTACCTTCAGGTAATAAGGGTGGTTCACCTTAGAATTAACTTTAAGGTTGTTATAGAATGGCCAATTCTAAGCAACTTTTCAATTGGTCTTTATTATTTAGTTATCTTTTATTTTAATTATTAGCCTTCCTCTTCTGACTCTTTCCAGCTTTCAAATGGGGGGGTCACTGACCCCATCTAAAAACAAATGCTCTGTAAAGATACAAATATATTGTTATTGCTACTTTTTATTACTCATCTTTCTATTCAGGCCTCTCCTATTCATATTCCAGTCTCTTATTCAAATCAGTGCATGGTTGCTAGGGGAATATGGACCCTAGTAGTGATGGGCGAATTTGTCCCGTTTCGATTGGCTGGATGTCCAGTAATCGTCACCAGCGTCTAAAGTGTCACAGGCGCCAAAAAAACGTTGACGCCGATGTTGGAACCATCAGTGGCGTCCAAAAAAATGTTGATGCTGGCGAGTTTTCACGGCAAATTCACAAATGTATTCGCCAGCGGCGAAACGCAAAAATTCCCTGTGAATTGGCGCCTGCCAAATAAAATCACTAGACCCTAGCAAACAGACTGCTGAAATTGCAAACTGGAGAGCTGCTGAATAAAAAGCTAATGAAAACCAATTGTAAATTGTCTAAGTTTCAGCCTTTGAGTTTGCCATTCTAAAACATACTAAAAGTTAATTTAAAGGTGAACCATCCCTTTTCTACACAGATTCCTGCATTGTATCCCAGGGTCAATTGCACTTATAATTACTAACAACATGTGGCAGGATTAAGCCGATTTCATGTAGAAAACCTCCTAGAACCCCAGTGACTGTAAAGCCCAGCAGCTTGCATTCATTAGAAGTGTCCCCCACTGAATCTGGTCTCCTCAATACACCAGTTTCTGTTCACCCCACTTTGAAGATGGCAAATACATAGTCATGTTAGTGGGTACAAGAAGAATATTTGAATATGAAACCTTCACCCCCATCCTCAGGGATAACATCAGAAACATTGGGGTCTGCACAGGTTATTTATATGGGGCCGCCATGAAGACAATCGCACAATACCAATACAGGTATTATCTGAATATTATCTACTGAAAGGCTGTCTCCCATAGACTTAAAGGAGAACTAAACCCCAGTTAATCAAAAATCCGCCACCCGCATCGACATCATTAATTCGCTAGCAAACGGGACCATCGTTAGCGTTCATTCGCACTCTATCGTCGGGTGACATTTCGCTCTGACATACGATCGTTACTCCGCCAGTTCATTAAAGTGCGGATTTTACTGAACGTTACCTCTTTTGCCGATTTGACTTTGCCGCCTCAGACCAGGAGAAGTGCTATAAAGCAGCCAGATCTTCTTCAATCTTCTGTCACTTACATCATATCCTGTCTGCCGAAAATGCATCAAAGTTCAAAAAACGCTGGCGACTTTTCCTTTTTTCAGCGTGATTGGCTGCAAAGGTCCTAACTTACTTTTTTTGGGTAACCGGTTTTCTCCAGACATTTTATAACATATGGAACATTCATTTTACAGTGGGCTCATGTGTAGGGCATTATATTAACTCTCTTGTCTTTATTAAGGTTCCCTGGACATGTGTAGGAAAAAGTGGTAACTTCAAGAATTTGCACCAACATTTTTAATAAAGACGTCCATACAACTTTAAATTTCCCACCATATGCAAATTGACCTAAGCTCAAGATCACTAGCGAATTTTCACTAGGCACAAAGTAACGCTAGCAAAAAGTCACCAGAGTTCAACGCCCGGGATGAAACCTTTCATTTTACGGAACTAGCGTATTTGTAGCGCAAGTGGTGCGAGGGGTGCAAAGCTGACTCTGGTGAAATTTCGCCCATTAGTGAATCTGCCCCTTAGCTCTTTGTACTTTGTATTTAATTATACCTATTATTGTAATGGCCGTTTGTTCTATTATTTTTTTGTTTCTGCCGTACAGTGCTGCACACTGCTGCACACATACTAGCACTTTATAAATAAAATATACACGCATACATTTTTAGGTTTTCAATGTAAAACCTTTAAAATACATTTAATATTTTTTTTTTTCTTCCAAGATATTAAAGGATACATGTACTGTTAATATGAATGAATTTTGTTACAACAGTGCCACTTGCTGGTCATTTTCCACCAGTCTGACCACCAAGTAGTCAAGGAAGTTGTCAGGAGAAAGAAAGAGGCTGCTCTGAAGTTCTTCTGCTTAGGAAAGATTTGAGAACGGTTTCTGATTTTATTCCTAAGCAGAAGAACATCAGAGCAGCCTCTTTCTTTCTCCTGACAACTTCCTTGACTACTTGCTGGTCAGACTGGTGGGAAAATGACCGGCAGTGTCGGACTAGGCCGGCGGGACACCGGGAAAAAACCTGGTGGGCCCCGGGCTCTTGCTGGCCCCGCCGGCCCAGATCCGCTACTTAGTTTGGCTGCGCGACCCCACTTTGTCGGGGGTTGCGGTAGAATAGAGGATCTGCGCATGCGCACAAAGGTATTGCTGCACGCGTGTGCACAAACGCGGCGCCGCGCGCATGCGCACTACTCCGATGAAGCACGCCGTAGCGGCAGCGGGGGCCGGAGCGGGGCCCTGGGGCAATAGCCCCGGTGGGCCCGAAGTCCCCCAGTCTTACCCTGATGACCGGCAGGTGATCAGCTCTCCCTTAGGTCTATATTAATCAGCTGGCTTCTGCTACATTGCTGCAGGAGTCAGACTTGGCAGTGCAGAAAATATAAGCTGCCAGACACGCACCACTTTATAACAGAAAAATTATATGTACAAATAACTTCAAAAACCACTGAAGATTTTTAAAGGCTGAAAATATTGGAAAGTTGATTAGAGTTGCAGTTTTTTTTTAATATCCAAAAATAAAACAGTTTTTGGGTTGCCTAATGCCAAATAAAACACACTGAGCCCATTGTACAGGTTCCGGGCAGCCTCATCCCAAACTCCTGCTGTTATTACATCCGAAAGGCCCTGGGAAATCCCCTTGTGTCCCCCCCTCCCTCCACAGCAGTTAGTGCCACAAATCCATGTGAATGATTGTGTAATGTGCAAATGATAAATCACTCGGATTGTACTACATACAGGACTTTCCTCTGCCAAGTTTGTTGCAGTGGGATTTGAGTTAAATGCTAAGGATGAGGCAATGCAGATGTAGTGACTTTTTTGTTGCTACTGGATAAAGCGGATTTCTGCTCAAAAAATGTTTTTTATATTATGAAAGAAATATCATTCCAAGCCCCTTTTCAGCAGCTTTCCATTCATATCTGCAAATGCCATTGCTATTGAAAGCAGTATTTGTTTCTCCCCCTTTACTTCTCTGGTTTTGACTCTTGAAACAAGGCAGCGGAAGTCTGCTCTCCCTTGGGTCTGTTAATTCAGCTGGCATCTGCTACATTGCTATGTGCCGCTTTACAACAGAAAAATGATATGTACAAATAACTTTAAAAACAATGAAGATTTTTAATGGCTGAAAATATTGGAACATTGCTTTTTAATATACAAAAATAAAAAAACAGTTTTTGAGTGGCGTTCCCCTTTACCCAGTGTGAATAAACCTTAAAACCAATTAGAGGGAACCTTTATTACTAGCAGGATTTCAGCACCTTTTTGCTCAGGGAAGTCCAACTTACTGCCCTTTAGTGTTAGTAAAGCAGCCTGCCTATATAAAAAAGGACTGCAATACAACATGGCTATTTTAATTGTATGGCTACAATTAACAAGGTCTATGTGTTGGCAACCATTAAGGATTCTCAAACTCTGTTTGTCCAAAACAGTGTCAGTGATGGACCTGGAACAGTCTGTGGACCAGTTGGTTGCACCAGTTCAGTTTTCTTCCATTGCCCAGGGTTATACTATAGTGTTCTCTTTGTTCATGGCACCCGATTGAACCCAACTGTTCCCAGCGCCGGATTTCACTTCTGCGCGCCCCTAGGCCGCGCGGTCCGACCAGGCGACCGCGCGGTCCTAGCGCCCACCTTCCCAGCGCGCCGGCGAAAAAACGCCGGCGCAGCTGGTGCAGTTGAACGACGGCTGGGCGGCATGCCGCCCCTATTTCTTTGCCGCCCTAGGCCCGGGCCTATGCGGCCTTGCCGCAAATCCGGGCCTGACTGTTCCACCAAAGAAACAGCACACAACTGAAGGTCTCACCACCCCCTCCTGGGGGTAAATTTATCAAAGAGTGAAGTTCCGCCACTAGAGTGAAATTCCGCAGCTCTCAATTCCTTTCTATAGGATTTTGAAAGGCGTATTTAACAATGGGTGAAAGTGAAAGTTCACCCTTTGATAAATACGCCTATAAAAATCCCATAGAAATGAATGGAGAGTGGCGGAATTTCACTCTAGTGGCGGAACTTCACTATTAACTTCACTCTTTGATAAATATACCCCATGGTGCTTATTTGGTCATGGCAAAAATTGTACATTGTTTAATAATAGGCACAACATTTTGAAGCCAATTTTTTTTTGCTGATTTTCATTTACAGTGAAATTCTGGGAAACATTGCATTGTGGAAAATAGGTGGTTTTTTTTGGACTTACTAAATAAGGCAATGGGGGGCCCTGAACCGTCAGTGCACAGATGGTAACAATAAATGGGGTAAGCTCCCTGCCTGCATTTTATATACAGTAGAGGGTATGTGGCTCCTTTAATAACTTGTGCTGCAGTGTATGACGTATGTCCATCATTTTGGGGAGTCTGCACCACCATTGTAGTAGAGTGGGGATTGCAGGCAGTGTTAGACTGGGGTGTCCCGGGCCCACCAGGGATCAACCTCAGGGACCCCCACCTCAGACACAAGCTCTACACCCGCCAAACTAGTTATGTGTGGGGCAGCCTTATACCCGTGGCACCCGTAGGTTTACCCATGGGTTGGGCAGGTTCGAGCCGACCTTGTTGCTCCTTGTGTGGGTCGCAGGTGCCTGCTCTACCCGCTTGCGACCTTAGGCTTGTGCCTACCCCGCCCCTTTTGTGACATCATCAGTGAGCAGGTTGGCGTGGGTCTATAAATGGAGGAGTTTTTCGCAACCCGCATATCACTACGCCAAAGCCCCTTAAACAGCCCCACACTTCCATATGAGTGGACCTGGGTTGCGGGGCTCACTAGGTTTTTCCCTATGTACAGCCAGCCCAGTCCGATGCTGATTGTAGGTTGCACGGCTGCGTAGACTCTGAATAAGGTCCAGGGTCTTGATGGTTTTGGCACAGCTGATTCAGTTGGGTGTTCCCCCGTAGCACTGAATGCCCAAAAGGATTAACATGAAGGTTTATTCTCTTTAATCCTGAACTTTTAATCTTAATCATGTTGTTACCCAAGAGTAAAGTGACACCAATTCCTATACATGAACCTTGGTGAGACGGACGAGTTACGCACTGATAGATGGTTTATTGACTTAGTGAATGGAAACCCAGTTATTCACTGCAATCATATCCCCCACACCTTAATCAGCTGTTTATTTAGTGCTCATATTCACCTATTATTTGGGCATTCTCTGCCCCATCATTTCCCAGAATGCTCTATTTTTAGTTCTTAGTCTCCAGCCAAAACTCAGTTACATTTCATTGCTTTCTTCTTACTCATATGGATTTTTGTTTGCTTATTGGGCATGATAATGTGGCTGAGCAGGGCTTCCTTCTGACTTGTGTTCCATGGCACGATAGGTGTCCCAGAACAATCCCCACGGTCCCAGTCGTGGCTCATTACTCGACCTATAACAGCCACCTTTCACTTCGGGAGGAGCCCTCTGCTACTGCCGCCAGGTCGTTGTTTTTCACCTTCAAAACACTTTTTTCAGTTCAGTTGTTTTCAGATTGTTCCCCAGAAATGAATTGGCAGATTCCCTCATTTCGGAACTTCGCTGATTTTCAAAAGATAAGAAATGTATTAACTAAATGTATCAATTTAGAACAGTTTACAGGGTCGGCAACCCACTGTAAGGAAATCTTAACCTGGTGGTGTAGTGGAGGGTCTATCTGTTCTGGTAGCACCGGTCTAGGGTGCGCGCGCACCTCTCTGGAACCTGACCCTTGCCTGAAACCTACCTTGATTCTGCTTAACCCTCCTGTTTGACGTTCTGGTTTGACCTCTGCCTGTTATTTGACTCCGATTCTGCCTCAACCCACCTGATTGATTACCCGGTTTTGACCCTTTGCATTCCTGACGATCCTGGCTATCTGCCTGCCTTGACCTGGCCAGTCTGACCACGAATCTGCCTCATCCTGTTGTACCGCGACCTTTGGCCTAAACTGACTTTAACAACTGTCGTGCCCCTTTGCTTGCCAGAACTCCTCGCCTTGCTCCTCTCGAAAAGTCCAGGTGGCATCCGAGTACGCTGAGGGCTCCTCCCGAAGCCAAAGGCGGTCACACTACTGGTGAAGCCGAGCGGAGCTTGGCACTAGTTCTGGTTTAGGGTGCCGACTGTGACACCCACCCTCCCAGAGTTGCTTTAGAAGGTGAAAAATTGCACTTTGCACTTCAATATTAGAAAAACGATAACACATAGAAAATAGAAAGTAATTGGAAAACAGTTATTTCTGGTGATCTATCTGAAAACAGCTAGCTGTTTTAAAGTGAACAACCCCTTTAACATGAGAGAACCAGGGAGAGAGTTCTGGGCAGGCAAGGGAACCACATGTAGTACAGGAATGGAGAACAGAAAGTGTGGTCGAGGGACAGCCAGAGTCAATACAAATGAAATCAGGCAGTACGGATACAGCAGACGGAAGAGTAGGCAGGGTCACAGGTCAGGTCAAACACACCGATGTGGGACTTTGCCCTTTCCACCCATCAGTAAATAAGCCCTTGGGTACACTATATGGCCACAAGTATCTGGACACTTTCCTGTCCAACAGCTTTTCCCAAACCAATGGGAAAAATATAAAGTTGGCCCTCTCTTAGCTACTATAACAGCATCTACTCTTCTAGGGAGGTCCTCACTAGATGTTGGAACATTGTTGGTGGGATTTGCTTCCATCTAAACACTGGAATATTGGTGAGGTTGGGCACTGATGTTGTGGGTCAGGCCTGGCTCACAGTCACCAGTTCAATTCATCCCACAGATGTTCCATTGAGTTGAGGTCAGCTCTCTGTGTCAAGTTCTTCCACTTCCTTCTCAGCAAAGCCATTCTGTATGAGCCTGGCTTTGTGCATGAGGGTATTATTATCCTAAAATGGGAAAGTGCCTTCCCCAAACTGTAGCCGTAACATTTGCTTTGACTGGAACCAGAGGAGCAAACCATGGAAACAGCCCAAATGGTTATTCCTATTCTACCAAACATAGCTTTCAGCATTAAAAGAGAACTAAACACCCCAATAAGAAAAGCCCCATCCACTACTGCCCAATAGCCCCCTCCATGCTTTATCCCCACATAGTGCATTAGTGCAAAAAGTTTCCCTGATTGCCAATCTTACTTCTCCATGCAGAGTAGCGTAACGGAGCCCAAGGATGCCATCTTCCACATCTTCTGTTTTCTTTGGATCCTCTTCTCTCTCTTCAGCAACTTTTTTGGAGCTTTCCAGTGCATGCACCGTTGCTGCAAATGCTGAACAGGCTCCAACTGCACATGCGCCAAATAGCTGAGTGTCAGTGGTCCCTTTCAGAAGAAAACAGAAGATGCGGAAGATGGCGTCCTTGATCTGTGCTGTGCTACTCTGCATGGAGAAGTGAGATTGACAATCAGGGACACTTTTTGCACAAATGCACTATGCAGGGAGGGGGAACTATTGGGGGTAGTGGATATGGCTTTTCTCATTGGGAGGTTTACTTCTCCTTTAAGCATTCAGGCCTTTAGGGATCTTCTGGTATCTGCCAAATCCAGACTTTTTCATCAGCTGGTCAGAAGGTGAAAAGACATTTATATGTTTCCCCTACTTTAGAGTCAAACAGTGGTGACCATTAAACCACTCCAGCTGACACTTGCCATTACCCATGGTGATCTTAATTTGGTTTGACTCATCACCTGTAAACCCCCCTCACTGTGGTATTTGTGCTGACACTGCTTCTGGAGTCAATTTGGAACAGTCAGTGCTCCAGCTGAGGACATTTTAACTGTCTGTAGGGGTGATTACCCCCAGCCCCTCAATTTATGGGGCTCACATTAGGGAAGATGAAGGTAGGAAGAGCATGGAAAAGCTCAAGACTGCACCTTGATGTTAAGGAGAGTGTTTGTAGGATTAGGGATAAGTAAGCAATAATGGCTGATCAGTGGGACTCCCACAGTACTTTATACTAGTGTTACCGAACCAACATCCCTGTACCAGTCTAATGCCAGTTGGAAAGCTATAAATAATGTCTCCACATTGTCTGTTTTGCTTCCAATCTTTCCATCATTAAAGAGGGTCCAGCCTGCAGCCTGCCTTCTGTTCCAAGTAATAGGAAAAACATAAGCAACAGAAGGATCAAGGCATGTGGCAGCTCCCACTCATGTACAAAGAATAAATACAGAGAATGTTCTGTGCCCACAGTGAGCTACAGTCCGTCCTCATGTGCAATTGTTTATTAAAAGAAAATTGAGATCAGAAGCGGCTACTTTTAGCTGCCAACTCATAGGGTTCGTTGTTTCCAGCTTGGCAAGTTTCATGGGACGGCACTGGGTTCTTCCATGGTAGATAATGGCACCTAAATTTAGGCGTTATTAATGTCTCCATGTGACATTAGCCTGAGTATAAATAAGCAGAGAATGGACCGTACTTATAAAGAGGGGATTCTGGCAGAATTGACCATAGGGTTAGTGCAACCAATCAGCAATGTTCCATATGACCACCTTCTGATTCCCATACTGGGAAATATACTTTCATCATAAGCGCCTAATACAGTTGGCACAGCTCTTGGCATAGTGTATGCTCTTGTAAGAATCATAACGGAGAAAAGAATGTTAGAACCCAGATGATATAATCAATTACCCCCTGGCATGGGAACCATAACAATGTGCCCCTGGCAGTTATATGCTAAATGTCTGTAACAAAACAAAGCAAATGGGACCACCATTGCCAGGTTGGGGGGTAAGTGGGCTGTACCATTGCTGCCGACCTTAAATCAGTGGAATTGTACATTTACCCCATGAGACAGTGATCCCCAACCAGTAGCTCGCGAGCAACATGTTACTCACCAACCACTTGGATGTTGCTCCCAGTTGCCTCAAAGCAGGAGCTTATTTTTAAATTCCAGGCAAGTTTTGGTTGTATAAAAACCAGCTGCACTGTCAAATAGAAACTCCTATTGGCTGCCAGTCCACATAGGTGCCATCAAATAGCAAATTATAGCCCTTATTTGGCACCACAGGAAGTTTTTGCATGTCTGTGTTGCTCCTCAACTCTTTTTATTTTTAAATGTGGCTCACTGGTAAAAAAAAGTTAGGGGACCCCTGCCATGAGACAATATTCCTAGGACTGCCATTGGGGGAGGGGAAAGCTACGACTGTTGAAAGGAGGGGGCTGCAAATGTTAAGCCTGGAAGGAATATAACCTCATTTCCCACCCATTTATTTGTATACAGTGATATTAGGTTCTCCCGGTCTTGCGCATGAAAGGCAATATCTGTGCCCCAGACCCAGTGGTGCTGAGCTGGTCATGCGGAAGGGTCCCAAACATTCGGTTGTCTGGTTCCCCAAAATGCTGGGGGACTGTTTATAACTCCATTGAATTTGAAATGACCATTGGCAAATAAAGTCCTGCTGCTGCAGCCTGTCTGTCTGCTGTGGTCTGTGTGTGTGTCCTGCTTCCAGCAAATAAACAACAAACACTCACATACCTTGTTTCCCTAAAGTGCCAAATTCTCTCTCTTTTTTAAAAAAAAAAACTGTCATGGGCCCTGTCACTATAGCAACCACCTCCCTGGCACAACTGGTATCTGCTTGCACAATTCCCCCTCAATGTCCAGCCCCAAACTGTACGACTGGGAGGAGTTGTCCTTTGTTCATTCTGTATTTAGAGTTGTGTAAGGGAATCTGCACTGGGCTGTAGCACTTTCCCCATTCACTGACTGACCGCCCGCTGCTGCCTGCACTGCAAATGCCTCCCCTCCCCTGTGTCAGCAGCATTCTTGCTCTGCAGCTTGTCTGGCCTCTCTTTCAGCTCGTGGAATCCAATACAAGGACCTATTATATTGGCATTGTGGAGGAGACCTGGGATTATGCCCCCACAGGCAAAAATCTCATTAATGGACTCAACATAACAGAGGACAAGTAAGTACATAGAATGTGCCCCTCTCTGCATTGTATTCCCTCGTATCTGCTTGTATTTAATTCCCCTAAATCATGTGTTATGTGCTTATGCCATATATATATATATATATTAATTTAAAGAGAAGGACATCACATCAATATAATTTTAGCCAATTCAATTTTTATCTCCAGCACAAAAGGCCAAAGACAGAATGTGCCCCTTACTGGCTCTTCTGAATGAACTGATTGTGTCGCTGCACTTTGTTAGTCTGATTGTTACTTACGGCACTTTGCTCACTTTCTTCTAGTGCTACACGGAAACTATTGCACCATGACACTAACACTTATACTGAGTCTTATCTACATCATAAAGGGATATATATATATATATATATATATATATATATATATATATATATATATTTTTTTTTTATATACATTACGAATTGGCTTGAGAAAAGGTAACTACAGATCAGCAGCAGTTCAATAATAGGTATTATACTGCATTCTCTCAGGGGCTGATGGGGGTTGTGGTTTAATGACTATCTCCACAAAGTTTTTCCATTCTGTCACTTTCTTTAAAGGGGAACTATCGTGAAAATAAAAAATTAATATAAGTTTCATCATACTGAAATAAGAAACTTTCTAAATACAATCAATTAAATATTCTGCATTGTTTCTGAAATAATCAAGTTTACCTTCACTATTCCTCTCTCAGCATCTGTTTCTCTTCATTTTTTGTCTTCATGCAGCAGTTGGGTGTCAGATAATAACTGACAGCTAGATCTAATATATCTTACAGGGGGGGCTTCCTTTCCTAGCAGATGTATTAGAGCTTACTCAAATAACTGATTCCAGTACAAACAAAATCCAACCAAATTACTGCCTTTTGCACAAATCCTGCATGTAGAGAGACATGGGCGCAAATTCACTAAGCGCCAAAGCGCCGAACGCTAGCGTTAATTCGCTAGTGTTTGGCATTTTTGTTACTGCGCAAATTCACTAACGAACGCTGGCGTAGTTTCGCTAGTGTTACTTCGCATCCTTACGCCAGGCGAATTTTCGCTATCGACGTAACTACGCAAATTCACTAACTTGCGCAGTGTACTGAACGCTACCTTTTACGCTAGACTTCCTTCGCCACCTCAGACCTGGCGAAGCGCAATAGAGTAGATAGGGATTGTTTCAAAAAAAGTCCCAAAAAACGCTGGCGTGTTTTCTACATGATGGGTGATAGGCTGAAAAAGATCGAAAAATTTTTTGGGGCTCCCCTTCCTCCCCCCTACATTTCCTGACTCATGGCAACTTACCTAGACAGTGGGCACATGTGTAGGGCAAAATAAAAATTTTATTTGCTGATTTGAAGGTTTTCTAGGCATTTGTAGTGCGGATACGTGTTCCTCCATTGAAATTTGAATTTCGCGCCGTATGCAAATTAGCCTTCGCTAGCGTAACTTCACTTTACATAGCGAATCAACGCTAGCGCAACTTTGCAACCTTACGCTACCCCTGTGCGCAACTTCGGATTTTAGTGAATTTGCAGAGCGCTGGTGAAACTACGCCTGGCGAAGTGCGGCAAAGTTGCGCCTGGCACAACTTTGCATCTTAGTGAATTTGCCCCATGATGTCTGGTGATTTTAATAGAGTGAGTTCTAATACATCTTCTAGGCAAAAGGATCCCCCTATAAGATATATTGGCTCTAACTGTCAATGAATATCTGACACCCAACTGCTGCATTAAGAGAGAATGAAGAGAAACAGATGCTGAGAGAGGAATAGTGAAGATAAACTTCATTATTTCAGAAACAGTACAGAATTTTAATCAATTGTATTTAGCAAGTTTCTTATTTCAGTATGATGAAGCTTATATACAATTTTCACAATAGTTCCCCTTTAAATAAGTTGATTATAATTATAGTTAGTGTGTCTAATACAATAGAACAGCAGGATTTGTAGTTGGCATGTAGGGTTTATCCAAAGTGGATTAGGCTGGGCTACATGCACTGCTTACATGAATGGAAGGAGGAGGGGAATCAGATAAAACACTCCATATGTGAGGGCTTATTTATGAATGCAAAGGTAAGTGCACCTACCTGTGGTCAAACCATACTCCTTGTACTTCTGAATGTGATGTAGTTGTAAATGAACCCAATAGATTGTCATTGGCCATCAATCATCAAGCTTATTGCCCCGTGAAAAGGTGGCCATACACAATAAGATCAGCTCATATGGCAAGGTCACCACGAGCGGATGTTTCCCCAATATGCCCACTCACAGCAAGGTCGATATTGGGATAATCTGAACATTCGGCCCTAGGGCAGAACAATCGGATTACAATAAAGAGAATGGGCATCGACGGATCGTAGGAACGCATCAACTAGCCAATGTGGTCCTTGATCGCAGGAAAAATCAAACCTGTCTGATTGAAATCAGACAGATTTTTGTCCTGATATCGATCAAGGAGGCCTGTCAGAATCCCCCACACATGGGCAGATAAGATGCCCAATTGGTCTAAAGGACCGATATCGGCAGCTTTAATCTGCCCATGTATGGCCACCTTAAGGGTCCAAAACAACCACCTCCATGAGCAACATCTAATCACTTCTATGTCAGATATCTATCAGGAAGAAAGGAAGATCTTCAGGGGCAAGGACTGCAAAGTGGGTCTGGATGGGACCCTCATGTAATCCAGTTCTTTCCCAGCGGGAAATTGGGGAGAACATTTAAGCCCCAGGCAGCTGGGCATTTATGTTAGATGCAAATGAGAAAGGATGGAGGGGCTCATGGGACCGTTGATCTGCAACAAGTAATGATGGTGATTTTTTTAAAGCCATCTGTTTGTCATTACAGTGCAGTTCCCTTCAGCGCTGATATATACATTCTCCTTGTACTGGAACGTCTAGATCTGGCTTTTGTCTTATAGATAGTAACGGTCATTGTATAACAGTTTCACACTGTTGGATTGCAATAGGGAGGGAGCAGGGAGTTACCTAGTTACATAATAATCTGCTGGGAGTTTTTTCAAGAGTCTTTCTCTACAAGAAAGGTCAAACCTGTGGTTCTCCAGATACTGCTGAATTATGGCTTCTACTGACAGCCAAAGCAAGGCCCTAAAGCAGGCCAACACATGTAGGCTCTCTGACCGACTGGCCCTCAGGCCAACAAGATGTACCAGGGACAATGCACTGTCCCATAAGGTGCATCAGCAGACTACGGTATCTAGTAAGATGAGTGCATTTAACCAGGTGACCAGTAAATGCTACCTACTGAGTGGTCACTATATTACAAAACCCCATATTTATTAGATAGCAGTTATCTCTGTTAGATTGAATTAATCTCATCCCATTTGTATGTGAATGAGGCACACTGATCTCACCGATCATGACTGACCCCAACTGATATATTTTCTTGAAAATGTTTCACCACTCATCCGAGTGGCTTTCCTCAGATGTAGCTCAGATACAGTATGTGGTCAAGTAAACTCAGAAAGGCCAGTTGCTTTAGACTTGACTGTACAAGATACTGTATATCATTACACGGATGAGTAAGAATATCCATAGATCAGCACATTACATTTTTCAAACCTGCCTAATCCCTGAACCAACTAATATCCTTAGAAAATGGATATCAGTTGGGATCAGTCGGGATCAGTGAGATTTGTCTGCCATCATTCACATACAAATGGGATGAAATGAATTCAATCAAACAGAGACAACTGCTAACTAATGATTAAGGGGTAAGATATGAAGAAAGAAGAAGCGTTCCTCATGAAAGTTGTTGGCTCTTTATTCATTTGTCTCTTGTCCTCCTTAATCCAGTGCCCAAATATACTGTACTTTGTATTCTTTTCAAAAAGTGTTATTGTCCCTGATACCATAGATCTGTTTTATGATGTCGAGGCATGACCATCATGTACTTATGTCATCATACTACTGGGGTCTATTATGCAAGTCGGGAGCTTCAAGGAAAAGATTGGCTGTAAGGGCTCCTGCTGAAACATTATTCAGCATTTTTATAAACGACAACCACTCACAATTGCAGCAGCTTCAGCAACTCCTGCCTAAGTGGGAATGTTGGGAGTTGTAGTTTGTAGGCAATTGTTAAGTAAGAGCCTGTGGTACACCGCTAGTAAGCCACAAAAACATCCACATTGGGTCATTATTACAGCATATGTCATTGCTCGGCTCATTACTCTTTTTGGCTCCGTAGCACATTGTATTCCATGTGTTAAGTGCCCGGAATTCTTCACTTACTCCATTTATAACAAGAACAGTTTCTCTTCTCCGCCCCCCCCACCCCAAGTTACTATCACAGAATTATTTCCAGACTTGAACTCCTCAGAGAGAACAGACAGCACATGGAATTTCCTCCAGCTGAGGTTTAAACAGAGCAATAACTTCTGTTTAGTTTAGGTAGAGGCCCTGGGTATATGAGGTCCATGTCTAGATGCCTGTTCTGACTCTAATAGGGTAAGAACAAGTGAGCTGACCCAGAAATCTTGATCTAGCCTCTTTGCCGGTCAATACTATGTAACAACATTGTTTATCTGAGACCACTGGTGAAATATTCTGTGCTCATACAGGCAAATAAATGTCATCATGAAACACATTCCACTGGTGAACTCCACGGCTGGAGATAAAGACAAAGCTAAAGCAAACAAATTCTTCCTTTCTAAAAAGATAGATAAACCAGGGATATGGAACCTACACACCTTCGCTCTTGCTAAACTGCATCTCTAGGAGGCCTGACAATCTTGCAGTTTAACAATGGCTAAGGGTCAATCCAGCCGAGCTTCTTTTTACAAAGTCGCCCGAAGTTTCCTCGTGAGGCAACTTTGGGTGACTTCAGAAAACGACGCGCCACGTGTGCATTGCCGCAGTCGATTTTCATTTTAGCTGGTGGAGAACAGGGGGAAGGCAGTTTGGGGAGAAGAGTTCGCCCTGAAAAAGAGGTGATTTATCGCTGGGGCGATTAATCTCCCCGAAACTGCTCGTGTGGACTGAACCTAAGGGCCATTTGTTGGACAAGCTGTAATTTAGCAAGGACACTTACTGTTCTTTCTGAAGCTGGGGGTTCATATCAAATGCCATTTCATAAAATATTGGGTGGTTTTGTGACAATCCAGCAAGAACCATTGACCACTCAGAACTTCTAGAAAATGGGAGCCTGTAATGTAGAACACTAATGATTTGACCATTACACTGGTAAACACAAGCAGATACAGTTGTGGGACCTGGTATCCAAACAATCCAAGCTGTGGACAATTAGGTCCATCCATTTAGATGTACAGGCAATTTGTAGTTAGTTATAGCAAAATACAATAAAATGAAGTATACAATTAGTAATGAAGCTTCTGTAGCCGTGTAGGAACTTTGTAACAGGTAGAATTGTGCCAGTCCGAGATCAGTCATTAGTTGGAGAATGCAGCATTTGATAGCTCCAGCCGGAATGAGCAGTCGGATGTGGGAATTGTGCTTTTAAACAGGTAATTCACTAAAATGCGAAGTTGCTTCCTTGTTGCCGAACACCGGCGACTTTTCACTAGCGTAACTTCGACAGTTCGAGCATTTTAAAGTGAAATTACGTTATTGATCGATTCTGCCTAGCGAAACTTTGTTAGTCCTCTTACGCTTAGGTCAATTTGAATAGTGTGGGTACTTAATGTCATATGGACTTCTTTATTAGAGATGTTGGTGCAAATGCTTGAAGTGGCCACTTTTTATTACAAATGTCCAAGGAACCTGAATAAAGACAAAAGAGATCCTATAATGCCCTACACATGAGCTTATCCTAAAATAAATGTGCCATACCCCTCAAATGTCTGGGGAAAAATGTTAACCCAAAAAAGTTTAATAGTTAGGACTTTTGCAGGCAATCTCTTTTTAAAAAGGACAATGCGCCAGCGTTTTTACAACTTTAATGCATTTCCGGCAGACAGGATATGATGTCGCTGACATAAGATTGAGGAAGATGTAGCTTCATTTTAGCAGTTTGTCTGGTCTGAGGTGGCGAAGTCAACTCTGGCAAAAGAGGCAACATTCAGTAAAATTCACACTTTACTGAATTTGCGGAATAATGACCGTTCACCAGAGTGAAAAGTCGCCTGGCGATACAGTGAGAATGAACGCTATCGAATTGTCTTCTAAGCTTGTTAGTGAATTGGTGATGTCCCTGCAGATGGGATTTTTGTCGTATTAACGCTAGCGTTGGCCAGTTCGCCCTTTAGTAAATCTGCCCCTTAGTGTCTTATATAATATAACCCCCTTTATTTTCTATGTATAGCTAATTCAATATCTAGAGCTCAAGACATATGAATTGCAATGTGAATTGATTGCGGTATTTAAAACCACATTTTTTGGCCAGAAATCCAAGTGCTGAGTGGGATCTGCCTGTGTTCTGATATTATGGAACTTCTCCAAGAAATACGAACCATTGCTGCCATCAAGCAATGTCAAGGTAAACCCCACATGGTATGACTTCTGTCATATTTTTCATAGGCTGCCACCTCCCTGCCCGGATTAGGTAATTTTAGGAAATATATCTTCTCCCACGGTAGCTTTTCTAGGGGAGTGACCTCCAAGACCAACACGCATTTTTGAAGGCATAAGACCACCTTTAATAAGATGGGTTGGGGGTAAACAGAATAATAATGTTAGAGGTACTCACTAAATCCTTTATCTGGCAATTTTGGGGAATGCATAATTACATAATTCTGGGTCAAAAGTAAAGTACCAGCTTACATAATGTGGTGATATCTGGAACAGGCTCTAATGTTCATTATGTCATCTGTTTGGCAGCAACTTCCTTTCTCAGAGTTTGTTATTCTTAGTGAAATCACCGTCTCTCTGGGTTTATTTTGCAGTTTTGGAAATTAGCTGATGAAATCCTTCCCAGATCCAAACCTGAATCCCCCTAGCCAACATGCAAATCATCTTTGAGGTTTGTTGCAGCCCATACTGATGGAGTCAAACTGCATTCCAAGCAGGAACTATGACCTCTTTTCTGAGAACTTCAGAAATGTATCAATATCAGGTTTCTCATGTTTGTGAAGTAGTATTTATATCACCCGTGTTTGGTCTGAAACACAATCTGAGAAATCAAGAACGTCTGCCCATATACCCAACAGTTTATATACTTTAACTATGAAGGTCACATCTTGTTATAACCAGTTTTACATCCAAGACAGGCATTTCCTTAACCTGTCCAAATCCCATCTATTTTAGTTGTCTATTCCCTTTTCAGTTAATTGTGTTAATGACAAACAGATTCTGGGAGCCGAAAAACAGCAGTGGCCAAAATGCCCCGTCCGCATGGGCACACATGTAGGAGAAACCATATTCTGCTTCAAAACCCTCAACCAAGCATTTTTCAACCAAGGCCTGTTTTACTGGTCTGTATGCATTATGGGTGGAAAGGGGAAAACATCTTTTACTTCCTTGCTTTGTGACAAAAGTCACACAATTTACCTCCTGGATTCGGTGCATCCCAACTTTTCATAGATCTTCCCAAAAGCGGAAATAGAGTGCCGTGCTTAGATGAGAGGTACCAACCAAGTCCTCGAGACTCCCAACAACCAAATAGCTCAGTGAACATAGCCAAATTGCTTGCCTTGCCGGAGACAACCTCCAGAAGCAGCCATTGTACAAGCCTTTCCCTTCCAACCAATGGTACAGTGTCTGGCAGTGCAGAGGTCACTTGTGGAAGGACTTTAGGAACTGACCAGCCACATAGAGTACAGTTGGGGCAACACAGAAATATCTTAAATGCCTCCAATTTCTTTTTTGTAGACCAGGTAATGGAGATATGCAGGGCTTCTGAAATGATTAAAAAGTTGCACTAGTATTGGAAAGGTGTTGGACTGGCCAACCAGAATATACCAGGGAAATACCCGGTAGGCCTAAGTATCCATAGGCCATCCTATCCCCCAACTGTTCACCTTTCTATGCATATATCAGGCCCATTCCACGGTTCTATATGATACCAAAAAGGAGAAATAGAGGGAAGATAGATACTAGAATGAAAAGAGAATAGAAGAAAAGTATGTGAGTCAATAGAAGAGGTTGAAGGACCCTTGTGATCCAGGTAGGCCCATGGAAGTCCAGTTGGATACTGATTTGAAGGGCATGTGTTATGCTTTATAAATCAATGGGAATGAGAGCAAAGTCACATTGTGAAATAGATCCGATCATCCTGTATAGAGATAGGTTTACAGCAAACAAGAACATGAAAGTATATCTCAAAGGAAGGCTGACTTTGCTTAATTCTTTGTTTCACAATCCCTCTCAGAAGTGAATCAGCTCTTGACCAAAGGTCATTATGAAGTGGCAGTTTATATATATATATATATATATATATATATATATATCTTTTTCCTTGAAATTAACTCCCCATCAAATGACTGAGTAATCCATTCTCTGTCTCAGGAAATGTAATTGTCATCTCCTTGCTATCAGCAGTTCTGTCTGGAACATACTGCACTGTAATCAGGAGAGCTCCAGATATATCATTATACACTACCGTGGCCTACAAAGCACAGTGCTGCCTTGTCTCTGTAACCTTTATAAGGTACCATCTGGTTCAGCACACAGAAATATATATCCTTTGACCAAGCTATTAATTTAATGCATCACTGTAATGGGGTTCTCTTTTTAATTATTACCAGGGAAAGTTCTACTGATTGATGTGCTTCTGTCAAATGAAGAAGAAAAGAGGTCCATCATGCAGAAATTGCATTATACACTTATAATTACTGATCCTTTTTAAACACCAACTTTTTTAATGTCCTGTATGTCTCTTACTATTTTTTTTTGTTCTTAAGGACACTTTTTTTTTTCTTTTTTGTTCTTATGGGCTTATAGGCTAACAGGGCGAAAATCAGTATTTTCAATTGGGCACAAACTTTTGCTAAAAATGTGACTAGTCTACAGTTTGTATCTGCTTCCAAATGGTGTGCAAGTTACATCTACATCTACATTTCACAAGCGTGGGTGTACACAAAGGAAACCCTGGACATAAGATCAGATCTTTGAGGGTGTAACATATTGGGTTCCCTCTGCTTGTTTATGAGCCGGACACTATGCATGTGCTTATAGTAAATAAACCCAAACTAAACTAAGCTCTTCAAGTACTCCAACGTGTATTTCAGGCATGTGTTCACATTTGCTTAAAGGAGGAGGTGCTGTTGCTCTTACAGAAGTTACTCAGGAGGAGCTTTCAGTCAACAGGAGCACTGGCCCTGGGGTCTAAGCGATTATCTTCATTGGAAGGTGCCTAACGACAACCTCCCATTGTTATTATATCTTTCCTTTTCCATTAACATACAATCCTGTGTCAGTCACAACAACTTGCTTGAGCTGAACCAAGCCAATAGAATCTTACTATTGACCTCTGACAAAGAATAACAGGTTTATGGTCCAATTATGGACGGCTGGAATGAGAAATTAGCCCTTATCTTTGTCATAAATCGCTTTAATGAAGGAATTTGAAGATTTTTACCTGTGAACAAACAAACACAAGGTGCAGTGACTGGACATTACAACATGCAAGTCAAGTTAAAAATAATTGTTTTTCCTGAATACAATAAGCTGTATCCAAGATAATAGTATTAAATACTGGATCATATACACCCTGCTTAGCTTTAGCAGTGACAAAGTCGGCAGAGTGGGAAACTAGTGCTAGCAGCAGTCACTTGTTCTATAGATGAAATTCAATAAGAGCAAAGTAACATTTCCAGTAGTTATGTGCGGGTCAGGGTTTTCCTGGCCCGCACCCGACCCTAACCCGCCCTGCTCCAGCCTGCCTGCACCGCGCTTCCGGGGTCCTTTTATAGACCCGCGCCACCCCGCAGATGACGTCACGATGACATCACAAATGGGGCAAGCAGAAGTTGGAAGCCGGCATTTGAAGCCACCCGCGAGGAGCAGTGTGAGGTCGACCCGAACCCGCCCGACCCGCGGGTATCAGGTCGGCCTGCACATCACTAATTTCCAGTACTGATTCCTTATCTATTCCCCCTTCCATCTTGTGTTGCCTTACTCCTACGGATACCCATAGTACACGCTAAGGGGTGGAAAGAAAAACACAGCAGAGGAAACCCAAAGTTTACAAGACAACAAGTGGCAAAGCCTAGGAGACCATGGGGCAGAGTCACTAAAGGACTAAGTGGTTAACGCTACTGACAATTCGCAAGCCTTACCATCTGCAGGGACATCGCCTATTCACTAACAGGCGCAGGCGTCAATTCACTAGCGAAAGAGACCATCACTAGCTTTCATTCACACTCTATCGCCAGGCGACTTTTGGCTCTGGCGAAAGGTCGTGCTCCGCAAATTCACTAAAGAGCAGATTTTTACTTAACCTTACCTGTTTTCCCAGATTTGTGCTTAAAAAAAGCTAGACCTTCCTCAATTTGCTGTCACTTACATTATATCCTGTGTGCCGAAAAATGCAAAGTTCCAAAAACGCTGGCGGCTTTTTTTAAGCGGGATTGACTGCAAAAGTCCTAACAAACTTTTTTTGGGTAACCGGTTTTCTCCAGATATTTCATAACATATGGAACATTCATTTTTCAGTGGGCTCATGTGTAGGGCATTATATTAACTCTCGTCTTTATTAAGGTTCCCTGGACATTTTTAATAAAAAGTGGTAATTCCAAGCATTTGCACCAACATTTATAATAAAGAACTCTATACAACTCTAAATCACCCACCCTATGCAAAGCGCAAGATCACTAGCGAATTTTAAATAAGCACAAATGAATGCTAGCGCGTCTTCGCTATGAAATGCTCTCACTGCCGAAGCAACGTTAGGGAAAAAGTTGCTAGCGTTCAGCGCCCAGGATGAAACTTCGCATAGTGAATTGGCGAAGTCGTAGCGCAATTGTGCAAAGTGGTGCGAGATGTGGGAAGCTGGCGCTGGCGAAAATTCACCCATAAGTGTATCTACCCCCATGTCTGTAAATAAAAGGTCCCTCAAGTTTATTGTCTCTATAGTGTTCCTAACCACTAGGATGTTTGGAAACACCAACATAAAATCCCTTATAGAATTACCAATGAAGCTCATTGCTCTGCATATAGCTGAGATGCCCGGAGTAAATGCTTCTTAAAATTAAGTAAAGCTGCTTCCTTACTAGAGGAAGTTGCAGTAGAATCTACCAATTCCTTATCTTGTGTATCATACCCATGAAGTGCTGTTACCTTGCTGGTTATCCCAGGGAGTAGACCAGCAATATACACATTACAGGCCCACCATTCTTCGTTACCAAGGGAATTATGTCTTTTTGCTTTCCCTAGAAACGCAGCAATATACCTGGAAGGTGGGCAAGACAGAATCGGGAGCATTTACAAAAAAGCCATATACAGACAATATACAGATGGCGATTACACAGAAGAAATAGAAAAACCTGCCTGGCTTGGCTTTCTGGGGCCTATCATTAAAGCAGAGGTGGATGACACGATCATTGTTCACCTGAAGAACTTTGCCTCTCGGTCTTATACTCTGCACCCACATGGAGTCTTCTATGCAAAGGATTCGGAAGGTAAAAATGTGCTTCACCAATGACTTACATACACCGGTGGCAGAAACAACCTATGTGCCACCAGCCTTAGGTCAGTTTTCCTGCATTCTTTAAATTACAATATTGATAATGTTTATTTTACAATAGAACACTTAAGGGGCCAACTAAATATGAGAAGACAGTGTGTATATACTAAAAGAAGGCCACAATTAGTCTTTTTTTTTTTTTGCATTTTGTTTCCTGTGGTTATTAAACGGCCACACAATTAATGCAAGGGTTGGCCTGAAACCTGTGTGACACATGGGTTGACCTGTGGATTGGGCGTGGTAAGGCCAAAAAATTGCCCTCAGCTTCACAACTGTTCTGCACTAACCCTTCTTCTCCAATGACATGAGAGAAGGGGTAGTTACTGTATATAAACTAGGGATGCACCGAATCCATTTTTTTGGATTTGGCCGAACCCCCGAATCCTTCGTGAAAGATACGGCCAAATACCGAACCGAATCCGAACCCTAATTTGCATATGCAAATTAGGGCTGGGAAGGGGAAAACATTTTTTCTGACAAAAAGTCAAGCAATTTCCCTCCCCGCACCTAATTTGCATATGCAAATTAGGTTTCGGATTCTGTTCGGCCGGGTAGAAGGATTCGGCCGAATCCGAATCCTGCTGAAAAAGGCCGAATCCTGGCCGAATCCCGAACAGAATCCTGGATTCGGTGCATCCCTAATATAAACTGGCGGAGCAGGCAGGTCTCACGTTGGGTTTGGATGGGTTAGAGCTGAAAAGTCTTTAAACTGTTCATCAAATGCTTGCAAGAGGAGCACTAATGGTGTTTGCTCTTGCACCCCTTAGCACGCTAGCACTTACATCCCAGGAAAATGTACAATTTTATTTTATGCAATAAAAGGCACTAAGTTTGCCCAGGAGAAGTAACCCATAGCAACCAATCAGCCTGTAGCATTTACTGGTCACCAGTTTAAAAGCAAATATCTTATTGGATGATATGGGTTACTGCTCCTGGACAAAGTTAGCTCCTTTTATTACATAGGGGGGTTAGTCTTAGAATTAGTTTTCATTTGCCTTTTCTGTTGTTACTATAACAGAAAAGTATAACAGAGAAAATATAAAAAAAATTGAGTTTGGATCCCCATTGGATAAATGGCAACGTGTATGTGTTTTTTTTTTTTTTATGTCTTTCAAAACTTTTAATATGGACCATATTTTCTGTTGACTTTTTTCTGTATAATAAAAAAAACATTTTGGCAACTTCCCATGCTTTAAGAATTTCCCAATAGCTATGCTATTAACATGCTTCTAATGTTACTTCTTCTTCTAGGGGCTTTTTATCCAGATGGAACCAATAAGTCTGATAAACATGATGATGCTGTTCCTCCGGAGGGCCAGCACACTTACACCTGGATAGTGAAGGAGCAATATGCACCTACTGCTGAGGACCCCAACTGCCTGACCTGGATCTATCATTCCCATATAGATGCCCCCAAAGATATTGCAAGTGGACTAATAGGGGCATTACTGACTTGTAAAAAAGGTAAGAAAAATTGGAAGCCATTTAGAATATACAGTCTTTTTCTGAAATCTCAAGTCTTAAATGTTAAAATGCACTGTTCATTTATATTATGTTTGTTTTTCAAAATTTGAAAAATTTTGTGTAGGTGTTTTAGCTGTGGTATTATTGTCCTCTTATCTGTCCCACTGACCTTAAAGTAATACCATAAACTAATAAAATGTCTGGGATTCCCCTCCATAGGTTAATAAACAGCAAGGCACAGTCACCTTAAAGGCACATACATGTTTAGCTAAAATAAGGTCTTATCTGCCAGAAAAAAACAATGTAGATTTAGGACACGATTTATTATTGGTACGATTGCACTACAAAAAATGAGGACTAAGAGATTAGGCCACAATGTATTCCTGATTCCAGATTTAGGGATATATTTATCATATAGTGAAGTTAGAGTCTGCTAGCATGAAATACCGCCTCTCCATTCATTTATATGGGATTTTTAAAGGCGTAAATATCAAATGGTGAACTTTCACTTTCACCCTTTGAGAAATATGCCTTTAAAAATGCCATCGAAATTAATGGAGAGATGCGGTATTTCACTCTAGTGGACTGTGGTGATCTCTAACTTCACTCTTTGATAAATATACCCCTTAGACTCTAGAACAGTGATGGCAAGAAACATGTTGCCCACCAGCCCCATGGATGTTGCTCTTAGTGGCCTCAAAGCAGGTGCTTAAACTTGAATTTTTGGCTTGGAGGCAAAGTTTTGGTTGCATACAACCAAGTGTACTGCCAAACACAGCCTCCTGTAGGCTGATAGTCCACTTAGGGGCTAACAAATAGTCAATCACAGTTCATATTTGGCACCTCCAGTAACTCCTCAACTCTTTTTACATTTGAGCATGACTCATGGGTAAAATAGGTTGGGGACTCCTACGCTAGAAGATGGTAGAGCCCTCCTGGGAACTAACTAAGTCCATGCTATTCAGATATGTGCTGAGCCTGCTGAAGTGTTGTTAAGCCCCTGAACAAATAGTCGAGTGAACTATTAAGTAAATAAAGAATTAAAGGCTTAATGTAATAAAAGGTGCCAAGAGGGCCTGTTCTTGAGTGCAAGGAGTACATAGACAGTGTGTTAAACATGTATTCTGGTGAAAGGAATTATAGGAATGAGAAAAAGAACAGAAAAATGCATTTTTGGAGGCGGGCTGGAAATCAGATAGAAACTGGAAAAGGTGATTGTCTTGGGCCCATGAAGGACTTGACGGGAGGCCATTTGACTTAAGAAAGGGAGAATTGGCAGATGTATGGGGTGGACCTTTATACTGAGTATATATTCCTTGTGGTCATCTGCTTTATTTACTTGTTCAGGGACACTGGACATGTCTTTCAATCGAAAGGACGTTAATAAAGATTTCATTCTGATGTTTACTGTGACGGATGAAAATCATAGCTGGTACTTGGAGGAGAACATTGATACCTACTGCTCTGAGCCTGGGACTGTAAATTTGGAGGATGAAGATTTCCAGGAAAGCAACAAAATGCACGGTGAGCAATTACAATCAGACCAAACGTAGCTCAGTAGGAACTGTGGCTAGTTATAGGCTTTTCTGGGTCACTGGTGATCTGTGGGTCTGCCATGTCAGCCTTGCATCACTGGAGACCAATGGAAGGTCTGGCTGCTTATGTACTAAATGACTGTTTTGCTAGAACTGGGAGAGGGCCATTGAGGGATGGTTGTTCACTGTTCAGGGTCAGACTGGCCCACCGAGATACCAGGAAAACTCCCTGTGGGCCCAGTTGTCAGTGGCCCTCATGCTGTTAAAAATGTTGCCTATTTCATGGCCATTTCTATGAGAACAAAGTGTCTAAATAGATGGAATAATAGATTATAGTATGTAAATAAAAGAGACCAGGAGAATAGAGGTTCAGTGAGGAGAGGAAGAAAATAGGGTGGCCCCTGGTATAAAAACTTTTGGTGGGCCCCAGGTCTAAGGTTTTTTGGTGGCCCTTGGTGTCCCAGTCCGACACTGTCCCTGTTCATAGGATTTGATGCATAGATGTAGGAATAAAATGGATCCGTTTGGGCAGGAGAAAGGCATGTAAAACAGGCCAAGTCAAGGTTGAACTGAACAGGTCAAGAGATAATGGATCAAACAAAGTACAGATATGGGTATATAGAATTTAATTAAAAGTAGAGAGTGGTGTATGTATGGTTGCTGGGTTTTCTTTTGGAGGGGTTGAACTTGATGGACTTTGTCTTTTTTCAACCCAATTTAACTATGTAACTATGTAAAGAACACAGTACCCAAATCATGTTTCTCATGTTGATGCTGGGGTTGTTTTCCCAATATTACTCAAAACAACAACCAGGTGCCAAGTAACCAATGTAGATAACTCACTAAATAGAATCCATGGTCCAGGTGCTCCAGGCCCTGATCCTCAGCTTAAGGAGTGGAAAACCAATACATATATAACAGTATGGGCCTCTCGATACTCCCGGAAATTGACAGGGCCGCAAATATGAAAATAAAAACTTTTATTGAAAAATATTAAAGCATAGGCATTGCCAAGGGCCCTACACATTTCCTGCATAAGATATGTACATAAGAATGTTTCTTATTTTGGATATCTTATGTACATTCCAAGTTGTTTTTGATTAAATTGCTGATCCTGTTTTTATTGCTGTACATATTTTGATCTAATGGGTATTGTCTCTGTAAAGGAACAGTAACACCAAAAAATGAAAGCATTTTAAAGAAAATACAATATAATGTAATAGAGCCCTACATTGGCAAAACCAGTGTGTTCGCTTCATAAAAACAATTATAGTTTATATAAACTACTGCTGTGTAGCCATGGGGGCAGCCATTCAAGCACAGGATACACAGTAGATAACAGATAAGTACTATTATAGTTTATATAAACAAGCTGCTGTGTAGCCATGGGGGCAGCCATTCAAGCACAGGATACACAGTAGATAACAGATAAGTACTACTATAGTTTATATAAACAAGCTGCTGTGTAGCCATGGGGGCAGCCATTCAAGCACAGGATACACAGTAGATAACAGGTAAGTTCTACTATATTTTATATAAACAAGCTGCTGTGTAGC
The DNA here is from genome assembly GCA_038501925.1 of Xenopus petersii. NCBI lineage: Eukaryota > Metazoa > Chordata > Amphibia > Anura > Pipidae > Xenopus > Xenopus petersii. Next base: position 17,619,835 of record CM076674.1, read on the forward strand.
CATGGGGGCAGCCATTCAAGCACAGGATACACAGTAGATAACAGATAAGTACTATTATAGTTTATATAAACAAGCTGCTGTGTAGCCATAGGGGCAGCCATTCAAGCACAGGATACTCAGTAGATAACAGATACGTTCTGAAGAATCCCATTGTATAGTACGGAGCTTATCTGTTATCTGCTGTGTAGCCTGTGCCTTTTCTCCTTTTTCAGCTTTGAATGGCTGCCCCCATGGCTACATAGCAGCTTGTTTATATAAACTATAGTAGTACTTATCTGTTATCTACTGTGTATCCTGTGCTTGAATGGCTGCCCCCATTGCTACACAGCACCTTGTTTATATAAACTATCGTTGTTTTTCTGAAGTAAACACACTGGTATTGTGAGTGCAGGGCACCAGTACATTATATTGTCTTTTCTTTAAAAAAGACAATATTGGTGATTTTTCTGTGGCCCTGTGGATTTTCTAGAGGGCTGGGAGACGAACATTTGATTGTTTTCCCAACATGCCTCAGTTAACCATCAAAATCACCATTTAGCATTTACTGGTCCTCCATTGCTATGAGTTATGAGACCTGGAGCAAACTTTCTTACCTCCTACTACATGACCTCCCCTTGATGTTTAATGTTTTCTCCAGCTATCAATGGCTTCATGTTTGGAAACCTGCCTTCCTTGAATATGTGTCTGAGTGACACGGTGTCTTGGCATTTGTTCGGAATTGGCAACGAAGTTGACATCCACTCGGCCTATTTCTATGGCCACACTGTCACCAACCTGGGTCACAGGACTGACGTCATCAATCTGTTTCCCGCCACGTTTGTCACGGTGGAGATGACGCCAACGTCTGCAGGAACATGGATGCTAAGCTGTCAAGTAAATGACCACATACAGGGTAAGAATATTCCATGCGCTGAACTTCCTATTGATGGTGCAATTATATATTTATTAGGGATGCACCGAATCCACTATCTTGGATTTGGCCGAACCCCCGAATCCTTCGCGAAAGATTCGGACGAATACCGAACCAAATCCAAATCCTAATTTGCATATGCAAAAAAAAAAAGTCATGCAATTTCCCCTTCCCATCCCTAATTTGCATTTGCAAATTAGGATTTGAATTCGTCCGGCCGAATTAGATCCTGCTGAAAAAGGCTGAATCCTGGGATCGGTGCATGGATAATATTTATTTTTTTCTCATTGATTAAAAAACGGTCAATTTCCATTTTATATTCCCATAGCGGCTTGTGGTATCTTGGGAAAAGAAAGAGATGACATTTGTCCTGCTGAGCAAGGGATACCCTGATATCTCTGTCATATATTATATTGCTCATTAGCCTCTCACCTACTTACCATATCTCCCCTCCTTCTCTATGTGAACAATCACAACCTTTGTCTCTCTCTTACTACACATCCTGAACACAAATAGCCTCTTCAATATTTAGCTACATATTGTATTAGTCCCACAGTGAGGCTGCTAGCTTATGAACCCTGCTAGGGGCTGCAGAAACCCTTGTTCCATGTAAACACAGTGGCATGCTGGGTAAAAACTAGACCCTTAGAGTCACAATGAAATTGCCTAATGGGAATATTAAAAGCTGTAAATTTGTTTATTTTCCATTTGCTTATCTGAAGGTGTTTCTGGCTTACCCTGCAGTTTCAGCCTTGCCTAGACTACCATTGTCTGAATCCAAGATGGACTAAGCTTTTTTTTACCACCTCTCAAAGCTCCTATTGTGTTTGTAATACCATTCTAAGAATCTAGTGTGAGCATTGTCTTAAAAGTAATGTTGTGTTGCATGACATCATTGAGGGGCATGACTTAATCACCCACTAGAGCCAGGGCCCGAATTAAAGGGAAACTCATGAGAATTTTTTTTTTCCAAAACGCATTAGTTAATAGTTGCTCCAGAAGCATTCTACACTGAAATCCATTTCTCAAAAGAGCAAACAGATTTTTTTATATTTAATTTTGAAATCTGACATGGGGCTAGACATATTGTCAGTTTCTCAGCTGCCCCACAGTCATGTGACTTGAGCTCTGATAAGTTTCATTCACTCTTTGTTGCAAGTTGGAGTGATATCACCCTCCCCCCCAAGCAGTGTAACAACAAAACAATAGGAAGATAAACAGATAACAGCTCCCTCACACAAGATAACAGTTGCTTGGTAGATCTAAGAACAGCACTAACGGTCAGTCCACACAAGCAGATTCGGGGAGATCACCTCAGAGACAAATCGCCTCTTTTTCGGCGCAACAATCTCCCTGAACTGCCTTCCCCCTGCCCTCCGCTGGCTAAAATGAAAATCGTCTGTGTCAATGCATTCGCGGCGCTTTGTTTTCTGAAGTCTCCCTGAATCTGCTCATGTGGACTGACCCTAAATAGTAAAATCCAGGTCCCACTGCGACACATTCAGTTACATTGAGTAGGAGAAACAACAGCCTGCCAGAAAGCAGTTCCATCCTAAACTGCTGGCTCTTTGTGAAAGCACATGACCAGGCAAAATGACCTGAGATGCTCCTACACACCAATATTACAACTAAAAAGCTGGTTCAGGAATTTAATCTTATATTGTAGAGTGAATTATTTGCAGTGTAAAAAGTGTAATTTAGAAATAAAAACTACATCATAAACATCATGACAGATTCCCTTTATGAACTCACAGGCAATGTACTTACAGGTATATTTGTAACATCCCTCCCTACACTGTCTTTCTCCATTAACCCCTAGATATGGCTCTCTTGCCCATTTCCCTGGCCATGTCCCCACCTACTATACTATGCCCAATATTTCTGCTCATTCTGTCCTTGTCCCCACCCACTCCACCCATTTCCCTGCCTAGTGACATCATCACCCACCTCTATATGACATCACAGTCCACTCCCCAATCTGACGCTGGCAACCCTAGGTGTGGCCAGTCTAACATGGCTGTAAACTTTGGTTTCCAGAACATGTTTTTCTTTTATGCTGTACAGAGACACACCATAATTCTATTCCAGCATAAGTATTCCCCTGTAATAAGCACAATTTTACTGGAAAATATGTTGGTATTGTGTCCCTTTAATGATTAAAGGGCCACAACACTATGTTTTACCAACACTTTGTTCCTCACAATTTCCAGGTACCAACACAATATTTGATCTTTGCTGTAGTTAACGAAAGTAACCAAATCTTGATGTGCACTGATAACTGTTCCTCAGTTTTGTGGTTCCTAAGAAGGTATTGTCCATAAATTAACATTAACCTACAAACATGAATGTTTTCATGGACCTGTGTAACAAATAAAGTAATTTTTCTAAAAGGCTAATTATTCTGCTTGCATTTTTAGCTGGGATGCTGGGGCTGTACCATGTGGAGACTTGTGGACAGGTTCCTTCGTTTGTGATGTCTGGAAAGATCAGAAACTACTTTGTTGCTGCCGAAATGGTGCTTTGGGATTATGGGCCTACAAAAAATGACGAGTTCCATTCTGAGCCTTTGGATCAGCCAGGCAGGTAACCAACTTGTATCATGCTTTTCCATTGAATTATATTCATTATTTGGTTTTTTATCTGGTCTTTATTTTGTAGTGGGCCCAGTATCCAATAAAAGCAAAATATTGGCCATTGGGAGCATCACCAGGGTGTGTTTACCTCATAGGCACCCAAAGGCCCACACCTAGGCAGGCAGCAGCTTTAGGGAGCAGACCTTGGTTGTCTATATGGTATCATCTGACATTGACGTGGTCCTCAGAGAAGGGTCCATGTTGGCCCAGTCCAACAGATGGATCAGATCTGGCTCTGGGTGTAAGTTTTCAACTGTATTTATTTCAATGGATGACCAGGTGAAGGCTTATTGGAACATGATAAATCCAATATTGCACATACTCATTTTGACCAAAGAAGATCAGAGCTTGGGCAGCAGGAATTTCTATAATTTTGCAAACTCTATAGTATTTTAATAGTTGCAACTTATTAGTTTTATACTTCCAGATTCAGGTTTAGAGTAGGGTTTGAATGGGCTCATTGTTAGTGCTAGCAGTGGTAGAGGAAAAAACATTTGTTTTTACCTGCCTAGGCATGGGCCTTTGAGTGTATGGCATATTTCTCAAAGCTAGGGGGCGCCACTCTGGCCACAGAGACAATTTAAAGGAACAGTAACACCAAAAAATAAAAAAGTAAATAAAGTAATAAAAATATAAGGCAGTGTTGCCCTGCACTGGTAAAAATACTGTGTTTGCTTCAGAAACACTACTATTGTTATATAAATAAGTTGCAGCTTAGCAATGGGGGCAACAAAAGGCTCAGGTTACACAGCAGATAGCAGATAAGCTCTGTAGAACATAATGGTGTTACAACCTGTGACATATAGCCTTTTTTCAAGTTCCACCATTGCTACACAGCAGCTTGTTTATATGAACTATAGTAGTGTTTCTGAAGCAAACACATCAGTTTTACCAGTGCAGGGCAACAGTACATGATATTTTCATTACTTTAAACCACTTTTATTTTTTGGTGTTACTGTTCCTTTAAGCCTCATTTAAGTATAAAAGAAAGTTGGATAGCAACATAGCCATGCAAAAAAAGTTCAGAGTGGTGTAAAATTCAGGATATTATTGGCAAAAAAAAAAAGTTTTGCCTTGACGACTTTTTTACTGTGGCAAAATTTTTCGCTGCAGATTTTTGCCACAGTTTGACCAAAAAATTCACAGATGGGGAAATGCGTAATTTCTCAGCAAATCTATGCCTGGCGGAAAAAATGCACTCCTCACTATTGACAATTGGTAGCCATTATGTGGACCGGCAGCCTGCAGGAAGCTCTGTTTGGCAGTACAGCTGGTATTTATGCAATTAAAGCTTCTCTTAAAGCCAGGAATTGAAAAATAAGCATCTGCTTTGATGCCTCTGAGAGCAACATCCAAGGGGTTGGTGAGTAACATGTTACTCACGAGTCACTGGTTGAGGATCACTGTTATAACCCATTCAATGCTCCCCATGCCTGAGTCTACAGCATTGACTTTACAATGTCCAGAGGGTAAGCTGTTGTCTCTCTGATAACATGTAGATCTTGGCAAACTCCGTTTATCTTTTGCAGCAATTCAGCAAAGTATTTCACGGCAAACAGTGAAAGAATAGGAGGTAAATACTGGAAAGTTCAATACACAGAGTACACAGATGAAACCTTTAACCATAAGAAGGTCCGCTCCGACGATGAAGAACATCTTGGAATACTTGGTAGGAGTCTGCACAAACTTTCCTTATACCTATTCTTGTTCCATGCATATTGGTAACTAAACGAGGGGACATAGCTATGTCATAAAATGGACTATTTGTGCCCCCTAGCTCTCCAAAAGAGGTATCCCGAACTTAAAGACAGGATAATAATATTGTCAAGTGTTCATCTCAACTAGACATACAAGTATCGTGCTATTATCTACCTTCCAAAATTAGATTTTCCAAAAAAGATGGAAATTAGTCTGTGCACCTGACCCACACTGGTAACACCCATTGATACCCCTGATTTACCCAAAACTGCCCATTTTTGGGTCTGCGATTTGGAACTATCCCGCAAAAAACTGGATCATGGAGAACAGGGCTGCATCTGGTTTGTTGCACCCATGCTAATGAAAAGCACCCTGTCTGACATACAAGACTGTTACAAGTAGACTTACATATTTTTGGGTGGAGATCCACATCTTACCACTCCGTATGTGTTAGGAAGTCACAGCATCCTATGTGACATTCGCCTTAAAGGGGTTGTTCATCTTTTTATCAACTTTTAGTATGATATAGACATGGGGTCCCCAATTTTTTTTTTTTTTTTTTACCCGTGAGCCACATTCAAATGTAAAAAGAGTTGGGGAGCAACACAAGCATGAAAAATAATCCCTGGGGGTGTTAAATAAAGCCTGTGATTGTCTATTTGGTATGTGGCCTGGCAGCCTATAAGTGGTTCTTTATGGCATTAACAGCCAAAACTTGCCTCCAAGCCTGGAATTCAAAAATAGGCACTTGCTTTAACGCCATCCAAGGGCTTGGTGAGCAACACTCCAGAGCCACTTTTTGGGGATCACCGATATAGAGGGTGATATTCAGAGACCATTTGCAGCTGGTTTTCATTTTCTATTATTTGAGGTTTTTGAGTTATTTAGATTTTTATCAGCAACTCTCCAGTTGTCAATTTCTAGCAAACTGGTTGCCAGGATCCAAATTACCTTAGCAACCATGCACTGATTTGAACACAAGACTGGAATATGAATGAGAGGGAGAAACAAAAAAGTCACTTTTGAAAATATTTGAAAGCTGGAAACTTTCAAATTGATTGACAAACTAAGAAAAAATGAAGGCCATTTAAAAAGTTGATTAGAATTAGCCATTCAATAACTTTAAGATGAATCACCCCTTTAATAACCTCTGGTTTTGGGGGAGGCGATTTCTTTTTCACAGCACAGTGCTGCCATCTTGTGGCTCATTAGCTAAACTCAAGTCCTGGAGTTTTAACCTGGCTCCCAATAAACACAAGAATTCAGAAAATAAGTGATCCCTAGGAGGAATGTATGTCAATATTTTTCTAAACATTAAGGAGCTTATTTACTAAAATAAAAATTCTTCAGAGTATTTAAATAAAAAAAGTCTGACAAATTAGAATCCACAATTGAACCTTATTTATTATTTTAAAAAAGCACAATTTTATTGAAACAGGGACAAACTCGGTAAAACCGTGCAAAAGCCCGAATCGTGTGATTTTTTTCTGGAGTTTTTTACAGAAAAGCCCAAATTTTTTGCATTTTTACCTGAAAAGTCCGTAATTGTCAGATTTTTGGGCTAATTCCAGCGCAGACCACAGAAACTTCCAAATAGGATAGGGACCTCTCCCATTAACTTATATACATGTCTAATATTCCAGGTTTTTGGATTCTGACTTTTTGCAGCATCAGGCTTTAATAAATACCGAAAGTTTTCAACGTTTGGACTAACCCCCTGGGTAAAGGGAACTGCTCATTACAAATGAAGTATATTTCCCTTTAATTGCCTTTCTTTGTGTTTTAGGGCCAGTCATCAAAGCTGAAGTAGGAGATACCATCACAGTTACATTTGCCAACAATGCAGACAGAGAATATAGCATTATGCCCCACGGGGTGTCCTTTATGAAAGACTCAGAAGGAGCTGAATATTTAGATGGTAAGTCATACAATGCAAGGCTTATCCCTAAACTAAATAAAAGGGATGCACTGAATCCACTATTTTGGATTCGGCCAAACCCCCGAATCCTTCACGAAAGATTCGGCCGAATACCGAACCAAATCCAAATTTGCATATGCAAATTAGGGGTGGGAAAGGGAAAACATTTTTTACTTCCTTGTTTTCTGACTTTTTTCCCTCCCGCCCCGAATTTGCTAATATGCAAATTAGGATCGGGATTCGGTTCGGCTGGGTAGTAAAATTCGGCCGCATCCAAATCCTGCAGAAAAAGGCCGAATCCCGAATTCGGTGCATCCCTACTTAACGACCAGGCTGGGCTTTACACTTTCCATTTAAATGTCCCTAAAGGATCTGTGAAATTAGGAGCTCGTGTGGCCCCAGGTACCAGTTTCACCTACACATGGACAGTCCCTGAGAGCGTTGGACCTACTGCTAATGATCCCCATTGCCTGACATATCTCTACTACTCAGCGGTTGATCCGGTCAAAGACACGGCTTCAGGCCTTGTTGGACCTCTGCTTGTCTGCAGTAAAGGCACCCTCAATCAGGATAATACCCAGGTACCATTGATATAGGTATAGAATCCATATTCTGGAAGCCTATTATCCAGAAAGTTATGAATCACAGGAAGGCCATCTCCCATAGATTCCATTTGAATAAAATAATTCACATTTTTAAAAATGATTTCCTTTTTTCTGTAATAATAAAACAGTTCCTTGGATTTGATCCCAAGTAAGATATAATTAATCCTTATTGGAGGCAAAAAAGTTCAATTAGGATTAATTAATGTTTATTATGGAAATATCCCTGATCCAGATTCTGGATAACAGGTCCCATACCTGTAAAAAAAAGTTGCATTTGGGAAACGATATCATTTATTTACTGATGATAGTTGTAAATAATTTGGGGGTAATATCCTGTATGTTTGGTGCATGGGGTATAGGATGAACCCCTGTGCGGTAATTTACATAGGAAATAATGTAGTAGAATACAAGGATATCAGAAGTTACCAACGAATTCTGGAATTTAAGGACGTTTTAATCCACAGATGGCTTCCAAAACCATATAATGGCACAAAGTCATTGGAGCATTATAATGTTTTCTCAGCAGGGGCGCATCATTCCTTATAAATGAGTGATGTCACTGATGTACACTTGTAACGCAGTGGGGCTCATTTATTAACTAGGCCACAAGGGCTGGTTTCTCCCTGAATTATAGCATGCAGAAGCAAATCTAAGAGAATCCACTTAAATCCTGCTGTCCCATTTGTGATTAATAAACTACATAATGAACATTGACTTATAGGTCCATGTCTGTATGTACCCCAGGCTTTGCACAGCCTTATCGTGGAACCTGATGATGTCACTACTCGTGCAGAGAGCTCTGCTGAGGTCACTGAATGCTCACTGTGCATCCACAGTTCTAATTTAGATGGGGATATTATAAAAAAAAGGAAATACCATATAGCAGGGGTCCCCAAGCTTTTTTACCCATGAGCCACATTCAAATGTAAAAAGAGTTGGGGAGCAACACAAGCATGAAAAAGTCCCTTGGGATGTCAAATAAGTGATTGGTTATCTGATTGCCCTTATGTGGACTGGAGACTCTACTTGGCTCTCTACTTTGTTTTTATACAACCAAAACTTGCTTCCAAGCCTGGAATTCAAAAATAAGCACCTGCTTTGAGGAAATTGAGAGCAACACCCAAGGGGTTGGAGAGCAACATGTTGCTCGCGAGCTACTGGTAAAAAGTCCAGCCCATTATTCACAATATTCCATTGTATCTAAGTTGCCAAACACTGGGTTGAACTAACCCCTAGATCAACAACAAAAATCTATTTTTTAAAATCTATTGTTTTGAATCTGACATATGTGAATCTGTTGTATGTTTCTGTTTCTTTGTGGGTGTCTTTTTGTAGAAAATCACTGATATTGAAACAAATTCCCTTGAAGCAAATACTTAGGCATTCATGTCAGTTTCTACTATAATGTGGAATCATCTGGACATGTGTGTACAGTATTAGACTTGGATACCAGGGACCCACCAGAAAACCTTAGACCCTAGGAGGCCCAATCTCCACATTAATCTCCCTCTTCCACTAGCTCAGCATCCTTATTCTTCTAGTCCCTTCTCTTTATCACACTTTTCCATAACATCAGCTAGACCTCTCTCCTACAGAAAAGCAGAAGGACCAAGATGTAGGTTGAAAAGGCAAAATGAAAGGGCCCACTGGAATTTTCCAGGTATCCTGGTGTTCCAATCGGACAATGTGTATATCAGACCAGGGGGTAATTTTTTAAACTAATGTAATGCTATAGTAAGTTGAGTGGCACTGTTCTCTAACTATGTGCTTTACCCTAATACTATACTCCAGGTAATAAAAAAAACCCATACCCTCCCTACCCTACATAGACCCCCTCCCTCCAGCCTAGCTGCCCCCCAGGCAAATACCCCTAACTCTTTACTTACCCATCCATGCAGATTCTGTCAAGAGGAGTTCACGGGCGAACATAGAGCAACAGTGTATAAGCATATTCTCACAAGTACCAGTGGTCAGTATTAGTCCCCGTCAGCGTTGGACTGGCCTGGCGGACACCGAGAAAAAACCCGGTGGGCCCCAGCCCTCATGGGTCCTGCCAGCACAGGATCACTAGACATAGCTGGCGATCTTGACCCCCCCGCCCGATCACATACAAAAAGCGTGATACTTGAAGCAGGCACGTGCCGGAGGGAAGGGAGGGACAGAGGGAGCCCGGCGGGGGGGCCCTGCCACTGGGAGGGGGAGCACTACGGGGGGGGCTCTGATGTGTCAGCCCTGGTGGGCTCTGACCCTCCGCAGTCCGAACCTGGACCCAGCTCCTGACCTCCCCTCGCCCATTCGCATAAGGAAGGCATGATGCGCAGAGCAGATATGTGAGGGGGTGAGGGGAGTCCAGAGATTGGGGCAGTGCATGGCCCTGCCACTGGGGAGAAGTGGCGGGTGCCCTGCTACGGGGGAGCGGCGGGGGTCCCTGCTACTGGGGGGGGTGGCGGCAGGGTACTGATGTGTCAGCCCCGCTGGGCCCTGACCCCCCCAGTCCAACCCTGGTCCCAGCATTGAAGAGACCATGTACAGCAGCAATGAAGGTACACCCTGCTTTTAGCCTTTAACCTAAGTGGAATTACTACATCCCTAAGTCTGTACACTTAGTCCCTACTCTGAGCAATTACTACCCAGGATCTTAATCCCACTGAGACTCCTCGTAGGAGCCTCAGGCTGTCTATCTGTCACTCCTAGAGTGACCTTTTAAGGTGAGTAGCCTATCCTTACTAGACCTGACTTGTCTAGGTTCCACTTGAGCTCTGTCTGCCTGCTCAGGCCAGGGCTTACACAAAATGGACCCTGAGCACATGGCTGCTTAAGCATATATACTTTAGCACAGTGTCATCTGCTGGACACTGGTTGAACTACACGGGGTATAGCTGAAGGCAGGATAAGGAAACAAGTCCCCCTCCCAACTGTATTTTAGGACCTAGCTTAGGAGTCTATAACACTAAGGGACTGCCTGTTAAAGAGAGACCAATTTATTAGTCCCCTACACTAATATTGTAATTTGTATACAAGACAAGGCAAAACAGATGCAAAATTATACTTTCCCTTCATAGTTGATCTCTGTTATGTAAGGGCATAGGCTTTTCCTGCTAAAATGAAACATTTGTTGCTGGTATTTTGTTAGAAACATAAATCTTGACACTGTAATTGTACTTTTTAACCTCAGTGCCTCAGTTATTCTAACATCTTTACATACTGATATTATAACTCCAATCCTGTCTTCCTCTACACATTTAATTTCAGGTCCATGTAGATAAGGAATTTTACCTTTTGTTCACGGTCTTTGATGAAAATTTAAGCTGGTACCTGGACAAAAACATTGAGATGATTCCGGATTCCTCCATTGACAAAGAAGATGCTGATTTTCAGGAGTCAAACCAAATGCACGGTAAATACTGTTGTGTTTCAGATATTACTCTTACTAACTACTAATATGTGTTTTCTACTGGTTTGCCTAATTCATTGGGAATATAATGGTGAGAGAGAACCAAATTATGTTTATGGAGATTCCCCTGTGAGTCCCACCTGACTTGGATGAATTCTGTTCTTCTGTTCTAACCTTGGCCACTAGGACCCTGGCCTTGAGGCAGAACCACCTTTATGGCTCATAGAGCAGTTTTTTGCTTTTGTTGTGCTGTGGAGTGATATCTCTATTCTATCTCACTGGTAACCCCCTTTCATTCCCATATGAGTATTTTCTCATGTCATATGTCAAACTTTGTGATTCCTTTGTTCAAGGTTCTGGCTCTTTGTGAGTTCAGAATCAATGTCAAATAAACTTTATCTTTTATCTCAAGTGGTATCTGGTAACTAAATTTTCACGACAATGGTACAAACTTATATGTGCCTTAGAATATCCTTCATACTACTTACTAGGAGGTGCACAATACCTTATTTGCAGTAGTGGCCACATTTCTTGTTTATGGTGATATAGCATGTGGGCACTTATTATAGACTAGTCCTAAAGGCATTATTACCCTTTGAAAATTGCTTGGACACAATACATAGGGATGCCAGGAAAACTCTGGGTGGGCCCAAGCATCATATGACCCTCCTTCTCACCCAATCATCTATACCGTGGCCATTCCCCATTTCTGTATGAGACCAAAGAGAAGAAATGGAGAGAAGGATAGATGATGAAATCAAAGGAGAAGTGATTACGAGAATAAAGAAAGTAAGTAGATAGAGGAGAAAAGATACTTTGGAAAGTGGGACTGTAGTCAAAGGTTTTCTGGTGGGTCCCTGGCATCCCAGTCCCACAATGAAATTTTGGTCAAAATAAAGTCTCAGTGAACAGTGGAGAAAGGATCACCTGTTAAAGAACAATGCAGTGTGAAATGATGTAACAATTGAGCTTTTATGGACAGCCAATCATGGGCCAGTAAATGTTTTTTCTTTATTCTTCTTTAGCTGTGAATGGATATATGTTTGGAAAACTCCCTAGCCTGTACATGTGCCTGCAGAGTAACATATCATGGCATTTGATGGGACTTGGCACAGAAATTGATATACATGGCATTTACTTTGAAGGGAACACGCTTGATCTTGGAGGAATGACCAGAGATACTGTTAGCCTTTTCCCCCATACATCACTCACAGCGTACATGCGCCCAGACCAACCTGGTACGTAAACTTAACACATTTGCCAACTGGGGGTTTCCACCATCGAGGGTTTTCTTCTTGGCAGTCTTTGAAGACAGTCTTCGAGCATTGAAATTAATTTTTCAAAAAACAAACAGATTTTCTTATATTTAATTTTGAAATCTGACATGGGGCAAGACATATTGTTTCCGAGGTACCCTCAGCCATGTGACTTGTGCTCTGATGAACTTCAGTCACTCTATACTGCTTTATCGCTAACATATTAACATAAAAGGTTGCATTGTTATGTTGTTATCGCTAACATATTAACATAAAAGGTTGCATTGTTATGTAATTTTTGCGAACTTGGAAAATATTTAATTTTAAAGTCTGACTGGGGCAAGACATGTTGGTTCCCAGGTGCCCTCAGCCATGTGACTTGTGCTCTTATAAACTTCAGTCTTTACTGCTTTATCGCTAGCATATTAAAATAAAAAGTTGCATTGTTATATTAATTTTTGCGAACTTGGAAAATAAAATAGCTTGACAACAGTATATACAAGCCTGACAGGTTTTAGCTGGTGGATTTTTTCATTTAAATTTGAAAAAAAAAATTTTTAATTGACTGAAAAATTTGGAATTTTGGTTTCAATTTTCTCTCTATTAATTGGTCATTTCTATGTAATGTCTCTCTCTTGGTGTATAAAACATTAGAATAAAAAATACTATAGAAATATTCTCATTTTTTTTTTATAAAAATGTACAATACTTGTAAAAAAAACATGATACCAAGATCTGTTTTTCTCATTAGGGAGATTTGAAGTGAGTTGCCAGACCACACATCATTATGCTAATGGAATGAAGCAGATTTATGTTGTGGCTACATGTAATGATTCTTATACTGAGCGCCAGTACGGCACTATGAGGACCTACTTCATTGCCGCTGAAGAGCTAGAATGGGACTATTCTCCTGACAGAACATGGGAGCTGGGAAAACATAACTTAACGGAGGGCAAAAACAGGTAGGAAAAAATAGTTATATGGATAATCCAATTACAAGAGCAAAGCTCAGGTTGAGAAGCCCAAAGCAACAAATTAATTTGATTTCAAACTGCAGACAAATAAATGTTAACCTACTCAAGGGTTACTATGGGTTTCTAGACCTGTTGGCTCATCAGAAAAAATAAACACCCATTGCAAATAAACTAAATGTTTACTTTCTTTGGGGGTGCCCTCATTCTCTAGACCCTTCTTAAAAGAAAGTGTGGGACTACCCACCAGGTTCCCAATAGTCCCACACTCTCTTGCAAGCCCTGAAGTTAAGCCCTGAATCTGCCATTTTTGCATTTGACATAACAAATCGTCCACAAAAGATTTAGAATGCATCATCTGTAAAAATAAAAATAAAAGTTGCCTTTGGTTCTCTGGTTTACTAAATCCAGGTTTACATTTGGTTTGAATAAGTAATGTGGATTCAGATGAAGGCAGAAATCTGTAGCCACACCGCTGATATTGTCATAGTTTTTTCTATATTGCATTACAGTCCTGGACATATATTTGTGAGCAGAGAGGAAGACTGGATTGGGTCTAAATACAAGAAAGTAGTATACCGGGAATACACAAACGGCCAATTTACAGAAATGAAAAGGAGGACGGCAGAAGAAGAACATCTCCAGATACTTGGTAAATAGATGTTTATAAAGTTACAGATGGGGCAGACACAGGAGTAAAGAGAACAGGGAAGGGAAATGGGTAGGGTTGGTTCTACAACAGGTCAGAGATGTTGTTTGCCTTAGGAACTAGTCTCAGAGAGGGCTTCTTGCATAGAGACGTGACCTTTACCAATGTGCAGGCTACATTTTGCAGTATCCAGATAACTATAAGAATTTAGGAAAAACAGTAGCATGGAAATATTCTTCTGTGGACAACATTTATAGGTGGGCTACACTCGCATGTGTGCGTAGCTAGTCTGTAGGAGGTTTTAAGGAATCTAGGGGAAAAAGCAAAAGCAAAATCAATATGTACTTCTTAATAGTTTTTAAGTTAAGCACAAAGGGAAAATACCAACATGAATACATAATGGCTAGTAATGAGCGAATCTGTCCCGTTTCGCTGAAAAATGTGCAAAATTCCAAAAGTAAATGGCCATTTTTTCTTATGGTGACTTTTTTGTCCAAATACATTAAAGTCAATGGGTATTTTTCCTATGGAGACTTTTTTGTCCAAATATATTAAAGTCAATGGCCATTTTTCCTATGGCGACTTTTTTGTCCAAATACATTAAAGTCAATGGGCGTTTTTTCTTAGGGTGATTTTTTTGTCCAAATACATTAAAGTCAATGGGCGTTTTTTCTTAGGGCAACTTTATTGTAGAATGCATTAAAGTCAAAGGAGTGTTTTTTTCTTAGGGCAACTTTTTTGTCCAAATATATTAAAGTCAATGGGCGTTTTTTCTTAGGGTGATTTTTTAGTCCAAATACATTAAAGTCAATGGGCGTTTTTTCTTAGGGTGATTTTTTAGTCCAAATACATTAAAGTCAATGGGCTTTTTTTCTTAGGGTGATTTTTTAGTCCAAATACATTAAAGTCAATGGGCGTTTTTTCTTAGGGTGATTTTTTAGTCCAAATACATTAAAGTAAATGGGCTTTTTTTCTTAGGGTGATGTTTTAGTCCAAATACATTAAAGTCAATGGGCTTTTTTTCTTAGGGTGATTTTTTAGTCCAAATACATTAAAGTCAATGGCCGTTTTTTCTTAGGGCAACTTTTTTGTCCAAATGCGTTAAAGTCAAAGGAGTGTTTTTTTCTTAGGGCAACTTTTTTGTCCAAATGCATTAAAGTCAAAGAAGTGTTCTTTCTTATGGTGAATTTTTTGTCTTGGTGAATTTTTTGTCTTTTGTGCCACAGTTTTCGAATTGCCGAATTCATGGCTGGAGAAAAAATTTGCTCATCACTTATAGTGGCATTTAATTAATAGATCCTTTAATTAATATTTCTTTTATAATGCTTTCTAGTAAATGGGAAAAACCTGTAAGCTGGTGTTTTTTTCAGGCCCCTTCATTCGTGCGGAAGTTGGTGACAGCATTCTAATTGTGTTCAAGAATAAAGCCACAAGGCCATACTCTATAAATGCTCATGGTGTTGTGGAAGTGGTCACTGGGGGACACACAGCAACACAGCCAGGTGAGTAGATTCCGGAGGCAAGACAGTAGGTACAATTAGATTTACCAGTAAACAACTTACTACTACTTCATACATATTGTACTAATACAAAAGGCATCTGAATTGGTGAAGGAGTGCAGCCCTACCACTAACTGGCAGCTGAGGACCTACCAGATATGGAGGTCACTATATTATATTGTTTTTAAAGGATAAGTAAACCTTTAAAACAAGTGAATGTCAAACTGATGAGAGCGTTTGCAATGTGCATTCATTATTTTATTTTTTTCTACCAAGATTTTACAACAGCGCTACCCATTTATCCACCATTCGGACCACCTAGTAGTCACGGAAGTTCTCAGGAGAAACTGCTCTGATGTTCTTCTGCTTAGGAAAAAAATTGGAAATCTTTCTCAAAACTTTCCAAAGCAGAAAAACATCAGAGCAGCCTCTTTGTTTCTCCTGACAACTTCCTTGACTACTTGGTGGTCAGACTGGTGGGAAAATGACCAGCAGGTGGCGCTGTTGGAACAAAATGCATTCATATTAACAGCACATGTATCCTTTAATATCTTGGAATTAAAAAAAAAATAATAATGAATGTACATTGAACAATTCTTAGATAGCACTCTCATCAATTTTACATTCACTTATTTTAAAGGTTTACCTTAAGCCGTCCTATTGCATAGAAGATTGACAGATCAGAAGCATCACAATGCTTACACACACAGGAATCAATGGTTGGTACAGGTATGTGACTTGTTATGCAGAATGCTTGGGATCTTGGGTTTTCCAGATAAGGGTCTTTTCTGTAATTTCAATCTTTATACCTTTTGTATACTAGAAAATCACATAAACATTAAATAAACCCAATAGGCTGTTTTTTCCTCCAATAAGGATTAATTATATCTTAGGTGGGATCAAGTACAAGCTACTGTTTTATTATTACAGAGAAAAAGGAAATTATTTTTAAAAATCTGGATTATGTGGATAAAACGGAGTCTATGGGAGATGGCCACCCCATAATTCAGAGCTTTCTGGATAATGGGTTTCCAGATAATGGATCCCATACCTGTTTGAATATGGCTGAAACAGCACGATGGAAAATAGATCTATAAATGGGCCACACAATAATCTGGCGCTTTATTCAGCAATAGATATTTCCAGTGGATACAAGGGCATTTCATAGTAAGAAGTTTTTACCATGAGAGCTGTGAAGCAGTTGTACTGGCAGATACATTAGACATTTTCAAGAAAGGGTCGCATGGCTTTTGTAACAAGGGAAAAAATAGCAGCTTAATGGTATTATTAATTATAATGGAAAACTGATCCCGGTGCTTGACATTTAGCAGTCAAGAGGGCACTTTTACATCAGTGCAAAAGTGCAGTTGCCAATAGCAACCAGTCACGTCCTTGCTTTCGTTTTTTTTTATTAGCCGTCGACTCTTCAAAATGAATTTCTGATTGGTCACTTGTGCAATTTAGCACCCATGTCAGTAAACCTGTATCAGCTATTATTATTATTTGTATTTTATTGACGAGTATTTTTAGAGCGCCAATATATTGCGCAGCGCTGTGTTATGTGAAATGTTGGACATTTACAGCAACTCGGAAACATGTTTTTGCAGGACGCATACAAACGTACCAATGGAATGTTCCAGAGAGATCCGGACCAGGAACTAATGACCCAGATTGCTTAACCTGGGTTTATTATTCCAAGACAGACTTCATCAAGGTGAATATATTAAAGGAAATACATGTAGCTGAGTAAAATACTGTCATACAGTTTTATTTGTACAGATATGGAGCCTGTTATCCAGAACGCTCGGGACCTGGAGTTTTCCGGATATTTCTGTAATTTGGATCTTCATACCCTAACTCTGCTTAAAAATTATGTAAACATTAGGGGGCAGATTTATCAAGGGTCGAAGTGAATTCGAGGGAATTTTCAAAGTAAAAAAATTCGAACTTCAAAGTAATTTTTTTGATACTTCGACCATCGAATAGGATACTACGATTTCGAATTTACTTCGAATTCGATTCAAAGTAAAAATAGTTTGAATATTCGACCATTCTATAATCAAAGTACTGTCTTTTCGAATACAAAGTATTTAAATTCAATGGTTGAATTTCGAAGTATTTTCTACTTCGAAATTCGACCCTTGATAAATATGCCCCTAATTAACCCAATGGGATTGTTTTGCCCACAATAAGAATCAATCATATCTTAGATGGGATCAGTTACCAGGTACAGTTATATTAATACAGGTATGGGATCCGTTATCTGGAAATCCATTAACCAGAAAGCTCTGAATTATGGAAAAACCGTCTCTCCGTTTTATCCAAATAATCCAAATATTTATTTCCCTTTTCTTTGTGATAATAAAACAGTAGCTTGTACTTGATCCCAACTAAGATATAATTAATCCTTATTGGAAGCAAAACCAGCTTATTGGGTTTATTAAATGTTTACATGATTTTCTAGTGAAAGGTATGAAGATCCAAATTATGGAAAAATCCTTTATCTGGAAAACCCCAGGTCCCACGCATTCTGGATACCTGTATAGAGAAAAAGGAAATCATGTTAAAAAATGTGAATTATTTGTTTAAAATGTTGTCTTGGAGGTATATTTATCAAAGAGTGAAGTTAGAGATCACCAGAGTTCACTAGTGTGAAATTGATTTAGTTTTTTAATAATGTGACCTTTTCTTCTGACTCTTTCCAGATTTCAAATGGGGATCACTGACCCCATCTAAAAAACAAATGCTCTATAAGGCTACACATGTATTGCTGCTTTTTACTACTCATGTTTGTGTTCAGGCCTCTCCGATTCATATTCCAGTCTCTTATCCAAAGCAATGTATGGTTGCTAGGGTTGTTAGGACCTTAGCAACCAGATGGCTGACACTGCAAACTGGAGAGCTGCTGAATAAAAATTTAAATAACTCAATAACCATAAATAATAAAAAAATGAAAACCAATTGCAAATTGTATCAGAATATCACTCTCTACATCATACTTAAAGTTCATTTAAAGGGGAACAACACATTTTAAGGCAAGTGCTTTTATACAGGTCATAAAAGGCTGAAATTGATGTATGTGTCTTTTTTTAACCTCATCTTTAATGTAATTATGCAAGGGACTTGTTAAATCCTCTGATTTTACAATGGGTGCATTATATTTTAATAATAAACACATTTATGAGCCATGTAATGCAGATGACATCACTAAGCATTGATGAAACTGATGACATCACTAAACAGGATTCATTTATTTATTCATTCTATACGCATTGTTGGAATAATATACAAAAGCTACTGTGTATTGAAATATTTGAGTGTCTTACATTTAGGATATCTACAGCGGCTTGGTTGGACCATTAATAACATGCCGCAAAGGCGTCCTAAATGAACAGGGTGTGAGAAAAGACGTCGACCGTGAATTTGCGTTGCTTTTTCTGGTATTCGACGAAAATAAGTCCTGGTACTTGGATGAAAATATTCGACTTTATATTCACAAAGAGCCCAGCGAAGTGAATGCAACTGACGTATTCGTTGAAAGCAACAAAATTCATGGCAAGTAGCCTTCTACGTTCTAATTTGAAAAGGGTGTTTTAAAGCATGATGGGAGATGTAGTCCAGAAACATCAGGGAGGGATTCTTAAAGCAATATTGCTTGCTAAAGCTTTTTCTGAGCTCTCCAAGGCCAGAGATCCAAAGAGGAATTTCTCCCCTCTCTGTGTATACCCTGTCCTTTGCTCTTCTGTTGCAGTTTGAGGCTGGTGTAAAGTACAATTCATACCTTGGACCTATTCTGGAAGCAGGTGCATCCGACATATTTGTGTGTGGTGCAGTATAGCTGGCAATACATTGAAGGGTCCATTTGGTGAGATCACCATACAAGCAGATCTTTCCCCGATATGACCACATTGATTTGGGCAATATCAGGCTGATCCAATTTGATCACAATGACAGGGATACAGGCCATAGGTACGAAGACCACATTAAACGGGTGGTTCATCTTTAAGTGAACTTGAATGTTACAGAATGGCCAGTTCTAAGCAAATTTTGAATTGGTTTTTTTTAATTATTTGCCTTATTCTTCTGACCCTTTCCAGCTTTCAAATGGGGGTCACTGAAATAACCCAAAAACCACTTGACTCAGAATAGCACTCTCTAGATCATACTTAAAGAACTAAACCCCCTAGGTAAAAAAAACCTCAATTGCCCTTCATCAGCCCCTCATCTCTCCCTTCCCGCACAGTCTATTTTATAAAAAAGTGCCCCTGTTTGAAAACCTGAGATAAAAACGCAAAGCAGCGCAGTGGAGTTCCCAGGCAGCATCTTCTGTTCTTGCGGATACTCTTTGGGTCTCTTCAACGACACGGACCCTGCAGGCGCATGTGCAGTTATTATTATTATTATTATTATCATGTATTTATATAGCGCCAACATATTGCGCAGCACAGTTAAGTAAATGTGATTATACAACTACATCACATGAATTACATACATAGAATATATGGAGTAACAAACATCACAATCAATACAGGTACAAAAAGGTGAGGAAGGCCCTATGCATAGGCATACAGTCTAAAGGGAAGGGAGTAATACACAAGGTGTGAGAGTGGGCAAGATCGAAGTAAGTGGGTGAGAAATGTGGTACTGTATGTGGTGTTGCGTTTGGTAGTTAAGCAGAGTGAGGGTAGGCTTCTCAAAAGAAGTGCGTTTTCAGAGATTTTTTGAAAGCAGAAAGGTTGGGAGAAAGTCGGACAGACCGTGGGAGAGAGTTCCAGAGGAGGGGTGCAGCCCTTGCAAAGTCTTGAATGCGAGCATGTGAGGATTTAATGAGAGAAGAGTTGAGTAGCAGGTCAGTAGAGGAGCGTAGTAAGCGAGTGGGTGAGTATATAGAGATGAGTTCAGAGATGTAGGGTGGGGCAGAGTTATGAAGTGCTTTGAAAGTCAGTGTCATTAATTTGAATTTGATTCTGAAAGGTAACGGAAGCCAGTGCAGGGATTGACAGAATGGCGAGGCAGAGGAGGAGCGGTTGCTGAGGTGTATGAGCCTCGCAGCAGTGTTCATTATGGACTGGAGAGGTGACAGTCTCTGGAGGGGGAGGCCAATTAAAAGAGAGTTACAGTAGTCTAGACGCAATATGATGAGAGAGTGAATAAGAATTTTGGCAGCGTCTTGGGTGATAAATGATCGTATTTTAGATATGTTCCTTAGGTGGAAGTGACATGATTTAATAAGTGACTGGATATGAGGAGTGAATGACAGGGCAGAATCTAGGATAACCCCAAGGCACCGGGCCTGGAGAGAGGGGGTGATAGTGGAATTGTTAACTATGATGGAAACTTCGGTGATGCTACTGGTGTTAGTTGGAGGAAAGAGAACCATTTCAGTTTTAGAGAGGTTTAATTAAAGGAAACGTTGCGACATCCAGGTAGAGATAGCGGACAGGCAGGAGGAGACGCAAGTTAGGAGTTCTGGTTGAGATCAGGAGATGAGAGATAGATCTGAGTATCGTCAGCATAGAGGTGGTAGTGGAAACCATACGAATTTATTAATTTGCCAAGGGAGGAAGTATAGAGGGAGAATAGTAATGGTCCCAGGACAGAGCCTTGAGGAACTCCAACAGAAAGAGGTAGGGGAGAAGATGATACTCCATTGTAGGAGACACTGAAGGAACGATTGGTGATGTAAGAAGAGAACCAGGACAGGGCTGTGTCACGAAGGCCAAGCGACTGGAGGGGCTGGACAGTTAAATTTAATTCCTGACTAGCTCCAATTTCACATGCATCTGCAGGGTCTGTGTCGCAGGTGATACACTAAGGGGCACATTTACTAAGGGTCGAATATCGAGGGTTAATAAACCCTCGAAGTAAAATCCTTTGAATTCGAATATCGAATTCGAAGGATTTTAGCGCAAATCCTACAATCCAACGATCGAATAAAAATCGTTTGATCGAACGATAAAATCCTTAGATTCGAACAATTAGAACGATTTTAATCGATCGATCGAAGGATTTTTCTTCGATCAAAAAAAGCTTAGAAAACTGATGGGGAAGGTCCCCATAGGCTAACATTGTACCTCGGTAGGTTTAAACGGCCGAAGTATGTAGTCAAAGTTTTTTTTAAAGAGACAGTACTTCAACTATCGAATGGTCGAATAGTCGAACGATTTTTACATTGAATCGAAGTCGGGGTCTAAGGTAGTAGTAGCCTATTCGATGGTCGAAGTACCCAAAAAAAACCTTCGAAATTCGAAGTTTTTTTCATTCAAATCCTTCACTCTAGCTTAGTAAATGTGCCCCTAAAGGTGTTATTTACTAAAACTTGAATTTATCTCACCTTTTTATTAAACCACGCTTGACAAAACTTTCATCCATGATTTTATCTTATTTATCAATAAAATAACTCAAAAAAGTTGGGTCTGTAAAAGACTCAATAAAATCGAGCTCAAACACGAATCTTACCAATTTTTCGGATTTGCTACTCATATCGCTCATTTTTTTTTCTGGATAATCGCCGGAAAACCCCCAAATTTTTCCGATTATTTTATGAAACCCAGCGCATATGACGACATCTTAAAATTGTAAAAGTAACATCTGCTACATGACCTTGGCAGGGTTGAGAGGCGGAATTTTGGATTCGGAGTTGTAGCAGCTTCGGGGTATAATAAATCTCAAAAAAAATCGAGTTTTTTTCCTCTAGAAATTAGAGTCTTTGACCAAAAAACCTTGACCAGAAAAAAAATCAAGGTTTATCGTTCACTTTTATCTCAGTTTTTCAAATAGGGGCACAATTCTATGTAATAGACTGTGTGGGGAGGGAGAGGTAAGAGGGGCCATGGGGGTTAAGTTCTCCTTTAAAGTTAATTTAAAGGTGAACAACCCCTTAATGAGCTGATGTGGCCATCGCCCCAAACCAGTTCAATCGATATCTTGCTGAGAGCAATCGATATTTTTGCCCAGATATTGGTCATGTAGGCCTATTGGAGTGCCCCATACACAGGTTGATAACCGGCTGACTTGGACAGAAGGAGCTGAATCAGCAGCTAAAATCTGCCTGAATATGGCCACTTTAAAGCTGATCACATTTAGCCTTAAGCTTTTTCTGGAAATCAATGTAACTGATTAACAATTCTTCAGTGATATTTGTACCTAACGCTGCACTTTGCGACCATAAATGAGCCCTCATATCTTACTAATAGTCTTGCATTAAGCAGAGAGCATTTTCTCTCCAAGCCTCGGCTGTTACTGGAAAGAAACAAAGCTCCGTTTCCTTTGTCTGCAAACTGCCAGCAGATACAGACTGTCAGCTGTGTGCCAGCAAATAACATATTCATTTAGCCAAGACATCAGCCACAGGCACTCTGCTCTCCCCGTGAAGCCCAACATCAGACATATGTAAAAACCCACATATTTCAACCTAAAAAGCAGAAGAAAAATATTCCCCAGGAAATAAGAGTCATAGCGATACTACCAGTACTAATAAGCTGGCCTGTTGTTTGTCAATAAATTAAATCACAGAATTTACAGTGTTTACTTGTATAGCAATAAAATATTATTATTACAGTACAGGTATGGGATCGGTTATCCAGAATGCTCGGGACCTGGGGGCTTCCAGATAAGGGGTCTTTCCGTAATTTGGATCTTCATAACTTAAATCTACTAGAAAATCATGTAAACATTAAATAAACCCAATAGGCTGGTTTTGCTTCCAATAAGGATTAATTGTATCTTAGTTGGGATCAAGAACAAGTTACTGTTTTATTATTACAGAGAAAAAGGAAATCATTTTTAAAAATCTGGATTATTTGATGACAATGGAGTTGATGGGAGACAACCTTTTCCGTAATTCTGAGCTTTCTGGATAATGGGTTTCGTGATAATGGATCCCATACCTTTATTACAAAAACAAAGCTGGTTTAATGCCAGGGCTGCTATGCAAAGTTTTTTTTCGGTTCGAGGTTTTTAGGGGAGAAACTGAAATTTATTGTGGAAAAATAAAAACTTGAATTTTTTAGAGATTTATCATACCTCCGAACCTGAAAATACTCCATCTCAAACCTGTCGAGGCCATGTAGAAGTCAATGGCACTGAAGTTGTTTCTTGACATCGTGATCTGTGCCGGATAATCTGATAAACTCTGGGTTTTCGTTCAATAATCCGATAAAATCGAGTTTTCGCATCGACGATTCAATATAGTTGAGTTTTTGGATCGTCAATGGTGTTATTCGAATTGACGCACTAATTTGTCATGATGCTTTTTCGCTTTGATTTTTTTGAGAAGACTAGGGGGCCGATTCACAAAGGGTCGAATATCGAGGGTTAATTAACCCTCGATATTCGAATGGGAATTAAAATCCTTCAATTTCGAATATTGAAGTCGAAGGATTTTAGCGCAAATAGTGCGATCGAACGATGGAAGGATTATTCCTTTGATCGAATGATAAAATCCTTCGAATCGAACGATTCGAAGGATTTTAAACCAACGATCGAAGGAATATCCTTCGATCAAAAAAACTTAGGAAAGCCTATGGGGACCTTCCCCATAGGCTAACATTGACTTCTGTAGCTTTTAGATGGCGAACTAGGGGGTCGAAGTTTTTTCTTAAAGAGACAGTACTTTGACTATCGAATAGTTCGATTCGAAGTCGTAGTCGAAGGTCGTAGTAGCCCAAAAAACACTTTGAAATTCGAAGTTTTTTTACTTCGAATCCTTCACTCGAAGTTAGTGAATCGGCACCCTATTGATAAATGAGTTCCATTTGCAGATAGGAGTTTGGTCAACTTTGTTTTAATAAAAAAACTAGATTAAATTAGAGTTTTAGTAAATAACTCCCTAAGTTTATGTTTATGGTATGGCACCATGGTTGGGGGTCCATAAAATGTATTTCTTTTTTGCCCAGTAACTTCTATTTACATCAGTAATGATATAACTTTTCTGAATAAAAACCAGTTAACAGACAGTCACATCCCTAGTCCCATGGCCAATGGAGTAACTAAACATAACTGGGACCCCAAGCAAATCATTGCTAAGTCATAGGGAAGATGGTCTGTTTCATAAACATATGTTGATGTTGCATTGTTGGGTTCTGTACATTCTTGGGCCCTCCAACAGCCACAGAGTTTGCTTCCCAAAGAGGGGTTAGTTACTAAAATCTGAATGTATCTATTTTTTTAAATAAAAAAACTCCCATACCCGATTTTACTTTATTTATTAAAAAAAAAAAAACTCGATAAAATTAAGGGAAAACCCAAATTAAATAATGTTGCTAATGTTAAACAGAATGTTAAATGGATGTTGCGAGAAGATATTTGGGGCAATGATAGGCTATTATTGGCAGAAAAATGTGGCAGCTACATAAAAGAGGCCAATTTATTTACTTTTTTTTCAGGAATCAAGCTTTTCAGTAGGGATACACCGAATCCACTATTTTGGATTTGGCCGAACCCCCTGAATACTTTGTGAAAGATTCGGCTGAATACCGAACTGATACCAAACCCTAATTTGCATATACAAATCAGGGAGGCGGAGCTGTGCTCATAGCAAAAAAAATGTACTTCCTTGTTTTTTGACAAAAAGTCACATGATTTTAAGGATTCGGATTCAGCCGAATCCAAAACCTGCTAAAAAAGGCCGAATCTTGGCCGAATACCGAACTGAATCCTGGATTCTGTGCATCCCTAAGTTTTAGCTCTAAAAATCTAGCATGTGAAAATGGTTTACGAATGGTTTGCTAAGCGTAAAATCCATTAAAAACTTGAATGCATAAGTACATCATCTAAAAGCTGTTGAGATCATGTAGAAGTCAATGAGATCTGTCCTTAGCAGTTTCGAAAATATTTAGGTACTTTGAGGGTTTGGAGTTTTACGAAAAAAAAAAATCGGATTTCGAGATTTTCATAGTCTGTGTTTTTATTTGTTCATGATTTTTATATTTGGATCTTTTGATAAATAACTAGACACTCATTTTTTAAATGTGAGTTTAGTTGTGGTTGAGAAAACTGTCAAAAACGACACAAATTCCAATGTTTATAATTAGGCCTCCCTGTGTACTAATAGGTCTTACAATGGAAAATCCGATCATTCAATTTTTTTCATTTATAGCAATTAACGGGAAGATCTATGGAAATCTCCATGGCCTAACAATGACTGAAGGTGAAAAGACCAACTGGTATCTTCTGGGCCTGGGAAATGAGATTGACATGCACACTGTACATTTCCACGCAGAGAGTTTTATTTACAAGGTCAGTGCTGACATTTGCTCCTACTTTAGTAGGTTAAATATATGCAAACCCATTATGGGCAGTAATTAGCAGTCATAAAGCCATTACTGTTTGAAGAGTTGTGTGTATTCCCAAAAGAAAAGAAAAATACAATACTCAGGGCCAGATTTGGTGGAAAGGAGACTCCTGGTAATATCGCTTTTTGCATTGGAATATCGCCGAATAATAAACAAATTATTACTCATTACAAAAATATGTTTCTTTCTCAAGGACATTTTCTAGTCTGCAAGCTTCCACTGTAAATCATGTATTCTCTGCTGTAAAACTGCCCCTAAATAATCCAAAACTAGGTTCCCATAGCCACAAACATAAGTATAATGAATCCATGGTCTGAATGCTTGGTGAGTTCATGCTTGAATGTGTTGCAGAAAGATAAAGAACATCGAGCCGACGTGTTTGACCTCTTCCCTGGGACGTTTCAAACGATAGAACTAGTGGCCGACAATCCTGGAACGTGGTTGTTGCACTGCCACGTGTCGGATCACATCCACGCTGGCATGGAAACTGTGTTTACTGTAAAGAAATCAGGTAAGTTAGTCAAGATAAACCAGCAACATGAGGGCAATCGGTGCAGATGGTAATATTAGCAGCAAGGTCATGCTCACAACTATGTGGATAGATATAGGTTCTTTGGGGGTTCTTTTAAATTTTATTTAAAATCCGAGTCATTTTTTACCATGTACCCAGTGGCGTAACTAGAGTGCGCCGGACTCCCTCTGCAAAAAAATCTTCAGAAGGGCCTGGCACACTCTGATCCCCATCCTCCCGCCCACTAAATGTCCTTTCCTCTGCCCTGCCCATGTCCTACATCCAGGGTCGGACTGGGGGGCCCGGGGCCCACTGGGGCTTCTGTATCAGGGCCCCCCTCCGGAGCCTGGGGGCTGCCTCAGGGCCTACCGTTCGGCAACCTGGCCGTGCATGCGAGTTAGCACACACTTGAGCATGCGTGTCAGCACTCGCACTGCTTTTTTGCTGCGACCGGACGTGGCAGGAAGAAAACCAGGGTACGGATCTGGGCCGGCGGGACCCACCGGGTTTTTTCCCGGTGTCCCACGACCCAATCCAACCCTGCCTACATCTACCCCGCCCACTCCCCACCTGGATTTGCGGCCTGGTAAAACTCAAGTGCTTAAATTTGCACTAAAATGTTTTTCTGATAGAAACTCAAGGCTGTTGAGGAACAATGGGGGCCCTGGTCACAGCAGCAGGGATTTCCCCATGTATGTAATTTATTTTATCAGCATTTGCTCTGAAAATGCATTACACCCTTCCATTTCCTTTTCTATAAACACTTCTTATTTCCCCACTGAGCCAAAGCAATTACCGTACCATTTTAAAGAATCAATAAAAAAAAGCACTTACTGTCTTAATTCTAATTACATCACTTGACTTGGAAACCTCTGTTCTAGGGAAAAGTATTTTGGGAAATGGTTCTACATCAAAAACTCCCATTGTTTCGTCATCAGGAAATGGTTCTGGTAAGTCACCTAGTTTTCCCATTTGTGAACTGTAAAAATTCTCCTAAATCTCATTCTAGTTTCTGAGAATTTGCAGGTTGAGTGCCTTTATATAGAGGAGCTTAATTAAATAGCCTTATATTATTATTATATTATAATATGATATTATATTATTATATTAAGTAGGGATATATTATTTTTTAACATACCCAAGTTTAAATGAGTCAAGTGACATTACTCAGCACTGGATATAACTGGTGACATCACTAAGCATCATTTAGAAGAATAAATTTGGAAGATTGGTTGTATTATGTTCTGAATAATAAACCAGTTACTAGTTACAGGGGATACAAAATTACTCTCACTTGACTTAAAGGAGAACTAAATCTCAGCAAATAAATAGTGCAGAATGTTGTACATGATATTTTGTGCTTCTGTACCAGCCCAAGGCAACCACAGCCCTTTAGCAGTAAAGATCTGTGTCTCCAAAGATGCCCCAGTAGCTCCCCATCTTCTTTTCTGCTGATTCACTGCACATGTTCTGTGCTGCTGTCACTTACTGAGCTTAGGGACCAATGCACAAGATACTAAATATATATCATATAAATGTCACAATATAAGGCTGATTAGTAAATAATTCCGATTTGGTACATGGCAGCTCAGAAACAGCACAATTAGCATCAGAATTTAATAATCAGCCCTGTAGCATCATCTTATATTACATACCAACCTCATTTTTGGATTAATAATTTGCTACGACCCCTAAGCTTATCTTCTCAACAGCTGCTCAGAGCCCACTGAGCATGTGAGTGTTGCAGACACTACAAAAAAATCCAAGATGGGAAACTCCAGTGACAACTTTGAAGGCCTGGATCTTTACTACTATAGAGATGTCGAATCATTAGACTGGTTCAATACGCTTAGGCATTTCTGGCCATATTCATGATTAGGGTTTAGTTTTCCTTTAAATTATAGCGTTACAGTTGTAGGCAATGTAAATGTAAAGTAAAGTAAGGGGTCTTCAACGATGTGTA
This sequence comes from Xenopus petersii, assembly GCA_038501925.1. Classification (NCBI taxonomy): domain Eukaryota; kingdom Metazoa; phylum Chordata; class Amphibia; order Anura; family Pipidae; genus Xenopus; species Xenopus petersii. The sequence goes on from CM076674.1 coordinate 17,648,137, forward strand.
TAGTATGGTGAATAGTGCCCTGCCATGGTTGGGGGTAACGCAGCAAGAAAATATAAAGGACTATTGCCAACACTAAGGGGGTTATTTATCAAAGTCCTATTTTATCTCAACATTTTCTGCTACAAATTCCGATAAAAATCTGCTCGGATTTTTTACGCTTATTATTACATTATTACATTTGCTTTGCGGGAAAAAAATCAGATTTTCATGTTTTTTTCTGAATTTTTAACCAAAAACTCCGAAAACTTTGGGGTATTGCTCGAAACCCAGCACACATCAAAAAAGCATTGAGACTTCTCCCATTGACTTATGTGCAACCTTGACAGGTCTGAGATGCCGGATTTTCTGATTCAGACTTTTCCATCGTCGGGGTTTAATAAATTCGGATAAAAATTGTGAATTTTTTTAAAAGTCAGATTTTATTGAAAATAAATTTTTTTGGGATTTTTACATTCGGAGTTTAGTAAATAACCCCCTAAGGGCCACAGAGAACACGAAAAATGTTTGATTGGGAGGTTCCCCTATAATAAAGTTTTGTCATTTATCACTTTTTGTTTGATTGGCAGCTGAAGAATCAGCCGGAATACCATTCCTAGGCAAGATGTTATCCAACAATGAAGCAAACATGGCCCTGATCTCACTTTTAGCTGTTGGTCTCACCCTTTTGGTATTGTTGGTGATACTGGGAGGTCTCCTCACCTGTGCAAGGAAACGCATGTACTACAGCACAATTGACAATGGAACACTCCCCATTCATAATTTGTGACCAAAAAGTACTGGTCCCAAGCCTACAACCTAAAAATGCATTGGACTTAAATATTGAAGGCTCTATATACATATATATATATATATATATATATATATATATATATATATATATATATATATATATATATATATATATATCTTATTGTGTTAATGACACACTGACCTCCCAAGTGTATGAAAGGTATTTGAGACTATACACCCAATGCCTATATATAACATGCTAGCCTTGAATTGCACTTTAAAAAAAAAAATCTTATTTTGTACTGTGATAGTTATACCTCATTTCATGGATGACGTTTTGCTGTTGTATTTGTCATAGAACCAAATAATTACAAAATAATTTAACATTTTGCTTTTTATAGATAAAATATTGTAAATTAAGTTGCCACCAAAATAAAAAAATTACGTTTTTTAAAATATCAATTCGGTACTTCAACCTTCAGGGAACTAAGTCATGGTCATGCCCACATTATTATGCCCAGTATAATAAATAAAGTAGCCCCAGTTGCAAAATATGAGGATATTAGAAGTTACCTCGGAGTTTCATGACCTGTATAAAAAATACTCTGCCTTCAGCCTCGTGCTTTTATATGGTCATGTAACTTATAATATCCTTATATTTTACAAGAGGGGGTACTTTATTCACTATATATACAGTATATATTCCTATTCCAATGAGATCCGCACTCTCAGGTCTTATTCAATTAAAAAATGTTTTATTCCAAAGCTACAGACTCACGTTTCGACCTACCCGAAGGCCTTTTTCACTTTGAGAAAGGTCTTCTGGTAGGCCAAAACATCAGCCTGTAGCTTTGGAATAAAACATTTTTTAATTGATTAAGACCTGAGAGGGCGGATTTTATTAGAATAGAAATGGATAATTACATTGGATACTGCACCCAGGCATAGGCAGTAGGCAGTTGGTGGATTTTTTTGAGTGTGACCTCCATTACTATATATATATATATATATATATATATCTATATATATATATATATATATATATATATATATATATATATATATATATATAGATTGCCATGTCATACAGTACTGTTCCTTCTGATTTGCTATATATATATATATATATATATATATATATATATATATTAGGGATGCACGGAATCCACTATTTTAGGATTCTGCCAAATCCCGAATCTTTGCTAAAGATTTGGCCGAATAGTGAACAGAATCCGAACTCTTAAAATTTGCATATTTAAATTAGGGAAACGAGGCGGAAATAGAACCATGCTCTGTGTGTGTGGTTATAATTCTTTTTGACTTCGTTGTTTGTGTAATGAAAAGTCAAGTGATTTTTTGAATTTGGATTCAGTTCGGCCAGGTACTTGGATTCCCCGAATTTGAATCCTGCTTGAAACAGCAGAATCATGGCCAAATCCAGAATCCTCCTGGTTTCAGTGCATCCCTAATATATACAGTATATATATAATTTGTTACAAAAGACAGCACTCCATCTCCAATGCAAACCAAGTGCAAGGTAAAAAAAAATCCATATACGAAAAAAGACCAGCAACACCGGGAATTTTCTTGACAAAATTATTATTGTATGTATGTATATATATATATATATATATACATGCACTAACCCAACAAAAAGAAGCAATTATCACCCAAGAGCCAAGGCGGCATAGTTGTTTTCTTTCCAATGATATTTGAAACATCTCAAAGTATTTCCTATCTTGTCTTTCTTCATCTTGTGGGCATATGCATTTAATGAGATTGTTGAATTATATTTTTGTATGGAAAACATCATCTGCCTTCAGTTTACATTTTGTATATAGAAGACGGCAACTTATCACTTATGATCATATGAATTATTTTAGTACTACGGTGATATTGACAGAGAGAGGAAGGGTATGTGAGTAAAAGCATTTATGTGTATTATTGTGGTTATTTATGTCTGGTTATGGGCTGCAACTTTACTGCATTACTTTTAAATCAATAAGATAGTGGGCAGTGTTCCTAGAATGTATTTATGTTTAGTGGGATATTAATGACAGGCATGGGTTGGGATATATAATGTGCTCCAATCAGCAGGCTGTCAGTTATAATATAAGGACCAACCAGAGAATGGGAAAGGGAATAAAAGGATGACACAAGCTTAGTTATAAGATCTGGGATCCAGGGAAATAGCTGTACAGCAGGGTTGTTAGGATGGCAGTTTTCAAGCCAAATTGGGCTACTAACTAGCCAAGGTATGGATTTGGGCTACTTTTTGGGCCTTTGTCTGGTTTGTACTTTGGAAACCAGCCAAGTTTTTTCTTACCCTAATGGGTCAAGCCTGCATCTCCCGATGTATGTTGGGTAAAGTAGTTTTTGTTTGCCAACTGCAATAAGGCTACAATAACCAGCATGCAATGGGACTGACTTGTGTAGAAGTCGTGACTTACTCGATTTTGGGCTCTGTACACCAGTCTCCCGTCCCTCTTATGCATTCTCCGATTTTACGGTGACTTTCCTCAATTTCAGACAATTTTGAGGCAAAAAACTGCCGGCCACCAAAATATCTAGAGGTAGAGCTGTTTTACCAATATCTATTGAAATTGTATATGTATTAGGGCCTCATGGGGCCCTATACCTCCTGTGACCCCTCTGTAGTTACATCCCAGGTGACGGGCGAATCTGTCACATTTTGCTTTGTAGAAAAATGTGTATTTTTACATATATTCATTTTTTTTTTTAGACTTTTTTCACTGCACGTATTGGGCTATTTTTGTGCTACTTTTGAAGTGCCTCTTGGCTACTTTTTGGCTGGTTTTATAGCCGACATTGGCTGGTTTTGAAAATTAGACCTGGCAACCCTGCTGTACAAGTCGGAGGGGCTGTGAAGACAGATAAAAAAAAAAAAAATCGAAAGAAAATGCTGTGTAGCAAGGAGGTGCTACATTATGTGTAGGCCTCTGCTGCCTCCCACTGGGAGGCTCCTTTGCATGCACACAAGCAATGAAACTTGAGCAAACAAGATATCACTTAATACCTCGATCATTTTGTTTGCAAACTTGTACAATAATGGGCATCAATGTGTTACTTTAAAAGTGGATCATGGATGTAAAATTCAGAAACAGTATGAAGAATAATGTATTACTTGCTAGACCACCCCTGTTTTGCACTTGTATTGTTTCCCAATGAAAAAGACATTTTGCACAAATAGCATAGAATAAATTAAAGGGAATGCTAAATGATACAGGTGAAGACAACAGCCATGCAATCGGGCACATGGTACTACTATAGGGGGTCATTCATACACTCCCCCCATGCTATGGGCGGTTCCAGTGATTATATCTCTGGGCCAACACTGAGCATATGTCAAATGTATCACCTGTACACAAGTGACAATGACAATTAATGGGTCAATAATACAATAACCAGCTCATGTATTCACAGTAAGGTGCCAAACTAGAGCCCCCTCCGATCTGCACAGAAAAATACATCTGTGTGTAAATGTCTATTGATGACTGTTACATAATGCAACCATTATTTTGAGAATTATATTTTCATAAGATAGCACTTTTGTTATACGGGTATGGAACCTGAATGCTATTGACCTGGGGTTTTCCAGATAAGGGGTTTCCCCTGTAATTGAAATCAGTTAAACACTCATTAAACCTAATAGTATTGTTTTGCCTCCAATAATGATTTTAAGGTGGCCATACATGGGAAGATTTAAGCTGCCGATTTGGGTTCTTTAGACCAATTCGGCAGCTTTTCTGCCAGTGTATGGGGCCCTCCAATGGCCCCCCAGACTAATATCAGACTGGGACACCAGGGGCCTACCCAAAAACTTTGACCAGGGGCCCACCAATTACTCTTAGACCAGGTGCCCACTCTACCTCTCCTTTCTTCCTCTCCTCACTCAACCTCTATTCTCCTAGTCTTTTTTCTTTACATACTATAATCTATTTTTCCAACTATTTAGCCTCTTCGTTCTCATATAAATAGGTGAATGGCCATGAAATAGGCCAAATGTTTAGCAGCATGAGGGCCCACTGACACCTGGGCCCACACAGACTTTTCCTGGTATCCCGATGAGCCAGATCGACACTGTCTGCCAGTGTATGGGGCCCTCCAACGGCCCCCCAGACCAATATCTGGCCAAAAAGTCAGGCAGGTCTGATTTTCCTGCCCAAGGACTGCATTGGCTAGTTGATGTGGTCCTCATCCCGTCGGCTGGTATTTTGTCATTGTAATCCTATTGTTTGGCTGCAGGGCAGATCAGATTGTTCCAATATTGCCCAACTTTTGGTGGGCATATCAGGGAAAGATCTGTTCGTTTGGTGAACTTGGAGCTTTGGTGACCCTAATTTGGAGCTTTCTGGATAATGGATTCCATACTTGTATTTGTTCATGGGTACATCAAATATACAGATCTGAGAAATGTTCGTCTTTCATTATAAGAGCCACCTATTTGAAATCAAGTATATAAATTAGCTTATAGTGTGCAAGGAAAAAAACCATGGCTGATTACTCTTATAGTATTCCTTTGGAATAAAAAATAGGGACATGCAAATGCAAATTACCTTGCTAGCAGCCGGATAGTTGCTAGGATCAAGGAGTTTCATTGCCTTTCCTATGTGAAACTGGTGATTTGCAGGGAAAAAAGTGCAAAGAAACAAAGAGCAATTGTGTCTTAAACAGGTATGGGATCCGTTATTTGGAAACCCATTTCCAGAAAGCTCTGAATTACAGAAAGGCCATCTCTCATAGACTCCTTTTTAATCTTATAATTCACTGTTTTAAACATTATTTTCTTTTTCCTCTATAATAAAACAGTACCTTGTACTTGATCTTAAAGGGGGAACTCTGGCTTCCAAACCAAAATTTGATAAAGAGGCCCACATAACACAGAAACCCCTAATATACCCGTTACCTGTTTCTTCAAAAAGTATGAATAAATCCCATTTTCTATGCTGAAATCCAGCAGTTAACAGTTCTTCTCTTTCTGCATCATTTGAAATCCTGGCAGGGAAGGAGGGACTAAACACTGATGTTACAAATTGTAACAACTTCTCCACAGCTTACAGACAACATGCAGGAACTACATAACCCACAATGCATTGCACTATGATGTTGTATTCCTTATTGAAATCACATGTGCAGGGAATTGTGGGGGTTGGAGTATGCAGGCTGAGGACACATGGCTGTTGATATTAAGTAACAGTAGTCAGTCAACTCAGCAAAGTAGTCAGACAGATCAGCAGGAGAGCAGGGGGCTAGGCTTAGAGAACTATCAGAAACCATTAAAAACATGAAAAGTCTGAAATTTTTTTTAATTGATGTATATTGCAAAGTTGCTTGAAATTATGTTTACTTTCAAAAAGCTAAAGTTATGTTTTTGTGGAGTTCCCCTTTAACTAAGATATAATTCATCCATATTGGACGCATAACAATGTTATTGTATTTATGTATTTTTTAAAAGTATTTTTAGAAGATTAAATTATGGAGATCCAAATTACAGAAAAATCCCTTATCCAGAAAATCCCTGGTCCTGACCCATTCTGGATAACAGGTCCCATACCTGTTTCACTGTGTACATCATACTAAACGCTAATGTTAAGGCTTCCCCTTTAAATATAATGATACAGTACCAAAGTTATATTGGCTATAATTGCGATGTTAAAACTCCCGACACTCCACGGTTTGTAATTTGTACATTTAGATTATCGTAAAGCACAAATCTTAAACTGCATTTCTCTGATAAACAGTAATGCTGATATTATGAAGAGATATAATGCCTACTGCTATTTTAGATGACCTGTTAAAATATGCTGTATATTTGACATACACAGGTTTTCTACCGACCTATGCACAAATTAGACAATAATAAAGTATACACAATTAGAAGCACGCTGACTTGTGTTGTTCTTATTTGTATTGAACCAGTGTCTGTGGAATTTCCACAAACCACCGATACTGGCAATTTGCGGTTGGGGTCTTTTGAAGGGATTATGCCCTGTAAATCTATATTTCATAGGAGTCCAAAATAATTAACATTAGCGACTCGATTCAGAGTGGAACCAATAGCAAGCTGGAGTATTTAACCCATCATGAGCTGGAGCTCATTTATAAGCACTGGGCAAATTTGCACTAATCAGTGATTAGCTTTTTTTCAGCCAGCTGCTGGTTCAGCAATGAAAGCAATCATCTGATGGTTGCCATAGGTGATAGCCCAGACACTAATCTGCCCACTATTTATAAATAAATTAAATTCAATTATTTGTGTAACTGGCAATAAACTCGTACCAATGACAAAGCCTGCGGAAGGCTCGCTGGGCAAATACTTGAGTAAAGGACACACAAAGAAGAGGAGGGAAATGGAAAAATGTGGCATAATCAGAAGGGTGCATTTGCAAAGGAGGGAAAAGCTAGAACAGAAAAGAAATGGAAAAAGTGCAGAAGCTGGAGAGAAGAAGGGATGAGAGGATATGTATATATGTATGGGGAAGAAATCAAAAGGGTTTCATTAACAGTGTTTGGGCCTGGGGGCCCTGAATATGTGCTGTGTAGAAGGGGGCAAAAGAGTTTAAAAGTCTCTGTTTTATATCATATATTTCTAAACATATATATGTAGCATTTTAAAGGAGAAGGAAAGATATTTTTACTTGGGGGCAGGGCCGCCATTAGAAATCACGGGCCCCGTACAACAAAATTTTTGGGGCCCAGTCCATCCCAGCTCCCCAACCAGATCCCACCCCATACCACAGTTAAAACACCACACAGACATCGGCGCTAAAAACGGTAGTTATAACACAAGTTATAAAATACCATTGATGTTCAGGGCCCCCTATAAGTTGAAAAAAACTTTGGCGCCAGGGCCCCCCCATAAAGGTTTTTTAAAAATCATTGGTGGTCAGGTCCCCCCATAAGTGAAAAAAAAATTGTTGGCGCCAGGGCCACCCTTACAAGTTAAAAAAAAAACAGGGGCCCCAGAGAGTATTTAAAAAAAAAAAACATTAGTGGCAGGGGCCTGTAGAGTATTAAAATAATACATTGGTGGCTAGGGCTTTAAAAAACATAAAAAACACACATTGGTGTTCAGTAGAACTGAACTCGTGGCTTGAGGACTTCACATTCGGCTCTTTTCGTGACTTCAGGTCTTTTCGTGACTTCAGGATTTCAAGTTCGGCTCTTTTGGTGACTTTGGGTCTTTTCTTGGCTTTAGGACTTCAAGTTCAGCTCTTTTCGTGGTTTTGGGTCTTTCTGCAGCTTCAGGACTTCTAGTTCGGCTCTTTTCGTGACTTTGGGGCTTTCCACGTCTTCAGGACTTTAAGTTCGGGTCTTTTCAGACTTCGGGTCTTTTTGTGGCTTCGGGACTTCAAGTTCAGCTCTTTTTATGACTATTGGTCTTTCCACTGTTTCAGGACTTCAAGTTCGGCTCTTTTCGTGACTTTGGGTCTTTTCGCATCTTCGGGACTTCAAGTTGGGTTCTTTTTGTGACTTTGGGTCTTGCTGCGGCTTCAGGACTTCAAGTTCAGCTCTTTTCGTGATTTTGGGACTTTGCACGGCTTCAGGACTTTAAGTTCAGGTCTTTTCGTACTTCGTGTCTTTTTGCGACTTAGGGACTTCAAGTTGGTTCTTTTTGTGACATTGGGTCTTTTTGCAGCCTCGGGGCTTCAAGTTCAGCTCTGTTTGTGACTTCTGGTCTTTTCGCAGCTTCGAGACTTCAAGTTCAGCTCTTTTCGTGACTTCGAGTCTTTTCGCAGCTTCGAGACTTCAAGTTCGGCTCTTTTCATGACTTTGAGTCTTTTTGCAGCTTCGAGAGGCTCTTTTTGTGACTTCGGTAGTCTGTGACTTCGGCTTTTCATCGAACCAGGACTTTCGAAGAGGCAGCAAGACTACGGCGCTGCCAAGGGGGGCCAGGCTATTTTAAAAACTGCAGCACAGCCGGGCCCCCCTTTAGGCAAGGTACACTTTTACCCTGTGCCCTCCTGATGGCGGCGCCAAAAGTAAGGCACCCCCAATTGATTACATGTACTTACCTGACACCCTGGGCTGGTGCTCCTATCAGCTGAAAACTGCACTGGCCCAGGATTCTTCCAGCAAGCACCACAGAGCAATCGGCTTGCAGCTTCTTTTATCTTTGAATTTCCCGGGGCAGACTCATGCACAGTAGAATGAAATAGCCATTTTTGTTAATGTTCAGCTTTTCACGCTACTGCGCCACCACGAGAAAGAAGAAGAAGAGGATCGCTCCATGGTGCTCTCTGGCAGAATCCAGGGCTGGTGCAGTTTTCTCCTAATAGGTGCACTGGCCTGGGGTTTCTGGTAAGTACATGTGATCACTTGGGGGTGCCTAACTTTTAGCAGCCCAAGTAAAAAGACCTTTCCTTCTCCTTTAAAGGCCAAGTACTCCATATTGCACGTAAATCTGTCCACATCCTCACTAATAACACACATCGCCATAGCAACCTTACCTGGTAGCTTAACATTCCATTATTTCAGTCAAGTAGTACACCGCCTGACTGGATTTTCTTGTTGGAGAACTTACCACAATACAAGGTCACAGGTAGCAACCAAGTCATTTGTTCTACACTGTCTTTTAAGATTTTTTTTTTTATATTAAACTCATTAAACCCAACCCAAGAGTGTACTTTAACAGAATTTCTCTGTAGTTCTTGGTGGTACATGGAGCTTGGGAGAAGCACCAGCTATCAATCAGCTGTACAGGGGGTGATTTCAGGCCTGAAGCATGAAATGAAGTAGATATGAAGGGGACCATATTGATTGAGGGCAATGGCACATGGTAAGATTAAAATCTGCACCAACATTAGAATCGCTGCAATGACTTTACTTATTATTATATATTTATGCACCCCTTCATATTTTCCTGCAACAAAGCAGAATCACTGCAAATCATGGAATTTTGATTACAACAGTAACGAAAATCGATGGCATGCACGGTAGAAGCCATTGCTGCCAACCAAACATTTTCATTCCTAAAGTTTCTTTTCTTATAATATATTTTTTCATTTCCACCACTTTATAAACAACTTTGTGAAAATGCTAAATTTGTTTCCCACCTAAGATCTGGGGAAAAGATGTTAAAGGGGGTGGTTCACCTTTAAGTTAACTTTTAGTATGTTATAGAATGGCTTGTTCTAAGCAACTTTTCAATTGGTCTTCAATATTTCTTTTTTTTAAAGTTTTTGCATTATTTGCCTTCTTCGTCTGACTCTTTCCAATGGGGGTCACTCATCCCATCTAAAAACAAAAGCTCTGTAAGGCTACAGGTTTAGGGGGTTATTAATCAAAAAGTCCATTTTTTCTGGTTGGACTTTTAAAGGGGAAAACCACAATTCTTTTGTATAAAAATAACTCAAGTTTTTTGTGATTTATTAAACCCTGATGGTGTTAAAAGTCAGAATAAAAAAGTACTCCAAATCAGACATGCTGAGATCATGTAGAAGTCAATGGCAGTTGTCCCGAAGATATCCTGATTTGTGATGGGTTACTGAAAAAGTTGCTGTATTCGGGCGTCAAAGGCGAAAAAGTTGAGGTATTCAGGTGTCAAATCTGAAAAAGTCACGGTATTTCCAAGAATGTTTTTAGCCTTCATGGATTTCATTTTATTTATAAATAATAATAAAGGCTACAGAGCCAAGGGGGTTCACTTTGGGCTGAAACGTAATATTATCTTTAAAAATGGCTCCTTTTTTTGGAGCTCCCCAAAGATCTGTTATGATCCCTGTCCGTGTTTCTAATGGGGTCCTAACGGTCCAAGCCAGAAGCACAGTAGGAGGGGGGCAGCACAGTTCTGCAGTCACAAAGAAGGACAGGCTTCAGTTCCCTATCAGGTCAGCCTAACTGCTGATTGGTTCCTTGGCAGCAGTGGAACAAATGGGTCATTAGTAGGGTTGCTGCAGAAATGTTTAATAAATCAGCCTGTAACTACTTTTTTCAGCACATTTCTTCCATATTTAAATGAGTATAATGCACTGGCACATTCTACATAATATGTCTCCTTTAACCGTATTCACATTTTTTTATGAGAACTTTGGTTACCAAATAATTATTTGCTGGTTCCTGCTAGGGATGCACCGAATCCACTATTTTGGATTCGGCCGAACACCCGAATCCTTCGTGAGAGATTCGGCTGAATACCAAACAGAATCCTAATTTGCATATGCGAATTAGGGGTGGGAAGGGGAAAAGTTTTTTACTTCCTTGTTTTGTGACAAAAAGTCACGGGATTTCCCTCCCCCCCCCTTAATTGCCTATGCAAATTAGGATTTGGATTCGGTTTGGCTGGGCAGAAGGATTCGGCCGAATCCGAAACCTGCTGCAAAAGGCCGAATACCAAACCGAATCCATCTTATGAGTTTTTTATACTTCGAAATGAACTCGGATGAACTCACAACTCGAACGGTATCTTGTTTAAGAAAAAACTTGAATGGAAAAAACTCGATTCTACAAGTTCGAGTTGCGAAACTTGAAAATTCTAATTAATCGAGTTTTCCACAGAAAAAAACTCAAATCGCTTGAATTATTCCGGTTTTCTGGAAAAAGACTTGAACATCATGAAGGCTATTTACATCTTCAAATGGTTCAAGGGACCTCTGCCATTGACTTCTACATGACCTCGACAGGTTTAGATGGTGTATTTCCAGGGTTCTGGTATAAAAAACCTTGAAAAATTCAAGTTTTTTTTAACCCCAAAATGTGACGTTTGACCAAAAAAAAGCAACTTGAAAACTAGAATTTTCGTGGAAAACACAACTCGAACCTTAATAAATCTGCCCCTTAGGATTACTATCTAAACACTGGCTTGTTATAATGATAGCATACTGTATATAGCGAATAATTTTGGGGAGTAACCGTATAACACTCCTTTTGTAGGGTTGCCACGTTTCTTACTTCCCTGTTAATTATATTGGCATCAAGCGCTATTTTTATCAGTCAGGCTGGTTGAACAACAGGCAATACACACATATACATCTGATAATTGATATAAATTCATCTGTCATTGGGCACATGGAAGGTGTGGATGTATAGACTCTATCTTTAGCTAGTGCATGAGAACTGCACCCAAAATAACATGTGCAGAGGGATGTATTGTTACTGAAATACTATACCTGCCCAAGCATGAAAACTTTGATTCATAAAAATGGAGCAAACCAAGCGGAAGGAAGTAAATTTCCTTGAGCGTGACAGTAATGAGTGTGCAAATCAGACCAAGCGCATAGCAGATAACAAAGCTCTCTTCTGCTTATAAAAAAACCATTTTCAGAGTTCCATAGAAAGTGAGGGATAAACTGAACATCAGTTACGCCTGAACACGTACCCATGGGGTATATAAAAATGTAACAAAAGGTGCTAAGCTTCAGTCTCACATCTGTTACCCCAAAACCACATGCCCTGCATGTCAGATGGGCAGTATTACCAAAGCATTATGGCAAAGGACAAAACTGAGAGAGACTGAGAGAAACTTATTGCTGTTGTAAAACACAGAACAGCACCAAATCTGGATTGATTTTGATCCAAGTCCAAGTAACAAGGCTCCAGCTCTTATAGGGATTGTGGGAGATGTAGTTTATCAGCAGGGAAAGGACAGCAGGTTGGCTAACCCCCAATGTATATTATAAAAACATTAGAAACGTGTCTCTGCTAGGGATGCACCGAATCCACTTTTTTGGATTCGGCCGAACCCCCGAATCCTTCACAAAGGATTCGGCCGAATACCGAACCGAACCCTAATTTGCATATGCAAATTAGGGGTGGGAAGGGGAAAACATTTTTTACTTCCTTGTTTTCTGACAAAAAGTCACGCAATTTCCCTCCCTGCCCCTAATTTGCATATGCAAATTAGGATTCGGATTCGGTTCGGCCGGGCAGAAGGATTCGGCCGAATCCGAATCCTGCTGAAAAAGGGCGAATCCTGGCCGAATCCCGAACCGAATCCTGGATTCGGTGCATCCCTAGTCTCTGCCCTAGTAAATGTACTCAATTTGTAAAACTGACCAACTGCATGGAAGTAATTCAACTATCTTATGGCCAGAAAGGAGTTCTTACTGTCTGCTTTCAGCTGGTGACCTATAGCTAACAAAATAAGAGACTTCAAGGGGTTGTTCACCTTTAAATTAACTTTTAGCATGATGTAGGGAGTGATATTCTGAGACAATTTGCAATTGGTTTTCATTTTTTTAAATTTTTTTTGTTGTTTATGAGTTATTTAGGTTTTTATTCAGCTGCTCTCCAGTTTGCAATTCAGCCATCTGGTTGGTAGGGTCCCAATTAAAAGGGATGCACCGAATCCAGGATTCGGCTCTGGATTCAGGCAGGATTTCGATTCGGCCGAATCCATCTGCCTGGCCCGAACCGAGTTTTCATATGCAAATTAGGAAAATCCCATGCCTTTTTGTCACAAAACAAGGAAGTAAAAAATGTTTTCCCCTTCCTATCCCTAAATTGCATATGCAACAGGATTCTGTTCGGTATTCGGCGAAATCTAAAATAGTGGATGCGGTGCATCCCTACAAAAAGGGGTGCCAGCTTTTCTGGAAAAAAATACCGGCCTTCCTATATATTTAACTTTTTTCCCTATTAATAACATTGGGATCAGCCATCATTTTTACAGGCCAGGCGGCAACCATACCTACTAGGGTTGCCACTCCTTTGCTGATGGCTAAACCCGAACACAGGGGACGGGGCAGATAACATTGGGGGTGGGGCAGTGATGTAGGAACAGGCATGATGACATCAGAGGTGGGCTCAATAATGTTGGTGGAGTTATGACACCAGAGCAAGGTTATTGCATCACTTAGGGGGTTATTTACTAAACTCCAAATGCAAAAATCACAAAATATTTGTGATTTTTTTTTTTTTTCATATAATCGGTCTTTTAAAAAGTTTTCGGAATTTATTAAACTACGAGGATGGAAAAGTCTGAATCTGAAAATCTGGCATCTCAGACCTGTCGAGGTTGCATATAAGTCAATGGGAGACATCCCAATGATTTTTTAATGTGCGCTGGGTTTGTGCAATACCCCGAAGTTTTCGGGCAAAAAATTTTTGTGTGAAAAATCCGAAAAAATCTTGAAAATCAGATAAAAAAAATCCCCCCAAAAAATTGTGAAAATCAGATTTTTTCCCGCAAAACAAATTTTCGGGAAATTGTAATAATAAAAAAGCGTAAAAAACTCGAGCAGATTTGATCGGAGTTTGTGGCAGAAAATATTGAGATAAATTGTGGACTTTGATAACCTATAAAGATGCAACTGGCTGTATTTCTATCTAGTATTCTCAATGTTTTACTGTAAAGTGTTGAGCCCAATTGAAAACCACATAGCAACCCTATCTCTAACTATATTCTGCTTGATGATTAAGCCCAATCCTTTAATTACAGGGATGAGATCTATTATACAGAAATCAGTTATCCAGAAAGTTTTGAAATACAGCAATGCTAATTTAGAAAAAAAACATTCTTGTTTTTGATTGATTTGTTTTTTGTATCTGTAATAATAAGAAATGACCTGTATTTGACAGTAAGTAAGCCATGTTGAGGTGAGTATCTTTCATGTATTGGCCAGATTATTGTTTAGGCTGAAAACTGAACAAAAAGTTCAGACCAGAACAGGCCTTACAATGTTCGGGTCAAAACTGAACAGGTGGCATCCCTACTGCCTACAAATGACCCTAGCAACCCTGCATTGATTTGAATATGAGACAGAGCATTTGTTTTTTAGATGGGGTCAGTGACCCCCATTTAAAAGCTGGAAAGCGTCAGAAGGGGTCCAATTATTCAAAACCCTATAAAAAAAAAAACTGAAGGCCGGTTAAGAAGTTGGTTAGACTCAGCCATTCTATAACATACTAAGCTGGACCACCAGGCCTGGACTGGGAGTCAAAATAGGCCCTGCCATTCCACATATGCAGAGGCCCAAACAGTCCCCTACCAGCCAAACAGCCCCCAACCAGCCCACTCTATGGTAACTTTCTATGGAACCATACAGCAGCTCCTCTGGCATTTGCCAGAACCCACAGATTGCCAGTCCGGGCCTGTGAACCACCACTCCTTTACAACACAACTGCCAGGATATCAATCTAATGTAAAGAAACCACGTGCAAAGCCCAAGTCCTTTGTGACCCACAGCAACTCAGTCAGTAGCACCTCAGCACATGTATGTAATACCCCGCGTACATTGTAAATATGCTCCTATACAATATACACGAGACAATGAGTCTGGCATAGAATAAATAGATATGTTGGTTCTGAGCCAATCACATCTTTCCGATACTGATATCACGTGACACATCATGTGCGCCCCCTTCAAGGTGCATTTGTCCAGACAGAGAGCGCGTCAATGGTCTGGCCCCTCCTCCTTCTCCCTCTCACACCTTTGTCCTAGTCACCGCGCGCGCACACCATGTCCCCTCCCATCCAGGGCGCGGGCACGCCGAGCGTATTAACACGCGAGGGAGGTTGTGAGGGAGATTATAGTATGAGAGAGTTCGGTGGCGGCCTGGCCGTATCATAACCCCACTCTCCTCCTTCTCGAGCCATGGCCATAGCTCATATTGCCACCGAGTACGTCTTCTCCGACTTCCTGCTCAAAGATCCCCCGGAGTCGAAGTACAAGGGGCTGCGGCTGGAGCTGGCGGTGGATAAGCTCGTGTCCTGCATTGCCGTGGGGCTGCCCTTGCTGCTCATTTCTCTGGCCTTCGCTCAGGAGATCACTCTGGGTGAGTGGCACCTCGTGCTGGGGACTCTGGCTCCGCCCATGGGGGGGCGAGGTTGGGGCTTTGCAGAGGATGTTGGGAGTTGTTGTCAAACATAAAACTGCTTGTTGGTTATAAACATAGTGTGTTCAGGGCATTGTGCCAGTCTGGAAATAAATGCACTTTGTACCTGTTATGTTTTGCCTGGTAAACTGGTAAGAGTGTCAGTTCTGCAGCTTTTATACTGGGCACATGTCATGTTCTGGCTGGTGATTGTGCCAGGCCATTTGTTCTGGCTAGTAAGTGTGCCAGGCTCAGAGTCTTTATATTGGTAATACATATACATTACAATAACATGAATTCAGCACTGGACACATTTGTTCTGGCTAGTGATTGTGCCAGGCTCAGAGTCCATACACTGGGCACATATGTTCTGGCTAGTGATTGTGCCAGGCTCAGAGTCCATACACTGGGCACATATGTTCTGGCTAGCAAGTGTGCCAGGCTCAGAGTCCATACACTGAGTACATATGTTCTGGCTAGTAATTGTGCCAGGCTCAGAGTCCATACACTCGGTATATATGTTCTGGCTCGTAAGTGTGCCAGGCTCAGAGTCCATACACTCGGTATATATGTTCTGGCTCGTAAGTGTGCCAGGCTCAGAGTCCATACACTGGGTATATATGTTCTGGCTAGTAAGTGTGCCAGGCTCAGAGTCCATACACTGGGCACATATGTTCTGGCTAGTGATTGTGCCAGGCTCAGAGTCCATACACTGGGCACATATGTTCTGGCTAGTAAGTGTGCCAGGCTCAGAGTCCTTATATTGGTAATACATATACATTACAATAACATGAATTCAGCACTGGACACATTTGTTCTGGCTAGTTATTGTGCCAGGCTCAGAGTCCATACACTGGGCACATATGTTCTGGCTAGTGATTGTGCCAGGCTCAGAGTCCATACACTGGGCACATGCTATATTCTGGCTATTGATTGTGCCAGGCTGAGAGCCTTTATAGTATCAATAAAGATAAATTACAATAAATTGAATTCAGCACTGGGCGCATATTATGTTTTGGCTGGTAAGTGTCCCAGGCCATGCCCAGCAAAAAAAAGAAAAACTTTTGGGGACCCCCACAAACAAGAGCCTAGTTCTAAAATCCTTTGCCATGCTTGTATGGGTTACACCAATGATCAGTTAACAGGTAGGTTTCAGTAAGACCAAGCTTCTATTTGATCTATGTAGATGTGCTCCTGGGATACAAACTCACCAATCATTTTGGGTGTAACTACAGAGGAAACAGTTTATACAACTTCTTGGGGTCCAGAAACTATACAGGGGGGCCCAGTGGGACTTTATATGGAAAATGTTTTGTTCTCAACGTTTAGGGGCCCAATGTTTTTGCTGTGACCTCAATAACTAGTTATTCAACTGCTGTTCATCTAGGAGACCCTCCTTCAATTCAGTGACTAGATCCCAAATTCAACAGCTAACGTTACTCTATAATGAGCAGTTCATAGTTCCATTAATTAATGTACTAATCAGTCAGGCAGTTTATTGGGGTTCAGTGGAGTTAAAAGGGATTCTGTCATGGTTTTTATGGTGCAGTTTTTATTTCTAAATTACATAATTTGCACTGTAAACAATTCACACTCCAGTCAATACATAATGCAGTTATTGGTGTCTAATTCAGAATTTGCCATCCAATAAAAACCAACCCTAAAATCACTTCCCTTATGACTGCAGGGAAATTCCTATACGCAGTGCAGAGAAATCTTTGTGCATCTAGTGGAAAAGGCAATTTCATTATGGGAAAATGGAAAAACTGGCCCCTGTCCAATCAGATGTCTGCAATATTAGTCTTTGTATGTTTCACCTTTTAAATGCGGTTTGATTCAATGTGAGCTCTTGCTTAAAGGGGTAGTTCACCTTTAATTGAACTTTTAGTATGTTGTGGATTGTGATATTCTGAGACAATATGTAATTGGTCTTTATTTTTTATGGTTTTTGAATTATTTAGCCTTTTTTTTCACAGCAGCTCTCCAGTTTGGGATTTCAGCAGTTACCTAGTTGTTAGGGTCCAATCAACCTTAGCAACCAGGTAGTGGTGTGAAAGACTTTAAGATTAATTGGAGAGGGCCTGAATATAAAGTAACAATAATATTGTAGCCTAACATGGCAGTAGTTTTTTGGCTGCTGGTGTCTGTGACCCCCCCCATGAAAAATGGAAAGAGAGAAAAATGAAGACCAATTGAAAAGTTGCTAACAGGCCTTTCTCTAACATTTTAAAAGTTAAAAAAAATCATATCTAATGAAACTTTGCTGAAATGGTCTCTGTGTTTAGGAACATTAAAGGGGTTGTTCACCTTTGTGTTAAAATTTATTATGATTTAGAGAGTGATATTCTGAGACAATTTGCAGTTGGTTTTAATTGTTATTTACATCTGGTTGCTAGGGTCCAAATTTCCCTAGTAGCCATGCACTGATTTGAGTAATGGAGTGGAATATGAATAGGAGAGGGACATGATTAGAAAGATGAGTAATAAAAAGTAGCAATAATAATAAATGTGTAGCCTTACATAGCTTTTGTTTTTACATGGGGTCCGAAGAAGATGGCAAATGATTAAAAAAAAAATTATATAAAAAAAAAAAAGAAGAAATGAAGACCAATAGAATAGTTGCGTAGAATTAGCCATTCTATAACATACTAAAAGTTAACTTAAAGGTGAACCGCCCTTTTAAGGGCACACTGGGTATTATGTTATTGTGGGATTTCTTACTCAAGGATGGGCAAACAGCTTGTAGTTACCTCTAGTTAGACCTTGGATTGCTCTGACTATGCCAGTGTAACCCCATTATAACTCGAAAGTGTTAATTTACACACATTGAGACTATGGAAGGTTATCTGCACACGTTTGTGCTATTGCCCAAATGTACAACTTGTCCTTCCCTGTTTTTTTTTAAACTTTGATGGATGCACTTGCATTGGGCTGCTTTATGCCTTCTGTACTTTTTACTGGGAGGTAACACATACATATAATATAAATATAAATATATATATATATATCTATATATATATATATGACCTGTTATCCAGAATGCTCAGGACCTGGGGGTTTCCGGATAAGGGGTCTTTCCGTGACTTGGATCTCCATACATTGTCTACTAAAAAATTTTTAGGGTGATCATGCACGGAGCTGAAGTAAGGAGAGGGACAGCATTTTGATGCTTCTGATCACTCAAGGAATGCATACTTTGCAGCTTTCAACTTTTTTTTGCTTCAAGTTAGAGAAACAGATATATTTAATATTCTAGATTTCTGAAAAAATGTAAGAGAGAGAATTCATTTATGCTACAATGTTTCAGAAGTCAGAACCAGGAGTGAACACAGAGAACAAAAAGGCGCGTACAAATGCTGCTTTGTATTGCAAAGTCTTTTAAAAATAATGTTAAAACCTCTGGATATATGTAATTAATGTGTGTAGGAAAGCTGCATATTTTATTTTTTCTTTAGCGATGCAAAATGTTTTGTGTGAATATCGACATCACCTTTCATTACGTTTATGGGAGTCAAGTAAAATGTCAGCTGTAGGCTATTCACTCATTTCTTGCTTGTCCATTATAAGACCAGAGTAGGCAAAGTGTCCGATTCTACCCCAATTTAGCTGGATAAATACAGATTTCACTTTTATGCTTTATCTTTACTTTTTAGTTGGGGGTATGGTGAGCCTTATATTATATCATTAGTGACCTCATTAGTGGCATAGTATCATTTTGACATCATTCAGTGATTATAATAGTACCTGGTATGGGACCTGGATCCAGAATACTCGGGACCTGAGGTTTTGTGGATAACAGATATTTCTGTAATTTGGATCTTCATACTGTAGATCTACTAAGGGGCAGATTTATTAAGGGTCGAATAGTAAATTTTCTTTGGTGTCAAAATTCACACATTTGAATTATAATCAATTCAAATGTAAATTCGAATGTGAGATCTATCACACTTCGACCATGGAAACTGTTCTAATTCTAATAGTCGCCACCTAAATCCTGCCGAGTTCATTTACACGTCAATGGCAAAGGTCCGTCGAACCATTTGAATATGTTAATTGCCTTCCTGACATTCGAGTTTTTTTTCCCGAGGGTAAAGCTCTAATCGAATTTGATTCAAATTTTCGGATCGATATTATTCAAATATAAGACATTCCAATTTTTTTCTTAAATAACCTCCCATTCGAGTTGTGAGTATAAAAATGTATTAGAGTAAAAAAATAAATTTGAATAAATACATTAGAATAAATACATTTGAATAAATAAATTCGAAATTCGACCTTTGATATATCTACACATTGATTAACCAAATAGGCTGGTTTTGCCTCCAATAAGGATTAATTATATCTTAGTTGGGATCAAGTTCAAGTGACTGTTTTATTATTACACAGAAAAAGGAAATAATTTTTTAAAAAAATTGAGTCTTTGGGAGACGGCCTTTCGTAATTCAGAACTTCTGGATAATGTATCCCATACTTGTATTGATGCACAGGCGATTTAGTAAAAGAACATAGAATGATCAAGTACAACAATATTAGTCTATATGTGTTGTTAATATATAGTTATAAGCAGTAAATAAGCCAAATATTTATCCCGTGACTCACTTTTAATGACTGCTGACACAGAGAAAATGCTGTTTCGACAGGTATGTGCCTATCCCTCTTCCAAAATTAGAAGTAGGAAGGGTTAACACAGTGATGGTGCAGTTGGGCTTGGGGGAATGTTTTCATAAGCGGGAAAAGGATGAACCTTGAAGTTTTTATGTATTTGCTGAATAGTTCTTATAGGGGAGCTGCCATAGTTATAAACGTTCACCCAAACTGAAATTTAAAAGTAATGTGTTTCACGGATTGGTGCATTAAATCAGATATTGAGGCCATGTTAACTTTCCATTCTCTTGTCCAATTTACTGGTTCTGCCGAGTCATGGTTTGAGGGTGGGGGGCAATAAGTAAAATGCACATTGCTCTCTGTTAAAAGGGGTTGTTCACCCTTAAGTTAACTGTTAGTATATTCTGAGACAATTTGCAATTGGTTTCCATTTTTTATTATTTGTGGTTTTTGAGTTATTTAGCTTTTTATTCAGCAGCTCTCCAGTTTGCATTTTTTTAGCAGTCAGGTTGCTGGGGTCCAAATTGCCTTAGCAACCAAACATACATTGATTTGAATAAGAGACTGCAATATGAATAGGAGAGGGGTCTAAGAAAAAAGAAGAGTAATAAAAATTGGCAAAAACAACAAATGTGTAGCCCTACAGAGCTTTTTTTTTTTTTTTTTTTAAGATAGGGTCAGTGACCCATATTTGAAAACTGGAAAAAGTCAGAAGGAGAAGGCAATTCATTTAAAATTAATTTAGAGAGTTAACTTAAAGGTGAACCATCCCTTTAATGAGATGCTCCTTATCTCCAAACCTTACAAAGGCTGCAGCCTAGGGAAAGGGGTATTTATACAGTGCTTGATATCATTTTCCCTTTAGGGTCAGGGCACACAGGCAGATTCAGGGAGATTAGTCGCCCAGTAGAGTTAAACAAGTTTGTGTATATAGTTGTATACTTCCCCTTTTAAATGACTTTTTACACCATGTCCTTTTCCATCAGCTTTGCTTTTCTTGTAAATTGGAGGGAAAGGTGAAAGTGAAAGCTGCCTCTGTGTTGCCATTTGGTTCCTATTACTCCGATTTGTTTCCAGGTTTTACAGTAAGACTAATCTCACAAGATAGCGATAGTGAGGCTCTTTTATCAACACTGGGCAGTTACCCATAGCAACCAATCAGTGATTAGGTTTTTAAAATCAGCTGCAAGTAGAACAATGAATGCAGCAATTTGATTGGTTTCCAGGGGTTACTGGCCATGGGCAAATTTGCCCAGTGTTGATAAATGACCCCCAGAATGGGATGGAGCAAACGCCTTGCAATAGCTATATATATATATATATATATATATATATATATATAGTGAATAAAGTACCCCCTCTTGTAAAATATAAGGATATTATAAGTTACCGAGGAGTTTCATGACCATATAAAAGCACGAGGCCGAAGGCCGTGTTTTTATACAGGTCATGGAACTCCGAGGTAACTTCTAATATCCTCATATTTTGCAACTGGCGGTACTTTATTTATTTTAATACACAAGTTTCAGTGAGTCATGTGACAGAAATGACATCAGAACTCACCGTTTATAAGCATATAATTTACAAGATATTCATGGCTTTTGTGTAATATATATATATATATATATATATATATATATATATATATATATATATATATATATATATATATATATATATATATTCTTACATTTATAAGGGTACATATTGGTATAAATATTATTATTATTATTATTAACATGTATTTATGTAGCGCCAACATATTGCGTAGCACTGTGTGTGTATGTATGTGTGTGTGTATATATATATATATATATATATATATATATATATATATACGCTAGATGCTGTCAAGAAATTTTCACAAGAGGTCTTATGCATTTGTTTTTTTACTTTTTTTTTTACTTATTTTCAAAATTATTTTATTATAAGAATTTATTCATGGGGATCCTTAACCAAGCCGTACTGTGTGTCAGTAGTGAATTGCAAAGTAGTGATGAAATTAGCCAATCGGAACAGGGCAAACCTGCCAGTGACTCACAGCATCAGTGTGTCGGTTTCAGCAGGAAAAAAAGCTGTTGGGTTGAGGCTAGACAAAATAATAAAATCTGTTCCATTGTTATTGGACATTCATTGGAGTATATTATAATGAAATATTGCTCTTCCTGACTCTGCCTTATTTCCTGCATATTCTTTTTGTGCACTGTCCGGCTGAACTAGCATGGCTACGACTGAAATAAAGCAAATGTGCAATTAGAAGATCATTTTTCATTCCCAAGCAGCTTGTATGTTAATCCTGTCAGTCATAGTTGTAGAACAAAGTGCGGTATAAAAGAAGTTGTGAGCCAAATGCCCTATACGTTGCATAGTTGTTAGGGGTGTAGCACCTTTTGTATGTAATAATTACTGCACAGTGTATAGAAGCCAGATCCCTAGAACGGTAGCCCATTACTGTTGGTTATGCCTTGAGGGTGAACTCCTGCATGTATTAGACAGACTATATAACTAACTAATATTATTCATTATCACATGTAGCCAGTATAGTTCCAAAAAGAGTTCTAAATGCAGCCCCTGAATGGAATGGCAATAATTATTGTATACAGGTATGGGATCCGTTATCCGGAAACCCATTATCCAGAAAAGTTCCGAATTACAGAAAGGCTGTCTCCCATAGACTCCATTATAATCAAATAATCCAAATTTTTTTGATTTCCTTTTTCTCTATAATAATAATAAAACAATACCTTGTACTTGATCCCAACTAAGATACAATTAATCAAAACCAGCCTATTGGGTTTATTTAATGTTTGCATGATTTTCTAGTTGTCTTAAGGTGTGAAGATCCAAATTGCGGAAAGTCCCATTGTCTGGAAAGCCCCAGGTCCCGAGCAATCTGGATAATAGGTCCCATACCTGTATTCCCTTTACAAGGTAACGATCACCTTCCAATAAAAACATGTATACGTTCCTTTCTGGTGATCAAGTGAAACTGGATACGATAATATTTAAAAAAAAAAAAAAAAAAAAAAAGTGAAAAACCATTTAAGTGCCACTGGCAATGTTTTGGTCTTTACCCCAGCCCTTTGTCAAGCCTTGATGGCACTTAATTAAATATTTTTTTTTCTCACTTTTTTGTAAATGTTACCAGAGTGCTGCTGTTTTTATTGATTTGCTCTATCCTACCCTGGCAGAGGGTACAGCTTGCACCTGGGGCTGCAAATATCTGCTACTGTGCAGCACACTTACACTGATTTCAAGTGAAACTGGATGACCCCCCCGCTTAAATTTTGACTCTCTATGGTCACAATGCAGTAAAGGTGGCCATACACATAGAGAGAGACTCGTTTGGCGATTTCAACAAACGAACGGATCTCTCCACGATATGCCCACATTGAGGTGGGTGATATTGGGCGGATCTGATGGTGGGCCCAACGATCAGATCATAATTTATCCAACACGGGCGGTCGGATTGCATCAATGAATAGATGTGGCCGCAATCCTACAGGATTATAAATCCTGCACGATCGACATCTGCCCGACTTTCAGCCACATATCGATCGGGAAAGCCCATTGGAGGGCCCCATACACGGGCCGATAAGATGTTCGCAGCTTTTATCGGCCCTTGTATGGCCAGCTTTAGACTGGCTTAAGATACACTGTACAATCCACTAGTTGGCAAGTAGCATATTTGGACCGGATTTGTCTAGCCATACACTGGGCCAAATTAAAACTGATTGCCAATGATCAGATCATGTGGAGGTGCCTACAGACCTGTCAAGCATGCTGATGTCTCATCGGACAAGAAAAACAAACCTGTTCAGCATTCAGCCAAATATCGGTCAGGCATGCCTGTCAGTGGGCTCCATACATGGGCTAATAAGCTGCTGACTCGGCCTGGATGGACTTAAGGTGGCCATACATGGGCCATAAAAGCTGCCGGCAATGTATTGGCCTGTGTATGGGGCCATCCGACGGGCTTCCACAATCGATTTCTGGCCGAAAGTTGGCCAGATGTCAATCGGACAGGGCTTAAAATCCTGTCGGATCATGGACTGCATCTGTTCATTTCATTATGATCCGATTGTTGGGCCCTATCAGCATATCTGGGAGCGATCAGCTCGTTTGGAAAAATCTCCAAATCTTTGTGTATGGCCAACAATTCCCTTTTTCTCTGTAAAAATAAACCAGTACCTTGTACTCGATCCCAACGAAGATATAATTAATCCTTATTGGAAGCAAAACCAGCCTATTGGGTTTATTTAATGTTTACAGGATTTTTTAAAATGTGCGCCTATGGAAAGATGTCCACTTAAAGGGGTAGTTCACCTTTAATTTAACTTTTAGTATTGTATAGAATGGCTAATTATGAGCAAATTTTCAGTCAGTTTTTCGTTTTTTTTTGTTTTTAATTTGTTTCAAATGGGGGGGTGGGCACTGACCCCATCTAAAAAACAAATGCTCTGTAAGGCTACAAATTTATAGTTAATGCTATTTTTTATTACTCATCTTTCTATTCAAATCATCTCCTATTCATATTCCAGTCTCTTATTCAAATCAATGCATGGTTGCTAGGGTAATTTGAACTCTATCAACCACACTGCTGAAATTGTAAACTGGAGAGCTGCTGAATAAAAAGCTAAATAACTCAAAAACCACAAATAATAAAAACTGTAAACCAATTGTAAATTGTCTCAGAATATCACTCTCTACGACGTCTACGTCATACTAAAAGTTACATTAAAGGTGAACGACCCACTTATATTATTGCTATTTACTTCCGTCTGCATGCACCATCCAACCCCTAATATTAGGGATGCACCGAATCCATGAATCGGTTCAGCATTCAACCTTTTTCAGCAGGATTCGGCCGAATCCTTCTGCCCGGGCCGAACCGAATCCTTATTGTACATATTAAAGGGATTTCTTTATCATTTGCGGTTTTTTAAATTGTTTAGCTTTTTTTATCTAGCATCTGCCGTGCATTGATTTGAATAAGAGACTGGAATATGAATAGGAGAGGTCTGAATACAAAGATGAGTCATAAAAAGTAGCAATCAGAATAGATAGGTAGAGTCAGAATAAGGCAAATAACTCAAAAACTATAAGTAATAAATAATGAAAACTAATTGAAATGTTGCTTAGTGGCCATTCTTTAGCATACTAAAAGTAAATTTAAAGGTGAAGCACCACGTTAAAGGGGCAATGCTACACTTTGGGGCCGATTCACTAACTTCGAGTGAAGGATTCGAAGGTAAAAAACTTTGAATTTCGTTTTTTTTGGGGCTACTTCGACCTTCGACTACGACTTTGAATCGAAGGATTTGAAGTAAAAATCGGTTGACTATTCGACCATTCGATAGTTGAAGTACTGTCTC